>AP028168.1:29902268-30506136 GCA_014132275.2 Samia ricini
AGGTATGGATAGAAGAATGACACGAGTAATTATATAAAATGTTGATATGACAGTTAATATAATGAATATGAACAATTTAAGGGTAAATGTGGTCGCGACCACCACAACAACCGAGGCGGCTAAAGATCTACAGGAAAAACTGGTGCAGACGCACGACAGCAAGGCCAAAAAGAGAGCACGCACCATGGCTTCGATCCTCGTAAATGGTTTTAAAGAATCCGAGAAACGTCCGCGATTAATCGTGGACGAGGCTCTTATGAATCATTTCAGGGCTATCCTGACCGCCGCCCGGCTGGCGGGAGCAAACGAAATCCTCCTCATTGGGGACTTCAATCAGCTGCCCTACATCGACCGAGAGAACCTCTTCGAGATGTCTTACTGCCGACCAACTGCAGTCGCCGGTATCACAAAACAACTTCTCTGCACTCACAGGAACCCGATGGACGTGGCCTATGCATTCAGCGAGGTCTATGACGGTATATACTCATCCAAACCGATAGTGAGGTCTCTGAGACTCGAGGGTTACTCGGGAGCGCAGATACCCCCACACTCCACCGATACTCTCTACCTAGTACATACTCAGGTAGAGAAGAAAGCCCTTATAAACAAGGGCTACGGAACAGGGGAGGGGTCGCGAGTCCTGACGATCCACGAGTCGCAGGGGTTGACATTCAAATCGGTGGTGATCCTCCAGACCAAGGGGAGAAAGCTACAGATCCACGATAGTGTATCCCACGCTATTGTGGCCCTCTCGAGGCATACGGAGACCTGTGTCTATTATACCGACGTGGCCGACGACGCAATAGGCCGCTTCATCCACCGAGTGGTGAGCGCACCGGCGAAGGACATAGCGGATTATAATTTCAAGATGGCCATAAAACATGGAGACCAAAAGGTCATACAAGCAATAATTGCCCAAACCCAAACTATGAGGTAACTATGCGGACACGGACCTAGTTCTGCTTGGCTTGTTACGACCTTTAATAATAAAAAAAAAAAATAATAATAAAAAAAAAAAAATTCAAGTAATAACTATGTAATTAATTAATTAACAATAACAAAATAATTTAACATATAGATATAAAAAATTTAATAGAAGTAGATTTAAGCTCACATATGCGAAAGATTACTAACTGCATAGCTGCTTGAATTGCTATTATAGGCAATTTTTTCCGACGCAAGTCGATTTAAATCTACAATATAAAAAAAGCTGCGGACCCAGAGTCTGCAGATAGTTTAATTTCAATAATATAAAAAAAAAGGGTAAATATGACCAAAATCATTTTCGCATCTCATAAATGAGGAATCACAGCGGGA
Source organism: Samia ricini (assembly GCA_014132275.2). Lineage (NCBI taxonomy): Eukaryota > Metazoa > Arthropoda > Insecta > Lepidoptera > Saturniidae > Samia > Samia ricini. Next base: position 29,903,586 of record AP028168.1, read on the forward strand.
AAAGCAAGGAGTATTAAACGTATTAGCGAATTGCTTTACTGCCAAATTTATCAATATGTTATCACGGTATTCGGATACGAACAATCTTAGAATGTCCTCTTTATTATGGCGTTCCAGTTGAACAATTTGTAACGTTTTTGTAAACAGATGCGTTTTTTTATTCCAATGCTCCTTAATTAAAACAGCGGTTTTTTAACGCCAGTGGGCTTACGGAGTAAGAGTTCCAAGTTTTTTATGCGATTATATACATTTTTTTACATGCAATCGAAGTGTTACTTAAATGTATGTTTTATTTAAATTATGTCAGAATTAGGTAATTAAATATGACAGCCTTTTTCAAATGCGCAGGTTTTTAATATTCCAATTTGTTATTTATATTTTAAACACACACAATTTCCCACACAATTTTTACTTTGCTAGCGTCTCTTAATCTTTATATTAAGAATAAACGAAATTTATAGACTAAAAAAAGTACTCATTTATTTTGATTTATTGTAAGTACATTTTATCTTCTTACAAAATACAATATAAACTAATTACGTACTTAGGTACTGCAATTAAAGTTTAAAACACCTAAATAAAATAACTATATAAATAAAGGCCACATAATAATAAACAGACAAATTCCATTGAATAACAAAACTTAAAATTATCTGTCACATACATAAAACCAAACTAATTGAAATTTAGAACATTTTTTTTTTCATTTAAAATTTGTATATTCAGTACACCTATACCTTCTAGTGTATATAGATTTTTTATTACAAATTGTATTTAGAAAAAAATTAAATGCGATCTTAATCTAAGGATCCTTGTTTACACCTAAATTGGACTTGCGTAGCGGACGCCGAATGAAACTTAGCCAGAGAAGTAAGTCCAATAGAATTACTATTCGTAAACTTATAGTTTGTTAAGATCCCAAGTAACATTACCGATTTACCTGACAATAATAAGTTCAAGTATTATGTCAAGAAAGTTTTAATCTCAAAAGGTTATTACAGGGTGGATCATTACGTGAACGATAGTGATGCCTGGAATTAACCCACATCTCTGTGCTTCCACTAACATTATTACGACTACGATTTGTATAGTTTTTTATATGACAAAAAAAAAAATGAAATGTATTATTTTTATAAAAAAAAAAAAACCAGATCGAGTTTCTCGCCTGCGCTCTTCTCGACTAGGTTGTTTTCCGAACCGGTGGTAGTGTTTTAGACGTTTATAAGCGCCTTCTTAGGGCCTAAATTGAATAAATAAATTTTGATTTGATTTAAATTTTGATTTGATTTGATTTGATTTGGTTACTTAGATTTGTACAATATTTTTAACATTAATAATACAATTTCTATACTTCACGATGATTCATATCACTCAGTATATCTTTAAAAGTCTTAATGGTTTCCTTATTGTATTACATAATTATTTCTTATTTCCCATATGTTGTTTTTTAACATGAGCTCAATGAAACGACTGCATTTCTTCTGATGTTAAAGTACAGTGTACGAGAAATATGACGACATTCAATATATGAGAATAGCTCTGGATTATTATACTCTGGCTGATCTAGGACACGCGATGACCTGAAACGTATGGTGGGTTCTTTACTGCGTACATAATACGATTTTGAAAAAGGAACATGTAAATAAGCTTAGTGGCTTTCGAGTTATTCGTCAATTAATTTCCCCACAGACCCAGGCCTAAGCTACGTTTATATTATATGAATGACATGGATAACATTTATCTCATTAAAATTTAAAGGGTTATCGCCTTTAATAACTTTCACTGTTTTCATTTTTATGAAACCAATAATTGATACCTTTGATAATTTCTTTTTTTTTATTCCGTAAAAATATTTCTTAATTCCTTTTAAAAGGGTATTGTTGTTGTTACTATCGTTGCTATTATTATTATTCTGAATTGCTTGTTGTTCGTCGAAATCTGCGTTTATATGTAAAATACTTAATTTATTTCTTTTCAAATCGAAATTACTGTTCGTATTGTTTTTAACATTTTTATCGTTTCCTTCTTTATTATTAGGTTCAGTTGCTATGTTTAAAGGTTTTTTGAATGTGTAATTAAATGCTAAAGGTCCTGGCAGAGGTCGGTCGTCGGGTACGTCTATAACGTTTTCTGTGACTTGATATTTAGCTAGGATCAAATCTTCGAGATGTTCTTCATTACTTTGTGATGTCTCTTCGTTGTTGTATGTAGTTATTACACGCTTCTCTTCTATGTTAGTTGGGTTCGATGCCACCGCTGATAGGAAACACTGTAAACATAAAATTTGTGTTCAATTTTAGATGTTTTCTTTCGTTCTATATATATGGCCTTCATCATCTATGAAAGATGTTTAAGGTAGCGTCGTGGAACCACTTTTTCTGGTGGTATACCAAGCCGATACTGGAGTTACATCGACGACTACACTGACTACACCCAAACAGAGAATCTCCAAATCTAGGATTTGGATAGCGTTCATGCAGTAATACACGCTTCACATACAGCCTCTTAAACCGGACGGAGTCGAGGAGTTTGCAGCCATCATCGCTTTTTTCCACACGTCACGATTTTTTCGTTCTAACCTTATTAATTACACTGTCTGTATGAGGGTCCTTTAATAATATATCTAGAGAATAGTTTGTATAAAGGTTAAAATACGTAATATAATAAAGTACAGTGTGATGTTAGGAGGGGCTTGTATGAGACAGGAAAGATGGTAAATCTATACTAATAAACAACATTGAAGTGTCTGTTTGTAATGTCAAAATATTTTTTTCTACTAAATAGATATGAATGTATATACGATACATATACTAAATTTACAATTTTTTAAAATTTTGCCTTGTCTGTCTGTCTGTTTTTACTGGGTAATTTCCGGAACGGCTGGACCGATTTTGACGAAACTTTTATTGGTAGATAGCTGAAGTTATTCTGAAGTTTTTGATTTTCGAAAGTAACTAGGGTTCCGTACAAAAAAGTTAAAATGCAGTGAAGAATATATTAAACGTGGGCGCAGCAGCGGGCACGTAGCTAGTAATAAATATATTGCGGTCAGGGATGACAAAATTTTACAATCAAGTTGAAAATAAAATAAGAAACTTAAGAAAAGAGAAGTTATCTACTAACTCGATTGGATCACAGAGAAAATTAAATTTAAGCTGTAAAAAGATCGACTTAACTGTGAATCAATTTGAACTTTTTAGTTCTTTGCTTCCAGTTTAGTTCAGTTTTCTTTTAAAAAGAAGGGTTTCTATTATTTTCAATTCATTACTACCCTCATAGTATCGTATTTATTTCTTAATAATGTACCTATAAGCACAGATCACAATATCTTGTTATATTAATGATAAGTGCCTGAAACAGGTCAAGTCTGGAAGGTGATGGATTTCAAGGGATAGGGGAACACGCCTATTGGTATTTGGGCGACAGGTTTTCAGACTTCAGGGTGGTAGCTAGCCAGGCAGGTTTTATAAAATACCTTTATGTAGTTTAACTACGATATATATGATATTAGCACTTAGTCATCATCGTTTCATTTGGCTAAAAGCCATGCTAGATAAATTATCTATGGTTTAAGAAAATAATTATGTAATAAACTAATTTAGTTTTTTAGGAATATAAGTAAATTAACAGACATACAGATAGACAAGGACGTTGCCTGATATAATACAAGCGACTTGCCCAGGTTTCTAGAAATCTCTAATTCAAAATATAATAAAATATGAAAAATGACATTAAATTGTTAAAGTCGCCCTTTGATCCTTAATAAACAAAAAACAATAGTATATTTAAATAGATTAAAAAAAATAATTATTATAAATAAGAAATACCAATATAGTATGACGTTTGTTATTAAGAATTATAACGTGAACTCACCAGAAAATATACTATGTTAATTATAAATATATCCATCACTAATTGTTTCATATAACGGTGAATGAATAAAAACGATTTTCGTGATCGGTAGTCCTCCACAAACTGAATTCAATTTCAAATGACGATAAAGTTTTTCCACGAAACTCGAGAAAAAATGCGGGATCCAATCGTTTTAGTTTCTTTTTTTTTTTTTTTTTGTACGCACTGGTATGTTCTTATCACGATACCTTTGTGAGAGAATAATTAATTAGGTTTCACTTTTTTACCCCATTGTGATTAGTGAGGCGACTGCTGTGAACGTAAGTGATCCTTGTCTTTATAAACTCGGAATGAGTCAACGAGTCGATTCATGTTAGGGTTCACAGTTATTTTATTACTAGAATATATGTACATTTTATATTGTTTCAAGTTTTAAATTCAAATTCGATCAATGGTTCATTTATAGTTCATGAACTGGGAATCGAAGATCACTCGATACGCACTATGTATATAATAGGACATCAGGAGGTACCAAAATAAATAAAACATGCCGTATATGAAGCATACGTGGAAATTGGAATTTTTGTTTGAAATTGATGGCATATACGGTCGGTTTCAACATGTGATCACAATCTGCTCTTACATACTTCAATCCGAAGTTTCAATTCTTTCTTTTTCTAAAGTATCAGATCAGAGTCCGTGATTAGTCAAAATAACCGATTACTTTTTGGTTTGATCTCAAACTAAAAGCTGCCGACCGATTGACCGATTGAAATTTAAGGATCGAAAAAACATTCATTTGTGCCGTAGCGATATTATAAACAATTATATGAACTTATTTACAAAAAAATCAATGTGCTCTTTGAGTTTCGGGAGTTATTCGTAAAGCATACTATTCCTGTCTTCTTTTTAGCATTTAGCAATTGTGTCTTAAATGTATCTACTCTTTTGAAAATTATTCTAGAAGATAGAACAAAACAGTGTCTAATTAAGTGATAGTATCTTATTTAAGTTTTCCCTGTCAATAGCAGTGTATACAGATACCACGTCATTGGATTTAAATTCGAATCCACTTACCCTATTCCATAATAAGCCAAAGCTTTTAGGAAAAGAAAACACTACGTTTAAACCAACGTTAGCATATTGATCGGGCTCTTTCTAATGCTCAACTATCTAACGTATAACCGCAAATTAAAAAGTCTGTTACGACCCCCTACAGGTATGTTCCGTCAGTATCGCTTAGACCCGGTACCTTTAGGCATAGTGTATTTGCCATTCCACTCTTCATTGTAACTTGTCAAATTTGGACAACCCTTGCAAGAATCGAACTTACGGACCCACAAGCCAATGATTCATTGTGATAAATATGTAGTTCATAAATGGTTTTGTCCTTCCCACATTGGAAATTTCATTAAAAAAACCCTTGAATTCCACGGAATTGTTACTTCCGGAATTGGGCAGTACCTACCAGTAAATGTCAAAGATTCATGAACGGACAAAACATACTACCTTATATTTTGCTTTCAATAATGTTAAAGAGAAAAATAATAAATCAGAATTAGCACGTGAAATATCAATCAAAAGTTAAATTAACTTTATTCAATGGAGACTATGAAAAGGCAGTCATGAATAGAACAATCACCATTGACTTTGGAAATATCTTTTATACTTAGTCAAACAATTTAGTTGATTTTTTAATATCTGGAATTTTTCCAAATGATTATTATATTAATAATTATGTATTAATATAACAATAGTCTATAGACGAAAGTTTTCGACCAGTATATGTTGCCAGTGATGACATATGGCACTGAGACGTCCTCACTCAAATTAGGCCTCATAAAAATGTTCAAAATAGCTCAAAGGGAGAGGGGTACGCGTGGTGCTTCACTGCGTGATCGATTCAGGAATGAAGTTATCTGTAATTTAATGAGAAGCACCAAAGTAACGGACATTCCCCAAAGAATTATCAAACTAAAGTGCCAGTGGGCTGGACATATTGTTTGAAGGCCCAATGTTCGATGCAGCCAACAGGTTTTCGAATGGCTACCAAAGATGCAGCGATGGTAGATTCCTAACAAGGCAGACCGACAACCTGGTGAAGATCGCGGGGTTCCGCTGGACGCGGGCGGTGGAAGTTATTTGGGGGAGATCTATGTCCAGGAATAAAAACGTCCTTCGGTTAACGGATGGATAGCAGTAGTGCCCGTGGTACATTAAAGTAAAGGAAATAGAGTTTAAATGAATGATTAAATTCTTTTATATAAAACCACTCCACACATTGTCCCATCACTAGTTAATTCATTATTAGGCGTATAACTACCATCATTCAACTCCCTAATACACGTCACTAAATAGTGGGGTTACCAAGCAATTGCGTAATAATACCATTACGGATCAGAATAGTATTTTTTATCGACACAAATAGCAATAAAAATACACGTGTGATGTCACTCTTAATGTGACATTTATTTCTATGTGTTTGGAAGTATTTAAAAGAACTTAAAGTTTTTTTTTTATCATTGATGAAATAATGGCTTTACCGTTTAAGAATAACAAACAGACAGAAAGACGCCTTTTAAACTATGTAGGTAACTAATTAGATTTGTACAAATATGTTAATCGTTTCGTTTATGGAAACTTGTAATGTTTCTATTTATTTTGTTTTACTTCGACGAAGCATAATGGAGATGTTGGTAGTGCGGTCAGATTCCGTGTCGACGGACGCAACCCGCCTAATCAATTCTATAATTAGCATGAGCTGTCGGTGAAGGAAATAATCGTGAGAAAACCACAGCATGGTGGTATAGCATATTCTAATAATTCTCGTCTGGTTACCTAACGTCCTCAAACTTGAAAAGCTGCCGCCATACATATCAATAGGTATATTCCGGAAGCATCACTTGCCAGCCGATACGTCTACAGGGTTAGTGTGTTTATCATACTGGACAACATCGTCACTTAAGAGGACATGCAGTCAACGACAGATTTGAAAAGTAGGTATTATTTCAGAAATCTGTTGCGCCTCAAAGCAAGAGTTATAACACAACTGGAGCTCGGGCTGATGTTACCGTATGCAAAATAGACGAAAACATCACTTCATAGTACCCTGTTTCCACCTCCAAAACAGTACCGATTTTTAATTTTCTTTCCGTTTTAGTATAACAAAGACTTTGGCTATGCCTCTAAGTTTTGCTTTTAATCATTTTAGTTTAAAAAAAAATTCTTTAATTATCATCTGAAAAAGACAGATAAAATCGAGCATCTTTTTTCATTTTCAAACGCTTCTAGTTTCTACAATAACTAATTTATGGGAAAAATCGAAACGTACGGACGTGACGGGGGTGGACATATATTATTTGGTATAAAAATATTTACCGTAATGCTATTATCCTGGGAGGAAACAGGAGACAACGTTTGTATGGAATAAATGCCGCTAGCATATTTTAATATCAGGTGAGATTATTGTAAAAGCATGCAGCATAAAAATATATACATCAAGCAAAGTACTTTTAAATAACTTTTACGTGTTTAAACAAATGTGTAGTTGTTAAAAACAAGAATATGTTATGTCGCTTTTCACTTAGTCCTCGAAAATGAAGCGACAGTTTTAATGGAGTTACCTCGAAACTAAGACATAATTGAATTTAACTACTTTCCTTCGCTTAACGTTTACCTGCAAATATAACATGACATTTTCAATTTTAATTGAAAATACTGATTTAGATTTTTTTTTAAATATTGCGTTAAATTAATAATTTAGTATACATTTACAAGTGGGGACGCGGGAGATAACTATAGTATTTATGTTAAAAATATAAAGCGGATTAATGACTTGTTACTTGTAAAATAAGTCACTGGGTCTATGTCCGCATTCTATTATATATCTTAGTGTCATTAGTCATCTATTCAATTTTTTTATTTTGTTAAGTTCGTAAAAGCAAAGGCACGACTTCCATTATGACTAATTTATGAAATCTGTATTATACGAAATTAAAAAATGTACGTTTCTCTATACGTTACATAAAGTGATATATTTATGTGAATATTAATCGGCAATGTAAATATTATATTGTTCGAATATGAGCCGAATCTGTGCAGTTGTTTAGAATTAAACGATGACTAACAGACACACAAACTGTTAATACATATATAATCATAATAATTTATTTATTCTATATTTTAAATTAATTTAGCGACGTTTAAGCGATTCGTAGTAGGGGGAAATCGTATAGATTGCCAATGTTATAACGTCATCCGTCAATATAAGTCAAGTCAAGTATAAGATGACATTTAAGTATTGGCGCTCAAGAAAATCGGTTGAAAAACAAAACTGACCTGTTTCATTTTTCACCTATTTAGATGTAGATTACATAAGTTACACTGTGGTAGGGGGTAGGGCACATTCTAATAATCCCCCCCTGGGTAGATACTATCCTCAAGTTACAAAACCTGTCGCCAAATACCAACAGGTATGTTCCGGCAGCATCGCTTGAGAACCAGTACATCTAGGCTTAGTGTGTTTACCATCCTGCTCCACATCGTCACTTAACATCAGGTGAGATTGTGGTCAAAGCACCGTGCAAATAAAACTATGATTCGTTTTATGGTAAAGGAATAAAGCATTCCTTCGCGATCCTCTCCCAAAACATTACAATTTTGTGCCTCAGTATTTTTTCAAGCGAATTAAATACGTTTTCAATATACGTCTTTAATATTATTCACTTAGTCTGTCATTCTCATTAAATAAAACGACATCACATCGTTCTCAATTACTCCGCTATAGTTTTAAAACGATCAACCTAAGCAATGAATAAATTAAAAAGCGTTTGTGAACGACAAATTTATCGCTTTCACATTTCCAATACCTACTCGTTTTCATCGATTTTTCAACAAAGTGCTTATCATACTACTAGTTGGCGCCCGTGGCTTCGTTCACGATAAATAATTTTATTATTCTCCATTCAACCGTAAGACGTCCTTTGCTGGACATAGGTCACGACGAAAGTCTTGACGACTAAAGACGACCTTCGCCAGGTCGTCGGTCCACCTTGTGGGGGGCTTATCCAAGCTGTGTTTTCGAGTACGCGGCAACCATGTGCCATGTGCCCAGCGCATTACCAAATTAGTTGGGTTGGTAAAAAAAAAAAAAAAAAAAAAAAAAAAAAAAAAAAAAAAAAAAAAAAAAAAAAAAAAAAAAAAAAAAAATCTTCGGGCAATGTCGAATACTTTGTTTTTCAGGAGATGAGCTTAGCCCTCTCCATTGTCATTTATGTAACTTTGAGCTTTCTAATTAAGCCCATTGTAAGCGACCACTTCTCAATGCTATAATTCACCAATCATAATTACCAAAGCAACACCTATCGTTATATCCGAATGAAATAATGTTGCCTATATTTCTTTTATAGTTTTTTTTTTGAAGGCTTACAGTCAAATGTTGAATATAGGTAAAATAAATTATTACAGTATTACAATTACTAATTATATCCTTGTCTATGTCTTTTAATTTAACATCAGTTTGAATATGAGAACGACTTTTTTTTCTTCTGCTCTTTACTTTATGGCTAATAAGGTACAAAGAACCCAAGCATTATGACGACATCCGATATATGAAAATAGTAAAAAGAGTTTCTAATATAAAATAGGTTTTTTGAGGCGATGACTAGATTGATTTAACATTAAAGTTTTATGTTATCAGATTCGATAGTGTGAAACTGTTGTTTTTTTTAAACGAACACTATAAAATTTGTAACTAAAACATATGACATTTGATTGATCGACTTTTAGTTGTTTTTCCATTTTGAAATTGAGTATAAATACAGTGAAAATACAGTATAACTAGAAATTTCGTTTTATTAATAATCATATAAATCTATACAATAGTTTTTGAGTTATAAACCAATAAACAGATAGACAGTCAGAGAGATACCATCTTATATAATATGTAAGGAAGGGTTACAATTACTATTACGGCAATAATAAATAAGTGAAACATTTAATTACTAAATAATAGATACTCCATTAATGTGCTTTTGTAAAAGCAATAGCGTTTAAACGTATTGTTACAATTCTAAAAGGCGCTTCGGTTAGTTTCAAAGCTTTTATAAAGTGTGATAATTGTGAAAAAACATTTTTTTTGTGTTATAAATTTTATATATTTATTAATAAAAGCCTTATTTTTCGAAAGCGGCCTATCATAAATGTTTTGCTGGTTACTTTGTAAGTTCTGCTTAAATTATATTATGGAGCGACCCACCTACTCATATTTTCAATCCATGAGGTAATTTCCAAGAAATATGCCTTTTAGCATTGCCGTTCAGTCGGTAACCGTTCACTTCGAGTCAGGGTGGAAGCCGTAGAAAGTAAGAGAGAGAGCTTTAGCAATCAACCTAGATATCTCGAAGGCTTCTAGCAGGAGCTGGTATAAAGTTATTCTCTCTAAATTAACATCACACAATATAACGGATGTTTGTGGGCTTTTCTAGCTGTCTAATCGAACGAAGTGTTGGAGTTACTGTTGACGACTGTATTTCCGATGCTGTGTATTACGATGTACGAGTATGTACGATTTGTATAGTTTTTTATGACATAAAAAAATTATATATATTATATTTATGAAAAAAAAAAAGAACCAGATCGAGTTTCTCGCCTGCACTCTTCTCGACTGGGTTGTTTTTCCGAACCGGTGGTAGTGTTTTAGACGTTCATAAGCGCCTTCTTAGGGCCTAAATTGAATAAATAAATTTTGATTTTGATTTTGATTTTGTGTGATTTTGCTTATCCGGAAATGTCCCATTCATAACTGTGCAGCGGCGTGGGCGCTACAGTTTTATGTTATGTCAGCACATTAAAGTGCAAGTTGCAATTAAAGAATTAAAGTGACACGTCAGTCAGCCATAGTCCCTTTTAGTCTCATCGTCCAGTTAGATTAGAGTCGCGTTAATTGTGTTAACATAATAACACAGTTTGATGTCCTTGTGTAAAGACTATTCATTAAATAAACCTCAAATAGTACAGTGGTGCTAAAAATACATTTTAGATACATATTTACGGGATGGTAGGGCGATAGACCGAGTAACGACCAGCATACTCTTGTTAAAACCCTACCGTAGTGACGCGTCAATGTGCGTCGCATTCCTGGTTCAGCAACTGTAGTGTTCGGAGTAAAAACAAAAGTAATCTCTACTAATAATGAAACTGTAGTTTTGTCTATACAGTGTTTTAAATTTTGTAACAGATGTCTATTTGAGGTGTTAGTAATCTCGTCGAATCTGACATTTAAAAAAGAAAATCTATGCTGTCTGTGTGTATTATTCGGATTTAACCCAAATACGGCTTAAACGATTACTGTGTGCACGAGAAATATATGTCGAAAAGCAATTGATAGAGGCTATAAAGATTTTTTTAAATTATATTTAGAATTCGTTATAAAAAATTAAGAAAAAAAATATTCCCCTTTAAATCAAAAACGAGTTGAGTAGTTTTGATAAACATTTGTGTCAGTAAAATATTTGTTGTTGATAGACTCTAAAAATTATTTATTAATATCAGTTTTCGAAAGTATATTTTTTTTTAATGAAATTTGGAATCATGTGTCGTTGGGTAACAAATAGGCTACAAAAACGGTACATAATTAGATCATACCACACCTCAAAATTAAGATAAAATACATAGACGAAGCCGCGGGTGACCGCTAGTTCTCTAATAAAACATAACATAATAAAATGTATTCTTTTAAATAACCTCCACTGTACATAATTGAGATAAATAACGCTCGTTAAAATCGACATATAGCTTTGGGACAGAGGAACAATATTTTGCAACGGGCTTCAGATGTCATATTTATAATTGTGCCCCGTGGGCAGGAGCCACCCCAAGTGGGGGTGAAGTGGTGGTTACCTCCACGTTCTGTACAATGATCGAGTCGCGCACAGTTCTCAGTACTGATTCGTTCTTATTAAATATTGAAAATTTTGTACGATACATAAGTTTAAATATGTACGCCATAGTTTCGATAACCCTAATACAATCAAAACGCACTCGTGGCTATTTTTTGATGGACATAAGTTTTTATTATTCGAAAGATTTGTTCAATAATTTACTTAATTCAGAAAAGCAATATTATTAAAACCTGCTCAGCTAATCTATATTTATGTGACGGAAATCGAGTGGACAGTACACAAAAGAACTACTTGTTTGGTTAACAAAAAAAAAAACTTCGAAACATGCAAAAGCTAAGGAAAAAACCTTGTTTAAAGAAATTACATCTTTACTAATACTTACTAATAGATAAAATTGAAGTGTTTGTTTGTAATGTAAATTTTTTTTACTAAATAGGTAATGTATATGCGAATAACTATACCAAAAATACAATTTTTAAAATTTTTGCTTGTGTGTCTGTTTGTTCCAGGTAATCTCTGAAACGGCGGGACGGATTTTGATGGAACTTTCTTTGGTAGATAGCTCATGTTATTCCATGGAACTTAGGGTACTTTTAATTTTCGAAAATAATTAGGGTTCCGCGTAAAAAAAAATAAAACTCATAAAAAACTGAATAAAATCCGATTCAATGCACAGTTTTACGGGCAAGTGCCTGAATTTATGATAAATATATTTACTTTATCTTAGTACTAAACAAAAATTAGGGTTCCGTATAAAAGAAAATGCAGTGAAGTATATACAAAACGTGGGCACAGCCGCGGGGTTACAGCTACTTAATAATAAAAAAAGCGAGCACTTCGAGCAACTTACAATAATTATGGGACCTTATGAATTCATTAACGATTAAATTTCATGAATGTAATATATTGACTTTGCCCTTCCAAAACACTGTCAATAATTTAATAATTGTCTGCAAAAACATAGACAAGCTTGATCTCGCAAGAGACCAGCTTAACGTTAATACTAGAAATAAACATAAACTAGCTTTTCTATGCTTTAGACTCAGCAATACTAATAAAAGTTCAACTCTTTTACCGTGCTTATTGTCGTTACAAAAATAAAGTGCAAATACGAACTCTTATCAGAGTAAATGATGAAACATAACCTATTCCGCTCGAGTATCGCTAGATTATCCACTATTATTACCGATTCCGGTTATGAAGGCTGCATAGATGTAAACGACGACGGTCACCATGGCAACGGGGCGGCGCGCGCAGCCAGTCCTCCCCAAACACCGGCACGAGCCGGACGTACCTGCCAGTCCCGAATCCCGAAACACGATGCGTAAACAACAAATACGTGTTCGATTTTTCAAATTTTAACACTAGGCTGTTATTCGTCAATTGGTTGTCAATTTGACAAGCAAATGTCAATGAGAGTTGTTGTTATTGGTGATTGTGTTTTTTTTTCCCGTACAATTAGACCTTCTTACCATCTGTTATGGTGTTAGGTGTGAAGCTCTTCGAATGGAAGAAAACGTCAAATGCGGAGGTGTCACTGTGAGTTAAATGAAGTACTACTATTCATTGTATTTGTTTTTTTATTTGGTAACTAGCGTTGTAGAAATATTCGCCAGTGTCAGTATTTCAATACAAAAGATGTAAAGATTTAAATGAATCCACCTTAACTTATTTTATAGCAACTATTGTCACCAATTGTACAAGTTTAAACCACGATCAAAATTACAGTTTTCAATAACGCTTGTTTGTGAATTAAAAATAAAAAGCACGTGACCACCTAAGTTCCCGCTAAAAAAATCCCTACAGATAGATTCATGACAAATGACGACAATGTAATAACATATTTTCGCGAATAATTCGCTTATCTCAGTCAAGCATAGTCTGTTTTCTTTTTTTTTTAATCAGATAGTCCTTTCTCTTTTTACACGTATGTATATATACGATAAATTAAAGTTGTTTATCAAAACCGTTATCAGTTACATAATTTTTACTACGAGTCACGTAATATCGATGAATAATGAGTCGGCGGTAAGCGCGTAGGTATTAGGGTTGTCACTCAACATTTATCTAGAAATTGATTATGGCAAATAAAATTGTACATTTAGTAAAACTATGTTTCCGCGTATAACCAATTAAACGCGTAATAACTAGTTGTTATTTCTTCGTAAACATGTACCACTGGCAACAGAGTATATAGATAGAGCAAACGGCCGATATAATTTCAATACCTTTCAATTTAACTTTGCCCTCCCAATACATCTTCGATAACTTAAAGCATATTCGTAAAAATTTAGACAACCTAGATCTAGTGAATGATCGTCATAATTTTAACATTAGAAGTAAAGACAAGTTGGCCGGAACAACGCTTTAGGTTAAGTAAGTCTAATTAATGCTTTATAGGTAATAGTATTCGGTTTTACAATAAGATCCCAAGTAACATTACCGATTTACCTGACAATAAGTTCAAGTATTATGTCGAGCAAGTTTTAATCTTAAAAGGTTATTACAGGGTGGAGCATTACGTGAACGATAGTGATGTCTGGAATTAACCCACATCTCTGTGCGCACCCGCTAACATTATTAAGACTATGATTTGTATAGTTTTTTATATGAAAAAAAAAAATGATATATATTATATTTATAAAAAAAAAGAACCAGATCGAGTTTCTCGCCTGCGCTCTTCTCAACTGGGTTGTTTTCCGAACCGGTGGTAGTGTTTTAAACGTTCATAAGCGCCTTCTTAGGGCCTAAATTGAATAAATAAATTTTGAGTTTTGATTTTACCAGAAATAATCGTAAATTAGCTGTTCCATGCTTTAGGCTTAGTAAATGAAATAAAAGCATTATAGGTTGTTTGCATCCTACAATATAGTTCCAAAGAAGATTAACAAATTACCTGACAATAAGTTCAAGCACTATGTCAAGCAGGTTTTAATATAACAGTTGTTACAGGTTGAACCATTACGTAAACGATAGTGATGTCTGGAAATGACACCCATCTCTGTGCTTCCGCTAAAACCGTTTATTATTATGATAGATATAATTTATATTATATTATCCATTAAAAAAAAAAACTTCTTTATTTTTACATAAAACCAAACTTAAATTCTTGCCGACACTCCTCTCGAACCGGCTATTCCGAACCGGTGATAGTTTTCATAATAGCCTTTTTCGAGCTGAAATTGAATAAAGAATTTTTATTTTAGGGTTTTTTTATTTTTTTTTTTTAGCTTCGAAGCCGATCGAGAATAACTCAAAAATCCAAAGACTAAAAACAAACGAAATAATTGAAAGAGGACAAAGAATAGTAGTGCTTCGTAATAGAATGAATATTCTATCTACATCAGAATGGACATATTACGACGCTAGACAAATGTACAAAGTATGAAGGACAGCGAATTTAGAATGATAAAACATATTTTGGGTTCTCGCAGAACTTTCCAAATAAAAAAAACCTTAGTCTTATTCCTCTACAACTAGTGAAGGTTGGCAATGAGGTCTACATATTTAGACAACTCCTTAGTAAGGCGGAAAAGTTTGAAAGCACTCTATATCCATTCTCAGATATTACGTAAACACGACTTTCTTCTTCGATCGGCTTGCCTTTTCCCAGTAACTTTTCCCATAATTATTAATTGGAAAAATTCGTCCCTCTTATGTACGAGCATTGATGAAAGTGCCGCAGACATTCCTCATTGATAACTTTCTGAGTTCAAGATACAGACATCTTGCATTTGTAAGACCAAATTTGGAATGTTTCGTGAGTTATTCCTTAACAGTTCAAGTTTTGCATTCATATAGGAACATTAGCCAGATATAATAATGGAGAAGACGAATTCAGAGTAGAAATTTAAAATTCTGATTATATTGTTTTATATTTCCGCTTCCTGCTGATTCTCGCTATCTTCACTAAGTCGTCGGTCTACGTCTTCCAGTGCGTGGTATCCATTCGAGAACCCGTTGGCCCTATCGGGCATCGGTTGCAAAACAAAACACGAAGACAATTACCACTCGTATATGAAATTACTAATAGTTTTTATTCTTTATCCTTAAGCCGGTTTAATATCACTTTCTAAGGATATTTTAAGACGACGATATTCAAGACCCGTGTAAAATATTAATGTGCCAGAACACCGACTGAGTACGGTAAAGAAATAGCTTCGGAACATCCCACGTCACTTGCACATTCGCGATACGATTTATTGATATATTTATTAAAGCAACCAACAGTCCTTAATTTCGCATTCATTCATCGTCATTTAGTTGTTTTATTTTGTGATTTTGTTCACATTCATACCACTTTCCATTTATAGTTTTACCACTCATTGTTTTTTGTTATTTTGAGTTTAGTCGTTCAAAATAAGCCGATATATCTCTGTACATTAACGTAAAATGTCACCAAAGTTCGATAAGTGCCTACATGATAGACGAAGGCCAGTGAAGTCAGAAACTCAAATTACCAGTTTCTAAGGGTTTAACTTTACTTTAGGAGGGTCTCTGAAGCATTAATATAAATCTATCGGGGGTCGAAACAGATGTCTCCGATTACCTACGGGGTATATTAGTATTAAATACAGCTTTGCAAGGGCTGACCCATCTACCATCTTTATCTACGTGTAGAGATAATGGTGTAATCAAGTGCCCTCTAGTGCAAACTAAAATCCCAGGACTCAAGTGATAGTGTTGAATATTGATCATATTATTAAAAGTAGTTAGTAGTAGCACTTTTTTTGGAAGTATAGGCTTCTATAGCGGTTTTTAGCGATTCTCGATGGGGGAAACTTTATAGATTCGTATTACCAATGCTATGTCGTCAGCCATCAACATGCTACAGTAGGCATGTCTATCAAATGGCGCAAATGTCTGGGGCACGGAGATAAATGTTATGGTATGTTTTGATAATGGATAAACTAAAAGAAAATCTACATAACTATCGCTTGGAGCACTAAGAGATGTAAAAAACCAGACAAATGTTATATGTTACGTTATGTAAGTAATTTTAATTAACACAAACTACGAAATTTTAACAAAAAAAAACTATTTTTTTCCAAGGTTCGGGTTTTCACTTCTGTTGGCGGTCTCCATGACTGACGGTGCCCGCGATTACCGGCATGATGTTCAGTCTTGTTAAATGAAGCGACTTGTGGCACTCGCTGTTCTGAATTGTTCGGTTAGTTTTAAAAGTACACAGTGAATAAACTGAATGTAATTGTCCGTATATTGAGATGGTGCCGGCCTTCTTTTTTTTTATTTTTGACGGGGGGAAATGCATTTACGCACTACCCTTATCTATTGTATTTAGGGGATCAAAATCCCCCAATACAATAGATAAGGGGGCACGGAGTGACGAGCTCCGTGCCAGTGTGGGACTCACCCGGGCGTGAAGCGCCCGGAAATACCCACAAAAACCCTCCGGGGCCGTCCGCTGCATTTGGGATGGGGGCGACACGGGGTGGCTTTCGCAAGCACCGCGTCGCCCCCTGCAGCGAACCCACCGGGCCTCGTCGTGCAATGGCCCAGCGGGGATGGGGGAGTGTACACACTTCTCAACCCCACCTCTTCGCCCGCCTCTTGAAAGAGGCAAGAGTGACGGCCTTCCTAGTTTTCAGTATAATTTACTATACATTAGTGTACAGTACACTGTACAGTATTACACACTTATTATGGAAGGTGCAATATCGACGCACTTGGGAACCGTTATCCGAGGTAAGTGCCGATCTAACAATAAGGTCTACTGCGAATCGCAGGACGGTCAGAGTTTGTCACGACCCCAGATCGTTAATATCGGTTTCCATAACAATTTGGACTACGTAGCAGTTACAAACTCGAATAGTTATTTCGAGTTATTATGACTCGTAACCTTTGTGTTATGTTTCGGAACTCTACCCTAATGAAATTTGTGGGAGAAGAGGTATAGAAGCCTCGCAATGTTCAACTTTTTATTTATACTAAAGTAATGATTATTGCCTAAAGAGTTATCAAACTGAAGTAGTAGTGGACGGGGCAAAACATTCCCTTAGAACCAATGCTCGATAGATTCAATGGGTTCTCGAATGGTGGCCACTTATAGAAAGACACAGCGTGAGTAGGCCTCCAACAAGGTAGACCGACGCGTAGGTCGCGGGAATACGGATGCGAGTGGCGTAGGACCTGTCATTGTAGAGAACTTTGGGAAAGGCCTATGTCCAGTAGCAGGCGTCCTTGGCTAAGTGATGTAATAATGAACACACGAAATTGAAGCCACGGTGTCTGATGGCCTTTTAACTTCTGTATACACTTAGTAATCTCTTCGTACTATGGCAGATAAGAGACTTGCTGTATGGTAGCTGACTATACGGTCATTACAGAACGAAAGCCTAATATATTGCTGCCCGAAAACCGTATTGCTCCAACAAAATGCACTAACTCAGAAATCATTTCACCCCAGTGCTCAAAAAGAACCACTGACCTGGATATAGAACTCCAGACCTTTAAGCTCGAGTACGTTTCATTACATTTTACACTTAAAACCAACAAATGAATACCGCTAGGGTCCCATTTCATTAGAGAATCACAAGAAAAGATAGTAAAATAGTTGAAATAAAACAATGACCTTGATTAAATACACAGACCACGTATGACTAAACGTGAATTATAATTTGCAATATTATAATTTAATCATTTCAGTAAGGATTATAAGTTAAAATTAAACAAAAAAACCTGTCAGGCGTGTGTTTTTCTTGTTCTGTCGGCCTATGTTTCAGACTTGTAATTTTGTATAACCACAAGTCTCTAGTACATCATTTTGATTAGTAACAAAATACTGTTTCTTTTTTATTTACACGGAAGGTTAATTGGGATATATTATAGACTATCTTTCTGCCCGCGGCTGCGTCCGCTTTCCATATATTCTTCGTTTCATTTTATTTTTACGCGGAATCCTAATTATTTGCGTAAATTAAAAGTACAATAAGTTAGCCGGAGTAACTTCAGCTATCTATCCAAGTCCCGTCAAAATCGGTCCAGCCGCTCCGTAGATTACAAACAGACATACAGGCAACATCATCATCATCTCCCTACCCTTTTCCCATTTTTATTTGGGGTCGGCGCAACATGTCTTCCTCTTCCATTCCTCTCTATTTGTTGTCATCTCCGCATTCACTCCTTTTCTAAACATATCATCTTTCACACAGTCCATCCATCTTTTCTTTGGTCTTCCCCTTCCCATGTAACCGTCCACATTCATATCCAATACCTTTCTTACAACATTCTCTTTCTCCCTACGCATCACATGTCCATACCAGGATAAACGACCGCCTCTTAACTTGTCACAGACAGACAGGCAACATTTAAAAAAATTAGTATGTACATATGTACATATTCCCTTAAAAAATATCTAAATGAAACTAAAAACGGCTTCAAAAACCAATGTGTGGTTTAGGCTCTCAGTAGGTTAGCAGGTAAACATACCATGGTAAAGAGACGTTTATTTTATTTATATAATTAATACTAATTTTTTGTAATCATTCCCACTGATTTTTTTACATACTTATATACTTAACAATCAACATATAAATCACGTCTAAACGTTACTGGTCTGTGGTTAAATATCATTAGAGAAATTCCCTTCTTTTCCAGTCTTAAGATATTTTGCTCAGCGACGCTCTGCACTTTAGAGTTACTCAAAACCTTTGTTGTATAAACCTAAAAGAATTCCTTTCCTTTTGAAACGGGTAGACAAACGCGTGCATTATATTTCTTTATTACAAATTCTATGCTATCTTTGTTAACAGTTCCGAGGCTATTTTCATTCTAGAATGTTCGTTTTTTATGTTAGATGTTCATATGTTTGTACAACAATGTTACAAACAAGGCTCGAAAGCGGTTTGAGTTATATTGGTAATTTTATTATCGATTTTAAGCAATAAAGCTTCTTTAGCAACTAATAATGATAATTCGCATAGCTTGGCAATTTCTATGCTCAGTTCATTTCTAAGGAGATTGCATATTAAAATAAAACTTAAAAAATAAACCGCTTTATAAATAACGTAAAATAATATTCAGGAAATTCTTTTTATTTATTGTTTTAAATAGTTAAGCGATAGTTTCTAAATATCATTATAATATGCACATATTTTCTCTAATTATAATATTAATGAATATATTTCAATTTCAATGGCTAAGTCAATTATTATTGAGACATCTTTAGAAAACTAAAAACAAAAAATGTAAGTCAATAAATGTACGTGCACATAGAGTTAATATTATTTTATATTCACTACACACTCGCATTTCCCTTTCGTCCACAACACCCGTTCGTAACTTTTCATTTTCTCCACATTAAACTCACTACAGACGGACGGGCCGGACTATGGACATAGTACGTCGGCCGACCGAGCTGACTTAAATTATCAATCAACTCGTCTCCAACTGCATTATCGAAGTGTGAAAAACATAGAAATTGCTGTTTATGCAAGTAACGGACGTATCGGACATAAATTTTGTCTTTTACAATTATATTCAGTAGTTGCAATTTTTTCGCGCTTCAATAATGACGTCCGCACCCGACTGTACACACGAGGCGACTGATTATATCGGTCATCCACTGTACCATGTACGCGGACGGTCCACGCGTCTGTCACGACTTTTATAATTGAATTCAAATCATGCGTTAAGTAGCTTCGTTTCAATAATAAAGTGTTCAAAGATGAGAAAACCTGTAAATGGAAAAGAAAATATTTTTATGTATAACCGAGAGAGAGATACCCTTTGATAAAAGCTCGTCGATGTATCGTCAATTACAGTTTATTTTATTATTTTCCATCTAGTCCCTGTCTCTCATTCGGTTTATTATGCTATAAATATATACTATAAATGTGTTTACATGTAGTTACGGATAGACTTTGTTTGTTCCTTTCGTCTACAGAATGTCAAAGATCAATAAGAGCAGATGGTAAAGGGATATTGAATATGAATGTGGATGGATATATGGGAAAAGGAAGATCACAGATAAGATGGATGGACTGTGTAAAAGACGATATGCTTAGGAAAGGAGAGAATGCGGAGATGACAACAAATAGAGAGGAATGGAAGAGGGAGACATGTTGCGCCGACCCCACATGAAAATGGCTTAAGAGATGATCTCCTTAGAGATTCATATTCTACGCTTAATTAACATCTATTTCTCCTAAATATAAGTTTCTAAATGTGGCATGTGTTTGTGGCATGTGTGGTGTGTTTCACTCTTGACATTTGACGTCTTATTAGGTACAAGCTGTGCCCGCGCTAGATCCAATCTATCTTATTACCAATATATTCATATACATATATATATAGCCTTCCCAGTGCAATGGAAGGTTCAGACCCCCGCCCCTTCGCCCCTTATTTTAGCAATGTGGCAGATTCCAGAACCTAATAGGCGTAAATGGCGGCCTGCACAGTATAATACCCACCTGGTGATGAGTGTGAGCGTAATATGGATCAGTAGTACCGGAGATTACCCCGAACATACAAACTCACAAACTTTACATCTTTATAATATTAGTATAGACGTTACGTAGAAGCACGTTATTATGCTTACACTTCATTATTATAGTATTTAATGAATCTAAATGATAAACGCTATTCATACTTTATATAAATACATAAATAAAGTATAAACTACTACCATACCAATTTTCATCGAAATCGGTTCAGTGATTTGTACAAATTATTAAACAGGCAAACTTTTTTTTAGCATTTTTAGCCTTTTATTATTATAGTATAGATTATCTACGTCCTTGTAATGTTTCAAAATAGTCTAAATTAATTGTCATACTATAAAAAATAATTTTTCTCCTCTTTCTTAAACAATTTTCTTCATCTCTTTTTTTTAGTAGCCATGGACAAGGTCTAGTGTTGTTATCTGTAAAAAACAATTAGCAACAGTTAGTTATTTTTCATAAAAATTTCAATAATGTTTATTGTCAAATCTCAATCATCTAAAATGTTACTTGAACTTGAAGTCAAATCACCGCTGACAACGTTTCGTAAACTGCAACATTTATAGATCTATTATATTGTTAAGACCCTTTAACCTTGAACTAAATACAAACGCGTGACCTTGCCGGCTCAGTTCCGGCATCGTAACAAAACAACCTCGCCTCACCCTAACACGCCCTGTAACTTGAATTTTAGACGTCTAATCTGCCCCTTACCCTCTATTAATACGTGTAGACAGCTTACCCCCAGCTCTTTTGATAATAAAATTGTATCGACTATTGTTGACTATCTCTTGTAATTTGTACTAACGTTTATTTACTCCCTATGCTATAAGATTACAGTTCAATTTTTGCCATTAACGTAATTCATAACAACTTATTATATAATCTAATTATTCTAGAAAGTGGGATTATACCTACAGTGTATTTATCGTCATATTGTGTGTAATTCATTGTAAAACTGACTTATCTCCTTGCAATTAAATATTGGAATATTTATTGATTTTCGGTACTGTTATTATTGTATTTATTTTATGCTCTTCGGTAAACAAATAATAATAAAAAATAAAAAAAATATTCAATTTATGCCCTGAGAAGGCACTTATGAACTTTTAAAATACTACCACCGATTCGGACCCAACCTCTGCGTGTGAAAGGATTAGTCTATCAACCGTACAGTCTCCACTATTGAATTCAATATAAAATATGGATCAAATAACTGGAACCCACATCGAGTTTAATTGGAAAACTTTAATAATTACGTTAACAGCGTGACTGCCAGTTTAGGCAATAATTCAAACAATGAAATACCTATTCGTATGTACTAAGAACTCAATAGCCCACCCTCCGCCCTACTTTCATTGAGTTCTAATTTATTGTCATAGGTTCTGTCAAAAATAAGAGAGATGAAGTGATAATAAATGTATAGCGCTTTCTGACGCTGCTTTAAACAAATCCCTAGCAATAATAATTACTTATTAGTAAATTCATACAACTTATCTGTCTACTGCATACTTATAAATTATAATAAAACTGCCAAGGAACAGAAACTGTACGTTGCATATATTTGAGAAAACCTGCATCGAGGGAACTTGAAAATCAATGGATGAATATATTTTTATGTTTTTTTGGAATTATTGTTATTGTATGTATGTCTGTAGGTCACGAATCACACAAAACTATTTGATGGATTTTGATGAAATTCCATATGAAAGTAGACTTAAATCCTGACGTAACACATTAGTTAAAAAAATGATAACTGGATGATAAAGTGGACAAAAAAGAGGATTCAAACCTGATAAATAATTTAACTGTATGCTTGGTTTTAATTAAAGATAGCATGAATACGTATGCATATTTTATTAAAATCGTCATTTTACAAACACATAATTCCACACAGACGGGGTTTTTACTTTAAGTATGAAATCATGGTAGACGTTCATATTTCTTCTCTTCTTGAACCGCCTGGCCGATTTTGAAAATATTTTTTTCATTACCATTTATTACTTATAGGATCATATGGACGGTTCTTAAATGGCCCTGTATTTTATAAGCGTAAATATTGCTTTACGTTTTTGATTCCTCATAATTATCTCAGCCGAAATTGCTGATTGCACAAAGATTTCTAGAACGACCAGATATGCGCCAGCATCCACTGGTTTCTTTTAAGTTTCATCAGGGCGTCGGTATACCTTGCTACCCATCCACGGGATACCCACACTCCCTTACCCATTGTATTCCCTTACCCATTGTATTCCCTTACCCATTGTATTGGGGGACTTCGGTCTCAGTAATACAATGGGTAAGGGTAGTGCGTAAACGTATTTCCCCCCGTCAACAAAAAAAAAAAAAAGGGATACCCACACAACATCTTTCGGTACGTGGTCGACATACGAGCATCCGTTGGTTCCATCGGGGATAGGTTATACGAGGTTAGGTTAACTTAAGTTTGCCAATTCTTCGTGTAATGTCAATTATTTTGGTTTTTATGGTGATTACCTTATTTTTGATTCGATCACTTCAAGCATAGCCATCTCCATTGCCCTTAAACCATTATTAGTGACCTAGTCTCAGTACCGCATGTCATCACTTTTATTTATTTACTTGCTGAGTCCGCGACTTCGCTAGCGTGGATATCAGATAATTATATTCTAATATACAGCCTATATTCTCCCTCTAGATGCAGTCTATCTCATTACCAATATATTCATAAATATACTTTAACTATGTCCCGTCTCGTCTAGGCCCTCACACGCGGAGAAGGTCTCCTCGGCCAGACCAGACAACCCCCCAGATGGCCTTCCCAGTGCAGTGGAAGGTCTAGGCTCATCCACCTATCCCTCTTGGTTTGACAATACTGCAGAGCCCAGACCCCACCGAAACTATGCACCCGGCCATTTTTTTCCTTAATAGGCCTAAATGGTGGCCTGCTTAGCAAACTACTCATGTGGTGATGAGTGTTCCAATCAACGGCCTTATAGCCCTGATCCCTAAACTTAAAACTTAGCCTATCCCTTCTACCCCCGAAGAAACAGTCTAAATTATTAAGAAATAAGTATAGCGCCATCTATGAATAACCGTCAGAAATATACATAAGTACTTAAATTTATATAAATGAGTTAAGTCGATTTAACTTAGTTTTAAAGGCTATTTACGCATTATATAAATGTATATATGTATAAAAATGTTACTACATAGTATATACTAGAATCATACTAAAATTCATCCAATTCGTTCTTGTAGTTATTGAGTGATTGGCGAACAAATTAATAAACAGACAGACAGACAAAAAAAACTTTTGAAAACCATCGAATTGTGTTCTGTTGTCGATTCTGAACCCCCTCATAGTATTTTTCGGAAATATCTTCAATGTACAGATTCCATCCCTCTAGCCTTTTATTACAAGTATAGATTTATTTAGGAACACGAACGATACATCACAAATAAATATATCATTAAATTATTCAAAGGCTAATACAATGTGGTGAGTCTTTTAAACTAGAATCTACTAAATTATTACTATATTAAATTAAAAATTAATAAATTAAAATGTGCTAAATATTTTGAGTATAAAATATGTAGAACAGAAAACATAATTAAAAAATTGGATTATAGTCAATTAGAAAAACAAGAAATCTATCTACATTGTAATAACATTTAGAACATGGATTTTTCTTAAAAAACTATTATAATTGTCATGGAAAATGTCTAAGTCGTTGTCTGCTTAACACTCGTTTAATCTGGAAACACTGATGTTATTTTAGACTACATATCATCACAGTAATAAAACACTAACTAACGTTAACTATAAACTTTCCGTTAACAAATGAAACCTTGTTACGTAAAGTTTTACATACGCATTACGTACAGGAGTTAATTGAATTGGCTACACGTTCACGTTACTTGTTTCTAGTTATATATTAAATTACAAATTTTGAATCATACAACGTTTGAGAAGTCCCAGAAGGCTATTGTCGTAATAAAACCTGAGGATTGCGAGATGTAATTGTAAAAATGGACAGTTTGGACAATCTATGAGATTTATGATGAAATGGCTTAGTGGTCGGAAACCGCGATAATGAAATTACGCTTGAATCTATCTAGAATATTATAAAACGAGCCTGAACTTTTAGTGAAGGAAAGCAACGTAATGAAAACATAGTGTGTTTGTATGACACTATATAATACATTTCTTACTGGATAAAAATGTCAAGTTCGAAAATCCACTTCCCAGTACTTTTAGGTGCAACCTATTTGGTTTATGATATTTGTCATCTTGGACCACATCTTTACTTAAAAATTAACATCATGTGAGATTGAAATCAAAGCAGTGAGCCTTTACGGTATAAAAGTCCAAAATTTCAGGAATTCAAAATATTAACTGACATAAAGTTCTTCTGGAAGTCCATAAGATCGGCTAGAGGTGGCGACATAACCACGCGACTGGAAAAGATCAGAAACCAGGATGGAAGTATTGCGAAAGGGGAGGTATATGTGTTAATGAGATGGAAGGGATATTTTGAAAGTTTACTTGAAAAGGTTTTTTTTTTTTTTAGTTACCTAGCTAATGCTCTTGACCGGAAGGGCCTTTACAGCTTCACCGAACTTTGGGGGCGAGTGCTGAAGGCACTCAGCCGCAAAAAGGTGGCTAGCTCAAGGGCTACCAAAGTGGTACGAACCTCGGCTTGGCCGTCACCTGAGTTATGCAAAACTCACTCGCGAGTTGTATCCTAGTTATCCCTACATTTTTAAATTAATATAGAAAAAAAATAAAAAAAAGGGTTCCTTACAGGACCTATGTACCTTGCATGTTATGCATGAGTGTGTATGGAGTGTTGTGCGTGTAATTGCTCAATGCATGGGCAGTGTTACTGTATCGCGCTGGCGGCGACGTCAAGAGCCTCCCCAGTTGGGGAACGAGACACGTCTTGGATCGCCGCCTGAGGGGGACCCGGAGTGTGTGCGGGAGCAAAGTTAGCCGCCTGTTCCCGGCGGCGGGAACGGCGGTTTCGCGGAACGGCGGTTTCGCGCTTATTTATTTGAAAAGGATGATTCAGAAAAACAGGTAATGTTCGTTGATGGGGTGAAGTATGCGACGACAGTGATATCAGCATGAAAGAGATTATAGAATAGTTGGTGAGTATGAAATTGGGTAAGGCTGCGAGGTATAAAATGCTGTCCAAGTTGTGTGCATAGCGCTAAAGTCCCAAAATACCGAGTAATAAAAAAATAAGTAGGTAATATAAATAGTGTCAGGTCGTACAATAATACAGAGCAGATAAGCAATTCGTCAGATGATTAATTCAAAAGGAGCAAATTTTAATTTCAAAAGATTATTACATAGTGAATCATTTTGTTAATGATGGCTGATGTCTGAGAATCCAAATCAAAAATCAAAATTTATTTATTCAATTTAGGCCCTAAGAAGGCGCTTATGAACGTCTAAAACACTACCACCGGTTCGGAAAACAACCCAGTCGAGAAGAGCCGGCAAGAAACTAGATCTGGTTCTTTTTTTTTTTTCATAAATATAATATATATCATTTTTTTTTGTCATATAAAAAACTATACAAATCGTAGTTTTTAGTGGAAGCACAGAGATGTGGGTTATTTCCAGACATCACTATCGTTCACGTAATGATCCACCCTGTAATAACCTTTTGAGATTAAAACTTGCTTGACATAATACTTGAACTTATTGTCAGGTAAATCGGTAATGTTACTTGGGATCTTATTGTAAAACCGAATACTATTACCTATAAAGCTTTTATTAGACTTACTTAACCTAAAGCGTGGGACGGACAACTTGTCTTTACTTCTAGTATTAAAATTATGACGATCATTCACTAGATCTATAGAATGATTCACTCCCTGTAAATATAAATATAAACACTATAATTAATAATTTTACGGTTAAAACAAATATTAATGAATCCGATTGCGATAATCATCGTCGACTCGACGATTGGGATGTTTTCTGAACAGATTGTAAGGTTTTGACGTTAATAACTGCTTCATTAAAATCTAAAATGGATAAAGTATTCTTTTTATTTTGATTCTAACAGGTGACCCTAACTATCTATATTACAACCCTTTATTTTCTTTTCAAATTTTTGACCTGCATTGACGTATTACTTAAGGAATACAGTTAGACAGACGGGAATTAGACAAGTTTATTCCATTATAGAAGAACTGTAGTGTACAGTTTCTTCACAATGTTTTCCTTTCTTTACACGGTATAGGCTCAGTGCTTTAACTACAATCTCACCCGGTGTTAAGTGAGGATGTGGTCCAGGATGGTAAACACACTAAGGCTAGAGGTACTGGTTCGAAGATTATAATTTCAAGATAGCCATAAAACATGGAGACCAAAAGGTCATACAAGCAATAATTGCCCAAACCCAAACCATGAGGTAAGTATGCGGACACGGACCTAGTTCTGCTTGGCTTGTTAAAAAAAAGTGGAAGTAAGTAAATTAAGTAATTTCTTAATAATAACAAAATAAGTGTCTAAACAATGAAACAACATATAGTCTTAGTTTAGAAGTAAAATGTAAGTAGTCTCACTTAATTAATTGTGAAAGAAGGTAACTGCATAGCCGCATGAAATATTATAGGCATTTTTTCTGACGCAAGTCGAATTAAACCTCCAATATAAAAACAGGTGTGGACCCAGAGTCTGCAGAATATATTTTATTTTAATATTAAAAAAAGAGGTACTGGTTCTCAATTGATGTTGCCATAACACACCTATTGGTAATTGGTGACAGGTTTTCTAACTTGAAGGTCGTTGCTACCCAGGCGGGCATTACTTTTAAATGGCCCTACCACCATGCTATGGTTTCCTCAGAATATTTTCCTTCACCGAAAGCTCAGGCTGATTTTAGAGTTGGATCGGTGGATTTAAACCCGTGTCTCATGACGTGAAATCCGACCGCATTACTAACTAAGCCATTATCGGTTGAAATCCTTTCACATCCGTTATCGAAAGCCTCAAACCCAAATCCAGCATAGTATCCGATCACATAACGCATGAACTATCGCGTATTTATTTTCACTGGGTTCAAACTTGTTATCGTTCTGATCGATCTCAAATATTATAGGTCGAGTAGAAGACCAGTAGGACTTATGATAAGGTCCATATCAAACGACGACGTGCGTTTATAGTTTTCGTATTTTATAAACCATTGGCTTAAAACTAAAAATCAAACGCTGGTTACTATCTAATACTATTATTTGTTAGAATGAAGGTTTTAGTATAATAAACATAACTAACGATGTTGTCCTACCAATGTAAATAAAAAAAAAATCCATACTCTAATATCTACATCTACGTATTGAAATTTTTTGTTCACTTTAACTTTAAATTTCAAACGACTCTTGAAAATAATTCAAATGTAAAAAACACAGAATTAAGTCGAATATATAATTGGTACAAAACTATAAGTACGGAGAGTAGAACATACATACATATCATCACGCCTTTCTCCCGTGGGGGTAGGCAGAGATTACGTCCTTCCACTTGCTACGATCTTGGCATACCTCTTTCGCTTCCTCTACTTTCATGAGCGCTTTCATACATGCTCATCGGTTATGGGTACTTTTTACCTGGCCTTTATTTAAGACATGATTGATTGGGTCTAGATACATTCGCCTAGGTCGACCCTTACCGACTTGCCCATTCACCCTCGCCTTATAAATTAATTTCGTTAATCTTCTCTCATCCATCCTCTCTACATGCCCAAACCAACATAGAGTAGAGAAGAGTAGAACAAGTTATTACTATCTTAATAAGTGTTCTTTATGTTGCATCTTTAACTGATTGCATTGTAAATTACTTAAGTTCTTTTCAGTGTTGTCTAAACAAAAAAAAAGACAATTTTTTGTAATCTACAAATAAACAAAAAAAAAAAAAAAAAACATTTTTTTTTAATCTACAAATAGTCTATCCTGTTTTATTTTTAGAATATGCAAAAGTAGTATTTGGGGTTTAGACAATGCTATACTTATAACAAGGACTAGTGATTCTAGTATCCACGTTCATAAATTTATTCATTTGATAATCATTATCATTCTTTTGTCCTGTTTCCCCACTCACTCGGGGGTCGACGCAGTGTGTTTTCATCTTTCATTCATTCCTATCAGCTCTTGTCACTTCACTTACTAAGTTTTCTTTCATTTCGTTCCTTACAAACTCAACATAGACCGTATTTAGCTTTGCTCTACTTTGCCATCATTCGAAAATCATAATCATTACTATTTTGTACACATACGCTTGTAAATTCCCTAAATAATAGTAAAAGTCCGGAACAAAAGAGCATTTTAATATGTGATCTTTAGCGCTGCAAGCGCTTGATAAACCAAATCCGGCCGATGGCTGTTCACACTCTGTTAAACGCTAATGGAGTCGGCAGTTTCAGACGGTTTATATATGCTTACCACTCAATTTCACTCTGCAAACGGAATAAAAAGTAGACAAGCCCGGAATACATACACATATTGCTTGAATAGTTTTGCTTGCGACTTTTTTCACGTAAACTATCCACGGGATATATTTATCTAAACAAATAAATAAAACTGAAGAGTATTTGTCTGTTCAAAGTAATAGCTTTTTATAAAACACATATGAATATGTATACGGTATACCAAAACCTCAATTTTTAATTTTTGGTTGGTCTGCCTGTTTGTTTGTTTGTTTGTTCCGGTTAATCTCCGGAACGGCTGAACCAATTATAACGAGACTTTTTCTGACAGATAGGTTAAATTCTAAGGCATAACTTTGGTTATTTTTATTCTAGGGTTAATAATAATAATTAGAGTTCCGCGTAAAAAGCTATGCCCACGACTTCTCTAGCCTGGAATTCAGACAATTATATTCTAATAGATAGGCTATATTCTCCTACTAGATACAATCTATCCCTAATAATATTTTCTTATCTCTATGTACATACCCGTTCGGAACATACCCGTCCCGGCCCCGCGGACGAGGTCACCTCGGCCTGACTAGGTCACCTCCCACAGACAGCCTTTCCGTTGCAATGAAAAGTCAGGGCCCCCGCCCCTTTCCCTCTTGGTCCGGAATGAGTTATGGTCTGCGCTTAGCCCTCGCTATAATAGGCCTGAATGTCAGCCTGCATAGCATACTACCTATGTGATGCTGAGTGTCACGTCCCGCCTCAACGCTACAATCAACGGCCTGATGGCACTGCTCCCCACACCTAAAACATTTACCTCCCTTGTCTACGCCTAAAATACAGACTGGGCTAGTGTGACCCCAAACACCGGAAGTAACGCAGAGGAACTGATCAAACCGTTCAGGCAGAGCGCGCGACACATTGAGGAACATACATGTACTTCAATGGCCCCATATTATTGAATTTTTTCAGACTTGAATACATCTATTGTAATTAATTATTGTAATTAATAAGTATATATAATATTCAATATGTATTAAAAATATATATTTTTAAAGAATGATTGATTTATGATACATGATTTTTTATTCCGAAAATTCCACGGGAACGGTAACTATACGGGTAAAACCGAGAAGAGCAGCTAGTAATTTATAAAACCAACAGAGTTATTATGATAAAATTGAAGTTTTGTGATTAAATGCACGACTATTTTGTATTATGATGTTTCTTTTTTTTTTTCTTTAACAAGTACAATAAAAGTAATAGGTGATATGTGACGTTGTAAAATATAAATTAGATTTTGATCGATGACTCCCCCTCCTCTCGCCCCGCCCCCCTTTCCACCGCCTTGTCGCTGGAATGTAATTAGACATCGATCCGACTACGTTAGAGGTGTTATCTCTTCGTGAAAGATACTGTAGTTTAGATTAAAGATAGTATGAAACCTACCTAGAACTGTTTTTTTAATTAGGTTTAATTTTCAAAAAAAGTTCACAAAAATATCTACTTTTCTCAAAAAAAAAAATCATCGCGGGACTTCCTCGGAAGCGGCCCAAGACTTGCTTCGATCCCCAGCTGGGGAGGTTCTAGCAGCCGCCGCCAGCGCGATACACACTGCATTTCACACATCACACTGCACACACAGTCCTGCACATCAAACACAGCTACAAGGGTGCTGTAAGGAACCTCCTTTTTCTTCATTCCAGGGCAAATTCTGTGGAATTTTTCACTTAGGTAACGGCTAAACCGAGATTTTTATGGCCTTGTGCTAGTTACGTACGGCGGCTGAATGCCCTATGTGCTCGCTTTAAAGTTTTGTGAAGCTATTAAGGCTCTTCCGGTCAACAGCATTACTCAAATAAATAAATATATTATAAAAAAATTACCGGAGAAGTAAATAATCAAGGTAAATAATTTCGATTATTGCCCTGTGTATGCAATATAGCAGGTAGAATTTTTTGAATTTTTTATGAACACAATAAAAAAAGTTATTGAAAGTGCTTTGTCGATTTGCTTCAATTACTTGTAAGGTGAATGAATACTGGTGAGGGCGTTTTATAGAATCACTAAATTAAATATAATGGAGAGGCAGGCATGTAAATAGCCTTGCTCCAGTAGCGGGATGAGAACTGTTATTACCGTACACGCAGATACGTGACTGTCTGACTCTTGGTGACCACCAGTAATTACACCTTACACTAAAGTTCTCTATTGTAGGCTATTATTAATATGCGGAATGACGTCTGCGCGCAAGGAACGCAGGCGCACGGTAAGCGAGCGGTTGGCGACTGACAACTCACCCGAAAGTCCGGCGTCAGAAAACTACCCTCGGTTCATTGCATAGGCTAATTAAAACTGAATAAGAAAAAAAATGCGGATTACCCGCCCAACCATATGATAATTATCTTATTAATATTAAATTATTTTCAACATCACCTATTTCGTTCAAGAAATAATACTCTCCTATTTATTATTTGTAGTTTAGTCTTATAATTATCTAGTTCTTTCTTAATCCAATTAAATAGTTTTTATTTATTCGTCAATTTAGTTCTGATTACTCTATCAATTTTGGAGGAGACCTTTGCCAATTGGCAAACGGACTTAGAGATAATAAAGAAGGACCAAACACATGAATAATTTGAATTGTGTCAAATACATATATAACAGTTCTGTAGTATGGTATAAGAAACATAATTGTATATCGGTTGGACGAATAAAAGGCTCTATTAGTATACTTTATAAGTTATGTAACATTTCATTGTTTTTATTTTTCTTTAAGAATGCCCCTTATTTGTATTATTTACAAACTCCATTCGCATTTACATTGTCTACATTCATCCATATTTACCTACAATATAACATGGTGGTAGAGCATTTTCTAACAATGCCCTCCTGGGTAGCTACCACACTCAAGTTCGAAAACCTGTCGCCAGATACCAATAGCTGTGTTCCGGAAGCATAACTTGAGAACTAGTATACAGTAATACCCCTCTTAGCGCGACCCCGTTACGCGCGGTTTCACTATAACGCGAATGTCAAATTTCGCGCTCAAATGCCTCGCATTACGCGAAAGAGTGCGTATAAAAACATAATGTAAAGACAATAGATGTATTTTTTCGTAAAAAATAAGAGTATGTATTGCATAAAGTGTTCTTAGAATTAAAGTGATTGATTAAAATGATTTTTATTTTTTTTGTATTAAATTTTGACTATGTTTAATCATAAACCTCGATATACGCGAATTTCAGTTAACGCGATTTTTCTCGGAACGTATCCCTCGCGTGAAGCGGGGTATTACTGTATAGGCTTAGTGCGGTTACCATCCTGGACCGCATCGCCACTTAACATCAAGTGAGATTGTGATCAAAGCACTGAGCCTATACCATGTGAAAAAAACTATTAAAATAATAAATATCATAACGGTTTCTATATACAATACGTTACTGGATAGATATGGGTATAGTTATTAGTTAAATTTAAGATGAATCTGAGGAAAACTCTTGGCAACACATCTTGAAGCTTTTCTATAGTGATTAAGCAGTAATGGTAAAATTGTTTTATGTTTATGAAATTGAAGATGCTAGCTAGTTTATAATGATACACGTATTTTTTTAAAATCCTTTTTTGAAGGCACTATTTATAGCTTTGTGTTTAATTTATATTCCTAATTTTTTTTCTTGAATATCCATTCAACCGTAAAGACGTCCACTACTGGACATAAGTCTCCCTCAAAGATAAGGGGGGCTTTGCCATAATTGCCACGCTAGGCAGGCGGGTTAGAGATCGCGTAGATATTTGTGGTGCTCAGAGAATGCTGCTGCTCATCCCCTGATGTATTCCTTAGCCGCCTTTTACGATAGCCACGGGAACGATATGGAGTGGTACTATTCTTAACCCGGCACCAAACTGTGAATATATCAACGTACAATTAATATTGGTCGCATATCCTTTCCAGTTTATACTTCGTGAAAGGCTTTTACTCAATTATGGAAAATTAATGTCCTGTAAAATACATTACCCGTAGGGCCGTTCTCATTATATATTTTTTTTTCATAATGTATTACGACCACTGAATACGAGTGCTTTGACCTTGTATTTTTTATTATTTTTCTAATCTTCAACATTATTTTTCAACAAAATGGGTACGACTCTCCTAGGGATTTTCATGATACTCGTATCTCAGAAATCGTAAACTTTGTTATTATTTCTTTTGTAAAATTTCACTTTTGTATAGTAACAAAACTGAATCATGTTAATACCGCAAGTTTATAGATAAAAAATAGAAAATCCCAACACGACAGACGATAATCCCGCTAAAAATTCGTTAGTGAGCAATGTTACTGTAAGTTTTTTATTTCAATTTTGTAGGGCAAATGAAAGTTACGGGACGCGGTTAACAAAAAGCGAATACAAACTAAAGTCTACCACAAACATATTATTATTCTGCTTAAATATAAATCATGACCTACGTGAATTAACTCATACTAGTAAATTTTCTTTTTATATTTCAATAGTTTACATTTATAAGGTTCGTTGGTTTCAGACAATTTAATATTGTTACATTGCATAATATACAGATAATCAACTTTTTTTTAATCGAAGCAAAGATAGCGACTTCTGCGCAGTGAAAAATTCGGCATAGTTCAAAACAACGATCAAGATATGTCTGCCTATGCCTATTCCTGTTACACTGAAATAATCAGATATTATAGGAAGGAGGGAATACAATGGCTGGGATATTCTTCCACGGAAGCACTGTATGGCAAAGATGAGATATTTCGAACTCTTCGGTTCGTACCTATATGGTGGTTAGCGTAAAGCTGTGGCTCCGAAGCCGAAGCCGAAGCCGCTCGTGGATCTCATGAGGAAATAGGAAGGAGTTCAAAAGCTTATCAGAACGTTAGTCATAATAGAGAAGCGATAGATAAGGAAAGGCTTATCGTTTACTTCATATTGAACGACGGCATATAGTTATAATGAAATGTTTATTTGTAGAATAATATAGACAAAGATGGACTGTACTTGAGCCTCTCCAGCGCTGCCAAGTTGAACCTCAAAGGACAATGGAGAGGGCTATGCTTGGAGTTTCACAGCATGATCGAATCAGAAATGCATTGTTCAAAGAATTGCTAAACTTAAGTGGCAGTGGGCTGGGCACATGTTCGCAGAACCGATGCCCGATGGGGCCAACGGCTTCACAAATGGCTACCACGGACCGGAAGACATAGCGTAGGTAGACTCCCCAAAAGGTGGACCGACGACCTGGTGAAAGTCTCGGAAATCCGCTGGATGCGGGTGCCGCAAGACTGGTCGTCGTGGGAGAGTTTTGGGCGACACCTATGTCCAGCAGTGGACTTCTTTTGGTTCAATAGTCGGCATACATTTAATACCGATAAGATAAATCTACATACATTTAATACAATGATGGCTTAGCGATCATACGCTGCCTCAGTTGACCTGTTTTAAAAGCCTCAAGCTTTTGGTGAAAAATAAAATCGCAACAAAACCTATAAAAACTGGACGTTCCAGCAAACACGACAAAGATGGTAACCTTAAATTGAGTATTTACTATACTAAGAACTTTCATCAGTGGATTGAAACCCTCAGTGAGAGTAAATATAATTAACAAAATCAATTAACAATTATCCTAATTAGAGCTCCGCCCGTAAACTAATTGAAGTCGGTGCTCCTCCGGGCGCCGCGTGCCTTGAAATTGAAACGTGTAATATATTAACGTTCTTACAATTATTATGGCGTTAATAGAGAGTTTTGAAGCAGCGAGCACGTTCGTAGAACTGTGAAAACTCTCTTCCATTACTGGTTTTTTTTTTTCTATTTATAAGAATTTCGAAGAACACAAATAATATTCGGAACAACAACACACAATAACTTACTTTGCTTTGTGTTTAAACTGTTGATAAATTGTCAGGGAAACCTAATTTTAGAACATTACAATTAGTATGGCGTGGAGGTGAACGTCGAGCAGCGCCCGGGACTTGTGACCCAGGGGTAGTTAACAGGATCCTTTTCTGTTACCACAATACTCACCATCTCTACACGAGTTTTCTTCCAAACCGAGGCTAATTTGACAAGTAATAATAAACTAAGTGAAAGTGAACCGTCTAGATTGACAGTATGGTGTGACTGTCTGGACTGACCGTCAGTAATAACGCTCCTTCATGAGGGAGTTGAGAACTCCACCCGCAAGCGACGACGGTCCGTAAAACACAGTTTTTTCTCCAACCTAGCTAATGCTGTTGACCGTAAGGGCCTTTACAGCTTCACCGAACTTTGTGTGCGAGTGCTGAAGGCACTCAGCCGCAAAAGATAACTAGCAAAAGGGTTTGAACCTCGGCTTGGCCTCTACTTAAGTATGAAAACTCCCGCGGAATTTTAATCTTAGCTAATCAGTACATCTTTTTATTAACACTAAAAAAAGGTTTCCTTACAGGACCTATGTACCTGCGTATTGCGTTAGGAGTGTGTGTGCGGTGTTGTGTGTGTAATGCTTAATACTTGGTCAGTGTCATTGTATCGCGCTGGCGGCAACGTCAAGAGCTTCCCCAGTTGGAGAACGAGAGACGTCTTGGGTCGCCGCCGGAGTGGGACTTGGAGAGTGTACGGGAGCAAAGTTAGCCGCCTGTCCCCGGCGGCGGGAACGACGGTTTCGCGGGCATGGGCTCTGGCACACATATTTCCTCGGCTGATGGGATCCTATTTGCGGTGGTGATTTTATAGTCGGGGTCGAAGCGATTTCAGAGCTAACGGATCGGTGGAAAAGATGATTTTCGATAGCCGGTACGGCGCACTTTTATAGGGACCTCGTTAGAGAGTGGAGTTGCTAACAAGCCTCTGTCCATGTGCCGCCTTTTCAATAACAAATTACGTCACGTTCGCTACGACGAGTATATAAGAATAAGCCAACATATATCTCGGCCCTTTTGTTAACTACGTCGATTTTTTCATCTGCAAACAATGCTGTATTAATTTCGACTATTGGCTTAGCTTAGTCTGGCTAGTCTATTTTATCAAACAGCAATACTTAGGGCATAAAAAGCATCTTGTTTTTTATTCTAAATCAATCAATTGAAAATTGTTAATATTAAAATCGGTCGGAGAATTGTTTCTCGCAGTAGAGTACATTTGATCATCTTTAGGTAAAATAACTTAGTCCGATCCCGTGTTTGCTCCAACTAGGTGGCGGGAGGTACCGGGGGGTTTAGTGGGTAGTGGTCAACGGCGCTTCTCGCCGCGAGTCCCACACTAATCCTGTGTGACAGCCTCTCGCGCTTTCGTGCGAGAGACTGTCACACATCTTCAGACGTGTTTCAACCAGATCTGGAAGGGGGGGTCCCTATCAGATCTGGCTGGACAACTAGTGCGTAAATGCATTACCCTCGAAAAAAAAAAAAAAAAAAGGTAAAATAACTTCAATTTCGACCAACAAAGAGCTTTTAAGCGTCAATACGCAAAGTAACGTCAAACGCCTCCGTTTCACTTCGTTACACTTCTTTTGGATCTCTATCGAAACAATATTCATTTGCGAATAGAAAACAAAAGCATTACATACTTTTTGTTTGCTAAAAGTTATTATTATATTTTGATACTGTTATTTCAATTCTAGAACTAGACAATGCTTGTTATTTTTTTAAATTTAAGTACCAAAAATAATATTTTGCTATTAATCATCCAATTATTATTACAAATTTCTTTGCAAAGGCTAACTGTGAATTTGATACCAATATTAAAAAATATATATATATCGCAAGAATAGTTATAAAACACTTTGATTCCTTTTGGTTGACTTGGAATTATAATATTTAATGTTACTTTATGTTTTAACGTTTTAATATTATTAATAATAACACAAAATCTGCAAATTTTTCATTAAAATTTATGGTTACAATTTAATATTTTGTCACTGAGTTGAAATCTTGTAATAGGTATGTCTTTAGTTTTCTTGTCCTTAAACGGAGTATACTCTTGGGAATCAAATTTCAAATACTATTAAAACCAAAAGAGACACTTTTAATCAAATAATTTACATAATGTCAAATGGTAAAGAGAACTAGAGAACTCGTAAAACGAGAGGGCGTTGCGGGAAGCCAAGGACATGATTTATAAGTGTCGGGCGTTGAGTAGGGTTGCAAGGTAAGGTATATAGTCTGAGTTAGAACAATAAATATACGAACAAAACTTATATGTGTTCTGTGCCCTTGGTAAGTAGGCTACCTTTTAATTTGTTTTTTAAGTTATCCGAACAATTTGCATGCAATTATGCCCCATCTAAACCAATAAATAAAATTGAAGTGTCTGTTTCTAATATGAAAGTAATTTTTGTTTACTAAATACATGTGAATAAATATACGATACCTATACCAAAAATACAATTATTAAAAAAAATTGTCTGTATATCTGTCTGTTTATTCCGGGTAATTTCCGGAACGTCTGCACCGATTTTGAAGGGACTTTTTTGGCAGATAGCTGAAGTTACTCCGCGTAACTTAGGCCACTTTAATATTTCAAAAATAATTAGGGTTACGTATAAAAAAAGTAAAAACTATATTACGCAGTTAAAAATAAATGAAAAGCGGGCGCAACCGCGGACACACAGCACACACAGCACAAATTTAAAATTTAGAAACGTAAGCGGTTTTCTTTTTCGATTTCAAAAACTTATCAAAGGATAAGTACCTGCTAAAAGTTTGTAGATCGAAGCACTTTTTGCTGATAGAAACAAAAAAACAAGGTTATTTTTATTATTTTCATTGATTTTCAGACGACTCATAGAAAATGCTAGGCTCCATTTAAAACTTACATTAAATTTCACTTTTACTTTACGAATTGCTTTAACTAATATTTTTACACCTTATAGGCCACAATCTTACTTTGACCGCAATCTCACTCGATATTAAGTGACGAAATACACTAAGTCTAGGGGTACAGGCTTTCAAGTGATCTTGCCAGAACACACCTTGGTGCTTGGCAACAAATTTGTAGTTGAGAGTACGTTATTAAAATTAGGAGACGTTATTAAAATCGATCACCCTCTCACCATGCTATGATAGGTAGGTTCGAATCTACGTCCACTGACGCGGAATTTGATCCCACTGACAACTGAGCCATCGTCGCTTTATTTCTAACATAGTATAAGTATATTATTTCACAATCAAATCTCTGACAGCCCTCAGAAAGAGAAATTATATTCCGCCTTTGAAAAATATGAAACCTAACGAATGCCTTTAATAAGGCTTTCGTTTTTAATTTATTTCATAAAGAGATACGACATTTCTTAAGGAAATATCATTACAGATTTAAAGTTAGTACGTGTGTGGTCCATTAAAGTCGCATATATTAATTAAAAAGGTAGACCTGATCAAAGTCATTTATAATCACGAGCGTCAATTAATGGTTTAAGGCGGTAGGGTTATTGCTAACACGAGGGAGATGCCTCGGTTGCCGGGGCGTACACCGGCCGTCCTGACGTGGTCCGGTGGACAGCCTGACGCCGCGGCCACGGCGGAGATTAGTTCCTCCGCCGTGATGGACTCGTCTAGGCCTGTAATGCGTAATTCGGCGCGTCTCATAGGCCGGGCCACCTTTACGTCCTCAGGGAGGACGGTCGCCTTGATCTTAGCGGCCAAGGCGTCCGCTTTCTCATGCTCGGCGCCGGGGATCTCAAAGATATATCTCGGTGGCGCAGTTGTATTACGGTGCGACTGCCGTTCTGAGGTCTCGGGTTCGATCCCCTGTTCGGGTCAAGTGGTATTGGGTTTTTTCTACTCAATATCATCCCGGAGTTTGGAATTTGTGCCCGATATGGCGACAGGTTCGCCCCCTAGCACATCTGGGACGGAACTAAGCTCGGCGGAATGCGGGTGGTGTAGTTCGCTATTTCACCTCTGCCTAACCCTTCGGAGATAACAGGCGTGAGCTTATGTTATGTTAACGAAGGAGATGGCGCCTAAAACTTTTCTTACTTCATACTTCTACGGTTTCGATTTGAAAGTAGTATCTTAATAAATAGTAACCGGTTAAAGATGTGAGTCATATTATTGGTACAATTTATTTATTTACAAATGAAATCTGTATGATCTATGCATATGAATTTTTGAGTGTTTATTCCTTAAGAGTTTAATTATTGTATGAAATAAACAAAAGACACCTTTAATAAGATCCGAATAGCTCTGTTTATTTACACCAGCGTATCTTTTACGATCGGCAAGAGGCCCGGGTAATATCTCAGTTATTTTTGTATAACCTAGAGAGACCTTTTTATATTGAGTAGAAAATTATATAGTAAATGAAGAAAAAAAAAATATTGCGTACGTAGAAATAAACAACTCTAACCTCTAACTTACATGATTTATAAAATAACGAGAGCGAAAACAGAATTATTGGAGAGTTGCCAAGTTCTGACAATAGAGAGCGAACCATTAGCTAGGCTGTTCTCAGATCAAATGGGTCAGCATGATTTTACTACGCTGATGTTATTTAAGAATTTTTTTTATTTGCTCACTAACTGTTCATTCAAATTTCACCGTATGTTAAGTGAACGATATGGTCGATGATTATTAAACATTCATCTTAAGAAATAATACCATTAGAATCTATGTATAAGCAATAAAAAATCCCTACCACCGATGCTTTCGCAGCAATGTTTACCTTAAACAAAAGCTTATGCTTATTATAGAAATCATGTTAACAACAAAAATCACCATTTTACCGGCATAGAGGGATCACTTAAGAAGACATGCAGTCGTCGATTTCATAAATCTATTGCAATCGCATTGCACCTCAAAGAAACAGTCGTAAAACACGAAAGAGAAACTGCAACTCGGACTGATTTTACCGTATGTAAAATAGACGAAAATATCAATTCGTAGTACCCTGTTTCCTTCTCAAAAACTGAACCAATTTTTATTTTTTTTTAGTTGTAGAATAAGAAAAACTTTGGCTATGCCCCTGATTTTATTCGTCAAATTTGCTTGACAAACGTCTGAAAATGACGGTAAGAATCGAGCATTTTTTCATTTTCAAAGGCTTCTAGTTTCTACAATAACTAATTAATGGAAAAAATCAAAACGTACGGGCATGGCGGTGGTGGATATATATTATTTGGTATAAAAATATTTACCATAATGCTATTATCCAAGGAGGTAATAGGGGACTACGTTTGTACGGAACAATATATATTTTTATAATGTTTGAATAGTGTTTATCTAGATTCATTAAAAAAACATAATATTGAAGTAACAAATTATAACAAATTTAATTTAAATTTCATTGCATCCAGGCTGAGAACTTGGGCAAAATGAAAGTTGTCTGAATTCCAAGCGGATAATACCACGGGCGCAGCTAATATGAGAATATAATGTGTAGTAGGTAGGTAAAAAAGGCTTCTTAAAACATGTTAATTTTAAATAGTATTTTTATAATATTTATTTCAGTTTATAGTTCCTCAGTGTCTATTTGCTACAATATGACAAAAGGTGTTTCGGAACATAGATGCCAGTCATGATTAAGACACGAAAGGAGTTTGTGTCTGTGGTGAAATCTGTAACCAACACTGAAGCGTATTGTCTGTATAAAAAGAGTTTCAAAATCTCCACAAAGATCGGTGTTGCCACTTGCATCCAATAGAATCGGGTAACGTTCACCAGATCGTCGGTACATCTTGTTGGGGGCTTACACACGTTCCGCCTTCTAGTACGTTGTCGCCATTCGAGAATTCGTTGGCTCCTCGGAAGTAGATTCTACGAGAAATGTGGTTCGCCTATTACCATTTTAATGTAGAACTTCGAAGTATACGATAAAACCAATTTAAAGCTAGTAACGTCGCCATCATAAACAAAATAAAAGAACATTACATTACTGAGACATATTGCATTACTAGTTTTGGTATAAAACTATATATTCTGAAAGGTCAAAAAAATAATAAAAATCCTCTGCCTAAATCCAATATTCCCACGAGAATATCCCAGAGCACGAAGTTATCTCTCGTGACAATTCAAATCAAATTAATAAAACGACCGGAATAAAAATTAACCAACTAAATACCGATAAAGTTTTCACGGTTAAGAGTAGATAGAACAATACCGACGTTTAAACTTTCAACTTTAAAACTATGGCGGTAACGCTCAAAATATTACTGCAATGAGTATTCTGTATAGAAGATGAGACATACATTTCTTTGGAGATAACAATCCGTAAGTCCGGAAGAGCCCGGAAGTTTATTCATAGATGATTGGCGTCGAGATTCACGGCTCTCACAACAAGTAATGGGGTAGGCAGGTAGTTGGAATATTTGCTTATACATCCATATCCTTTATACTATGCACTAATTGTGTGCCTGCGGCTTCGCCCGCGTGTCATATTTTATTACATACATACATACATACATATCA
This sequence comes from Samia ricini, assembly GCA_014132275.2. NCBI lineage: Eukaryota > Metazoa > Arthropoda > Insecta > Lepidoptera > Saturniidae > Samia > Samia ricini. Next base: position 29,945,618 of record AP028168.1, read on the forward strand.
TCACGCCTTTCTCCCGTGGGGGTAGGCAGAGATTACGTCCTTCCACATGCTACGATCTTGACACACCTCTTTCGCTTCCTCTACTTTCATGAGCGCTTTCATACATGCTCGTCGGTTATGAGTACTTTTTACCTGGCCTTTATTTAACACAAGATTGATTTGGTCTAGATACGTTCGCCTAGATCGACCCTTACCGACTTGCCCATTCACCCTCCCCTTATAAGTTAATTTCGTTAATCTTCTCTCATCCATCCTCTCTACATGCCCAAACCATGCTCTCTACATGTCATATGTTATTCTGTGTTTTAAACTAAAATTGTTAAATAATCATTGGAAAATAATGTTTCGTTGTTCACTATTTTTGGGCCTAAATTATTTTTGTTAAATACCGGTCAGTAAAATTAAGCATTGAATCCGATTTTATTCATAATTTCATTTATTTCAAATGTCTAATCCTAATTATTTACGAACAATAAAAGTAACCTAAGTTACGCGGCTACCAGCCAGCAAAAGTGCAGTCAAAATCAATCCAGCCGTTCAACAGTCAACAAACAGTAAGCAGGAACAAACATACAGGCAGATTTTTTTTAAATTTGTGTTTTTTGCTACCGGTACCCTATATATAATACATTCATACAATCCATCCATCTCTTATTTGGTTTTCCATTGATAACCGTCCACATTCATATCCAATACCTTTCATACAACATCCTCGTTCCTCTCTGCTCATCACATCTCCATACCAAGACAGACGACTGCTCCTTAACTTCTCCAGTACTGGTGCCACTTTCAAACTTCTATGTGCAGATTTCTGTCCATCCTGTCCAAATGAATTTAGTAAAATTTTATTATTTTGATATTAGAATCAGACACTTAAATTGTATTTATTAGTATAGATTATATAAAAGGCAACGTAAGTTTTTCGGTCCTCCCGTTTGTCAGTTTGTTTATAATTCAAAAACAACAGAATCGATTTACATATATTTTTCAAATCTTACAGATATTATTACCTGGCTAATTTATGAAGATAATCTTTGAGTATTTTAAAAATTATACCATATAATGTGTAAAATGTAGATGTTACTATAGAGTATAAACTACTGCCATGCCAAATTTCATAAAAATCGGTTAAGTAGTTTTTGCGTGATAGGCGAACAAATTAATAAACATACCGACAGACAGACAAAAATGTCGAAATGTGTATGTGTTTTTACTTTAAAATCTTTAATGTACAGATTTCGTCTCGTCAGCCTTTTAATATAATTATAGGTTCAGTATTTTTCTCTAAAAATCAAAAGCTACAAAGTAGGTCTGATAAAATATGTGATAAATAAAAGAAAAAAAAAAATAGTTGTATTTACAGACAAAAATCTGTAGTTTTATTATTATGCTCTTGTTTGTCGCTTAATTGTCTCGAACGTTTATGAATCCGGTTCACAAAATAAATTTTCTGTATTGCTCTATATATTTGTTTCATTTTACTATCTCCTTAGTTTATAGCCGCGTTAAATTAATCTATTATCATGTGGAAGTTGTAAACATTATGTGTGTGGTGGCAGCATCACTTGAGGGCCAGCCCCTCTATAGACCATATACGGTTAGCATTTTACAATCTTAGACCACTAAGTCACAATTCGAAAAATATGCATTGATTTATTTCTATAACTAGCTGTATGCCTGCGGCTCCGCACGCGTATCATATTTTCATCAATAATGTTATGATGGTCACCAGTTTTTGGAGCTAAATTGTTTTTGGGATTAACAGAAAGCAAATTTTTCTTGTAAATTCAAACACTTTCCGGTAAAACTATGCATTAAAACGGAACCCTAATTATATTCTAAAAATGAAAGTAGCCTAAGTTACACCGTGTAAGTTAAGCTATATGCCAGAAAAAGTCTCGTCAAAATTGATACAGGCATTACGGAGACAAGACGGATCAAGCAGACAGACGAAAAAAGATTTAAAAATTGTGTATACATTCTGGAGAGGCAGGCGTGTAAATAGCCGTGCTCCTGTAGCGGGCTGAGAACTGTTACGACAGTACACGCGGATACGTGTCTGTCCAACTTGTCTTTAAGTGATCTGCGGGTAAATATTTTCTAAAAAATGTAGGCTGGCAACAATCCAGGCTCACAGGACCATCATAGGGATAGGTCTGCGGATGAATAGCCTTTGCAATGAACCAGGGGGTGTATCTAACACCAAAAACCATCGGGTAAAAATGTGTATCGCTTACCTGCGGGTCCCGTTGGCTCGTATCTCCTTGGTGGCCACCAGTAATTACACCACACTTAAAGTTCTTTTTTGTAGGCTAATTCTTAATTGTAATCAATATGAGGTGTGACGTCTGCGCGCAAGGAACGCAGGCGCACGGTAAGCGAGCGGGTTGGCGACTGACATTCACCCGAAAGTCCGGCGTCAGAAAACTACCCCCGACTCATTGCATAGGCTAATTAAAACCAAAATAAGAAAGAAAAAAAAAAAATGCGGATTACCCGCCCAACCATACTCCCCGCCTTGAAAGCTGCAGAGCTTTCAAAGAAGACTAAAACCTACTCTATCAGAGAGCGACTGGGGTTGAGACGGTCTATGCGGTGTAACAATAGTGTACATAGGTATACAGCGGATTAAAAATGAATCGGAGAACAATTGATAGTAGTTTGAAACAATTAATAAGAAACTTTCGAATGAACTATTATATTTTAAATAATGCGGTTTGATTATAATTTAAGCGGTAAATACAAAGTTAAAATAAGATGCGGTTAAAACATTAGCGGGTTAATAAATTATTTTACTGAGTTGGTAAAGGGTACAGCTTAGTCACAGGACGCTTATATGTACCTGATGCGGTTTTGACTGAAGCTACCCGAACTATGCCATCCGATCCAGGAAAAACTTCTGTTATAATGCCTAATGGCCAAGTTAAAGGCGGTACATTATCTTGACCCAAGAGAACGACCGTACCGGTCTCTACAGGGCGATCAGGTGTGCACCATTTCTGCCGGACTTGTAATGTGTGCAAGTATTCAATACGCCATTTTTTCCAGTATGACAATACAAGTTGGTCTAATAGTTTTTTATGATTTGTTAAATTCATGCTTTCTTCTGTAAGTTCAGAAGAAGGCAAGTACGTAAGCGGGCTGGACATTAAAAAATGCGATGGCGTCAGCACGTCCGGATGCGGGTCTGATGATAAAACACTAAGCGGTCGAGAGTTTAGAAGGCATTCTATTTGCGTAAATACGGTCAAGAGTTCCTCATAGGTGAGAAGCTGCTTCCCTATAACTCTATACAAATGAGTCTTAACGCTTTTTATATTTGACTCCCAAAGACCTCCGAAATGTGCAGCACGCGGCGGGATCATAGTCCACTTAATGCGGGTTTTAAGAAGTTCCTGTTTTATTTCGGATTGAACCGACGAGTTTTGTAAAAAAGAATACATTTCGTTAAGTTGTGCCTTAGCACCAACAAAATTAATTCCATTGTCCGAGTACATTACAGACACTGGACCGCGGCGAGAGATGAACCTTTTGAAGGCCGAAATAAAAGCCTCGGAAGTAAGATCCGAGACAAGCTCGATATGTATGGCCTTAGTGACCAAACATATAAATAAACACATATATATCTTTTGCGCACGTTGACCTCTACGACGAGTAGGTATATAGGCAATAGGACCGGCGAAGTCTACTCCGGAATGGACAAATGCTTTAGCATCACGGATACGGTAACTAGGCAAATCAGCCATTTTGGGTGTTGGATGCGCAGGATTTAAATGAAAGCAAGTATTGCATTTGCGGCAGCGAGAACGAATAACTGTCCTACCATCTAATATCCAAAACCGTTGCCTTATAATAGACATCAGTAGCCCGGGGCCTGTGTGGCAATACGTATTATGATAGTGATCAATAATTAAATCAACAATGCGGTCGCGTTTGGGTAAAAGTGCGGGATGCTTAGCTTCGAAGGGCAAGTCTGACTTAGAAAGTCTGCCTCCAATGCGTAATATTCCATATTCGTCAAGGAACACCGATAGATTGCGTAACTTCTTGGATGGAAGTTCGCCACTTTTAATTAAATTAATTTCGATCGAAAAATGAATAGTTTGAACAATTCGAATGACGAAATTTTCAGCGGTCTGAATATTTTTAACGGAATCCTGACTACCTAATCTATTGACGAATTTAAGAATATAAACAAATATACGTAATAATTTATTCCAAGAGCAAACGCGGTTTACTATATTATCTAAAGTATGACGCGGTTCAGTATTCGCAGTTTCACAAAAACGAAAACCTTTGATTTAAATTCAGGCAATGTTTCACATTCAGTAGGAGTAAATTTTAATGGCCATTCACTTATAGGCTTATGAAGCCAAGTGGGACCGTCCCACCATAATGAATGGGCAATTAGATTAGAAGGTAGCATGCCACGTGAAAGACAATCACTGGGATTCTCTTTTCCCGATACGTGGTTAAAACTAGCGGTAGGTAAATTTTCCTGAATTTTAGCGATACGATTGCTTACAAAAATAGACCATCTATGAGGAGATGAGTGGATCCACGAGAGCGCTATAGTGGAATCCGAGAAAGCATAAGTGCCTGCAATAGGCACACGAGCGGAAAGTTTGTCTCTGACCAAGCAGACAAGCTTAGATAACAGTAAAGCGGCCACAAGTTCCAATCGAGCTAGTGTATTTATTTTAGCGGGGGAAACTTTGGACTTTGCACATAAAAGTCGGACGGTGATATTACCTTCAGGGTCAGTGATGTGCAAATAAACACAACAACCATAACCACTGAAACTGGCATCACAAAAGGCTACAATGCTCACTACAGATTCTCTAAATACACCAATGTGCCTCGGGATATTTAGAGAAGAGAGTGCGGGAAAATCATGTACAAAGGCTGAAAACCGACTGATGATGGATTCCGGAGGAACTTCATCCCAGCCTATTCTAGCTAACCAAAGTTCCTTAATAAGGATTTTAGCATATAATACGGCAGGAGCCACAAGGCCAAGTACGTCGAATAAGCGGGCCACTAGCGATAGAATCGTGCGCTTCGTACATTTACTATTCACCGGAATAGTAGTCATAGAAAAGTAATCATTCGCGGGATCCCAGGTTAATCCAAGGATTTTAAAATTATATATATCTTTATCCATGGCCGAAAAAAACCACTGGTAAGCGGTGAGACTCGGGAAGCGTCTCTATTACAGCGGATGAGTTGCTGGCCCACTTGATAAGTTCAAAGGAACCAGCTTTAAGTAACTCAATTAAATCACGAGATATTCTCATTGCGATTTGTTCATCGGGAACAGAGTATACATAATCGTCCATATAAAATTGAGTTTCTACCAATTTAGAAGCCTCAGGAAAGCGGTCACTATGCTTACACGCTAGTTTACGTAATGTGCGCATAGCTAAGTAAGGACTAGGCTTTAGTCCGAAAGGAACGCGGTTAAAATTAAAAGTACGTATGGGTTCATCTTTGTTAAAACGAAATAAAATTCTTAAATATTTGCGGTGATGCTCATTTATACCGATACGCAAAAACATTTGTTTAATATCTGCGGTTATAGCTACAGGAAATATACGAAAATCAAGTAATAATAAAAACAAGTCGGCCTGAAGATTAGGTCCGACGTGTAAAACATCATTAAGTGACAATCCTGAGTGAGTTTTTGCACTAGCGTCTAAAACCACCCGAATGGTGTCTTTGTCCGGTTTAATAACGGCGTGATGTGGAATATAATAGCCCTCTTCTGTTAATTCAGAATCGGGTACCTCTGATAAATACCCCTGAGTTATATAATCGGCGATAGTATTATTATATTTCTCGCGTAAGGTTGGCACGTGCTTAAACTTATGCTCAAGTGCAAGCAGTCGGCGATGCGCCACTCCGCGAGAATTACCTAACTCAGATGGGTTTCGCAAGAACGGTAAATCGACAAAGTATCGTCCATCTTTAAATAAAGCTGATGAATTAAAAATATTCTCACAGTCTAATTCATCCGGACTAATAAAACGCTGAGATGGGATTTCTTCTAACTCAAAAAATTGTTGTAAGTTTGATTCGATATTAATATTAGCGAGCGCGGTGAATGAAGTAGCATGAGCCGAGTCACACGGACTAGTAATGTCTCCCATAAGTATGTAACCGAAGCTAGTTAATATGGCGGGCGGTGCACGATTATTTGAATCAACCCTGTTTCCCAAATAAATATAAGGGAACAGTTGTGCACCAAGAACAATGTCGATTTCTCCCGGTATATTCCAGTTTAAATCGGCAAGCGGTAAATTATTTAAATATGACATATCGTCATTTAATTGAATAAAATTAGCGGGAAGTGTATCTGTTATACAATCCACTACTAATGCGCGAATATTATATTTGTTATTAGAATCGATGCGAGATTCTATCGTAAAATTAATATAACCATGTACAGGTTGTGAGGACATGCCAACACCCTGCAACGAAGAATTACGTAAATTAATTACAGGTATGTTCAAACGTTAACAACATTCCCTTGTGATTAAATTATTTTGAGATCCGTTGTCTATTAAACATCTGACTACGATTTTATCTCTATTATTGCAATATGCATAAACTTGCGCGGTTGATAAAATAATCGTCGTCCTACTCTGTAAGCGATCGCTCACACTAAGCGAAACCGAACGAGTAGAATCTTGCGGCGGCGGTATAGGCGCGGTCGAACTCACGGGCTCGGCCGCTATGTGAACAGACGAGGTTCGAGTCGGTGGCGAAGGCGGCCGTTGCTCACTTATAAAATTATTTTTATTATTAGAAAAGTGTAATAAAGAATGATGTTGTTTCTTACAACTTTTACAAATGTTACGCGATTTACATTTAGTTAATGTGTGAGACAAACTTAAACAATTAACACAGCCGCGTTTTGATTTAATAAAATCAAAACGAGCTTGCGGTGAATGCATATTTTTAAATTGCAAACAATTATACAGCTGATGCTCGCTACTCTCGCACAGCTGACAACGCGATAAGGAAACCGGTTTGTCGCTCGATAGAAATGTTTTAAAATTATGATTACTATTTTGTTTGTTATAATTAATTTTTTCGCTAGTCTTTGCGCGCGGTGCGGTGTAAGAATTATTATTATGCGATCTCTTGAGTACTTTAACATAATCTTCAATAAATGATGTAAATTCCTTATAAGAAGGTAATTCCGTCCCACTAACATTATTTTCAAATTGATGTAGTGTTTGGGAATCAAGTTTTCTCAAGCCGCAATGTAATATAACAAAATCTAATAGGTCAGGAATATCTAACAATTTTAATGCAGCGACAGACGCGGAAAAAGTTTCTATGAATGTGTTTAAATTAGCGGCAGTACCGACACAATTTTTAATGTCCAGGATGTTATTAAGATAATACAATCCTAAAGTACGTTTATCTTGGTACTTTTTGACCAAACTATCCCAAATTAAGTTATAGGTATCCCCTGAGGGAACAATACCCGCGGTTAATTTTAAAGCATCTTGAGTTAATTTACTGATTAAATACTGCACACGTTGCGCATCCGTCAGATCGGTATTCAAATGCACATTGCTACGAAATATTTCATAAAATTTCGGCCAGTTATCTATTTTACCATCGAATGAAGGTAACTGGATAGGCGGTAATTGGACAATATTTTGTTTCTGATCAGATGTGAATGTTTTATTATTTTTGAGTATGAGGTTACGTTTATACTTAATACCCGAATATAAATCCTCAATTGAATTTAAACACGAGTAGTCTGGCGCGGTGCTATCAATTTTAAACTGTAACTCGTTAATCTGATCAATTATTGTTTCAAACTTACTGTACAATTCAGAAATAGACTCAGTTTGCGATAAGAATAACTCATTTGAGTGTATATCATAACTCGATATATTTTTGGATGTGTTATATAAACGATTAAAACGTTCGAAAATGGTTTCTTTTTTAGCGGTAAGCTGATTAAGTTCTACTTCAAACTTATTAGGAGCCATTATAATGTTACAAGACAAAATTAAATTGAAGAAAACGTATTTAATAAAATAATAAATATAGTAGGGTACGTTACAAAATGGCGGGTCACCTTACCAATGCCTACGTAAGTATGTAACAACGCCAGTGTATATTATATTATAGCGGGTGAATATTTATAACAAATATAGGCTGGAAACTATCCAGGCTCAAAGGACCATCATAGGGATAGGTCTGCGGATGAATAGCCTTTGCAATGAACCAGGGGTGTATCTAACACCAAAGACCATCGGGTAAAATGTGTATCGCTTACCTGCGGGTCCCGTTGGCTCGTATCTCCTTGGTGGCCACCAGTAAATACACCACACTTAAAGTTCTTTTTTGTAGGCTAATATTATATTATAATATTATCAATATGGGGAACGTCTGCGCGCAAGGAACGCAGGCGCACGGTAAGCGAGCGGTTGGCGACTGACATTCACCCGAAAGTCCGGCGTCAGAAAACTACCCCCGACTCATTGCATAGGCTAATTAAAACCAAAATAAGAAAGAAAAAAAAATGCGGATTACCCGCCCAACCACATTCCTATGTATATTTAGTATAAAGTTATTATCTTGATATTACAAATAGGTACTTCAATTTTATTCATTTCTATAGATTTAACATTAAACTATAAGAAATTTCATAAAAAGGAAAATAAATCGAATCAAACCAAATTATAAGAAGAAATAAAAAGAATACTCGTGTTGTTAGGTCGTACGTTAGATATCGACGTTATTTAGGGGCTGTTTCCAGTATTAAATAAGCATCACGGGTCTATGCTTTGCTTATTTTTGATGACATTTGACATTAGCGGGGCGAGAGGTTTCAATGGTGATTACATAAACAATATTCAAGCACGTATAATAAATAATACGTCTTTGTCGATCTACAATCGTTCTTTTAGGATTCGCGCTTTTAGGATCAGTAAAAAGTTAGGACACCAGACGGCGTTGTAAGTTTTCTTACAAAAATTATGAGTTGGGTAAGATCATCGGCTCTTTTTAGCCCCTTAATATTACGTTAAACTTTACTCAAAAAGTAAAGCTTTTACATAATAAAAAAAAAAATTTAAACAAAACATTTACCCGCATATTGAATCTCGTTGATTAGTCCGGGAGATTCATATTCCAAGGTTTCCCTCTCATCGTAGGTCGAGTTACTCGACGTTCCTTTGAGAAAGAAAACTTCGCAACAAGTTGAGAAACTTTCCAACGCTTTGAAATAACTTGAAATACGTCTTAATTGGTTTTCATCATTTTGTATCGAATAATATGAAACTTTATCGTGCAACGGATGAAACCATAAAATTAATCATACTACCGTTAGGAAATGATTGATGAATATGGAATTTCATAATGAATTTCATATAAATTGTAAATTTACCACAGATGGATATAGATTCCTTCTTTAACGCCGACATAGTGTTGTTAGTCACGACGATTCGAAGGCTAATTCGAACAGGTTATTTTCCTATTGCACATATAACAATAATTCTGGAGCGTTCATAATTCCACAATAAAATCAAAAAAATATTTATTCAATTTAACCCCTAATAAGATGCTTATGAACGTCAAAACACTACCACCGGTTCGGAAAATAACACAGTCGAGAAGAGCCGGCAAGAAACTCGATCAAAGACTAAACTTTATTTTAATATTAGAGAGAGTTTGAAAGGTTCGTAAATGGTAGAAACAGGTAAAGATAATCATTTGTTGTGGCATTGACATGTTATGAGAAGATAAGAAGCGCATGTAAAGAAAATAGTAATTAATATAGATGTGGAAGATGGAAAAATAAAAGAATGACAAAACAAAGTGTGGATGGAGTGTGTAAGAAATAATACAAAAGAAGAAGGCTAAATGAGGAGATGACGGCTGTTAAGGACCTATGCGAGAAGAAAACACACTGTAACGATCCCCGAGTGAGTCGGTAAGAGAGCATGAGTTAGTATTGTAATTATTATTTTACCCCAAATTCAATTATGGCTGCACAACGACAATGAACGGAAGGAAAAAACAGGACTCACCGTAATGCTGAATACGCTGCGTGTAGGAGGCCTCCTCTTCTTCCTCTGATGTACCAACTTCACTTATTTTCACCTTTATTAACTAATTGAGTTTCTTATAGTATGATTACGCGCACGTTCCTTTTTCGGCCGATCTCGCGCACGACACGATAGCAAGTGCGTTAAGAAAAAAAAAAGGGGCCGGGAAAGGACAGGACGAGGATGGGATGGTTGCCGTTATGCAAACCATTTTTTTAGCCTAAACAGCTATAGTTCACCAAATGCTTATTAATATATGTATACATTGGCAATGTGGAAATTTAGCTATGAAACTCCTTAAATATCTAAGAGAGTCTATGCGGTTTATTGTCTGGCAGCTCATCCACAAACCCACTTCACCGCCCACCGACTAGGAAGTTTCTGTTCCTCCCCTCCTCTCGTTCTTGTCTATTGACAAGAAATTAGGACAAGGGGAAGCGATGGGGGAAAAGGAAATAGGAAGGAAGGATAAGAAATGTAATTCAACCAGCTGCTCTTTAATAACTTTATTTATATAAACCGCCACAGTTATAGTTATAGCTTTGCCTGTAATTGGCATGTTCGATGCTGGTAAACTTAATATTCTCTGTTAAAGTCTTTTTAATAGCTTTGTACATGTCATGAGAAAGTAACCTTTAACCTATTTTTTTTTTTTGACGGGGGGAAATGCATTTACGCACTACCCTTACCTATTGTATTAGTGAGACCGAAGTCCCCCAATACAATAGGTAAGGGGGCACGGAGTGACGAGTTCCGTGCCAGTGTGGGACTCACCCGGGCGTGAAGCGCCCGGAAATACCCACTAAAACCCCCCGGGGCCGTCCGCTGCATTTGGGATGGGGGCGACATGGGGTGGCTTTCGCAGGCACCTTTAACCCAGCAAAAAGGTAACAGCTGTAATAGCGACATACGCTTATGCTAGAGTTAAATAAGATATCGTTACACGTGCCTTCAACTAGTGATTACCTCAACCCAGCACGCTATTATGCGACCAACAAGTACGTGTATCACGGGTTTAAAGATAAGGCAGATACAGAGCTTTTTAATATTTAAGGATAATTCTAAGTGATATTCCAAGTCAACAAATGGGGAACTCCGCGAAACGTTTACAATCCACCCGCGGGCCGAGACCCGTTAGCTATGTTTGCAAAAGGTTGGGCGGAATATAGGGCAGTCCACCCTCCGTGCTGTTAGCTGTATTTTTAACCTGTTCTAGAATTCGTTTTAAAATTTGCTAAATTTAAAACAATACAGTCTTGTGATAGTTTTCATTTAGAATACTAGCTGTGTGCCCGCGGCTGCGCCCGCGTTTCATATATTCTTCACTGCATTGGAGTTTTTTCATTCGGAACCCTGATTTTTTTTAGTTCTAAGATAGAATAAAAATATTCTGATAAATACAAGCATTCGCTCGTAAAACTTTGCATTGAATCGGATTTTATTGAATTTTTTATAGGTTTTAATTTTTTACGCGGAACCCTAATTATTTTCGAAAATTAAAAGTACTCTAAGTAACTTCAGCTATCTACCAAAAAAGTCTCGTCAAAATCCGTCCAGCCGTTACGAAGACTACCCGGAACAAACAGACAGACAGACAAAAACAAAATTTTTCAAAAGATGCATTTTCGATATAATTGTAGTATATACATTCATACCTATTTAGTAAAAAAATAATTTTAACATTACAAACAGACATTCCAACTTTATTTCATCATCATCATGTCCCTACCCTTTTCCCATTTTCATTTGGGGTCGGCGCAACATGTCTTCCTCTTCCACTCCTCTCTATTTGTTGTCATCTCCGCATTCACTCCTTTCCTAAGCATATCATCTTTCACACAGTCCATCCATCTTTTCTTTGGTCTTCCCCTTCCCATGTAACCGTCCACATCCAATACCTTTCTTACAACATTCTCTTTCTCCCTGCGCATCACATGTCCATACCAGGATACACGACCGCCTCTTAACTTGTCTGTTATTGGCGCCACTTTCAAACTTTCTCTAATATATTAATTCCTAATCCTGTCCATTCTTGTTCCCCCCCCCCCCCCCGGCACACATCCACCTCAACATTCGCATCTCAGCTGCATGTAATCTTCTTTCGTCCGTCACCTTTATGGGGTAACATTCTGATCCGTACAAGACAACAGCTCGTATTATGTTCTTGTAAATCTTCCCCTTTAATTTAAAGGGGATTTGCGGATCACACGTAGTAGCCGAAACCTGCCGCCATTTCATCCATGCTGCGTTAATTCTATGCTTTACCGTCCGGTCTATTTCGCCATTGCTTTGCAGGAGTGAGCCGAGGTGCTTGAACTCGTGGCAGATTGGCATTGGAGTGCCATCTAGTGTTATGACAGTTGAACTAGAGGTGCCGCCGAAATCACAAAACATATATTCCGTTTTGGATCTGCTCACTTTTAGGCCGACACTCTCCAGCTTCTGTTGCCACTTTACCAATCTGCTCTGGACCCCAGTTCCATCCTCACCGACAAGGACAATATCGTCGGCAAACAACATACACCAAGGTGCCTCTTCCAACTTTATTTATCAGTATAGATAAAGATTTTGCCTGGAATTATGAATCGATTAAAATAAATACAGTTTACCTAACAATTATAACAATGAATAATAAGGGTTACATAAAAAAAAAATATCCAGATCGTTTTCTTCCCGGCTCTTCTCGATGACTGGGTTGTTTCCGAACCGGTGGTAGTTTGGACGTTCAGAAGCGTCTTCTCAGGGTATAAATTTAATTACACATTGGTTGATTTGAAAAAGTGATCGTTGCATACAAATATCATATTTCTTATATATTATGACTATCGATTTGTTACCGACGACACTTGTCCTTTTTTTTTTTTTCGAGGGGAATGCATTTACGCACTAGCCGTCCAGCCAGATCTGATAGGGACCCCCCCTTCCAGATCTGGCTGAAACGCGACTGAAGATGTGTGACAGTCTCTCGCACGTAAATACGAGGGGCTGTCACACAGGATTAGTGTGGGACTCGCGGCGAGAAGCGCCGTTGACCACTACCCACTAAACCCCCCGGTACCTCCCGCCACCAAGTTGGAGCAAGCACGGGATCGAACTGGTGCATGCACCGCGAATGCTCCAGTGGCCGCCAAAAGATACATCATAGTCACAACCGAGAGAGGGTAGAGAGAGTGCCTCTCCCCCCCTCATCCCGAGGAGGACGACACTTGTCCTGGAATATAAAATGAAATGTCAGCAGTAAAGGTATTGTTTTGTGACAAAAACAAGCGTAACAATAATCTCTAATCGATCCTTCATTGACTTATAATCTTAATTACGTTTTAAATACAGTAATACCCTGCTTAGCGCGACCCCATTACGCGCGGTTTCACTATAACGCGAATTTCAAATTTCGTGCTCAAACGCCTCGCATTACGCGAAAGAGTGCGTATAAACATAATGTAAAGACAATAGATGTATTTTTCCATAAAAAATAAGAGTATATATTGCATAAAGTGTTCTTAGAATTAAAGTGATTGATTAAAATGATTTGTATTTTTTTGTATTAAATTTTGACTATGTTTTATCATAAACCTCGATATACGCGAATTTCAGTTAATGCGATTTTTTTCGTAACGTATCCCTCGCGTAAAGCGGGGTATTACTGTATTACGTTTACGAATATTAAACTTTATTGACTTAAAAATTGTAATAAAATCTCTGTGGCTGTACTATTTATGTCTGGATGGTTTGATGACAATAAAAAGGTTACATTTCCAAAAAAGAAAAAAAAATGTACAATGTTGTTTCCAGCTATTTTTCATTTGCGTCTTTTTCTGCGAGTCAATATAATGAAGAAATTCGCTACATTTTAAAAACAATTTATAAAAAAGAAAAAATAGTATCGCAAGCTGCGTAAAAAATTTGTGACGTCTATGGACTTAATGCAGTGTCACTAAGAGTAGTGCAAAGTTAGTCTAAGCGTTTTCATTCCAGGAATGTTAAAGTCAAAGGTGCCCCTTGCTCTGGTCGCTCTATTACGGAAAAATTGTAGACGCCATTTTTGAAAAAATGGAACATGATTGGCGTATCAGTAATTACAACATAGCAAAAGAACTGGGAATTGGCGACAAAACAATTCTGACCTATTAACTATTAACTGACCTATTAACTGTAAATAAGCCTTGGAAAAAAATTCTAGAATTTTCATATAAAAAGCGAAGAAACTTTTTCCCCAATCTGATATTTAACAAATTTTTTTTTTTAATAATATTTGTAACTCATGCAATGCATGGTAGAACAGCTAACGTTTATATAACGATATAATTGACTGGTTAATAAAGATTTAATGTGAAACAAATAGTACCTTAAGTAAGATATCAACTATGGGCTACGAGAGAGGTCAAAACTAACTTAAGTAAACTAAGTTAGAATAAACTTGAGTATCGACGATGGCTCTGTGGTTATTTAGTCGGATTCGCATCTATCAATGTAGTTTCAAATCGAACTATTTTATAATTAACTTAAGCGTTACGTAAAGGAAAACTTTGTCAGGGTTTAGTAAAAGTACATTTTAAAATGTCCACCCTGATACTTTCTGACACTAAATTACTATTTAAAATCAGTTAATTTTAACGGGTTTTTACGCGTTACCTTTGGTTTTTTCTTCCTATCCCGACGTCACAGCACATCGTATTTATCGTCACAGGCATCGTCGATGGATACTGTTAGTGTTGTGTGTTGTGACTATAATAAATATAAAGACCAAACGGGGGTAGTTCATCAAAATACCCCTCAACGCGTTAGGCGACGCCGCGCACCGCCAGTCAGCCCGTGACCACGGTTGGTGAAACCCAGCCGAAACGTCGGGATAGGAAAAAAAAACCAAAGGTAACGCGTAAAAACCCGTTAAAATTAACTGATTTTAAATATGGAACGCGAAAACTTAAAAAAAAAAATTACACTAAATTACTATGACTAAAACAAAGCATCATTTAAGAGCCAGTTCCTCTAGACGTGTTAGCATGTTTATGTTACATTAGATCATATCGTCAATCAAAACTCACTTGAAATTGTGGGTAAATGATAAAAATCAACTTGTTTTCTTTAAACAAGCTCGACATAATGACTGCTTTTCATCTCATGTTAAATAAAGTGCACAATCTATCGGCAGGCGGCATCAGTCAAAATTAAAATCAAAATTCATTTATTCAATTTAGGCCCTAAGAAGGCGCTTATGAACGTCTAAAATACTACCACCGGTTCGGAAAACAACCCAGTCGAGACGAGCGCAGGCAAGAAACTCGATCTGGTTCGTTTTTTTTTTTTAAATATAATATATATATATTTTTTTTTTGTCATATAAAAAAACTATACAAATTTTAATCTTAATAATGTTAGCGGAAGCACAAAGGTGTGGGTTAATTCCAGACATCACTATCGTTCACGTAATGATCCAGCCTGTAATAACCTTTTGAGATTAAAACTTGCTTGACATAATACTTGAACTTATTGTCAGGTAAATCGGTAATGTTACTTGGGATCTTATTGTAAAACCGAATACTATTACCTATAAAGCTTTTATTACACTTACTTAACCTAAAGCGTGGTTCCGGCCAACTTGTCTTTACTTCTAATATTAAAATTATGACAATCATTCACTAGATCTAGCTTGTCTAAATTAATATAGGCTGCCAGTATATATCTCCCATGGGTAAGGTCGTTCACGATGTACATGCTGGTTTCGTTCCAGTCCTACAACTCTGTAAAATTATTTTATTAATATAATATATATCCGTTGGTTTCAGATGGGCGTGTGGCCTATCACCGGGGCGGTACGTCGAGGTAGAGCACCGCGCCTTGCCGATATACCCAGGTATATATGTGATTTCCCATTTTCTTTTTCTTTTTTTTTACACGATCTCACCTGATGTTAAAAGACCACATTCCAGAATGGTAAACACACTAAGCCTAGAAGTACTGGTTCTCAAGTGATGCTACCGGAACACACCTATTGGTATTTGGCGACACCTATAGTGGCTGGTAGGTAGTGCTATGAAATTTCCATAACTATGTTTTGAAATTTATCAGTATAACTAAAAGACTACATACATGCTGGTAACTGTGTTATATTACTATTTAATATTATTGACAATTATTTTAATACAAGAAGGTAATAGTCTAAATCAAAATCAACAATTCTTTATTCAATTTGAATAAAGAGAAGAAGGCTTTTATGAACGTGAAAAAAGTACCTTCGGTTCGAGGAACAATCCAGTCGAAAAGATCGCAGCCAACAAACCTGTTTTTTAAATGTTTTATTTTTAAGTGTTATATAAACTATACAATTCATAAAAATAAACTGTTATTTCCCACATATACTTTTTCCATTTTCATACATTAAGTTGTTTATTTTTCAAATTTCTTTTAGCTACAAATAACAAGTAAACAAATGAATGAAACCCCGTATTAAGAAGAAAAGAAAGTCCTCATTAAATGACTTATTTTGAAACACACGCCACCGAAGTCAGTTTGATTCAAACATTAACGATTAATAAATAACATATCCAATTTGGTATCTGACACTGGTGTTTGTTAGCAAACGTATGTAATGTTTTAAACAAGTGATTAAAGCCCGTTAGACTTAGTGTTGCCATCCTCATCTGAGTTTCGGAATTCACTTTTGGAATTTGAGATTTTGAGAACTGAAATTATGCGGCAACTACTCTCCAATAAATGTTAACTGACACTGAACATTAGCCTTTTAATGCATTAGAACAGCACTAATCAAATATTTTTTCAACGATTAAATAATTTGTAAAATCCCCTCAATTTACAACAGTTCTAGAATAATAGAATACCTCAATAATATAATGTTTTTCTTACCTATGTTGACTTTAACAACTCTTTTCTTAACTGTTATCATCGTTTCTTAAATAAAAAAACAGGCATATCGATTAAGAGATTCATCAGTAGACGGAATAAAAGGGTCCTTTGGAATAATAATAAGAGAGTGAAAGTATTCAGATACCTACATATATAACATCAGGAGATAACTCCTATAAAGGAGGTAGGTAGACTACATCCTTCCGTGAGACCGGAGTCCCCCAATGCAATAGCTAAGGGGGCACGGCGGAGGGACGACTCCGTGCCAGTGTGGGACTCGCCTGGACGTGAAGCGTCCGGTAATACCCACTAAAACCCCCGGGGGCCGTCCGCCGCATTTGGGATGGGGACGATACGGGATGGCTTTCGCAAGCACCGCCTCGCCCCCTGCGGCGAACCCACCGGGCCTCGTCCGTGCAATGGCCCAATGGGTATGGGGAGGGGACTCCCCCACCCACCTCTCGAAAGAGGTATGACCTAGAAGGTCAGCCTTCCAGGGAGCAGGATATACTTCCTGCCCTCCAATAAAATAGAAAAATGGGACAGAGCAGTGACGGGCAAAGAACAAGGGGAAGAGCAGCGAGAGGTCCGCCCCCACACCAGCTAAGATCCTGACACCATACGTCTTTCGTGTCACCTACTTTCATAAGTTCTTGCATACACGCTTTTCGGTTACGAGTACTTTCAAGCTGGCTTTTCTTCAGAACCTCTTCGATTTGGTGGAAATGTTTTCACCTAGGTCGACCTTTACCGACTTACCTAGTCGAGGGTGACTGGTAAATTTCAATCTTCTTTCAGATATCCTCTTCACGTGGCCAAACCAATTAAGATCCCTTTCTCTATCTTTCTCTACAACACCACAACGTCCTGTTATTATTTCTTAATTTATCTATTATTCTCACGGTAACTATACTACTTATAGATCTTATCTTCACAAAATCATATTATTTTAGCATTAATCCTGCTGTCCATGTATTCTTCTTCTCCCAGACCAATCAATTACTACTATACAGAAGTGTAGAGACTAGCACACCCCGATGCTCAGTATTCAGATACAAAACTGAAAATTATTTTATACTTAATTTGAAACGTTGTTAATAAGTCCCTGGATAAAAAGATCAGAAAATTACTTCTTTCACAGGCTATATTTGCCTCTCAACGTTTTTTTTCGAACTGACTAAATGCTGTTGACCAGAATGACTTTAACAGATTCACCGAATTTTTAAGTAACTGCTTAGGGCACTCACGCGGGAGAGTGGTAACTAGCGCTAGGACACTAAAGCAGTACATACATGCCTTAGCTTAGATGGCTACCTGAGACTTGAATTCCGCGGAATATGCCACAAATAAACTTAAGTTGCGAAAACTACAGAACTCATGAACTTGCGTGTTGTGCATTAGGAGTGTCAAATATAATGTGTTATGTTACTGAATGAAAGAGTCACTGTATCACGCTGGCAACGGACTATAACTACACTACGACGCCACAATAAACTATTTTTACATACTCTATTCTAATTATTTAGTTAATCTATTGTTTTCAATAAAATAAACACACCAGTAGAATACCCAGTAGAAACCGGATCTGGACAGGAAAAACTTATGTCTATTTTCGGGATTTTTATCATTAGCTCTTACAACCCCACAAAGAACATAGAACGTAGATCACGAGCCGAGAGCGTAGGCGATAGTATAACGCTATAAATTTAGATTTACATTTGTTACAATCCGAAACGGGCTAACTAATACTCGTGACGTTAGTGAATATATATATGTATACTGTTTGTTTAGATACAACGAATAATATAAAATTGTTTGTTGATCCACTTTGATATGTCTGAATATAGAACATCCGACGAATATTTGTTTCGTTATTATAACCAGGAATCAATTTTCGTAACGGCTTCAAGTTAGTAAATACTATATTCTGTTTCTCTTCTGTTTCTGTTTGGTCATATATTTTTATCACTAATGGAGAACTATTTCTGGATCTGTCTATGTAAATGGTGTTTATAGTAACAGAGTTAAAATCCTCTTATTCTATCCTATTTTACAATGAGTTTATGACGATAAATTATGAATCCGTAGAGACGCCAATCGCTGGCGCAGTGATGGCCACGATAGGAAAAGAATTGGATAAAGGAATGAAATCTGTACCAAAAACGTTGCTGGATAATTTAGAAATACAAGTGGATCCGATAGATGGCACTGCATTTGGGTTCTTTAAGATTCTTCGCGTTTCTAAATCCAGATAGAACCGGTTTGGCCCAGACGAAGTTGCGCGGGTCAGCCAGTCTTTGATATTAGTATAATATGGGATATTTTGAAGCGAATTGTAAAAATGTTATTAACCACAGTTCTCACAGTTTCGTTCTTTTTTTTTTTTATTATTGAAATTAAACTATCTGCAGACTCTGGGTCCGCACTATTTTTTATATTGGAGATTTAAATCGACTTGCGTCGGAAAAAATTGCCTATAATAGCAATTCAAGCAGCTATGCAGTTAGTAATCTTCTTTCGCATATGTGAGCTTAAATCTACTTCTATTAAATTTTTTATATCTATATGTTAAATTATTTTGTAGACAACTAATTTTGTTATTATTAATTAATTAATTACATAATTATTACGTGAATTTTTTTTTTTTTTTTTATTATTAAAGGTCGTAACAAGCCAAGCAGAACTAGGTCCGTGTCCGCATAGTTACCTCATAGTTTGGGTTTGGGCAATTATTGCTTGTATGACCTTTTGGTCTCCATGTTTTATGGCCATCTTGAAATTATAATCCGCTATGTCCTTCGCCGGTGCGCTCACCGCTCGGTGGATGAAGCGGCCTATTGCGTCGTCGGCCACGTCGGTATAATAGACACAGGTCTCCGTGTGCCTCGAGATGGCCACAATAGCGTGGGATACACTATCGTGGATCTGTAGCTTTCTCCCCTTGGTCTGGAGGATCACCACCGATTTGAATGTCAACCCCTGCGACTCGTGGATCGTCAGGACTCGCGACCCCTCCCCTGTTCCGTAGCCCTTGTTTATAAGGGCTTTCTTCTCTACCTGAGTATGTACTAGGTAGAGACTATCGGTGGAGTGTGGGGGTATCTGCGCTCCTGAGTAACCCTCGAGTCTCAGGGACCTCACTATAGGTTTGGATGAGTATATACCGTCGTAGACCTCGCTGAATGCATAGGCCACGTCCATCGGGTTCCTGTGGGTACAGTTTCGTTCAGGGTCGGTTAGATGATTAAGTGTACAGCGGGGTTGCGAAAAGTACTATGGGGAGTGTAGGCGCGGACGCAGGTCCGCTCGGTAATGAAGTGCAATACAGAGAAAGGATAGCAGTTTTAAGATAAGAAGTACTAGGTATCGTTACCAATTATAAAACAAAAAAAAAGGCAGAATAGTATAAATGCACAAAAGTAATTATAATCTATTTGATTGATAGTACGGAGTATAAAATGGTATAATACTATGACTAAAATCAATCTCCCGTTTTGCCAAAAAAAAATAGTATAAAAATGTATTTTAAACGTGTCTGTAGAGGTGTATTTTCAAAGCGTCTGAGATAAATTTTGTTTATGTCAGAGCACCCTCCATCCGCACTCCGCCTATACAATTTAGTAAGAATTACCATATATATTTGATGCTTTATCACGTCGCTGAACTCTCATAATCGTGACGTTATTTATTGTTGACCTCTCATCTGAATAACATTAACTTTTTCTATTACGAAATATCTGGCTACATGGCACAGCTGGACGGTACATGAATAAAAAAATTTTAAAACACCAGCCTAAAAATGCGTTCTTTCAGCGGGAATTTTGATAGATATGTAGGTAGCGGCTAAGCCAAGGTTCGAAACCTTGTGCTAGTTACCTTTTGCTGTGACTGCCTTCAGCACTCGCTCACAAAGTTAAGGTGAAGCTGTAAAGGCCCTTCCGGTCAACAACATTAGCTAGGCTACAAAAAAAAATGCTTTATCCATCACGTTAGCAAATTAAGAATTATCAAGGAATTCATGGATTCTAGAATCTTTTTTTCATTCTTTTTTTCGTTCTAGAGTAATAAATTACTGGCTTCAGGCTCGTCATGAAACCGACTAGGTGAATTCGAATCTAAATCGTCGATGTGGTGTTTAAATTGTTACTCCTCTTCAGTAGCGTTGTTAAGGTAGGGCGCGGTTGGGTGACTGCCCAGGGCGCCGGACAAAAAGGGGCGCCGAAAGTGCCTCTTTATATCCCCTCGGCTTGAATCTGCTATCCAACCACTTGGCTAATCATTCGAAATATCAAAATAATTGATCATATAATAACTAGTGGCCCAATGCAAACTCACATTGATAATTATCCGAAGAATGATACAGGGTGACCTTTCTCTAATTCTCATTTCATAAAAGAAAATAACTGGCGAACAATGAAACAACTCAGCGTCGTTGGTTAATATACTCCGTTTCTAAGGGTCGAGTTGTTGCCGGCTATTCGACAGTAGCTCAGTGTCGAGTTTTGCAAAGGAGTTGGCTGAAGAACTAGAAATTGTACCTGTGTTTAAAGCTACTTTAAAATTAAACATTTTTAAGCGTCAAGTTGGTGAAACTGCCCGTGATGAGCCTGTAAATTCTCCAGAAAAAAATATGATGTTGAATTTTCAACTCTCTCTTGGACACTACTTTAATTTCAGTTAATGAAAGATTTGAACAGTTAAATGAGTACTCGGAATCTCGGTCTTTTTTGTACAATATAAAACAAATTCCGGAATGACCTTATGAAAACACTGTGGTGATCTCCAAATGAAATTAACTGTAGACTCTAGATAAGATAAAGATGTACAACCATCTTCATCCGTGTTATGAACTTGTAAGCCTGAAATATTTTTGGTCTATTCAGAATGTAGTTACCCCTGCTTATGTTTTCAATTTTATCAATTTTATCATAAAAATTATGTCAAGCAAGTTTTAATCTCAAAAGGTTATTACAGGGTGGATCATTACGTGAACGATAGTGATGTCTGGAAATAACCCACATCTCTGTGCTTCCACTAAAAACTACGATTTGTATAGTTTTTTATATGACAAAAAAAATGATATATATTATATTTATGAAGAAAAAAAAGAACCAGATCGAGTTTCTTGCCTGCGCTCTTCTCGACTGGGTTGTTTTCCGAACCGGTGGTAGTGTTTTAGACGTTCATAAGCGCCTTCTTAGGGCCTAAATTGAATAAATAAATTTTGATTTTGATTTGATTTTGAAAGATCGCAACTTGCACGAACTGTATCCAAATGTATGGATAGCATTGCGAATATTATTGATTATAGCTGTAACGGCTGCTAGTGGGGAGAGATGTTTTTCTAAGCTTAAGCTGGTCAAAACTTATTTGCGATCGACAGTATGACGAACTGGGCAACTTTGTAAACCTTATCAAAGAATTTGCCGATAGAAAGGCGATAGGAGAAAGAAAATGTCAAATTTTCATAATTGTTGTTTTTTAATAAATGGTTATTTTATTACACGCATTGCCATTTTTCGTATATAATTGAATTGTAGTTAGGGGGCGCCGTAGAAATCTCGCCCAGGGCGCTGGTAGTGGTACAACCGGCACTGCTCCTCATATGCATGAAATAAAAAGCATTAATCTTCCATATCTTTTCAACAAAAAACGAATATTGTGGATATTAAATAGCAGTCACTTTGACAGTGACCGTATGCTAAAACGTTCATGTTGCTTGGTGTGGAAATATCTAGAAAGATGATGTTGTATGGAGCAAACGGAACTTACCTTTATTATTAGCCTTCGATTAAGCTGGTTCAGATTTTATTTTCCACAACACTTCACTTTATGAATGTTCTATATAATTTGATAATTAATGTGCACTTTTAAAATATAGCGAGAGACAGCGGCGGCGGTTGCGTGTTGGCGTTCCGTTTTTTTATAGGAAGAGGAAGGGATAATGAATACATAGACTAAATAGAGCGAGGGCGTATAGATAATATAGACAAGAAATAACTTAGAATAAGAAGAGAATATATACGTTAATAGATGGCGTTAACATTGCTCCTACAGCCCGTTCACTATAAAAATTAGACTTCGTAGCTACTGGCCACTGTAATATATCGATGAGTCGGACATACGTGTACATCAGTGGTAAGATATATGTTTCGCTAAAAACCTATAGCTGTACTTCAGTAAAGTCAGCACAGTTTACAAAGCTTTTATTTCTGATTGCATATTAATTAAAATCCTCTTTTTTATATAAGTATTTTTCTTGAACTGCTTAGTATTGAGACATAGAAGCTATAACTTCTCTTTCCTTGCGGAAAAAACAATATTTTTATTTATTTATTGCATTGTGATACAAATCAAGGATTTTCATTTATAATAATAAACCGACTTACTTTTGCGATATTTATTCCTATAAAATTTAGAAAAATATAAAACACAGACAACACTATTTCACGCACGAGTCGTGGCGGCAAATCGTTGACGAATGGAATTAACGGAGCTTTATTTGATATTTCCCTTTCAGAGTATTTACGTATAGTTAAAAAAATATTTGTAGCACTAGTTTGAATTCGTTTTGGCAATTTTTTACGAATTAAATCTACTATAAAAAGCTAAAATCCAAAACGATTCACACAATATTTTAACTACGTAACAGCTATTAATGCCAAGATACCAAAATGAGACTTCGAAGGTAAAATAAATGTGAACGGACCATACATTTCTTCGCATAGTTCATTTTTTAATTACAGGCCGTCAACGACATTTTCTTGCTAACAACATGACAACTATGTTCTGTATGTACATGATAAGTGCGATCTTGGCAATCTGATTTCTGAATTCATTGAGTTGCTAGATAATCCGTCCAAGTAAAACGTTCCAAAATCCGCATTGTTTTTTTTTTTTTTTTTTTTTTATAATGCACAGCACAGTGACTGTACTGGACCTGATGGTAAGTACAGTACAATCCAAAACAGCGGCGACTGACACTGAACAGAATTCAGTGCCAGTCACCGCTGTCATGCTGGCCTGCTTAAGTACCTCTTCACGCCTCTTTTGAAGGACCCAATATCGTATGAAGGAGGGAACACGCTGACAGGAAGTCGGTTCCATAACCTCACAGTGCGACAAAAGTAAGAGTCAGCAAACTTTTTGGTTCTTGAAGTTATGGGTGTCACCGTGAAACTGTGACACCAAAGTCCCGCCCGCGTGGTTCTGTTATGGAATGGAGAGGAAGGGATCAGGTCAAAGAGCTCTTCAGAACACTCGCCATGACAAAAGCGGTAAACTACGCTTAGAGAGGCTATGTCCCTTCGCAATTGAAGCGTTTCTATGGAGTTGGTGATGTCTGTATGTATGATTGTAAATTAAACGGGCATTAGCAAATATATCGAGCCGCTTCAGCTGCACAAGGACATTGCCTCACTGAGCGTTATCGACCGCCTGTATCATGGCGAGTGTTCTGAGGAGCTACTTTATTCTGTCCTCTCCTTTCCACAACAGGACCACACACGCTGAGTTTCGGAACTGCAGTTATACGGTATCTCTCATCGTGGCACTAATACTGTGAAATACATGGCATAAAACTGTGAAATAGTCTCCCAAAATGCAGCGGCGACCGATCGATTGATGATATTTCAGTGGTCGTCGCTGTTTTTCATCATTTTGCACTGGTACTATAAAAAAATGTATAGATCCGACCTTCTAAAAAATCTGAACGGATCGCTGCGATGTATGCTACATTGTTTGATCAATACAATTTAAACAGAAAACCTGAGTTTAGCGTGTGGGTAAAAAAAAACACTTCGTTTGTCAAAATAAGCGACGTTTGAACCCGTCGAGTATTTACAACGGGTCAATGAACATTTGACTGTTGTGTTGTGATATATTGTGGCGTATACACACAATAACGGTAGAGCGGTGTCATGGATGGCGCTTCGCTGTGCCGGCTCTCTGGCTCCATTGAATTTGTTCGCCGACTTTGTCATACACTTAAAGCGATTATATTTTTATTTGTTTTATTTTTTAACTGACTAACGCTATTTATTTAAATAGCCTCGTCGGCTTCTCCAGACTTTTTAGTTTGACGGTCACCCGGAGAGTGTGCGGGAGCAAAAGTTAGCCGCCTGTCCCCAGCGACGAGAATGGAGATTTCGCGGGTGTGGGCGCTAGTTATTTCCGTGGTTATTCCGCGCATATTTCCTCGGGTGATGGGAGAAGATCCTATTTCCGGCGGTGAGTGATGTTTTCGTCGGGGTTGGTAAGGACGTTTCGTGGTCTCCGAAGCGAGTTCGGAGCTAACGGATCAGTGGAGTATGCGACGGCTCTCGTTATGAGCTGATTTGGGTGTCTCTCTGCGCGATCGAAGAAGGCGCGGCACCGGAATTTGATTATGAAATGAATGAAGGGCAGGTTCAGATCGCTGGGGAAGTCCACATTTCTCTGTTACAATCGGTCACCTACGGCGTATATCACGATGCGATTCTGAATCACTTGAAAGGAAGACAAATCTCTATGGGCAAAATGGTATTAACTGATCGATGGCTCCTTATGCGTATGATGTATTAAAAGCTGTAGACTGTAAATCGTATCACTTATTGTCGAATTACAATATACGGTCGAATTGAGAAACCCTTTCCTTTTTTAAAGTCGATTAAAAAGCAAATTAACGGACGGCATAAGACATGATGCGATTATAGTAGGCATGTCGGAGTACCGGCCTGGTCGAGCAGAAGTAAGCACAGTGTAACTCCCTCTCCCCGTCCAAAAAGGTGAGAGAAGACACCAAGGAGTTTTAGTGGGTATTCCCAGAAACCATCATAGGCCGGGCCAGTCCCACATTCCCCCTCTTAATATAAGGTTGAGAGGGGGATGTGTGTAAAATGCATTTCTCCTTGTAAAAAAAAGGTATGTCGGTGTTTTTTTTTGTGTACTAACCTAACTAACGGGGGGCCTTTAAAGTTTCTAGCATTTTTTCATTAGTATGGTTCTACGTGTGAACTGTAGCTTTCCATAATATGTCAAGGTAAAATAAGTTTATTTTATGACTTGGACCGATAATGAATTTTTTATAAGTATGCCAGAGTCGGCCGCCTCCGCAGCCGCCACCTGCTCTTGATTTAACACCGCTCTCGCTGATGCTATGACCCAATTCACTTCAGGGAATTCGAAAACACACTTATGACTATGAATACGCTTGAATCATTTTATTCATCTCCCTTTACAGATATGATGGATAGTAAATGATAAATTATATTTTCTATGACTTTACTTTTTAAATATTCATGGGTATTTGCCCATTTTCAAACTTCAGGTTGCAATCTACTCAGACGAGCATTAGGAACTACCCTACCATCATGTGCTACGGTATCCTTACAATGTAGTTTTTAAAACTCAAAATTTAAACAGACGTTCTTCGCGTCCTACCCATGAGGGTAGATTTGCTTTTCGCCGGATGATTAAGACGTTAGTGCCAACCATGTTGATATGGTGCTACAGGTTTTGGAACTTTCTATTCCAAACTCAGTGGTACCCATTAGGGGCAAGTCTCAGCCCTGCTTTGGATGCACATGCAAACTGGCGTCTCGCCAGAAGCAGAAGTGCTGCCATAACTGCGTTAGGCCATCAGCGTTTCAGGATATAAGGACCAGCGTAGCAAAAAAGAAATACAATTTTGCCTACAGGTCCTTCAAAAAAGCTATTACTACGGCAACGACGAAGTACATTGGAAGTATTGGCGAGAAACTAGTTCGCCTCCCTTCTGAGGTTCGTGCGTTCTGGTCTCATGCCAAGGCTATCCTCGAGAATTTTTGCTAGCCATCACTATCCTTGTTACATTCAGAGGATGCCTGGCTGGCCCATACCGCAAAAGAGAAAGCCGTTCTTTTGCGCTCTCTTTTTGTATCCAACTCGATTGTCGATTTTGGCGGGAGCTCACCGCCGACCATCCCGCTGTGCGAGAGTCTTATACCGGAAATCCGGTTTTTACAAAAGCCAGTCCGCAAAGCTCTCATCTCCCTGGACATCTATAAGTCGAGTGGGCCTGACGGTGTACCTCCAATTGTGCTCAGGACATGTGCTCCAGAGTTGGCACTAGTACTAATGCGGCTTTTCCTGCTCTCTTACTCTAATGGTGTTATCCCGAACTCATGGAAGACAGCCTTAGAGCACCCGATCTCTAAAAAGGCGACCGCTCAGATCCGTCCAACTATAGGGTGAGTGCTATCACCTCCTAGTTCTCCAAGATAATGGAGTCCATTATAAACTGCTAACTGCTGAAGTACCTGGAGGATAACCAACTGACCAGTGACCACCAGTACGGTATCGTTCGGGGTCGATCTACTCGTGATCTTCCAGTCTACCTAAGTCATCGTTGGGCGAAGGCAGTTGAGAGCAAGGGTGAGGCATTAGCCGTTAGTTTGGACATAGCAAAGGCCTTTGATCGAGTCTGACACAAGGCAATAATTTTGATCTTTGCTTCATAGAAGCTACGCTAAATCTACTAAAAATCTGTTTTCATCGATTTGTGTGTGCACTGATGAACCTAATAGAGACTGAAGTTGACGGAGATATAACTCATTTTTTAAAATTTATGAATTAACGAAACTACATTGAAAAATAATAGAATTTCTATCACGTACAAGGTGCTTGTTTGCGTGAAATGTGTTATTTACTATGCACTTTGTAAACTATAAATAAATACCGCAGTGTCTCAAGACGGAAAGTTTTCGACCAGCGTGTGTTGTTAGTAAATGACATACGGCACTGAGACGTAGTCGTTTACAATGAGCCTTATAAGAAAACTTAAAGTTACTCAAAGGGAAACGGAGAAGGGTATGGCAAGGAGTTACACTGCGTATTTTTTTACACGATATAAGCTTAATTCTTTGACCACAATCTCACCTGATTTTAAGTGACGATATAGTCCAGGATGGTAAACAGACTAACCCTAGACGAACTGGTTCTCAAGTGATACTGTTGGAACACACCTACTGGTATTTGGCGACAGGTTTTCAAACTTGATAGCTACCCAAGTTGACATTATTAGAATATGCTCTAGCACCATGTTATGGTTTCTTCACGTTTTTCTTCACCGAAAGCTCAGGCTGATTTTAGCGTTGGATTAGTGGGCTCAAACCTGCGTCCAACGACTCGGAATCCGGCCGCAATATCCACTGCGGAATGACAAAATCAGCAGAAGAACCAAAGTAACCGACTTTCCTCGAAACATAACTAAAGTGTCAGTGAGTTACTATAATTTTTTTTCCATACGAGGTAGAAAATACCAGATTGGCTGGCTTCAAAACTCGACACTGAGTCGCTCAGGGTGTATAAGGAATATATCCACTTAGCGAGCAATCTATCGTGTACTTGCAATCCCAAGGATCCTGGACATTGCGTAGCAGCGTGGAAGCGGTGTAAACCAGAGATGGAATAAATTTGCAAAGAAATTATGCGGTTTGCTTTGCGGAGTGGTTGCGCGAATTCATATCTCGAAAAGATGCGTCAAAACGAAGTGAGTCGGCAGCGCGGGTTGCCAAGCACGAGACAATCACTCGGCATTAAGAATGACAGTGATTTCCGACATTCTTACCCCAGCAACTGAATGATTCACCAATACGTGAACAGTTATATTACATTCTTCAATAATAACAAATTGAAAGGAAATTTTTATACTTAAAAAATCATGATAGAATAGAATAACTGTTATCAGATCTTAAGAAATTTACGGTTTAGTGAATAACCGATCATCAATGAAATCTACAAAGGAACGTTAAAAGATTTTTCTGGTCTTTCCAAAATATGTTTTAATAAATAATGAATAATTATTCTTAAAATATTTTATCTTTGTAATGTTGCTGTTGTAATTTGAAAGTTATTAAGAATTTTATGTCTCATTTATCATATAATTATGTTTTAGATATTTTGTGTTCCCTCATTGTATTTATTTCAATAATTTTCAATGAATACTTATGAAAATATAAGATAATTTTTATGCACTAGGCAACTGAGCTAACAAAGTAAATATAGATTTATAACGTAGACGTGTTTGTAAATGTTTGTAAATTGAAATCCCGGTGTACCGGACTGTTTGTTTATGGGAGCATGAGGGGAAAGGGGCAAGGGGCGGCAGACCAAAACTGCTGAATGTGGGTGTGACGTGATGTAAAACAGATCTGATATACATACATACCTATATATATTTAACATCGAGGGGTTTTGTTTAATAAAAAAAAATGCATAAATATTCTATAAAATGTTTTCGACGTCATCGGTGAGATGAAAGACTGAGATAGCTTGCACGCATCATGAACATTAAGCTCAATATTGCTAGTTATTTAAAAGGAAATACTGGCGGCATTTATTCCATACATAAGTAGTCCCCTGTTTCCTCCCTGGATAATAGCATTATAGTAAATATTTTTATACCAAATAATATATATCCATTACTGCCATGCCCGTACGGTCTGATTTTTTCCATAAATTAGTTATCATAGAAACTAGGAGCCTTTGAAAATGAAAAAAATGCTCGATTTTTATCGTCATTTTCAGACGTTCGTCAAACCAAATTTCATGGATAACATTTATAAAGGCACACGCACACGCACAGCAAACGTCTTTATTATTCTAAAACTGAAAGAAAATTAAAAAATCGGTTCAGTTTTGGAGGAGGAAACGGGGTACTACGAAGTGATGTTTTCGTCTGTATAGGTAAAATCATCCCGAGCTGCATTTGTCTCTTTCGTGTTTTATAATTCTTTTACTGGGGCGCAACGCGATAGGAATAGATTTCTGAAATAACTACTTTTCAGAATGCATGTCCTCTTAAATTCTGTTGTTGTTCAATCACCAGCGTCTAGAAAATATTTCTTGAAGGTATGCTAAATTATTATATAATGGATTAAAATAGATATAGGTAATGTAGTAGAACTCTTTAAATAGATCATGTTCGACAGGTTAGCACGGCTGCGCTAAGTACGCATTCGCGAACACATTAGTAAAATGCTTATGCGATTTATCACGGGATCACACGTTTTTATAAATAACTAATATTAAATACACATTATGATGTTACTCAGTACATTGTGTTTGATTTTATTACCTTTATAACTTATTATCGATCTTTTTAACAATCGTAAACGTCGATCTGTTTTAGTTAACAATAAACAATTTTCACATGGGACAGATTGACTTGTTATTTTTACCCCAAGGGAAATATTATGTCGATATAAAAATGGTAAACCTTATTCATATATTTATGGTTTCTATAATCGACTCACGCTGTCTAGTCTTAGAAGCTTAGTCTACTGCAGGATTTGGTTGACAGACTCCGACTGTAATTCGTACCAAAGTAGTACGTACTTGTTATGTTAAAGAGCAGTAATAAGGCAATAAGGCATTTCACGGGGCTCGATTTTGTGACAGTTTATATTCCTGTTATATGTTAATGAACTACGGCTATTGGTTGGTAGCTGTATGGACATGGTTCTATTCACAGATAACATTTAACTTTTTTAACATTTAACATATAAAAAAACTATATAAATCATAGTCTTAACTAATGTTAGCGGAAGCACAGAGATGTGGGAATGATCCACCCTGTACTAACTTTTTGAGATTAAGACTTGTTTGACGTAATACTTGAACTTATTGTCAGGTAAATCGGTAATGTTACTTGGGATCTTATTGTAAAACCGAATACGCTAATAAAGCTTTTATTAGACTTACTTAACCTAAAGCGTGGGACGGACAACTTGTCTTTACTTCTAATATTAAAATTATGACGATCATTCACTAGATGTAGCTTGTCTAAATTTTTACAAATATGCATTAAGTTATCGAAGATGTATTGGGAGGGCAAAGTTAAGATAACATATTCTTGAAACTTGTTCTTTAGAGATTCACGAAGTCCCATATTGTATATTGCTCGAACAGCTCTCTTTTGTAACGTAAAAATGGTGTCTACCTCTGCTGCTGTAGCCCACAGCAAAATACCGTAAGACATTAAGCTGTGAAAGTAAGCAAAGTAGACTAACCTAGCAGTAGCAATATCCGTCAACTGGTGAATTTTTCGAACCGCAAAAGCAGCGCAACTAAGCCTTCCTACCAAAGTTTTAATATGCGGACCCCATTGTAACTTATTATCAAGAACTTATTATCAGGAATATATTATCTTAACTGGTCATCCCAATACATAATTGATAATTGAATGTATGTAAGTTGGCAAATTTCATCTCTCAGACTTACATATTAAGCTCATATTACATCGCCTGGTCTCACTACATCTCTGACAACGTCGTATCTGTTAAAACACAATTGATCAATTAATTTAGTGACTCGCAACGAGAGCCATTAACCGCATAGAAGTGTGCGTAATTTGAAATGTGATATCATATCATGCCGTTTTATGCTCTAAAGTATTCCAATTAATCATAATATAATATGTCATAAAAAATAAGTCGTTTAGACTCGGAAAGAAGTTGTTTTTTTTTCACAACTCCATGAGTTTTAGTTTTTCTACACGGAACCCTAAATATTTTCGAAACATAAAATTAGCCTAAGTAGTAATGTAGTAGCCGTGTAACTTCAGTTATCTGGCAGAAAAAGTCCCTTCAAAATCGGTCGACTCCTTAGATTAGAGATTTACTAAAAAGTTCTCATTTTGATATAATAAACAGACACTTTCTTTAATTTTATTAATTTTTATATAGATATAAATAATAGAATAATAATATCCTTATTCAAATATTTTAGCGGTTTTCAGTGCGACCCATTTTTTAATGCAAAAAAAAAAACCCATAATAAATGGCAAGAGGCATACTAAAATTATTTTTCATATTGATACAGCATGCATGTCGTTGTTTTAAGATTCATAGCCAAGTTGAAATTGACATATGTCAAAAATATTTTATAAAAACACATTATATTAGGTAGGTACTTTTTTGCTGAGATTACTGTCTACGCGTAACGAAGTTAGGTGCGAACCGGAAGTCCGGAAAAAAACAATTTCCCGTACCCATCTTGTGGCAGAGTGACAGCTAATTATCTGATAACCTCATATCTGACGATGCCGCTCACGTTTTAATATTATCGAGAGGTCTTCGCTCCACACTTGACTAACACCCTCAAGTTGAATAACTATCATGTAATACAGATCACTTGGTATCATCAGATAAGTATAGCCTCTTGATTTTTATGTCGCTGGTTTGTTAGATTTTAATGATAAAAAAAAATTCAGTTTAATTGTGTTTAGTTTTTATTACGTTGTTGACGTTGTTACAAGTCTGACTAACTGAAATAATCTTTATAGTGATTCGTTTAGATATGTTCCGTATTAAAATCGTCTATTTATTTGCGGTGCCTGACGTTGGATCATCCAATCGATGATGGTCGCTACTGTTGTAACGAGTGAGAAAGAATTATGTATTCGTATAAATGGAAGACGTATAAAATACTGAAAGGCTAATTGTTATTTATTTGCAGTGCCAGTGTATCGAGGCCAAAAGCTTGGAAAATTTCATTGAACTATAAATGATCGAAAGCGTACTTAAGATTATAGTAAACTTCTTTGTTTTTAAAATATCCTAAAATAAATAAAAAGGCATGTACCATTCTACAAAACTCTTATTTATAACTAATCTATAGGTTATTCAACTTTTCTGTTTCTCTGATAAAGATTTATATGAAATTTTCTCATAGGGAACTTATAGGGAGTTGCTTGTTTTACGGAAAAAATAAATGTGTCTACTCAATAAAAACAAAATTAAATTAATTAATAAATGGTATTATTGTAATAAGTATAAAAGTTAGTAAAATTAATGATTCATACCAAATAGAATTTTTGTGATTGTCCTACTAATTCAAAAGTAAAACGAAAATATACATTTGTGTGTCGTACGTAACCCATTTTTTGGTTGACCAAAAAAGTTCAACGAACCTACGTCTTTTCGTATGAACAAACCAAACTTTTATAATGCTGCAAACTTATCCGACTGGTAACTGAAATTGGAACTAAGGTCAACGGAGTACAAAGATATGACCATAAATATATCATGTAACCGTGTCAGATGGGTTTATAGCACTGTAACCAATTTCGCAAAATATTCAGAAATCGCATAATGCTGCAATCTCAGCAGTGCAAATCTAAATTTAATTGAATCTAAAAAAAAAACTGAATGATTAAGCAACAAATGTTTGCTTTTATTTCAATTATCTTGTTTAGAATGGCCAGGTATTGCATTTGAATTTAAAACAGTTATCCTGAAATTTCTATAGATAACAATGGATGGTTAGCGAAATTACGTCATTTTAAATCTAATATGGCGACCTCCCAAAGATGGCGGACCGGTTCTTTTTCAGTACGATATGGATATGGCTTGATGGAAGGGATTTACTCAGAAGAATAATACGAAATTATTAAATCAAATAAAACACAATATCGTGGATGAAATTATTAACCCCTTGAGCACTTACCTGGCGTTTACGCCAGCTTTCCATTGTTTTCCTATTGTCTTATTTTTATGGGTACACGACACATTAATGTTTTAGTTGCAAAATAAAGTGTTTCAAGGAATTTAACATTGGACATTTTCGTATCTATTTCATTATATACTTTCTCTACACCTTATATTATTTTTTCCTAAATATTGCATAATTTAACAAAAATATAATAACATGTGAAAAGATAAAACCGTTCAAATGATTTATCTTTCTATCAGCTGTTTTTTGTTTAGTAGCTACTGGCGAGCTTTAATTATAAAATGGAAATCGTTCTTTTTCTCAAATTTACTGTAATGATCACGCAGAACTGATGCCCGATGGGGCCAACGGGTGCTCGAATGGCTACCACGTACCGGAAGACGTAGCGTGGGTGGGCCCCGACAAGGTAGACCGACGACCTGGTGAAGGTCGCGGGAATCCGCTGGATACGGGTGGCGCAAGACCGATCGTCGTGCAGATCTTTGGGAGAGACCTATGTCCAGTAGTGGACATCTTTCGGTTGACTGGATGGATGGACTATTATAATTATAGTTAAAATACGACCATAAGTATTAACTAAAACGTAGTCAGAAAACGCATATATGTAACTCGTGTAAAACAATTTAAGGCAACTAATAGATATACAAACAAAGTGAGAGACACTAATTTATAAATATGTAAGTTAATAATAATAGTTTACATACTTTATAAAATAGTAGCTATTATTAGAACTCTGACTTCCAAACGTCCTTCAAGTCCTTACAAGTAGTAGAAAGAGTTTATTAAATTGCCTAAGATAGAGTTTCTAATGAATGCACATAATTAATCTCAATTAATATTTACTCTGAGTTACATTTTCTCCAAACTATTGTAATTATAACGGTTATTTCATTTGTTTTTGCGAAATATCAATGAAATAGCTCATTCTCTAACTAGATATTTTATTTTTATTTTGTTTCATTTATTCGGAAAACAAACAGTGATATATAACAGAAGTTAAATCTAACTTAAATCTATGCACCAATTACATGTTTTTACAAAAGAATAACTGAAATGCTCGCTCGCTTTAAACAGATCAAACAAAACAAAAAGAAAGTAATATTGACATAGCTTAAAGTAAAACCAAAGACTAATAAAAAAAAAGAAAATATTAATTAAAAGACAGTTGAGAGAAAACTAGGCATCCAATACACCCATAAGGCTAAAGAATTCTGGAATAATTTGCCAGGACAAATTCATTCCAAAGAGCTCATCAGGGGATATACTCAGCGAAAAGCTGAGGAAGCCCTGATGCTCAGTAGGAATCAGTTGCGGGTATTAGTGAGAGCGCTAACTGGGCACTGTTGTTTGCGCAAGCATATGCACAGCATGGGTGCCCAGAACACAAGAGAGTGCAGATTCTGTGAAGTCGCAGATGAAACACCAAAGCACATCTTGTGTGATTGTGACCCACTAATACCCATACGCAACCGAGTTCTGGGCAAACATGCGTTGTTCCCAGAGGAGGTACAGACGCTCTCTGCCAAAAAAGATCCTACAGTATATCCAGGTTGTAGGTCTAGGCAGTGAGGTTTAGGAATATGGGGGCGATCACAATAGATCTATCTAGGTCGCAGTGACACAGGACTGTTTTTAGCCTGCATAGCCCCTCTCTCTATAATAATAATAAAACTAGGCATCAGTAGGAGAACCATCAAACCATGATTTAGTCAGAGTATTTTTAAAATGTTTTGTGGTACAAGTGAATAAATCAGTGTCCGGAAAGGCCACAACCATAGTATTTAACAGCTTAGCAACACGAAAGAAAAAGGAATTCTCTCTGTAATTAGATGCAGTAAGGGGAATGTCTAAATATGTTGGTTCCCTTAACGTTCTGTTAGGTACCTTTAATTTAATTTTAGAAAGCAAGAGTGGAGTAAAGTAAGATGCAATAAATAAGTTTATAAAGATGTATCGGACGCATATTATCAAATGCATTGTATCATTCTATGTATATGAATGAACGCTGATAGCGATGAAACAATGTTAGCTAGACGAGACAGTGCTAGCGCGCCCGTAAACAATGTGGATCGATAGGGGGATGAATCTTTAATGAGACTGACCATTCTTGAAAATAAAATGCTTTGATGAAACCGTATCTTGCCGGAAATGCTTTATCTAAAATAAATCTGGATAGCTTCAACTCATTAGATTTAAAAAATTATAGAGTCAATTGCCTAAGGTTACTAAATTTTTATGTTAGCTCCTATTGTAACCAAACTTTATAATTGAAGAAATGACTTCGAAAGCGAGATGTTTTAATGAATACTAACAATGTAACATAGGTTGCACTGTTATTTTATTTACATGGTATGGGCTCGGTGCTTTTACCACAATCTCACCTGATGTTAAGTGACGGTTTGGTCCAGGATGGTAGTCACACTAAGCCTAGATACTGGTTATCATGTGATACTGCCGAAACACACCTATTGGTGTTTGGCGACAGGTTTTCAAACTTGCGGGTGGTAACTACCCAGACGGGCATTTTTTTTTTTTTTTTTTTTTTTTTTTTTTTTTTTTTTTTTTTTTTTTTTTTTTTTTTTTTTGACGGGGCAAATGCATTTACGCACTACCCTAGATTAAGAGATGCCCTACCACCATGATGTGGTTTCCTCGCGATGTTTTCCTTCACCGAAAGCTCAGGCTGATTTTAGAGTTAGATTGGTGGGTTTGAAACCGCGTGAATTGACGCGGAATCCGACTGTACTACCCACTGCACCATCATCGCTTCTCCATCGACCTCTCACTCAGATTATATTCTCAGCATTATTCAGTTTAATATCTCGACAGGCCTTTTTATGAACATTCGTCGTAAATATTTGAACTGTTGTTACCTAAAGATTTATTTATTGTTTACTTTGAAACCCGTATTTACGCGCTTCGGTAATAAAACCGACTTATATACCGCGATAGTATATGGCATGACGCTCTCTCTTATGCCGTAATTACGCCTCTAAGCCAGCGCTTAAAATTTATGTTCCTTGTAAGCAGTGTTTGGTGTGAAGTTTGTGATGCTTTTGCATAAATTATCGCTATATACATCACACTGGTACCTGTTACAAGAGATTCCACAATTATGGATTAGGGCACGTTTTGGACTGTTGTGTGGTGTAATCCATCCGTTATGTTCCTTGCAACATTAATATGATAATGTCTTCTCGTCTCCCTTTTAGAGACATCTGACGAACTTGATGCATGAAGATTGTTTTCCTTTATTATTTGTATTAATTAGCATTCGACTATAATCTCGCCAGATGTTAAGTGAATCATGAAATAAGCCTTAAGTGATTCTGCCAAAATATACCTTTAGGTATGTTAGCTACTAATTTTCATGATGATATACCATTGTTGAGGACAAATGAATATTTCCTTAAATCTTTAACATTAACATTTAATTACGAGAATAACATCGCGAATCACATGCCTTACAACACACACACACACACTAGCTGGAAACAAGAGAGAGAGAGAGAAATATATCATATGTACCTCATGTGTGTAAATGAGATAAATGATAAGTTTGTAGACTAAGAGTAACTATGTGCTAGTTGTAAGTATTAAAAATGTATTAGAATTCGCGCCGACCGCCGGCAAAGTTGTACCGGCAAGATATAGTTTGTAAATACGTGTAATTCGAAAATAAATACAGTCCACATTATATAGTGAAGTTGGGGTTTCATTGCTGGTGAAGAAAGCGTCCCCTTCAACCATGCTATAAATTCATCACGACGTATCCTTCACAGAAATCCCGAATATTTCAAAATTTGAACACACGTCCATCAACGTAATATCCGATTAAACAACCGCAGAGACATTATTATTAAAATTATAGACAAGTTAATATCTAGGAATTAAGTATTACCATGCGCTAAACCTGGACAGCTTGGACAGCAATGTTGTTTCACATAGATAACCTAATAAGAAACGTAATGTTTACAAAGTTACGAGGTTAAGCCAATCTATATTCCCTATAATCTACATTAATAAATAAATTCGAAGTGTCTGTTTGTAATGTTAAACTAATTTTTATTACTAAATGGATATGAATTATACGATACCTATACTAAAAATATATTTTTTTGTCTGTCTGCTTGCTCCGGGTAATCTTCGGAATAGCTTGACAGATTTTGACAGGATTTTTTGGTTGATATCTGAAGTTACTCCGCGTAACTTAAGGTACTTTTGTTTTTGGAACAATTAGTGTTCCCTGTAATAAAAACCGATTCAATGGACAATTTTACGAGCAAGTGCTTGAATTTATGAGAAACATTTTTATTTTACTTTGTACCAAAACAAAATTACGAAAATAATTAAGGGTCCACATAAAAAAATTAACCGCAGTGAAGAATATATGAAAAGCGGCTGCACCCGCGGACACAGCTAGTATATATATAATGACGTTACTATTTTTGTTTATTGTTCGGGCATATCTTCCAATTCATTGGACCGATTTTGATGAGATTGCTTTTTGTAATATATACTTTTATAAACATCGTGAAGCATATAGGCAAATTTTTAATTTGTGTTACGAGTTTTATAAAGTAAACGCTAATTACTTCGGTAAGGCGGTTCAGCGTTTAACTTAAAATAATCTGGAGTGATATATGTCTAAAATTATTATTACAAATCTTTATTATACATAAATATAACCCGAGCAACGCCGGGTAGAACATCCAGTATTTGTAATCTCCAACGGATCGATGCGTTTAAAAGTTCTTCATAGAAGATATGAAAAAACATTATAGACGTAAATAAAGCACGAACGACAAGAAAGTAAATGTCGATCATAAATTACTTCTTTTGATCACTCACGTGAATAATTAAAACTAAGATAAATTCGTTTTTTTATTTATCTACAGATTAAATGTTTTCTTTAGGCTGTTCTGTCTTGGAATGAAATAGTATGGAGTAATAAGTCAGCTGAACTGGAAAGTCATTAAGAAAGTTTTGAGTAGTGTATTGTGGTATTTCTATTAATCTATTGTTCTCTGACAAATATATTTTGACTGTTTAGTTTTATTGGATATACCGTACATTACCGCCAACCGCTATCGTTTATACTTTCTGTCATCTGTCTTTCATATATATCGATAAAATTACGTTGTTAAGGCTGGCGTGCATCATCTAAGCTTATATTTGACAAAAGTCAAATCCGTAGATAAATCTACAGTTAGGCAAAAACGTGTTGCACCATCCGAGTTTAGCTTAAATTACGTCATAATTTAACTGTAAGCATAACCCACGAAATTTGGGCGTTTAAAATTTAAACCAAGTTTATTTCGATTGTCATGTCATCTGCCAACGATATTTAAGAGATCCTATTATTTATATTGTACAAAAATATGTCTCTATTGTAAGATATTTCGTGGGAATTGTCTTCTAGCGATGTTTTCTCTTTTTGTTTCAAGCTAATACCTACATTTTTTTTTTTACATTTTATGTAAAAATAAATATAAAATGTTTTTATGTTTACCAATAAGTGTTTGAAGACTTAATATTTCAGATTTTGTAACGCTACTAATTTTATCCCTAAAACATAAACACGAATGAATAAGTAATAATACTCGGCAACAATAATAATTAAAATGTCTTTCATTAGAATATATATTACTGTTTGGGGCGTTAAGGTGTTGAATGGTTTGCACTGGGTTCTTACAAATTAAAGACGAGTTTTCTTCTTGAGGTTTAATTGACAACTGACAGTTAAAACTAAGTTCACGTTAATGTACGGGTTTCGCATGAATATAGAAACATATGAGTATCAATATACGTGCACGTATGTATGTATACTATTAGACATCCCGCCCGCCAATGGACGCAGTCCATAAATAAACATTAACAATGATTCTTAATTTATACATACACATTTGATACGATAAGGTAAATATCATAAACACTAGGCTCAACATATACGCTGGATAAATAAATAGTTCACAAAGTAAGTACAATTTGGAGTAAAAATAAAATTAAATCAGGTAAGTTACATGTTATGTTAATTTGCTTCTATATAAACAAGGTAAGTAATTTTAATACAAATTTTTACAGGTAATACACAAACAAAAGATACATACATATTTTAAAGATATTCATAAACACATATAATAGGTAAGTATTTTATATAAAAACATTTATTTTTTATTTTTTGAGTAAGTATAAATATTTTACACATTTTAAAGTACCTACAGTTATACAGAACACTATCTCTCTTTTACCTTTACTGATTTACATACAGTTTTACAATCGAACAAAGTTAAGTTTATTTTGATAAAATACATATTTTGCTAATAGGTCGTTTGTATACACCATTCTTACATTTAATTGATAACACACGAGTAATATTATCAGGGCCAATATGTTTTTGTATTATTTTACCTAATATCCACTTACTAGGTGGAATGTGATCTTCTTTTATAATTACTATATCATTGATCTCTGGCTCAGTGCGTTTTGTCTGCCACTTAAATCTTTGATTAAGGGTAACAAGATATTCTTTATGCCATATGTTCCAGAAATCATTGACTATTTTTTGAGCTAATCTCCATCTTTCCAGACTAGTTATTTTACAACGTGTATAATTTTCATCAGCTAGATTTAGTATGGGCTCTCCTATTAGAAAGTGACCCGGTGTCAGTGGGAGGGGGTCATTTGGATCATCACTTAACACAGTTATAGGCCGCGAATTTAAGCAGGCTTCTATCTGTGCTAACACAGTAGTGAGCTCTTCATATGTAAGAGTAGTATCCCCAATTACTCTTTTAAGGTGGGTTTTTGTGCTGCGGACCCCAGCTTCCCATAAGCCTCCAAAGTTGGGTGCTTGAGGAGGTATAAAATGCCACGTAGTACACTCAAGTGTCAACAACTCTGCAACCTCACTTGGAAATGAAGATTTTGCACTATTGAACATATGTCTCAACTGCTTGTCTGCTGCCACAAAATTGGTACCATTATCACTGTAAACATCTTTGCAATGGCCTCTTCTTGAAGTAAATCGTCTGAAAGCAGCAATAAAGCCCTTCGCAGTCATATCTGTGACGGCTTCAAGATGTATAGCACGAGTTGCCATGCAGACAAACAAGCAAATGTAGCCTTTATAGGATTTCGATCCTCGACCTGGCGAAAAACGAATATTTATGGGTCCAGCATAGTCTACACCTACCGATTTGAAAGGTCTATCTGGTCTTAGTCGTACCTCAGGTAATTGGCCCATTATTTGTGTATTGTTCTGTTTTGAATATCGAATACATTTGACACATTCTCGATAAATCTTTTTGGTTTGATTCCTAGCTTGAAGTATCCAGTACTTTGACCGCAAATAATTAAGCATAATCTGTGGTCCGCCATGCAACGTTTTGTTATGAGCATCTATAATTATTAACATGCTAAGAGGATTTTTAGCAGGTAATATTATAGGATGTCGTGTATCATACTCAATTGTTTTACATTGTTGAATACGTCCTCCTACTCTTAGAATCCCATTCTCATCTAGAATGGGACAAAGACTACGAAGATTACTCCTTCTAGGTACACAACCTCGAGATTTTAACTGTTCTATTTCTTCCTTAAATTCAATGTTTTGCACTTGTTTAATACAATGTTCTAAGGTATCTAGAATTTCTTTTAGTGTTACAAATTTAGTAAAAGATTGACGTGATTTTAAATTAAGCCATCTTCTGCAATATGAAATAACTCTTAACATTTTTGACAAATTAGAAAACTTAGTCCAAATAAATTCCTTTTCAGTATCTAATAAAACAGTTAAAGTTCTCAACTTCTCCTCTTCTTGTGTATCCTCAACATCAGTAGTATTCAATTTCATTTCAAGCATGGACAACCATTTTGGCCCATTCCACCACAATAAATTACGTATCAAATCTGGGGCTTGCACACCTCTTGATGCATGATCAGCTGGATTCATGTCCGTAGCAACATGCCCCCATTGCTCATAGTCTAAGATATTCAATATATCTGATACTCGGTTGCTTACAAAAGTACTCCATCTACTCGGACCACCTTTCAGCCAAGCTAGGACTATGGTTGAATCTGTCCACGCACGTAGATTTATCTTCGGTATGCTCATTACTTGAGAGGTTTCTGATATAAGTTTGGCAGCTAATACTGCACCACAGAGTTCTAGTCTCGGTATTGAAATTTGTTTCTCTATAGGAGCGACTTTCGTTTTAGCTGTTATTATATTTACGAATACTCGTTCTCCTGCAATGACTCGAATATATACTGCAGCTCCATATGCCACCTGTGATGCATCTGCAAAGACATGTAGTTCTAATTTATCTATGTAAGAGTAGTGCAACCACCTCGGTATCCTAATATCTTTAAGGTGAATTAGGTTCTCTCGATATTGTAACCACTCTTTTAACAAATCTCCATTTACAGGATCATCCCATGCTAGTCCCGTTTTCCACAGTTTCTGTATAATCATCTTTGCAATAACAACAACAGGAGCTATCCATCCTAAAGGGTCATAAAGTTTGGCCACTTCAGAAAGAATATGTCGCTTAGTTACTAACTGTTTTATTTCTGGTATATTTAGAGTATATTCGAACATATCCGTTATGCGATTCCAACTCACTCCTAATACCTTAACTAGATTATTTAGCTTAATAGGAAATTCATGATCATCTCTTTTATTTTTTCCAATATAATTTAACAAGGTTTCATTATTACTACTCTCATTTTTGGAGCTCAAATCCTCCTGAATTCATTAGTTTATTCATCTCATTATAGATATTCACCGCATCATCTTCACTTTCACAACCCGTCAATAAATCGTCCATGTAGTAATCCTTTTCTGTTATTTCCGCAGCAATAGGGTATTTCGATCGTTCATCGTCCGCTAGTCGATGTAAACATTTCACAGCAAGATAAGGAGCACATGCTGTCCCAAATGTCAATCTTAAATGTTTAAAGTGCTTAACTGATTCATTATCTGTAGATCTCCACAAAATTCTCTGGTAGTCCGTATCTTCTTCTGCAAACCCGTATCATTCGATACATTTTAACAATATCAGCAGTTATACAAATTTTATGTGTTCTCCAACGCATTAAAATGTAACGTAAATCCTGTTGTAGTTTGGGACCGACGAGAAGATTATCATTCAAGGAAATATTATTTACTCCCTTACACGAAGCATCAAAGACTACACGAAGTTTTGAAGTGTCTTTGTCTTCTCTTATAACAGCGTGGTGAGGTAGGTATACTGCCTTTGGGTTGTTAACATCTGCGGCGTCAACTTCAACTATATGATTTAAATTTATGTATTCATTCATTACCTTATAATATTCTTTGCGTAGCATCTCATTTCTTCTTAACTTGTTCTCCAAAAAACTCAAATCTCTTACTAGCTATCTCCATTAAACCACCATACTGACATTCTGGATCTTCACTTGAAAACGGCAGTTTTACTACAAATCTTCCTTCCTCGTCTCTGATTGTTGTAGAATTATAGATTTCTTCGCATCTTTCCTCTGACTTTGACAATCTCTTCTGTATGTTGTTTGGCTCGTTTTCCAATTCCCAAAATAGTTTAAGCATCTCATCGTCTTTCACTTGAATATGTAAGCTTGTAATATTTCTCTCTGCTGTGGTAGACTCACGTGACATCCTTCCAGATAACACCCAACCTAGAATTGTATTTTGCGCTAATAAATTATCTTTCGGATGCTTAATAACGCCGTTTAGCAAAACGTCGCTGTATACCTCAGCTCCAAGAAGAATATCTATTCTTCCTGGCGTATTAAACTCTGGGTCAGCTAACTCCAAGCTTTCTAATTCTGACCACTGAGGGTTAAATAGATTAGTAGTGGGTAGAAGCGTTGTTAAAGAACGTAATACATATGCCCGTATTTGGGTTGATTTATTGGGATTGTGGCGTGATTTCACACAGAGTGAAACCATGTGTTTTATTCTCGTTTGCCCCTCTCCCACACCTGACACCCAACCACTAACTGATTTTCGTGAAAGATTAAGTAATTGAACTGTTGCCTCTGTTATAAATGACGCTTGTGATCCCTGATCTAACAAGGCTCTGATAATATAGTTACAGCCATTCCTACCATTTACTAATACTTTAGCGGTAGCTAATAACACATTATTGGTTTGTACATGTTCACAAGAAAAATTGGTTACAACGTGTGTATCATTTGAGAAAACGTTAGGCTTACCTCTAGACAACTCGCTTACCATACCTGTCGTAGTTTTCACATCATTTGATTTATCCTTATTATTATAGTCTCTTTGGAAGTGCAGCAGCGAGTGATGGCGTTTCCCACATCTTTTGCAACACGTAGGCTGGCGACACCTCGACACGGAGTGTGATGGAGCAAGACAGTTGAAGCATAGTTTATTCTTTTTAACAAAATCCTGCTTTTCTGTGGT
Organism: Samia ricini; assembly: GCA_014132275.2. Taxonomy (NCBI): domain Eukaryota; kingdom Metazoa; phylum Arthropoda; class Insecta; order Lepidoptera; family Saturniidae; genus Samia; species Samia ricini. The sequence goes on from AP028168.1 coordinate 29,989,463, forward strand.
CATCATATCTATAAACTTCTTACAAGAATAAATGTAGTGATCCCCGTTACACAACGTACATTTTATATCAAAGTTTCTTTCTTCTTTATTAATATTAGAGTGAAATGCTTTAGCTCTAGCTATAGGCTTCGATGGTATATTTTTTACCTTATTATCTTCTATCATTTCTAGGGATCTAAATCTTGCTTCCAGAAATTTTTTTCAATTCTGACCAAGTAGGTATGTCACAATCATTAATACACAGTTGTTGTTCCCACAGCTTCACAGATTCAGCATCCAATTTGGATATAACTAAATAATTTATTATTACATCCCAGGTATTCACATCCATATTTTTTAATGCTTTCAAACAAGTTGATGTTGTATCTAGTAAACGTTTAATTAAACTTGCAGACTCTGTACATAAATTCTTTTGTGTAAATAAAATTCTCAAAATTGAGTTACAATTAAACCTCTTGTTATTGTACCGTTTTACTAATTGATTCCACGCTTCATCATAATTTGCATCGGTTGTAGGAAAATTACGTAACATCACCTCTGGTTCTCCTGTTAAGTAACTTTTTAAATAATGTAGTTTTCGTACAGGTGATAAATGCTTACTGTTATGTATAATAGAAGAAAATAAATCATAAAAAGTCTGCCACTCCTCATATTTTCCGCTAAATGTAGGTATATGTATTGCGGGTAAGGTAATATCATCATTATTTTTTATTTGTTTGTCAGTGGTACCTGATGATCCTTGAATACAATCACTGAATTGCTGAAGAGCCTCCTTCAAAGTTGACTTGTATTGTATATATAACTCTTGAAATTCTTCATACGTATTTTCTTCAAAATATGAATCTTCTTTATCTTCATGTGTCGATATTTTTAATATAATACTTTTATGACCTTCTCTAAACTCTTTATTTAGTTGTTCTAGCGTTTCTAATCTAGTTTCAATATATGACCTTTTTATTCTTTCTTTCGGTGACTTTTTATAATTTCTTTCCGCGTTCTTTAACATTGTAAACAGCTCATTTTGATACACTAGTAGTTCTTCCATTTTGATATTACATTTAAGCTTTCATTTAACCACGTAATGTACATAAACTTCTCGTAATTGTATCAATAAGTTATTATAATAGTTATTAATGTATTTAAATCACTTCACAACACTTATTTTTGTTGTTTACGTTTCACTACTATTTTATTTTAACAAAGAAGTCTTCCGATGCTTACTGCGTAGTTAAACAATGAGTCACACACTCACTCGGCGCTTGGCATCAGTCGACGTACAAACTTATCCGGCTCGAATTAGGACCATATGTTTGGGGCGTTAAGGTGTTGAATGGTTTGCACTGGGTTCTTACAAATTAAAGACGAGTTTTCTTCTTGAGGTTTAATTGACAACTGACAGTTAAAACTAAGTTCACGTTAATGTACGGGTTTCGCATGAATATAGAAACATATGAGTATCAATATACGTGCACGTATGTATGTATACTATTAGACAATTACAGTAATAAATGTAAGACATATACTATCTTTTTTAATTCTTGATAAACTTACTTGGTTTTTACAGTTAATAGAATTTGATTCATAACGAAATATATCCAAAATTTTGGTTTTAGTCGAAACTGACAACAATAACAACACGTTTGTTTTCTATTTATCAATATTGTTTTTGACATTTTTAACGATGTTACCATACATAAAATATTCTCCTTAATATTTATTAGGAGATTGATGTATCTTTCAAATGACAACCCTTTTAACTTTAACCCTTACTAAAAGTTGGGTTGTGCACTCGAAACTTTGCTACTGCTATGGTTAAAGATATAGTAAAGATTAAGTTTAAATTTAATCTTTACTATAACCGGAGATTTCGTGCACTCCACCCTTAATATCGTTGCCAGTTCATGACGTTGTATGTTTTCTAAACTTGATATCGTTTTGTCGTACTGACTTTTAGTTATGACTAGGAGTATATTTATTGTAGGTAACCTTTCTTTCTGATATTAGAGTTAGATTTTTCTGTTAGATATATTTCTGATATCTACAACAGTGAAACCGGCCAGATAATCCCTGGCGAAATATACGGTGAATATATCGCCGCTTTTAGCGCAACCAGTACTTTCGTAACCAGAGTTTAGAAGGAGCAGAGCCCAGACGGAGAGTCCCATGGAAATTTCAAACACCCATACAGGAGCCAATAGAGCTAGTCGCCAAGTGTACCAGGATCATGCTTGACCTCGAGAGGGGTGGGAATGTCTGTAGAGTCTTGAGCACGGCGGTGGACATTGAGGCGATGCCACAGATCGAATGGTTCAACGGAGTTCCAGGCTGTGGAAAACAACATGGCTGGTCCAAAATTTCGTTGAGAGGAGAGACGCAGTTGCGACAATCACAATCGAAGCGGCTAAGGACTTTACAGAAAAGCTAGTGGAGCGCTACGATAGCGACGCTGAGCGAAGAGTTCGTACAATGGCCCCGAAACAAGTAAATGGATTCAAGGAGCCGGATAAACCTCCACGATTAATAGTAGACGAGGTTCTCAAGGACCACTTCGGGGCCATTCTGGTAGAAGCACGACTGGCGAGAGCAAACGAAATTCTTCTCGCCGGAGATGATAACCAGCTGCCGTTCATTGATAGGGAGAACCTATTCAAAATGTATGACTTCCAACCAACATCAGTTGCCCAAGTGACAGAGCATAGCCTGTATACTCATCGTAACCCAATGGACACAGGTTACACTCGGAACGAAATCTACGATGGAATCTACTCATCAAAAGCCATAGTAAAGTCCATGAGTCAAGTGGGATACACAGGTGTGGAAGTCCCTCGCGTGGTCCCGAACACCCTACTCCTGGTATTCACTCAGGACGAGAAAAATAATCTTTCAAGTAGAGGTTTCGTCTCGGGTGAGGGATCACACATCCTGACCATTCACGTGGCACATGAACTAACATTCCCATCAGTAGTAATTCTACAAAGAAAAGGTAAGAGGCTGCAAGTCTATGAGAGAATTCCGCATGCCATGGTAGGATTATCAAGACACACGGACACCTGTGTCTACTACACCGATGACGAAGACGACGCGATAGGCAGATTCGTACGCAAAGCGTCGACGGCCACGGATAAGGACATCGTGGATTACAATCTCAAAATGGCCATAAAGAGGCGAGATGACAGGGTGATAATCACTATAAATCAAAAGGAAAAAAATAAATTAAACACTAAATATTGATATAAAATAGTCGAAAATTTTACATAACGCATTATTCCTTACGTATTTCCTAGTTTTATTGCATTAACGAATCGTCATTGCCCGAAGAAATGCAAAAAATATAACTGACCGTTGTACATTGCTCGTGAAACACATGCCCAATGGGACAAACGGATTCTCGAATTTCGACCACTGCCGGAACATGCAGCTTGGGCAGCTTGGAATCGACTACCTGGAAAAGGTCGCGGGATGAATGCACGTGATATAAGACTTGTAATTATGGAGTTCCTTAAAGGAGGCTTATATCCAGGAGTTGATATAATTGGAGTGAAGTAATTGTAATTGATGATGACGTAATTTTCAAACCACTAAACCTATTCACGTAAATGTTATTTTAAGCCATACATGTATTATCTGTTCGGATTTTTGCTGTATCTCGCGTTACATTAGATAAAATGCGGAACATGTTATGATTACGTATTGACTATAAACTTTTCTCGGCTATATTTTATGTAACGATAAACTGTTTTATATATCCTCTTTATAAATATTTCATATATTTTTCACAGTTTGTATTTACAGAACTTACGTATTTAAATTTTATTTTGTAAAAAGAATTCTCTTTCATAACAAAAAAATTAGAATAATTGTTTTTTTCATTATAGTACATAATTAAATGCGAGCGAATGAACGAAACATTAGCGATATATTATTTACCTAAGAAACTTACACAGATAAATAATATTTTATCTGGAGTGTAGTTAGCGGGAGTGAATGATATTGTTAGGCGTAGATAATTAAATCGGCGTCGAGTAATTATGATAGTTTTTGTAATAAGAATATAAGCGATCTCCAGTTGTTATTTTTTTTTCGGTGAGTGGCACAGACTGGAGCCTTAAAATATGAGTAATTTTAGTTAGCTCGAATGAAAGATTGAATGAAATATCTTTTTATTATCTGTTATGGACACTGAGCAATTTAGATGATTACTCTGAAATATCGTTAGTTGAATTATATGAATTTAATATGTTTTAGATAACTCAGCTTATACGAAAAGTTTGGTTGAACAACTTCAATAGAACAGACCAGAATTTGTAACCGGCTAACCTCCTTCGTTTAAATTTTAACCACTTGACACTGGCGGAATCATGTATATCACATATGCCACTATTTTTATCAGAAACAAAACAGAGTTTCTCACCGGCTAATTTCATTCGTTCTAAAATCTAGTTATCTACTTGACATTGGCGGAATTGTGTACATCTCGCATGTCGCCATTCTCATAAGAAGTGAAGTGAAGTGAATGAATTTAATAACAAAAATAAAATTAGACTCTTGTCTCAAATAACTTTTCTTATCATATTTTTACCCCTTAAATAACTAGGCGTTGTTGCATTTCTCCAACATACTGAAAATTAAAATAATTTTACAGCTATAGTTATGTGTATCCGAATGTATTCAACCATAAGTTTGTAGTTAATAATTCATGATAATCAATAACCTATTAATATCTATACGTAATTAATTAATGATTGATATAATATATATTTTAATTCAATTCCCGAAAAGAGTTTAGGTCATTTTAGAGAGTTTCTTTTTGCTGTATAGGTTTAGCATTTAACTAAAATCACACGTCATACGACAGAATAAAACACCGACCCGCAAATAATTTTATTTATACTTTATATACGATTTTTCCATTCACTGGAGCATGAGGCTTAATCTACCATTCTACCACAAAGCTTTCATTCCTTCTAACCCCAATGCTTCATGATAACAACTTACAAGTTAGGTATAAAGCCTGACATGACAGTGGTATACAGGCTCGAATTTGCACTAGGGGTACTCTGAGATAGTGCCTAGTGCAGTAAATTTTCAGGGACGCCAAATTTGAAGAGTGAGAAAAAGAAATCTTCGCGTTATCGAAAAATATTTTCTCTCAATTCACAAATTTAGATAAAAGGCCGACATTTTTACTGTACCTAGGTGCGGCGCTAAGATTAAATTTGACACTAGTGGTACATTTCCTAAATAACAGTTATAGTGATGTAAAAGCTGTGTGATTTTGCTCGAAAAGAGGTTGTTATTACAGAGGAGCCGAACATTCGTTTCATATTCAGTATTCGGCTTAGTCGTCAGCTTTATGAAATATTCGTATCCAGCCGAGTATTCAACGAAGCAGTGATTAAAAAATGTTCGCCATACTAAACTGTGCCATATTAAACTTGATTATTAAATCCAATGTCTTACAAAGTTTAAAGTGTTATTTTATGAGGTACATCGAGTGCGAGTGCCTTGTGATCGAAATTTCTAGGGCTTATTGAGCTCTATTTGTGGAAAAATAACTGTTTCCAAATGCTTTTATTTTTGTCCATTTACATATAAATTATAATATATAGACTTGCGCGGCATCCATTCGAGAACTCGTTGGCCCCATCGGGCGTCGGTTCTACGCTCAATGTGCCCAGCCCACTGACACTTAAGTTTAGTACTTACTTCGGGCAATGTCGGTTACTTTGGTTCTTCTGCGGATCTTCTATTTCTGATTCGATCACACAGGTAAACTCCGAGCATAGCCCTCTCTATTGCCGTTAAATTTTGCCGTCAATAATCTCCTAGTGCCCAAACCAACTAAACGTCCCTTACTTTATCTATCAAAACATCCTCTACCACACTGCAACGTTCCCTTGTCGCGCGTTTTTATTATGACTACAATATCTATGACAATCAATGAATTCTTGTTTATTCAGGACAAATGTTGAGTCTGTAAAAATAGTCTTAAAATTTTTCTCTACATACGTAGACTTTAAAACAAAAAATAATTTTTCAAGCAAAACACAAACAAGAGCTGTTCTCAAAATAAAATTAAAAAAAAAAAAACGTGTGTTTATCAAACGAGATTGATGAACGATCCATATGTTTGTACTATAGGCATATTGTAGTACATTAAATTGCTTTACTCATGATTTTATTTTAAACGCAACGTATTAGTTAAAGTTCGCATAGCGTTCTATTCCACGGCAGTTCACTTGTACAAAGAATACGTCACAGATGCGTAAAGTTTATTATGATTATAATACGATCTCGATTATTTTTGCGTAAACAAAGTTTGTGATTGCGCGCGCAATTCTTGCTCCGGCCGCGAAGCAACTGGTTTTAGCAAAGAATATAAAATCGGAAATGTAGACGCGGCTGTTCATGTGATCTGTAATGTTACAGTACACTCTTGCCTCTAGGAGACATCATCTTTTTTAATAGAAATAACATAATCATAGTTTGATAAACATGCATATATTTTTTCCTAATTAAATAATGTAGTCATAATATACAACGGTACTGTAAGAAAAAAACCTTTCCAAACTTAAAGTTATGATTCCGTAAATACAGATACTAAAAACCACAATATTAAATACAGATTGTGTTTAGTTTTTATATAATTATATGTACGTTATATCTAATTTGCTGAACAAGAGTAAGATTTATTTCGTATCTATTTTTATTTTATCTTTTACATATTTAATAAGTACCTAACCTAAATTATTTATTTTATGAGTATATTCGGCTAAAATTGAACAGTTGTTTGATTCTTACTTTAGTATTAAACTAAGTTATTTAAACAAAAAATTCTGTCCACAACTCTCCAGAAAGGCAATTTGAAATCGTGTACTTGTTCTATGAACCATTCCAGTTTCATTCTACACGGATTCCGACATAAACGCATGGCGTCTTAGTCAAAACGGACGTCGGTTCGTTTTCTTTTTAGTTCTATTATTTTCTTTACGTAACACACAACAAACTTTTACAAATTAATGTTCACAATAATTTCTTAACATTGAGAACTAATTTAATTAATGGGCTGTATGAATATTTACCGTTGCATTATTAATCATTTGGCGCCTATTTAAGACGTCTTATTTAATTCTTTAATTTTAGTGTGTGGTCACTAAATCATTTTAACGGCTCGCGAGTGATGTGCTTTTTAAACAATGAACGGTGTTGTTTTGGATTCTGATCGGTTGCCGCAGAGTACCGCTGTAATTGACAGGTATGTTTACATCCACGTTTTTAAATAGTAGTTCCCGTGCCAATATTTTAATATATAATGCATCGAATTTAAAACAAAGTTTGCTACGTTCAAAATCTTAAATTATTTTTTCTCGTTTATTTTATCCTGCATTAATGACGCATTTGCCATTGTCAATATATTTTATTATGAATTATTATTTTTTTCATTCCAGATAGGTTAGTTGATTTTAACCTCATTAAATTTAACATAGCATAATCTCGCCTTAAGTTACAAATAAAAATACTCCAATACAGTTTCGAAGTTTCACTTCAAACAAACAATCTGTAAAATTGTGGATGGAGTGTGTAAGAAATGATATGAAAGAAAAAAGAGAGTAAATGGAAAGATGAAGGTTTATAGAGACATATGGAACGGAACACACTGCGCCGACCTCAAGTGAGTTGAGAACAGGCCATGAGAATTATGAATCTGTAAAAACTTAATAGCATTATTAAAACATTTTATTTCTATATTTATTTATAAGCATAAATTATATTTAAAACGTATAAATACTTGTTTCACATTAGTCGATTGATCAAATTTTTATCCAAATCTATTAATCGTTTTTTAAATATATTACAATTTTACTATTATCTATTAATAATATTAAAGGAACATAATAATACATAATGTTATAATATAACTTTTCGATAAATAAAAAAATTTACTCTTTTTACAATCCAAAAACAATGCCAAACCACTGAAATGTCCACAAAGAATCGTGTACTTTTAGAAGCCTTTTGATTCACGCTGGCTAATATCGAAACACGACACGCCTAAACAAGCACTATGACAGGTTTAATACGGAAACTCTACCATAGTAATCTACTCTACCCATTGCGGATCGTGTAATTTCTAAAGTCATTAAATTTTTAACTTTACGTAAATATAAATCAGAGGTTTTTATTTGTCTGTCTGTCCGTTAGTTGGCTTATAACTTGAGAACCACTTAAACGATACACATGATTCTTTTTGTCATTGCTCTATAATATACATTCTGTAGCTTGGTTTTAGTATACATTACACGTAGTATAATTTCTTTTTAAATCTTGCTAACAGAATAATTACATATAGTTATAATAAAAATATTGACATCAATGAAGTAATGTTGTACAATGTCATTGTGCAAATGACACACACGGATGACATTTAATATTATTCTAAGCAATCTGTTATACTAGACAGAAATGAATGTCTATACGTAACTATACTAAAAATACAATTTTTATAATGTCTGTTCCTGAATATAATCCGGAATAAGATCCGATTCAATGTACAGTTTTACGGGCTAGTGCTTGAATTTACAAGAAATATTTTTACTTCATCTTAGTAATAAAAAATGTATTAGGATTTCATATTAAAAAAAAAATTAAACGCACTGAAGAATATTTGAAACGCGGTTGCAATCCCGGCCACACAACTATAACACAATATAAAGCAAAAACATTTAGAAAAAGTAGGTACTACAAATAAGAACTCCAAAAGCCTTAAATATTGTTTTACGAGAAAGAGGTTGTAATAATAAAGTCAAATGCTCACACTTGACTAATTGTAAAATTATATTAATAATATTATAAAGGCACTTAAGTAACTTACTTTAATAATAACAATTCTTGCGAATTAAAATTTCTTTTGTGGTAACTGCGTGCTTATCCATCATCGCACCATTCTCAGTAATGAGTTTTGTTTTGCTTTAGCTTCGTTCCTAGTTGCTTCTTAATTTATTACAAAGAAATAGAAATTTAAAGAAAGTATTACAGTTAAAAAATAATTATTTGTCACATAAACTTATTTCTCCATACTCCTTACTAAGAATAACGTATTACCTGTCTCTTTCTATCACGTGCTTAAGAGTAAGCGTTAAAAAGAAACAGAGGTATACGTGCACTGTTCGTGACGCCATTTTATTTTTTATTTGTAACTAACTATTATAAAATTATTATCAGTATTTTTTTAAATAAAGCTGATGAATTTAAGATGAGTAAAGACCGAACACGATAATAGTGATTTTTATAACTCAGTTTACTATCCTTATATACTAAAATCTGACCTAATAATATAATTACGATTTAAAAAAGAATCATGTAAATCGGTTTACTATTAATTCTCGGATTATAAACCAACTAACATACAGACAGAAAGACATTGTCTTTTATATAACGTAAGTATCTACGGATTTTATTATATTGAAATTTAATGGGGAAAAATATGGAACATAATTATACATTTGCGGTAAAGGAAACGGGGTTTAACCCCGAGTGTTACATGAATGAATGTTTGTAAATACATGACTAAATAAATAATTAATCATAGTTATAATACGGCCTTATTTAACAAACAACAGATTATGGTTCAATAGTTATGTGATCGGATACAATATCGATGGCCGTAAGTTCCAAGCCACTTATGAATGAACCATATTCCACCATTTTTATAGGGAAAAGGTATTTAGCCACACACCTATAGGTATGATTTGGTAGCATCACTTAACAGCCAGTATGTACCTCTAAACTTAGCGTGCTTATCATAGTGGAGCACTTCTTCAATAAACATCAGGTGAAATTGTAGTCAGAACACTGTAAATATGTAGCGTAAAAACTATGATATCATAAAAATCATAGAACGTTCGGACACGCTTCACTATTAAACTACTGAACCAATTTTAATGCATTATTCAGATTAAATTAGTATTGAACTCGGGCAAAGATATAGTCTAGATTATTTAACTTCTTCATAAAGGTTTAAACGCATCTATACTAACTTATGAAATTTTGAGTAATGTCCGATTCAATGCACAGTTTTACTAGCAGGTGTTTGAATTTGTACGGAGCCTTTGATTTCTGTTAGTACCAAAAATAATTTCAGGATAGTAATTAATAGGGTTCCGCACGAAAAACGTTAAAAGTCATCTGAACAAAATACGATTCAATGGACAGCAAATATTATTTAAGACCTATATTACGCAATGATGATGAATATGTGAAACGCGGGCAGAGCCACGGGCACACAGCTAGTTAATAATAAAGTAATTTGCAGGGTGATCGGTATAGGCGTCAGTCCATTCATAATAATCATCCAGTTATTGCTTCATGTCGTAATTATCGGCTAATTTAATGTAATAATCCAAAACATTATAACACTATGACAGTTTGATGTGCGTGACTATATTAATATAAAACTTGTGCATGTGTGTGAGCGACTGTGTTGTGTGGCGTTTGCTTTTAATTATATTAACTCGAATGTTCCAAGTGTATTTATTTTTCATTGCCTATGTAATCAAGCCATGTTAGTATTCATACATATATATGTACAATGTTACGACTCAGTGGAATGCGAAACGAAATATGTGGTTCACTGTACTCCTTACGATCTTAATTCCGTTCAAGTATCGGGTACACGTACTTGCGTAAGCATCAATGGGGGGATTACATTGCTAACAATGTTTACCTTTTTTCAAAATTTTCAAACCGCTTACGTAATCATGGGGGGAGGGGTAAGAACTTTGCTTACTATACCTGACTTAGGGAGGGGGGAGGGGGAATCAAAAATGCTTGATATTTAACTTACTTAAACGCAATAGAGTATAGGTATCATATATACACTTCATATAAGAAATTTTATTTCGAGTATTACAAACAGTCATTTCAATTTTATTTCTTCTTCTTTCTTTTCAACCGGAAGTTGTCCACTGCTGGACATAGGTTTATCCTATAAATATATAATGATAACATGACAGTAAAAAAATCTCTTCTTTTAATCAACCGATTTTCTTTTTCCGTGTGTTTATTTATTGAGGTTACCATTAATAAAAATTAGAATCGTTTCGTTTTTTCTATAAATTTTCAATAATGATTATGATCAGCGTCGAATGATTGTTGAGTATAAGCCAACTAGAGGATAGATAGACAATATTTTGCCTATAACAAAGTATTGTTATTAATTTTCCTCAATCATTTTAAAATAATTAACATTCCGATTTCGTAGACGTTTGAGTTAAAGTGGTTATTAATTGGTATGCATATTAATTATTAATAAAGTTAATGGATTACGTTAATTTCTAATTGATAGAGATAAAATAATACGAGTGCGTGCTGGCTTTAAACTGAAGTGTAAAAATTATTTTAGCGTTTGTCTAGAATTTTACCTTTTCTTACACGGTATAGGCTCAGTGCTTTGACTACATTCTCACTCAATGTTAAGTGACAATGTGATCCAGGATGGTAAACACACTAAGCCTAGTTCTCAAGTGGTGCTGCCGGAACACACCTATTAGAAATTGGCGACAGGTTTTCAAACTTGATGGTGGTAGCTACCCAGGCGAGCCTAACTTTTTAAAACACCCTTCAACCATGCTATGGTTTCCTTACAATGTTTTCTTTCACCGAAAGCTCAGGCTGAATTTAGAGCTGGATAGGTGGGTTCGAACCCTCGCTCATTGACGCGAAATCCGACCGCACTACCAACTAAGGCGTCATCGCTTCTAATTGTACCTGATTTTAAGTGACTGTATTTCAAATAATACTGCCAAAACATTTGTAAGTACAAGTTCCAAACGAATAATAGGCCTATCCGAGATCCCCATGATTTCATTATATTTTTTTCTTTCAACTAAAGTTTAAGTTAACTGTCGAATTCGAACACGCATCTATTAACACGAGATTGGGAAGCTCTAACATTGAGCCATCATGGTCTGATTACGTCGTTCTATGTTAGTTAGTTAAATACATTTCAATTTGGGAAGTTACGCAGAATATTCACGTCCGAGATACCGCAGTGTGTCAAGACAAAAGTCTTCGACCAGTCTGTATTGCCAGTGATGACTTATGGCACTGAGACGTGGTCACTTACAATGGGCCTAATTAGAAAACTCAAAGTTACCTAAATGGCAACGGAGAGGGCTATGCTCGGAGTTTCCTTTTTTTTTTTTTTTGACGGGGGGAAATGCATTTACGCACTACCCTTATCTATTGTATTTGAGGGATCAAAGTCCCCCAATACAATAGATAAGGGGGCACGGAGTGACGAGCTCCGCGCCAGTGTGGGACTCACCCAGGCGTGAAGCACCCGGAAATACCCACTAAAACCCCCCGGGGCCGTCCGCTGCATTTGGGATGGGGGCGACACGGAGTGGCTTTCGGAAGCACCGCGTCGCCCCCTGATGCTCGGAGTTTCCCTGCGTGATCGAATCAGAAATAAGGAAATCCAAATAAGAACCAAAATAACTGACATTGGCCGAAGAATTATCAAACTGAAGTGGCAAGGGGCAACCGATGCCCGATGGGGGCAACGGGTTCTCGAATGGTTGCCGCATACCGGAAGACGCAGCATGGGTAGGCCCCTTCTATAAGGCGGTCCGACGACCTGGTCGCGGGAATCAGCTGGATGCGTGTGGCGCAAAACCGGTCGTTGTAGAGATCTTTGGGGAGAACTATGCCCAGCAGCGGACGTCTTTCGGTTAAATGGATGGATGGATACGTTGTGATCAATACACTACTAGATTCGCTGGACGTAAATGAGAGTTTGATATAATTAAATGGAGTTATTTAGAGTTATAGAAGTTATTCTGTCTTTATTTCCTTGAAAAACTTCTTCACAACAATACATGAAACTGAAATGTATGTATGTGATTTTGAACCCTGTAAACTGAATTTAATTCATAACACGTGCCATTTATACTGAAACTTTTCGGTGTTAATTTAATTACGTTCCCTGTAAATTGCAGTATGTTTATTGCATAACTAGCTGTGTGCCCGCGGCTGCGCCTACTTTTCATATATTTTTCACTGCGTAATATATTTCTTTTTTTTTATACGTGACCCAAATTGTTAATCAAATTTTTTTGCTACTAACATTAAGCAGAGATATTTCGCACAAATTCAAGTACCTGCCAGTAAAATTGTGCATTGAATCGGAGTTTTATTTTTTTTTTTTTGCTCGGATCCCTAATTATTTTCGAAAACGTAAAGTAGCCAAGTACGCGGAGTAACTTCAGCTATCTAACAAAAAAAGTCTCGTCCAGATTAGTCTCACCGTTTCGAAGATTAGCCAGAGCAAACAGACAGACAAAATTTTTAAAAATTTCATATTTGGTATAGGATAGGTATAGGATTTATTTAAAAAACATACACATCAATTTTATATATTAACTAAAAAAAAAACTCTTTGGACGATTCTACATAGCGCTTTGTTTTTAATGTCTTCCATGATACAAATATGTTTCGAAACAGTCTACGCTTCAATTTAATTTATACATACATACATATGCTCACGCCTGTTATCCCCTATGGGTTAGGCAGAGGTGAAATAGCGAACTACACCACCCACATTTCGCCGAGCTCAGTTCCGTCCCAGATGTGACAGGGGGCGAACCTGTCGCCATATCGGGCACAAATTCCAAACTCCGGGATGATACTGAGTAGAAAAAACCCTATATCACTTGACCCGACCCGGGGATCGAACCCGAGACCTCAGAACGGCAGTCGTATGTAATACAACTGCGCCACCGAGGCAGTTAGTAATTTATTAATTTATTTTATTTAGTAATTTATGTTAGCGGGGTGGTATGATAATCGAACTGACGCGACAACCGGACACTTGTGAAAATTTCGTGTTTGCGACACTTTAGGGTGCATCAGTTTCATATATCAACCTCCTATATATTCCGAGTTACGAATGGTTTTAGCCATATATGTACATACATGTAGGTCGGTATGATGTTATCGGCTGTCGACAGATTCACATCTATTGTAGTTATTGTTCACGTATTGTACTTTATTAAGAGGATATGCGGGTGGCGTATATTCGTACAAACGTATTCTCCTATTTTGTCGCTGGATAATGGTATTATAGTAAATATAATATATACATACCACCGCCATCTCCGTAGGTTTTGGTTTCATTTCCATAAGTTAATTAATATATAAACTAACAGTCTTCGAAATTAAAAGAAAAGTACCCGATATTTATCGTCGTTTTCAGGCCACAGTTAAACAAATTTGACGAATAATAAAAAAACAAAACAAATCTTAAAAGTAAGATAGGTAAAGTGTGCATTTTATAATTGAAAGAAAAATTAAACACAAGCCAGTTTTATAACTCTGTCTATGGAACGCAACGCCATAGCAACGGAATAACGAGATTCCAATTATTCAATTTTGTTGCCGACCGCGTATACTCTATAATATAAAACAAGAAAAAAATATTTCTAGTCACGTATATCTCTGCCTAGCCTTAATATAACGTCGTAATGATAGCCTCGCAACGCATTCCATTTCTTAAGTCTCAAAGAGCACTTTCGTATCATCGACAAACATTATTCATAGTTCACGCTTAGGTTATCGGTGTTGATATAAACCGCTAGAATACGACACGTTAATGCGGGGGAAGTGTTATTATATAAACTGTGGGTATTTTAAAATGAGCCGGGTTATTTCGCCGTTCATAAGAACATTGAACAGAGCAGATGTCGTAAACGGGATGTCGATGTGTCTGTGTACTCTCGAGATTTGTTTTTGATTTTATTCGACCGTCTGTTATTTTGTACGTACCGTACTACACAGTTATACCTAAGATTTAATCTAAATTTAAATAAAAACCTGGCTAAACTTAGAAAGGCTGTCAGGTGCGATTTCAGGGTCTGAAACGGTACCTCTTTTTTATATACATTGTATGAACAATGCAAAATAGACAACCGTGTGACTCATCTCTTCCCGTGGGTGTAGTAAAAGGCTACTAAGGGATATAAACCTGGGGATGGGCAGCAGCATCCTCTGAAAACAAAAAAATCCCTTACTGCGATCGCCAATCCGCCTGCCAAGCGTGGCGAGTATGGTAATTCACCCCTCTAATGAGGGAGACCTAAGCCCAACAGTGGACGTCTTATGGTTAAATAGATAGATAGATAGACAACCGCATGACTTACATATACCATGAAAGTGAATATATTCATAGAATTAATTCAACAACTTATAAAACATAACATCAATTATAGAATCGAAACTAATAAATGAAAATTTTAAATACACGATCGATCATAGCATTCGAAAAGTATATAAATATACATATATATATATATATATATATATATATATATATATATATATATATATATATATATATATATATATATATATATGTATCAAAGCGGAAACGGCTTATAGTTGTTATGCTTCCGTTACCAGTATTACTTTTTAGTTCCTCCTTAATAAATTTCATTTCAAAAATAATATAAGATTACATCAAAGTATGAAAGAAGACCGTTTTTTTCCATTTTTATACCTGGGCATTTATAATCATTACCATGAGTTTTGATAGCTTTTGATAAAACACATTTATTCACTTCAACTGTAAAGCGGTTTATACTCTAAAATAAACATACAATATTTTTTATATTCGAAACCTAATAAAAGTCTAATACATCAATGCTAAAGAGTGGTAACTTTTGAATATTTATTCCAGTAGATACGTATTTAGTTGAGTGCGTGGGATAGCAACACTTTCACCTTGATCTTTACGCCATCCCACAAAGAGCTTTGTTGCCGTTTATTCACTAATAAACCATAGATCAGATAGATTAACATTACATATTATATCTGACATTGTATTGTAAAGATTTATGTAGATAATTATTGTTATATGACTCCACTGAACAGTTTCTATTCCTTTTTATTTATATAAGAAATGAAAGTAAGCGATGATGGCCAGTAGATAGTGTGGCCAGATTTCGCGTTAAGGGACGCGGATTTGAGCCGATCTTTTTTTTTTTTTTGACGTGGGTAATGCATTTACGCACCACCCACACCAAATTCATAGCCATTTCTAAAATCAGCCTGAGCTTTCGGTGAAGGAAAATATCTTGAGGAAACAACAGCATGGTGATTTTTCTAATAATGCCCATCTGGGTAGCTACCACGCTCAAGTTAGGAAACCTGTCGCCAAATACCAGTAGATGTGTTCCGGCAGCATCACTTGGGACCAGTACCTCTAGGCTTAATGTGTTTATTATCATGGACCACATCGTTAGTTAACATCAGGTGAGATTGTGGTCAAGGCACTGAGCCTATCTATCCATCCATTCATTCAAAGATCTCCAAGGCGACCGATTTTGCGCCACCCGCATCCAGCGGATTCCTGCGACCTTCGCCAGGTCGTCGGTCCAGCTTGTGGAAGGCCTACCTACGCTACGTCTTCCGGTGCGTGGTAGCCATTCGAGAAACCGTTAGCCCCATCGGCCATCGGTTCTGCGAGCAATATGCCACTTAAGTTTAACAATTTTTCTGGCAATGTCGATTACTTTGGTTCTTCTGGGGATCTCCTAATTCCTGATTCGCACACGCAGTGAAACTCCAAGTATAGCCCTCTCCATTACCCTTTGAGCAACATTGAGCTTTTTATTAGGCCCATTGTCAACGACGTGGTCGCTCACTGAGCCTATACCTTGTAAAAAAAGAGTGGACAAAGCCAAAAAAAGTAATTTTGTACTTGGATTTAAGCGCTGTGAGAAATGGAAAGTGTGATTTTAGTATTAAACAAAGAGTTTCGTTACGAAGTCACGGGAATAAAGCCCTGCGTAACTACATAAGCAACTAGAAAGTATTTCAAGTGCGGATATTATCGTAGTAATTGAGGATTGTGAGAACTATAAATGTGGTGAAGATGACGGATAAAATAAAGAACGTGTGCTAAGGGAAGGTAAGAAGGGTGGTCGTTGTAGATGATGTAGTGACAAAGATAGAGAAAGAGATCCCTCGATAAATTGAGCACGTGGAGAGAGTGGATGAAAGAAGATCGATGAAACAAATCTATAAGGATAGAGTGGCTGAGAAAGTTGATAAGCCGAGTGTATTTCGACGAGATCGAAGATGTCAGGAAAGACCAGATCAAAAGCACCTTTAACTTTGCAATGTTCATATTTTTAAGGCCTCAGAAATATTATAAAGACAGTCGTCTACAGTGAGCTTTTGGTTTAAAATTCAGGTATATGTTTACACGTTTAATAAAACTCAAACAAGCGAAATATTTAAGATTTCGCGGTCCTGTCTAAACATTATAATAAATTAGGTACTGTAGAGAGCAGAGACAAGGCGATGTCGTTTGAATTAATTTTATTAGTGGCTTTCATCGCAGTTTAATTTCAAAAATAACCACTAGCACATTCTTAAGTATAATTTTTAGGAAATGAAACTTTTTATTCGTGAAATTCAACACATTATCAGTATCCGACCGAAGTTTTGGTTTCGGCCAAAAAGTCTTTTTTCAGCAAAAAATTCGGTTTCAGCCAAAAAAAAAAAAAACGGCCGAATCTTCACCCTCGAATCTTATTATCGCACATCGTTCGGGTGAGTTTGTCACTCGTAGGCATGTTTTATTCGTTTTTTATCTGATTGCTCAAGTGATTCTGAATCAAATTGCATTGATTTGGAAAACAATATTGTATCAGAAGAAGGTTAATCAGATGCATAGAGTGCATTAAAAGTGTTTGGAACTGGTCACTGGCACTAATAAAATTTGAAACTAATTATGACATTTGAAAGTGGATTTCTATGCATGACTAAAATACAGTTTATAGATTTTTTTTTTTTTTTTTTTTTTTTTTTTTTTTTTTTTTTTTTTTCTACCTAGCTAACGCTGTTGACCGGAAGGGCCTTTACAGCTTCACCGTGACTTTGGGGGCGAGTGCTGAAGGCACTCAGCCGCAAAGAGGTGACTAGCTCAAGGGCTACCAAAGTGGTACGAACCTCGGCTTGGCCGTCACCTGAGTACTCAAGACTCACTCGCGAGTTGTATCCTAGCTAATCTTTATTTTTATTTACATAAAAAAAAAAAAAAAAAAAAGGTTCCTTACAGGACCTATGTACCTTGCATGTTATGCATGAGTGTGTATGGAGTGTTGTGCGTGTAATTGCTCAATGCATGGGCAGTGTCACTGTATCGCGCTGGCGGCGACGTCAAGAGCCTCCCCAGTTGGGGAACGAAGCACGTCCTGGGCCGCCGCCTGAGGGGGACCCGGAGAGTGTGCGGGAGCAAAATTAGCCGCCTGTCCCCGGCGGCGGGAACGGCGGTTACGCGGGCGTGGGCGCTGGCACGCATACTGAATCGGTTGGAAAGGAAAGATCCTATTTTCGCACGTGATTTTATCATCGGGATCGGTGAGAACGTTACGCGGTCTCCGAAGCGGTTTCGGAGCTAGCGGGTCGGAGGAGTACGCGACGGCTTTCGCTATGAGCGGATTCGGGTGTGTCTCTGCGCGATCGAAAAATGCGCGACACAGGGATTTGATAACAGAGTGAATGGATGGTAGATTGAGGTCTCTGTGGATGTCCACATCTCTCTCGTACCACCGGGCACCTACGGCTCTCCTGGTGAAGCGGTTCTGAACCACTTGGAAGGAGGCCAGATCTGTATAAGCGAAGGCAGGGGCGCAGTAAGTGAGAATGGGCCTAACTACCGTTTTATATAATGTAATTTTATGGCGGACGGCCATCTTACTACGAGCGTTGTAAAGAGGGAAAAGACGTCCCATAACCATGTTGGCACGGTTTCTGACTTTCAAAACGTGAGATTTGAAAGTCATGTGGGCGTCTAGTGTGACACCGAGGTACTTGACCTCGGTCGCCCATGGGATCTCTACTCCTAGATAAGTGACTGGACGAGGAGGGTCAGATTTCTCTACGGAGAACATAATCGCGGTGCTCTTTCCCGGGTTAATCGCTATGCGCCACTTCAAGTACCAAAAGCTTAAGATGTTAACAGCCTTTTGGACGCGGGATCTGAGAGTGTCTCTTTGTCTGTACGAATAATAGATGACCGTGTCATCGGCATAGAGACCTAAATGAACCTTACTAGCCGCCACTCCTTCGAGCGGGTCGTCTTTCAGGTTCGGATTTAGGTCTGGTAAGTCAGCTATGTAAAGGTTGAAGAGGACAGGCGCCAGAATGGAGCCCTGGGGGACTCCTGCGCGGATCGGGCGGGCTGAAGAGAGAGCGGACTCTACTCTAAAGCGGAAACTACGATTCGAAAGGTAATCGCGTAGGATGTGAACTAATGTGTCAGGGACGCCTAACCTAACTAGTTTAAATACAAGGCCGGCATGCCAGACCTTGTCGAATGCCTTAGCGACGTCGAAGAAGACAGCGAGCGTACGCCAGGGTGTGTTTGGGGTTCGATGAAAATTTGACAGGATGTGCTCCGTGAGGCGTTGCACTTGGTGCGCGCAAGAGTGTCTGGCTCTGAAACCAAACTGTTCGGGAGGCAAGAGATTTTTGTCCTCTATCACTACGAGGAGTCGGTTCAGAAGGATCCGCTCGTAGAGTTTACCTATTGAGCTTAGCAAGCTGATTGGGCGGTAACTATCGGGAGATTGGCATCTTTGCCAGTCTTGTGTATACCTATCACTATCGCTTCTTTCCAGGCGGCTGGAAAGTGGTGGTTTTTGATGGCCGCATTGAAGATGCAGACCAGTAGCGCGATGAGACGGGGCGGAAGAAGCTTAAGCACTTCATTCCTGATCCCGTCCGGACCGGGAGATTTTCTGGGCTTAAGGCCCTTAATGGTTGTAATGACCTCATCACAGGTGACAGGTGTGAGGGGAACAACCGGGGAAAGAGCGTCTAGGTCCTGTACCGAGGACTCTACTTCGGAGACGTGGAGGACGTCAACGTTGTCAATGACGGGGGAACATTGCTGCTCGAGGCTATCGGCTAAGCACTCGGCTTTGTCGTCATCGTCAAATGCGGGTGGAAGACCCTGAGTGTTTCTGTCCAGGGGGGGCATACTAGCGACGGAACGGTCCATCTTCATCGATCGTGCAAGCTTCCAGTACGCGAGGTGGGAAGGTACCAGCTCCTCGAGGAAACTGTTCCACCTGTTATCACGGAGCTGATCTATGCGGTCTTTCACCGCTCTACGCAAGGAACGTAAGCGTGCACGATTTTCCTCAGTCGGATACGCGTCGTGGGCGCGGGTCGCGGCGTTCTTCTGGGTGAGCAGAGCTCTCACGTCATCAGGGAGTATAAAGCGGCGATCGTTCGCCGCTTGTACCTCTTTCGAGGTCTCCCTGATTCCGGTGTTGAGATGCTCAACCAGAGAGGCGATCGCGAGATCCGTGTCCGCAGGCGTATCCAGTACGTCGGGGATCAAGTCGAGCGGGGGGGAGGACTGATGGTCCTTGAGATATCTGCCGAGTTTGTAATAGTCCGCGACCTTTACAACTGGCGGGCTAGAGTCATCCGAATGACCTAACTGTAAAATGACTGGGCGGTGGTCGGAGTCGAGTTCGTGTACGACTTGTATGAGACGCACAGGAAGCCGAACCCCTTTAAGAATAGCTACGTCTAGCACTGTCGGGCGGCAGTGCGGCATGAAGTGGGTAGGCTCTAAAGGAGCGATGACCTCAAAATCGAGCTCATCCATCAGCTCAGTAAGAGCAATCCCATTACTGGTATTACTCGAACTGTTCCAAAGGGTGTGCCCGCAATTGAGATCACCCGCGATAATGACGGAGTCTCCGAGAGAGAAAAGTTTCCCTAAATCGGAAGCTAATATGCGCTTATTGGGCGAGAGATATACAGACACCAGAACGATCGACTGATGGCCGGTCATTCCGATTCTGCATATAGAAACCTCTAAGTTTTCTAGCTCAGGAGGGTCTAGCGGCGTGCAATACAGAGACCGCTTATAATAAATTAAGGTACCACCGCCCCTAGTTGGGGGCAATCTATCGTTCCGAACGATATTATAATTCGCGATCTTAGGATCGCGATCTTTGGGCTTCAGTAGGGTTTCCTGGACAAGAAACACGTCTATTTGACGATCGCGGAGGAAGTTCGCGACGAGTTCACGCTGCGGAACTAGTTTCCGCGCGTTAAAGAACGAAAGGGACAAACCGCGTGGCTTTATCTTAGCCATTGATTACGGGTGTTGGGAAGCGCGTGCCAGCCCTTGGAGGGTCATGGCGATGGCGGGAAACCGAGTTATAGCGTCTAACTCGGCGTTTCCGGCGCCGCTGTTCAACAGAGTGTTGAACGCGACGACATCCTGCACGTCGTGGACGCGCAGGAGGAAGAGAACCCGGTCTAGGCCGGTGGAGTGGGCCTGAGGGGCCTGAGAGGTAGCCAGGCGCGGCTGCGTCTTAGCTTGGGGCCTGGGGGCCCACGGAGCCAGAGGAGCAGCGGGGGCCGGGAGGCAGGTTGACCTGTTGGCACCGCGGAAAGCGTTGCCGACTTGCCTGGAAGGCACGGGAACGTCCTCGGTGTCATAGGTGGCACTTGAGGCTGGAGGAGGAGGGGGGCGGTGTTCCTCTGAGGAACGTACCTACCGCCCTGTCTGGGGTGGTTGCGCTTAATCTTGGGTGCGCACGGGCACCCGCGATAGTTGGCGGGGTGACCCTCTTGTCTGCATAGAACGCAGCTGGGGGGGTCGGTGGTGTCCTTTGGACGGGGACAGTCGGGGGTCAGGTGATCCCCGAGGCACTTGACACATCTCGGAGCCAAAAAGCAGCTCCGAGAACTGTGCCCGTACCCCTGGCAGCGGTGACACTGCGTGGGGTAAGACTTTTTGTGGGGGATCTCTACAGAGATCCGGGACAGGCCACAGAGTGTCTCCAGGCCGAAGACCTTCTTACCCTCTTCAGTGGCGGAGAGGGAGACGAGAACCATGTTGAATGGTTTCTGCCTGTCGTTCTGAGAGTACATGCGATGTACCTCAATGACAGGCAGGTTTTGTACCCTAAGGGAGGCGGTTATCTCGTCGCACGAGAGTTCCTTCGGAACTCTTCGCACGACGACGCGCAGGGATTTCTCCTCCTCGAGAGCGTACGTGTAGAACGCGTACTTTGCTTCGCGGAGGAACTTGGTCAGGGCGCGGAAGGTGTCCACGGTCTGGACCTTGACTAGAATACCATCGCGAACGCTTGTCGCGGTGGTGAAGTGGATGTGGCGGCTCGCGAGAGCCGCCGAGATCTTAGTCCAGGACGCTTTGTCCTGGATCGTGACGGGAGGAGGCGGGCGAACCTTCTTAGGCTGAGCCTGAGAGTGTTCGGTCGCAGGTTTGGGCGGCGCCGGTGTTGTCGGCGCGACGACGGGCAGCGGCGTAGGCTGCCGGGGTGTGTCCTCTACCGCGAGGATCTTGGGGGTGGAGGCTGGCGGCGAAAGCGGCGGAGAAGCCGCCGCCTTCCGCTTGTTTTTTTCGCCTTGGGGTGATGAACTCATCACCCCCCAGCGGGGGAAACTCGACGTCCATATCGTCAGAGTCTGACCCGGACGACAGGACGGAAGGCTCGGCGAACCTAGGCATGAGGCTCGGACGCCTGTCTGCCTGGTTTATGGGCGATAGCGGGGAGAAACTGTTCCCCGTCGGAACATTAATAATGTCCGCTGAAGGCGGACGGTATGGGGATCTCGAACGCGACCTACAGTCCGAGTTAACGGACTCCCTATCTGCGAGCGACGCGGGCGGAGAGCGCGGACGCGGACGCTCCGGAGCGTTGATATTCGCGACCGGCTTGCGGACGCGTTGGGAAAGCGCGACGGATGGTTGCGGGAGCGCGGCGGACGGCTGCGGGAGCGCGACGGACGGGGCCTGCGAGCTATTTCTAAAACTCGCGAATTCCCGAGCGAGTTCGGGAGACTTCGCGAGTAGCGACTTTACAAAGCTAAGGAGCTGACGCTCCACAAACAAAGGGTCGGCCATCCCGGGACGGCGAGAGGGCGGGGGGGGTGTACTACCGCCCTGCCGGAGGGGCAGGGGGGCGCGCCAAAAAATCTAAGAGACTACGCGAGTCTCGCAAGGGACCTTTGAGTCAAGGTGTAATGACCCAAAGGAGATTGGAACCTACTAGGCCTAGGGGGAAGCCCTATCAAGCCCTAGGGCCGAGGACGTGGGTCAGACGCCCAAACAGCACCCAGGGGATGGATGTGTAGCAGGATCGGACAATCGGGTGAGACAGAAGGAAACTCGGCGTGATTACGCGCCAAGTTCCGGTATGCGGCGACCCCAGAAGGGGGTCACCAGGGAACCTGCTGAACCCTGTGCACCACCTTTAGTTGGCACCGTTAGGTTTCCAGTGGCGACCACATCCAAAGGGAGTGGATTGTTTGGTTTGACCACGATTCCTCACCCTAAGGTGAGCGAACGTATGCACAGTAAATATACTTCGTACTGAAAAGTACGGTTGTCTTCTATAATATACGGGGTACCGAATATTATAACAAGTCTTCACTCGTAGTCGCGGCGCGATGCGTATCTTCGTGACCCTTTCCGAGAAACGGCGCGTTCCAGGTAGTCGGCTTCACAATAGATGACAACCGCGGGACGAAGCGGGTGGGGCGCAGGGGCGATCTGTCTCGGCGAGCGAGCGGACCGGCATGCGTGTGCACGCCTCGGCTGACCAAGAGCGAATCCCAGTTTATAGATAACTATTTGCTGTTTTAAATACTGGGTGTCTCTGTTACCATAGGCTTAACTCGTAAACATTTTCATAATATGATTTACAACGATTTTAAGTGTAGTTTGACGCCTCAGCGAATAGTCGTACAATGAACAGCGATTGGTATACGAGCATTTGATTGGCGTAAGTTATTGACTAACTCTGTAAAATGATCAAAAACGCCGTTCCGTTTTGCACCATGACATTGACAGATTTCACACGGTCCGACAGGCAAACCAAATTTTTGAAACGTAAAAAACATAAATATTATATCAGTTTGAACCTGCGCCGTGCGATTTCATCTATTTTCAAAAATCAAGAATTGTCTACACTGTCAACGATTTTCAATACCAGAAGAGGTTGAAAAAGCATGCGTTGTATTAAAAAGTGCATTTTAGCTAAGAAAGAGTATGTTGGGTTTGGTTTGTACATACATACTACTTTCATTTTTGACCAGTTATAGTATTTTTTTTTGCTAATTAATCCCGCAAATTTAGCACGCCTCACGTATTTGGCCACTATAGGAATATAACAGAGTTTGATAATCGACTGCGAATCAGAAGAAGAGTAGGACAAACATATTGACAAACCAACGTGCATATTACAGTACAATAAGCACATGAAATCAATATTTAATTAACATCAGTATTTTACAAACTTAAATTAAACAAGACAAAAAAAAAAAAACTACTTGAAATAGCTACAGAATGGATAACTTTGGAATCCAAAATTTTTTTTTAAATTAAAAACAAAACCGACTTTAAATGAATACACTATAAAAAAAGCACTAAAAAGGAAATAGGTAATTTACTTTATTATATCATTTGTTTGAATGCTATTAATAATTTTGAAATCGATGTCTGCTAACGGATAACAAAATGGTGTAAATGTACACTTTTTAGTTTAAGTACGTACCACAATAACAAGGTACAACACTAACAAAAAAAATTATTTAACTCCTACATGTTATAATCTTGTACAGATCAAATCAGCGAAATAAGATGATGGCTGCAATACGCAAGTCCTTGAATATCTTTGGAAACAAAAATATGAAAAGATGGAAAATGTGACGATGATATTGAGCGAAGAGTTTTGTTAGGGAATAGAGTGAATGGGGCCCTGCGTAACTTCATGTGCATCGAGGAGTCCTGGTCCCTACACTTAGGTATGGTAGTGAATGCTGGGTTTGGCAGAAGAAGCATGAAAGTAAGATTAACGCGGTGGAAATGAGAAGTCTGAGAAGTATAGCTGGAGTGAAGACGATTGACAAAGTCAGGAATAGTATGATAAGGGAAAGCTGTGGTGTGGTAGAGGATGTGGTGACCAAAATAGAGAAAGGTATGCTTAGTTGGTTTGCGCATGTAGAGAGGATGGATGAGAGAAGATTAACGAAATTAATTTATAAGGCGAGGGTGAATGGGCAAGTCGGTAAGGGTCGACCTAGGCGAATGTATCTAGACCAAATCAATCATGTCTTAAATAAAGGCCAGGTAAAAAGTACCCATAACCGACGAGCATGTATGAAAGCGCTCATGAAAGTAGAGGAAGCGAAAGAGGTATGCCAAGATCGTAGCAAGTGGAATGACGTAATCTCTGCCTACCCCCACGGGAGAAAGGCGTGATGATATGTATGTATGTATGTAAAAATATGAAACACGTTTAATATTATAGATATAATATTTTATGGTTGTTCTCGATTTCTGATCTACTGATAAGATCTTGACTTGGTGACAATGAGACAACGTCGGATGTATACTCTTTCTAATAAAAAGTTGAAAAAAAATTGCGATTTGGTCCACAATTGACTGAGAAATCGCGTAACAAACAAATTAATTGATAACCTCCTCCTTTTTGAAGTCGGTTACAAAATCAGGCATGCATGAAAGCTCAGTAATACGACGAGAAAAGACGAGAATAATCCGTATATTGTATAATAATTTATTTAGTTTGACAGATAGGGACATAATAAACGGACTCGGAAACCCTATAAAGGTCGCTTCACGTTTCATATGTCAGGGAATCGCCCGAGGTCATTGCCGAAACGAGCCGCGCAGGTAAAACCTAATACGTGTAATACATGCTCTGATATAAAAAATAAAAAAGAATGAGTATGATACGTTAACGAATACCTAATAAGATATATTGAAATAAAAATGGCCTAATTGGAAGTATGGAAAGAAGAGTACGAACTGTTTTCTCAACGCGGTAAAGTTAGTTTTATTTGGTTAGCAATACTGACATTGTTTTGTTGAATTCTTCTAATAAAATTGAAGTGTCTGTTTGTGATGTCAAAACTTTTTTTTTTTTTTTACTAAATGGATATCAATGTATACAGGATACCAAGAATACAATTTTTAAAATTTTTGTCTGTCTGCCTGTCGGTCTTTCTGTCTGTTCCGGGTAATCCGAAACAGCTGGACGGATTTTAACGGGACTTTTAGTGGTAGATAGCTGAACTTGCTCCGGGTAACTTAGGGTACTTTTAATTTTTGAAAATAATTAGGGTTCTAAGTAAAAAAATTAAAACTCCTATAAAAAAAATAATGCACAGTTTTACGGGCAAGTGCTTGAATTTATGAGAAACATTTATACTTTATCTTAGTACTAAAAAAAAATAGGGATCCGTAAAAAAACTAAAACGCTGTTAAGAATATATGAAACGCGGGCACAGCCGCGGTCACACAGCTAATCATCTCCCTACCCTTTTCCCATTTTTATTTGGGGTCAGTGTAACATGTCTTCCTCTTCCATTCCTCTCTATTTGTTGTCATCTCCGCATTCACTCCTTTCCTAAACATATCATCTTTCACACAGTCCATCCATCTTTTCTTTGGTCTTCCCCTTCCCATGTAACCGTCCACATTCATATCCAATACCTTTCTTACAACCTTCTCTTTCTCTCTGCGCATCGCATGTCCATACCAGGTCACACAGCTAATAAATTTATAATATTTGTTAACGGAAGCACAGAGATGGGTTTCACTTGCAGAAATCACATAATGACTCTCCCAATAATAACCCTTTAAAACTTAAACTTGCTTGGCATGATGCCTAAACTTATTGTCCGGCAAATCGGCTTTGTGGCCCTAATACTATTACTTAAATATTTCTATTACCTTGATTATAGAAACGTACATGTATATCTGAGTTTAAAGCGTGTTTAAATTTTTACAAACATGCATAAAATTATCAATGATATTTTGGCAGGGCAATACCAAGTATTGGTAAAACTTTCATGATCTCCTATTTAAAAAATTCGAGCATTAAAGATTCACGTTAGTATTCCACATAATATTCATAGAACAGGACACAACCGGTGCGACGAAGCTCGTCCGAGGAAAGCAAAGGTCGTAAATATCTTTATCGAAATTTAACGGTCTCTCGCATTAATACCCGTAATAAATATCGTAAGTTTATTCCCTATGTACGAGTTATACCTATATTATAACTAAAACAGATGAGTAAGACTTTGCTTTTTCAAAGTCAAGTTACGGATCGCATGCAGGAGTTAAGTAGGAGATTTTTTTTTTTCCTTTTTTCACGAACCGCTTGTGTTGTTGATTTGAGAAGCATTTACAGCTTCGATAGATTTGTTAGCGAGCGCTTTAGACACTCGGTCTAAAATGATAACTTGAATGAATCGATGGTAGGAACTTCAGCTTGGATTGTTGCTTGCATCCAACAAAATATTTGACTTGGTATTTTGTTTATAGAAAACGACAGATTAAGTAAAAAACATAATTAGAGCTAGCCAGCCAGTTCTTCCAAGCTCAGCGTGTTACCTTCTTCATGCATATCATCACTTAACATCAAGTGCGATTGTGTTCAAACGCTAAACCTATATGAAAAGAAAAAAATACCAGAAACTTTTAAAAAATAACATATTATTTGTAATAGAAAAATTCTTATTCTATTGCGACATTTTCTGAGTTCTATAATGTGATTGCTGTGAACTGATTCGACCAGAATATAATGTATATGCGTTTTCCAGTTCTCACTTAAACAGCACTTCAAATGGAGGAAGAATATTTTAGTTTTACAATCTGTTTTGATTTTCGAGAATCTAAAGTCTAAAGCGACCTTCATTGCCAGGCTTAGCGTCACACGTCACCATTTTTGTCCCAGTATGATTTGAAAAAACAGACGCTATTGAGAAACACTAGGTAACGGGTCAACCATTCGGTGTTCGTTAATTTTGCCACATCCAGCCGAATGGATCCAAGGCCAGTGTAGCGCTGTACAAACCGGTTTCACGTTCGATGCCGTATGTATCAATACTGAATGCACAAAACCATTATATTTAAGTAAGATTTCGTCAATCGAATACGACAGAAAAAAAAATATAAATAATATAAGAGAATTATTCAAAAAATTATATAAAAAATCAAATCTGTCAATTTCATTTCACCTTTGACTACGGTCGTTTATTCAGCATTTCAAACCTAATTAGACGTAAATATTTCTGTCAAGTTTTCTCAAAAACTTCTGTCGATTTATACACACATTTCACAGCCTTCATAAGACGTGACAGCGCTGACAATGATTTAAAGTGAAAATAGTATTACCACACATATTTTACCAGGTGAATTAGATAAAAAAAATATATACAAATAAGTATAACGTAAAAGTGTTTCTGCTTACCCCTCAATACATAATGCCGTTATTCAGGAATGGTTTTGAAAAGAATCGTTTGGCTTTCATATCGGTTGCATAAAGTACACAACATCGAAACACCAGCCACTTCAAAGTGTAAATTATAGTATGAAATTATTATTTGTTAAGCGCGTAACGTTTCCAATAATACCTCAATACTAAAATAAGCATTGCTAACGAAAGGTACAATTTTCCAAGCATCGATTGAAGATATCATAACAGTTCTGATGATACTAGGTAATTGAAGTGGTTCCCTGAATTTTCTTACCATCAGATGCTCTCACACGCCCCCTCTGGCAGCGCTACAAAGCGTGCTCCGATCCTCAACAGGAATATCTTTTGGAGCCACCGCCAGCGCGATGCAGTGACACTGAATGCACTAGAATCACCACATTTGCACAAAATCAAAATCAAAATTTATTTATTCAATTTAGGCCCTAAGAAGGCGCTTATGAACGTCTAAAACACTACCACCGGTTTGGAAAACAACCCAGTCGAGAAGAGCGCAGGCGAGAAACTCGATCTGGTTCTATTTTTTTTAATAAATATAACATTTTTTTTGTCATATAAAAAACTATACAATCGTTGTCTTAATAATGTTAGTGGAAGCACAGAGATGTGAGTTAATTCCAGACATCACTATCGTTCACGTAATGATCCACCCTGTAATAACCTTTTGAGATTAAAACTTGCTTGACATAATACTTGAACTTATTGTCAGGTAAATCGGTAATGTTACTTGGGATCTTATTGTAAAACCGAATACTATTACCTATAAAGCTTTTATTACACTTACTTAACCTAAAGCGTGGGACGGCTAACTTGTCTTTACTTCTAGTATTAAAATTATGACGATCATTCACTAGATCTAGCTTGTCTAAATGTTTACGAATATGCATTAAGTTATCGAAGATGTATTGGGAGGGCGAAGTTAAGATATCATATTCTTGAAACTTGTTCTTTAGAGATTCGCGAGGTCCCATATTATATATTGCTCGAACAGCTCTCTTCACACTAGACGAACATATATGAAAACCTATCACAACCAATTCAATACACCCACCTGATTTAGTCACAGCCACTACACACGTAATAAAAATAATAACAACCTCTAAAGCGTATTCCTTCTCAAACCGAATTAACACGATCGCTGTAAGTACGTTTTAAAATATAATATAAAAACCTCCTTTGCTCGTTGAAAAAGCATTTTTTATCATATTATATATCTATATATACATTTCTATGTAAAAGTTTTAACTATACCTTCCCATTCTATGCAAAGTTTACGAGCTGCTCTCACTTATCTGCGGTAAAAAGTTCTCGCAATATTCTTACTCCCGACATATATATAACAATTTAAACTATAAAGGAGCTTGTTCATTTACCGTAACCTTATTTTCCAGTCACCGTTTATTAAAAGTTCATTTATTTTCGCGTATCCTTCATTCTCTTTACTTTTGGCAAGTTGTAACTTTCCATGTTTAGTATATTAAAAGTTTATTCTTTGTGTCATAGAAATATTAAATTATTATGTTTTTCTTATTTCGTTCTTTAACAATATACATACATACATATGCTCACGCCTGTTATCCCCGAAGGGTTAGGCAGAGGTGAAGTAGCGAACTACACCCACCCACATTTCGCCGAGCTTAGTTCCGTCCCAGATGTGACAGGGGGCGAGCCTGTCGCCATATCGGGCACAAATTCCAAACTCCGGGATGAATACTGAGTAGAAAAACCCAATACCACTTGACCCGACCCGGGGATCGAACCCGAGACCTCAGAACGGCAGTCGTATGTAATACAACTGCGCTACCGAGGCAGTTAACAATATACCATTGAAGATAAAGGGATATCTAAATAAGCAGCTAATTTTATACACTTTCGCTTCGACCAATTATATACGAAGACCCTTATAACATCTGAAAGCTCTGAAATGTTGGGTTGGTTTCATTATTTCATGTTATTCTTTTGCATATTCACCAAATAGCTATCGGTGAAACATCGCAAGGCGATCAGATCAAACCGACCTTTACATTCAAATCTAGATTCACTGACAAGAACAATATTTTTTCTATTATTATGTAACAATGGATGTAAGGATATTTTTTAAATATTAAAATGTAATTATCATAGATTTGGAAACATTTTAATACATTGTTATCTCAGACTATTTAGTTAAACTAGCGTTTTATTAAAAAGAGTTTATTGGTAAAATAATGTACATCGTACAAGTAAATAACAATTTCCAAACAAGTAAATAACAAAACCACTTCTCTTAACAAGTCAAAATGTGTTTCTCTGTGGTAAGTACATCGCATGTAATTCACTCAATTTCAATATGTATTCGTATAATAACAGAAGTTTAAGCCTTATAAAGTTTACCTTAGTTATAAAGTTTACCTCTGTAAATTCATTTAATAAACAGAGAAGTACACAGCTAATTGTAAAGCTCGTCGGCTACCTACACCGTCCTAGTTTTGCATAATTTATTTAACTAAATCGGTTCTAGCATTATCTGAATTAACTTTAACTCTTACTAGAATATTCTATATATTGTTTATCCGTGAATTTCTAATTGGGTATGTACACATGTCGGTTCTCAAATATGAGATGTTGAAACGCTTATTATAAAGGTTAATCTGTGTACTTAACAATATAAATACCGTTTCTCCTCTAGTGTATATACCCTCTTATAATAAGACATGTCGTTGACCGCAATAGAAGACGATTACGCCATCTGTTACACCAAATACGTAAACTTTGATGCGGACACCTGTTTAAAGATGGGCGGTTATAAGATCGATTAGGATTTATTTTATACAAGTTTTTAATATTCATAGTGGGAAAATAATTTAATTTATAGTGAATCTTTGCTATTTACGCTTCCTTCATTTTAGAATTTCATTAAGTATTTACTGCAAAATGTTATTAATACCTAAAATGTAATTAAAAATTGAAATCTAAAACAAAATTGACAACAATATTACAAGATGCCCATAATATGACAATTGTTTATACAATACAATTTAAAATGAAATATATTTCACAGATAAGCTCTCCTTTCTGCCAACGTACCAAACCAGCCGTGTAAAGCGTGATGATACACTCGAACGAAGTTAATCCGGAACACGGAAATTATCTGGAATTCATGAATTCGTAACAGGCACGGGCAACGCGCTGTTTTTATTCATGAACTTATCGTTCTGCGCGGACATCCTTAATTCTTCTGTTCTCCTGGTAAATACGTGAGATGTGTTGTGTCGATTTTACTTTTTAATTTTTTTTTTTAATTTATAATTATATAATAAATAAACAATTCATAAAACTTATATCATACATAGTGTAAGAGGAAATTTTATTCCTTTAGCGTTCCTTATTAAGAGAATATCCTAGCGGCATTTATTCCATACAATCGTAGTCCCCTATTTCCTCCTTGGATAATAAATAGCATTATGGTAAATACTGTTATACCAAATAATATATAGCCACCACCGCCATGCCCGTGCGTGTTAATTTTTTCCCTAAATTTGTTTATTGTAGAAACTACAAAAAAATGTTAATGAAAAAATGGTCGATTTTAACCATCATTTTCTTCTTTTTTTTTTTTTTTGAAAAGAAAAAAAAAAAAAAAAAAAAAGAAAGACAAAAAATAGAGACAAAAGAAATAAAGAAAAAAGGGAAGACATAAGAGGTTAAAGAACCAGTCTAACAAAGAAAAAAAGGGGATTTGGGGGGAATTGTTGTATTTTATTTAAAACCGTTGATGCCAAAGTCCCTGATCATGTCAGGGGGGCCTTCTTATAAAAAAAAAAAAAAAAAAAAAACCATCATTTTCAGACGTTCGTCAAACAAATTTGATGAATAAGATTTAAAAAAACGTACAGGCATAACCAAAGTCTATTCTAAAACTAAAATAAAAATTGGTTAAGTTTTGGAGGCGGAAACAGGTTAGTACCCTTTTTGAAGTAATGTTTTCGTCTACTTTGCATAGGTAAAATCAACCCACACTCTATTTGTCCCTTTCGTGTTTTATAATTATTTCTTTAAGGCGCAACGCGATAGCAACACATTTCTGAAATAACTACTTTTCCGACCGCATGTCCTCTTAAGAGGCGCGTCCTAACTTTCATACAAAATATAAAATGATGGTATAATTGAAAGAAGTCGAGGTGGTATAAAATTAAGATAATTTTTTGCCTTTCAAATTAACAATAAAAATTCGTTTTATTTGAAACCTATTAAGAAAAATTAAAACACCGAAGGTGAACAATTTAGTTTAGTTGTAGAAATATGCTCGTATATTTCCGTATTAAGTGGGTTATCAAGGTTCCGTGAGCCGCGGTCGCGACCGGTCACGCAAATTTGCTCGACAATATATTATTATGCTTATCTTATCGGAGGCAGTTCGGTTGGTAACTTACGCCGGCCATTGTTAAGTGCCCAAGTACTTAGAACATTAACAGAATTAAAAATTCCGTGCCACCAGCGTTTTTATGATAACCTAGTACACAATAACGGCTGGACTAGGGCAATATTTAACAATGTCATATATAAAACACTACATTTTACTACTTGAAATGCTTCTTAATTCAAATAATGACTCTAAAAATAGTATAGTGATGTATAGAACAATTAATTCAAAGATGGCGCACAGTATCCCAGCAGGCTTTTATTGCTTAAGTCAGTAAACAAATAGGTTTAATCCGTTTAATTTAAAACATATGATATGTATTTTAAGTAAAACTGGAGGTTAATCTAAAGAAAAAAAAACAATAATTATTTTTTTATAACAATTATTGCCTTAATACGTAAATGTATTTGATACGAGTTTTTATATAAGTTGTTATATTTGTTGTTGATGGATTAATATGTTTTTATTTCAATATAAAACACACTTGGTTCTTACAATGATCATTTTCTATGGGATAAGATAAGGTGTCTGACCGTTAATTGCTTTATGCATAACTCGAAAACCATTAAAGATTATTTTTTCTGCCTCATTTATGGATTACCTATTCAAAGACGAGTAGAAGGAGAGGAAGATCTCACGCCTTCACATTTTCAAAAAAAGTCGCGACCTTGAAATTTGGCTCTAATCGCCCCCAAAACAGTTTAATTTCAAAAATTTCTACGCAAATAAAAATTCTACGTTTACTGCGAGTGTTTAATGTGCTTACACATGGTCATAATTTAACCTATTAGCCTACCTAATATATTTTATAATAATATATACCTAATAATTAGCTAACCTAGTAACCGCTTCCGCTAACATTATTGAGACTATGATTTGTATAGCTTTTTATATGACAAAAAAAATGATATATATTATATTTATTAAAAAAAAAGAAACAGATCGAGTTTCTTGCCTGCGCTCTTCTCGACTGGGTTGTTTTCCGAACCGGTGGTAGTGTTTTAGACGTTCATAAGCGCCTTCTTAGGGCCTAAATTGAATAAATAAATTTTGATTTTTTGATTTTAACCATTGACATAAACTTTGCAAATTAAGATCAGGTGAGATTGTGGTCAAAGCACTGAGTCTTTACCGTGTAAAAAAAGACTACATCCGCACCTCCACTTAACCAAGATTATTACTAAAGATCAACTCTATATTTATCGGAAGACCACAAGTAAATTGTGTAGGAATACTGAACAATTATAGTTTTATAATAATCAGGTATAATTTAGATTAGTATAGATATGATACATACTGGGATTTAGTGAGTAGATATCTTAATGACCCTTCTGGTTCCCCGAACAAAAGAATATCTATACGGTATCTCCCAACAACCAAAAAGAATGTTACGGTATACTAGCTTTGTATACTAGCTTTGTATCCGCGACTGCGCCTGCGATTCGTATATTCTTCATTGCGTTTGAATTTTTTTATACGGAACCTTTTTTTTTTTAAATAAAATAAAGTAAAAATATTTCTCATAAATTCAAGAACTTACCCGGAAAACTGTGCATTTAATCGAATTATATTACTTGTCTTATGAGTTTTGTTTTTTACACGGAACCTAATTACTTTCGAAAATTAAAAGTACTCTTTTTTTTCTTTTTTTTGACGGGGGGAAATGCATTTACGCACTACCCTTACCTATTGCATTAGTGAGACCGCAGTCCCCGAATGCAATAGGTAAGGGGGAACGGAGGGACGTCTCCGTGCCAGTGTGGGACTCACCCGGACGTGAAGCGTCCGGAAATACCCACTAAAACCCCCCGGGGCCGTCCGCCGCATTTGGTGTGGGGGCGATAGGAGATGGCTTTCGCAAGCACCGCGTCGCCCCCTGCAAATTAAAAGTACCCTAAGTACCCCCAGAGTAACTTCAGCTATCTAGCAAAAAAAGTCCCGTGTAGCCCTTCCGGAGTTTACCCGGAACAAACAGACAAAGACAAAAAAAAATGTGTTTTTGGTATAGGTATCGTGTATACATTAATATCTATTTGATAAAACACTTCTATTTTATTTATTAGTATAAATTTATTTCAGTTTTTATTTTGTAGGTATTTCAGAAAATTTGGTATAAAACTGAGCTGTTAAATTCGATTTAATTGTGAGCTATGCTTTAAAACAAGTTACACTGACCAGGTTTGAAATCGAGGTCATTGTGTCTGAATTTTTATTAAGAAAACATATTTCTAAATAGATATTTTTACATACTAGTTTTTGCAGGTGCAATAGTGACATTTAACTTGAATTCGAATTAGCGAATGTCATTTTAAATCTTAAGAAGATACAATTATAAATATTTGTTTGAATACATATGTTAATTTATTTTTTGAGCAAAATTAACAACTTTGAAGAATCTTGTTTGAAAACACAATGTTGTATTTAAAGTCAGGTTAAATAGTCAGCGCAAGGCCAGGGCCAGGAGGTGGGCGCGACAGATTTTATGATAAGCGCTTGTTGTACAACTAACATTGCGCCTTGGGTACACTCGAATCATAATTCGAAGGCATCTTATAATGTGTTTTGATAATATTTAAAATGTCTAAGACAGGAAGTGACCCGGCGCGGTATCATTATACTCCAACAGGTTATACCTGTCATGCCGTTTGGTCGGGCCTGCTGTAGGGGCGCACAGCAAGAAGCACATTTCGCCTCTTCTATGCGGCGGATGGTACCCTGGGTTAAAACCGTGCACTTCTCGTCGGACAAATCCCACACACCCCTCTTGCATCTCTAATCCCGGAGGCTTCACTCCCGGATTAGGAATGGGAGGGGCATGCGTAAATTTCTTTGCCCGCCACTGCACTATCCCGTCTTCTTTCCTTTTCATGGGGGGCAGGAAGTATATCCTGCCCCCTGGACTGCTGACCGTATCGGGGGGGCGGGCGAAGAGGTGGGGTGGAGAAGTATTCTCCCCCATCCCCACTGGGCCATTGCATGGACGAGGCCCGGTGGGTTCGCTGCAGGGGGCGACGCGGTGCTTGCGAAAGCCACCCCGTGTCGCCCCCATCCCAAATGCAGCGGACGGCCCCGGGGAGTTTTAGTGGGTATTTCCGGGCGCTTCACGCCCGGGCGAGTCCCACACTGGCACGGAGTTCGTCCCTCCGTGCCCCCTTACCTATTGTATTGGGGGACTTCGGTCTCACTAATACAATAGGTAAGGGTAGTGCGTAAATGCATTTCTCCCCGTCAAAAAAAAAAAAAAAAAAAAAAAAAAAGGGCATGCGTAAATGCATTTCCCAAGTAAAGAAAAGGTACCACTTTCGAGGCAAAGCGTCTTAAACGCCCGCCTCAAAACTTCGGTGAAGTTGGCAAGGCCACTTTTTTCACCATTATTTAGTCAGTAAAAAAAAAATCATCAAAAGGCAGATATGATAAAGTGAATGAACTCGTTTATTTTAATATAATGCGACCTTTGTATTATATAATTTTTAAAAAAACAACAATAATGTTGATAAGAGTGATCTGGACTCGTTGTCTGTCGCGACCTCTCTGTGACACGGATGCTGTCCAAGCCACTGGTGGTTTTATTCGATGACCATAAATAGCTTATCAGGATACAAAGTACATTAATTATTTCGCGAAATTTTTAACAGATAACTCTTCAAACTATAAAGCTATAAAACAACTTTCTAAAGAATCGATTTGTATTTATTATTTTATTTGCATATGTACTTTTCATTTCTTTTCCTTACTCTTTATTACACAATATTCTTTTTCAGTTAGACAACTAATGTGTTTATAATTTATTAGATCTATGTATTTTAGTTCTTTAGGCCCAAGTTTAAACGACTTTTCTAATTTTCAGTGTTACAACAACTTAATAGAACGTTACTATATTATATATAACTTATGAAATTTAGATTTGAGAACCTGCTGGCCCCATCGGGCATCGGACATTAAAAAAATAAAAGAAGTGAAATCTACACGGGCTTCAATATCGGTTACTTTGATTCTTCTGCGGGTATCTTCTCATTCTGATTCGATCACGAATTTAAATTCCAAGCATACCCGTAGTTGTTTTTATTTTTAAATACCTAAAAAATTCTCACATTATAAGTACGTAGAGGAAATTTATTTTAAAACAAACTGACAAACAGATATACAATAAAGATAACGTAACGTTGGGTTTCATTATAATAAATAACTAGTTTTACCGGCTAATGTACACACACTAGTGTTTAAGTCCAAGGTCTGTGTCAGATGGATGATACGTGTCTTACGTAAGCTTCCCTATGTATACAGTACCGGTCTGGTTTGCCGGTTATTTTTATCAAAATCATGTTAGAATTTAGTACAATAAAATTCACGAAATTCAAAAGCTTCCAGAGTTGACAATTCGACATATTTAAAATCCTAATATATATTTAAAAAAAATATTCATATTGAATGATCAGTTTAATACCTTTTAAGCTGACAAATAATTATAATTAATCTTTTGTTTTAATTTTGTTGCGAATGTGTCTGAGAAAGAATTTAAAGTTTTTATACGCGCTTCACTGAAAAACATTTTAATTTTTTATTCTGTATATATATATGTATATGTATGTAGTTCCAGATGATAAACAGACTAAGTTATGCTTTCAGAACACATATTATCGCTTTATGACAGCTTGTCAAACTTGAGTGAGGTAGCTGGTGAGGTTGACATTGGAAAAGGTCCTACTACCATACTATGGTTCCATCAATGCTTTCCTTCTTCGAAAGGTCAGGCTCATTGTATAACAAACAAGATGAGTACAGGAGAGGGACCTAGCTCTTATCTTCTACAGCGGAGGCGGATTCCTTCTTCTCTCTTCTTGGCACGTCTCCGTTCTGTCCCTCTCTTCCTTTTTCTGTTTATGGGGGGCAGGAAATATATCCTGCCCCCGGATGTCTGACCAATGGGTCATGCCTCCCTTCGGGGGGGCGGGCGAAGAGGTGGGGTTGAGAAATATTCTCCCCCATCCCCATTTGGCCATTGCACGACGAGGCCCGGTGGGAGCGCTGCAGGGGGCGACGCGGCGACATGCCTAGCAGCCCCGTATCGCCCCCATCCCAAATGCAGCGGACGGCCCCGGGGGGTTTTAGTGGGTATTTCCGGGCGACTCTCGCCCGGGTGAGTCCCACACTGGCACGGAGCTCGTCACTCCGTGCCCCCTTACCTATTGTATTGGGGGACTCTGATCCCACAAATACAATAGATAAGGGTAGTGCGTAAATGCATTTCCCCCGTCAAAAAAAAAAAAAAAAACGGCTCATTGTATAACAAACAATACAGGTGAATTCATTCAATGATCCGTCATAGATTCAATAATTAATTTAGTTTTCAGTTTAATATAGGAATGCACCCGGGGAACGGTGTGCGCAATATCTCACGTTTTTTCTGTACCGCTTATAAGGTGTTTCCTTTATTCCTTCATTTATAAGTTCAAAATCTTTATAATTATGTTTATATCATTTGATGGGTTCTTAAATATTAATAATAAAATTGCAGTTTTTATCCAGTCTCGGGCACCATCTAAATACGTCAATCTAAGCGACGAGGCGTCATAACTAATCTATAATTAATAAAATGACACAAATGATACGATTTTCCAAGATAACAAAGTATTATTTCTGTATGTATAGTTAACAACAGATTTTAAGAATTATTTCTTCGATTAAAATATGAAAGCTTTCATTTTGGCTAAAAATTTCGCTCGGCATTGAGCTGTCAGTCAAATGCCTATTTAGATTCGACGGAAGAAGTGAACAATGGCCGCTTTAAATAGATTTCTCTCTTTTTTGTATTATTTTTACGTGACACAAACTGTATTTATAGTAATATTGATTCCTCTGAAGGTTTTTAGCCGATTTAAATACTGATAGGTTGAACTGAGAAGAGTTTAGTTCACAACTCGTCGTATTTAGCACGAATTTAATCCATTTGATCCTGAAAAGACTCCTTCGAGTACATGAATGCGAAGTTGGTCTGAAAAGTTTCCGACCTAACAAAGATACAAGATATTTTTTAGCAGATTTTTTTTTTCATTTTTCAACATAGTCTCCTTGTATCTCTATACACTTCTCCCGGCGATGCTCCCATCTCTGTAACCCGTCCAAATAGTACTCGGTGTTTTTCTCTGCAAAATAATTGTTCACGAAGGTGATTGCCTCTTCATTTGTCGAAAATCTCTGTCCTTCGAGCGCAATTTTTAGATGAGGGAACAAAAAGAAGTCGCTTAGGGCCAGATCTGGTGAGTAAGGCGGATGATCAAGCAGTTGAAACCGTAATTCGTGAATTTTCGCCATGGCAACCGCTGAGGTGTGAGGCGGTGCGTTGTCTTGGTGAAACAGGATTTTTCTTTCTGCAAATGTGGCCGTTTTTGGTAATGGTTATGGTGT
Source organism: Samia ricini (assembly GCA_014132275.2). NCBI lineage: Eukaryota > Metazoa > Arthropoda > Insecta > Lepidoptera > Saturniidae > Samia > Samia ricini. The sequence continues at coordinate 30,028,634 of AP028168.1, forward strand.
AATGGTTTTTTCCTTTTTGAAGATAGTCGATCAAAATAACTCCATGACAATTCTAAAAAACAGTCACCATCACCATCCCAGCCGAAAAAAAAAAAAAAAAGGGGGGGGGACAGTTTTTTTTTGCTTTTTTTGGAGCTGGTTCCCCCTTTGCAGTCCATTGTTTGGACTGTATTTTTATTTCGGGCGTATAATGGTGTATCCAAGCTTCATCTACAGTAATTAATCGGCGCCAAAACTCGGATTTATTGCACCTAAACTGCACCGACAGAGCGTTGGAAATGTTCATTCGAACACGTTTTTGGTCTAACGTGAGCAAACGCGGCACCCAACGCGCGGACAGCTTTCTCATAGCTAAATGTTGATTTAATATGTGATAAATACGTTCTTTTGACATGTTCATAACCTCTGCTATTTCTCTCACTTTAATTCGGCGGTCGTCTAGCACCATTTGGTGAACTTTGGCTATGTTTTCGTCGGTAGTTGCAGTTTTTGGACGTCCCAAACGTTCATCGTCTCTCAAGCTGTTACGGCCACGTTCAAATTCAGCTGCCCAACATTTCACTGTGGTAAATAATGGTGCAGAGTCCCCATACACAGAATCCAACTCATCTTTGATTTGCGTAGGCGTATTGCCTTTCAAAAACAAATATTTAATGACAGCTTGATACTCTATTTTGTCCATTTCCATAAAAATACTCACATGAACTCATTCAAACGACTGTTACTTAACAACTGTGCGTCCTAAATGGCTGAAACTTTAGTGAATAACTGTCAACAGATTAACGACGAAAGTCACTAGCTTTTGTTTATTAGTGCTGCCATCTTTATGTTGAGGTCGGAAACTTTTCAGACCACCGTCGTAGGAGTAAAAGTATTTCTCACACAACTTTACGGATTTACGAAATCGGAAAGCTTGCGAAATAATCCCACCACGCTGCAATATAATTTCATATGTCTGCCATTCTATATTATTATTATTCTAATTCCATAAACTATTATATTTGATACAGTTCTGAATATAAAATGTAACATTTTTGTTTCTTCACGTGTATATAAATATTTTCAGTGTCTCTGAAATTTAACAACGGAAATTAATATTATAAATAAAAAACAGTCATTTGTACAAACCGTGGGAACGTAACTATTATAAGTCTGTTGCGATTTTCTTTAACTTCTACGTCAAATTATCCCATGTCTATTTTTTTCCCAGTTGCATGTTATTATGATCTTTGAAAATATTATTCAATTTGTTGTCACAATAACAGAACTTATCAGTATTATCTTAGTTACGTCTGTCTGTTAGTATTGAACTCCTGTACCGATTTAGATTTGTATTATATTTATCATATAATAAATACGTTTTGCTCATCAGATTTTAATTTATATATATATCATCATCTCCCTACCCTTTTCTCATTTTTATTTGGGGTGGGCGCAACGCAACATATAAATTAAAGCCATGTATATATATATATACATATATATATATATATATATATATAAAATGTAGGAATGAAAGGAACGTAAGACTGAGTGAAAGAATGCAATGTGAGCGAATGGATGATGGAAATAAGAAAACGAAAAAGAAGAAGATCGTAAATGGCGAACCGGGAAATGTGTCGGGAAAATTTGTAAAGAAAAGAATAAAAGATTTAATTAGGAAGTATTGTGTTTAATCACTACCGATATCCTACTTATATATATATATATATATATATATATATATATATATATATATATCGCATCCGTCACGTCATCACATCGCTGCCATTGTGGTACTATAGTCGACTCGCTCGGGCATCACGGCCTGGCTTGTAGTAAGAGCGCAGGTCGTATTTCGCGTCACGCCTCTCTCAATAGCGTTTTACGTGGGGCCAGTGTTAATGTACCAGCCAGCTTAGAACGTATTGGTTTAGTTCGTGACGATGGCAAAACACCCGATGGGATTACGCTTATGCCTTGGAAGATTGGGCGGTCTTTGGTACGGGATGCTACTTACGTCGATACTTTTGCACCGTCATATCTTCCAGATACCTCTTTGAAGGCCGGCGCGAGCAGCTACATCAGAGGAGGATCTCAAGCGGCGCAAATATGCCACACTTGGTGGGGCTTTATATTTGTCCCGTTTGGACTCAAGACTCTAGGAACGTGAGGTCCGAGTGCTCACAGTCTTTTCAAGTAGCTCGCGAGTCGTCTAATCGACACGTCTCGCGACCAGAGGGCGGGCCAATATTTGGCACAGCGCATAAGCACTGCCACCTGGGAACATTGCTAGGAAACCTTCCCTTCTGAGTTCAAGCTGGACGGCATTCGTTATTTATAGCTTTTTTTAAGTAATAGCATAGACTTATGTTATAGTCTTTGGTAATAGTAATATTTTTTTACTTTTATTTAGTTTTATATTACTTAACTATTTATATACCTAAAGGTTAATTTTAAATTTATAAAACATATATGAAAAATCAACTGGACAGTAGTGAATAAAGCAACATAGGAATTACCATCAATGCGTTCGTTACAAAGTTTAATTTGGCAATTGAAAATTTAAAAGTTAAATTGTTACATAATATTTTGTCACTAATATAACATAATATAATCAAAAAAATACACGCTGTCTAGAATAAAACAACAAAAATCGAAGATTACTTTGTAAATTCACTAAAAATAATTTGTCATTGTTTTAACTTTCCCGCTAAAATATGGCTGACGTTGGAAATCAAAACAACAACACCAACAATGATAAAGATCCCGTTGTGAAGTTTTATTTTGTAATTAGCGTTATCTCCGCGTCTAATTACTTGAGACGGTTCGTTGTCTGGATCATGTCGGGCGCTTGCCTACGCCTTTGTCTTTTCTATTATTATAAATTTTAAACAAAGGAATTCAAACCACTATCCAAGACGACTGTGCGACCCGTACATGTTGACCTCAAGCATAGATAAATAAGTTCAGATGGGTCACTCCTTAATTAGAATTTCTGAAAGCGCCCAGTTGATTTATTACTTAGTAGTATGCATAAGTATAAAGTCTTTTCTTCACCAACAAATCGTTTCGTAGCTCAATTAAGATTGACGTCACAAGTTTTTTTTCAAACTGCAGCGTTTTATAATAAAGATAGGTTGGTTATATTACCAAAGACGAAAATATCTGTACAATATAGATTTTAATAAAGCTAACAAATGTATAGAATAAACAAAAACTTCTGAATCTATTTATGTAGGTCTCCCTTCAAGTCATTAGTAAAATTGTTTACTTTCAGTAACATATAGGTTAAGTATTTATTTATACCGGCTCTGCATTATGACAGGAACGTAACGATTTGAATCGATGAAGCTATGAACTAAGCGTTGGAAGTTCAGTCGGATTTCACGACAATGGACGCCGGTTCAAATCCAACTCCAAAACCAGCCTGAGTTATCGGTTAAGGAAAACATCATGAGGAAACCATAGCTTGGTGGTAGGGCATTTTCTAATTGGCCCCGGGGGGTTTTAGTGAGTATTTCCGGGCGACTCTCGCCCGGGTGAGTCTCACACTGGCACGGAGACGTCCCTCTCCGTGCCCCTTATCCATATATCTAGGTGTGTTCCGACACGCGACGCGGTGCTTGCGAAAGCCACCCCGTGTCGCCCCCATCCCAAATGCAGCGGACGGCCCCGGGGGGTTTTAGTGGGTATTTCCGGGCGACTCTCGCCCGGGTGAGTCCCACACTGCACGGAGCTCGTCACTCCGTGCCCCTTATCTAGTGTACTGGGGGACTTTGATCCCCTAAGTACAATAGATAAGGGTAGTGCGTAAATGCATTTCCCCCCGTCAAAAAAAAAAAAAAAAGGTATGTTCCGACACCCCGTCAAAAAAAAAAAAGGGGGTTGTTCCGACAGCATCACTTTACCCGGTTTTTTAAACAGTGCTTGAACCACAATCTCATCTGACGTTAAGCGACAATGTGGTCCAGAATGGTTAACACACTAAGCCTAGAAGTACTGATTTTCACACCCGTTGGTATTTGACGACTGGATTTCAAACTTGAGGGTTGTAGTTACCCAGCCGGACATTAAAGAAAACACCATTTTTTTCTCACGATGTTTTCCTTTACCGAAAACCAAGATGATTTTTTAGAGTTGAATAGGTGAGCTCGAACCTGCGCCCATTTATGCGGAATCCTACCGCACTATCAACTGCGCCATTATCGCTTAACATAGACATGTGGTGGTCGCGATACAGTCAGGCACGATAATAATTCAATAAAGTCATCAAAAAAAATTGAAATAAATTTTGTTTATCAATACTATTATATTTACTCTTTATTTAGGTACGTTATTAAAAGATAGACAGACACATTTTTACTTGAATTTCATGCTAAGAGATATGAGAGATAATAATAAGATTTTTATAAAAATTGTATCTTAGATTGATGACACGAAATATACGAAAGCTTTTTGCTCGAATGAAATCAAATAATATTACTTGATATAATTTCGAGTTAGATATAGCGTTTCGAATTCTCAGTAAATTGTTACATTATATTAGACGATAAATAGGTTATAATACAAAGATGTTAATGTACTGGATTGGACAATCGCTGTTTTGTTGAATTGTGGTTCAAGAACCAATCCGAGTTTACCTTTAAGTTTAACGAATTCACTAATGGATCTAAATAGTTTTATTATAAAAACAAGACTGAATATAAACATTTCACTAATACACTAATAATATATTGTAAAGTAAATAGACGTGGAGAGAGGATTCCTTCGTTTGTTTTTTTACACGGTACAGGCTCAGTGTTTTGACCACAATCTCACGTGATGCTAAGTGACGATGTGGTCCAGGATGGTAAACACACTAAGCCTAGAGGTATTCGTTCTCAAATGGCGCTGCTGGAACGAACCTATTAGTATTTGGTGACAGGTTTTCTAACTTGAGGGTGGTAGCTACCCAGGCGGGCATCATTAGAAATATAACAGATAATAAACGAAATGTTGAGCATCTATATCTATGGTTTAAAAAAAGAATTTTGCAAATCGGGACAGCGGTTCTTGAGTTATATGCGAACTAACGGATAGACAGAGACGTCGCGTGCCTAGCTGTCTGTCCGTTAGGTGACTCGAAAACCACTGATCCGAATCAAACGATTTTTTTTAAATTCACAGTATGGTCTCCGATAAGATTTTTTGCTACATCAGTTTATTATATGTTAGAAATTATTATTCTAACAATAAATTAAGTTGATAAAAAAAACGCCTATCAATTTTTGCAATACCAAAATGATTAATATAATCATAATAAGAACGGAAATTCTAACTTGCGAATGAAACCGTAGGCAAAGCTAGTGTTGCTTATATAATTTTATTTCGATAGTTCACTGATAATTATGAGTGCGTGTAACCCCACATTAATTAACAAAACGTGTTCAAACGAAACCAAAGTCGAATTATAAATACCTATGATTCTTGCGGGACAACGCTCATTATATAATTCAATTTGTAATCACTTATGGTGATATCTGTACATTCATGTTGTTGATATCTGCTTGTTATATTTATAGGTATGCACGTGCTGTTACAGATTTAAATAAGACGTCAAAGGACCGAAGCCTTTCGTTAACTGTTTCAAAGGAAACAAAAGTGTTTGTCGTACTACCAGGGCCGGACTTATGTCTCGGGACCCCTTCCGGTAACAGCCGAACACGTGCCTCACTGCAGAGACTGCTCTATCATAAAAACACATTACACTGCACATAACACGCAGGTACATGGGTTCTGTTGCCGAGGAGAATAGGAAGAACCGGCACCATTAGGAAGGTGTCTTCTGCTCCCTTATCAAAAGAAGGCTCCTTCTAGGGCGAGCAAGTAGGTAGCCAGAAGGCCATAGAGAGGGATGTAAGGGGTCCTTAGTTAGTGGTTGGAGATGAGGGGGCAGCTGGTACCGGGCTATCCTCCCTTGGACGGAAGACAAAAGTAGTGGCACGGTCTTTAGGCCTGCTGCTAGGGCGACGCGGAGTGTGCTAGGCTAATTCCGTGAGCATCTCTAATCCGGGAGACTTTACATAAAATGGCAGGGGGATAAGTAAATGCATTTTCCACATTAAAAAAAGGTACATGGATTCTGTAAGAGACCACGAAATCCAATTAATCTCGTAACCACTGAATGATTAGTGCTGGACAAATTCCGCAAAATACATATTTCAAGGAGGCAGCCCAACCCGAGCCTCTTACAGCTTTGCTATTCATAAATCAACCATCACCACCATGACATAAGCACTCATCCCAAAATTCGTTGACGCTGTCAAAACTCTTCCTTCCTGAATTCAATCAGTTTTATAAAAAAACGATCAAACTTTGCTGAAACGATTGATGCATCTCTAGTTTTGTTTTTGAGTTATTGATTTAATTTGATAATTGTATTTTATATACAATATTTCTCTATTATAGGTACGTAGAGTACATAAGGTGGCGTTATTGCTGGCAATTATGTGATGGCTCAGGAGCTGAAGGCCCTATTGCTTGCTCCCTAAATTTCAGTCTGTATACTAAGGATTCCGTAGAAACAATAAAAGTAATAAAGTTTGTTTTAGCTTCACTGAAACTTCTTGAATTCAATACGGCGAAAGAGTTAACAAAGACTTTTCCTTGTCGGTATCACGGTGTTATTTACCATTGTCAATATTATATTTTTGTTATGTTTTTCTTTCATTTGGTTTTTTTTTTTTTTTTCATATATACATAATTTTATTTTAAAGTACATCGCTCGATTTTTTTATTATAGTATACAATAATACGTGATATGAATTTTCTAAATCGGTTTATAGGGGTCTAAGAAGATCGAAATAACTCCGTTTAAAAATACAATTGAGTCAGCAACATAAAAGCTTCTAAAAAGTTAAAAATAATGTAGAAGTTTAGATTTTTTTAACAGTAATAAACTCAACTTTTGTCACCTTTCACGATTATATCAGGTGATATAGTGCGTAGTTTTGATTGGTGGAGAACGAGTTGGACAAGTGAAGAGTTTGTATGCTCGGTGTCAATGGTTACCAGAGATGGAAAGTGTGACCGTGATATTGAGCGAAGAATTGTGTTAGGGAATCGAGTGAACGGTAGCCTTGTGTGACTTTATGTGGAAATAGGCACGTTTGACTGTGCATCGGGATGTAGTATTTCCTATACTTATATATGGTAGTGAGTGCTAAGTCTGGCAGAAGAAACATGAAATCAAGATTAGTGCAGTAGAGATGAAAAGTCTAAGAAGGATAGCTGACATGTGCATCATAGATAAAGTAAGAAATAGTTTGATAAGAGAACGTCAGGATCGCAGCAAGTGGAAGGAAGTGGTCTCGCCTTCCCATAACGGAGCGAAGCGTGACGTTATTGTATGTAATTAAAGAATGCGAAGCCGGGCCGAGTCGCTGCAGGCAACACTATACAACCAAATCCGTACCCTTTAATACTCTAATAAAACCTTCGTTTCTTATACTATATACCCATATATAGTAAATAAAGCTTAATGATTTATTTACCGTATTCCTATACGAGTCTTTTTCCCGATACACGCTGAAACTCAAACACGACCCAAGGTTGATGGGTACTACTTTTGAAACAGACACATAATATTTCTCAAAGTTACAACTTTCTTACAACTTTTAACGTCGAACGAACTGCCCGTTAACCGCAAATAAATAACTACAGCTTGTTCAATTAAATGCTTGACAGATTTTTAATTTTAACAATATAACAGTATAATTTATTATTCATGAGGATAAATGTTATAGTTGCTTCTTCGTTTTATAAAAATAAAGTCTATATCTATTCACAGATTAAGTCGTGTTATTCAATTTAAACTACATTAAAATTAGTTCAGTAGGTTCTCAATGGCGTTCGACCATAAAAAAAAAAACTTATAAAGTTTAGTATATAGTGCTTATATCTCCTTACTCTGCAGTAAAACTATTTATTCGTGTAGCTTCTCTAGTGTAAGCGTCGAAATTATTTGGTTAGAAACAAAAAAAAAACAATTTAGAATTGTCAGTCTTTATCTAAGTTTATAAATTAACACTGCAATTATTACATTAATTATTTGTATGATATTTTTACAATTGCAAGAGTAGTGATCTATCTGTTTTGAATTATTATTTGTACCATACTATCTCAGCTGGGCATTACATTCGCCTACTCGTTAAATAGATATATAAGCCGACATTTTCTCAAACATTATTTCACCCTTCTTGATCTTATGTAGAAAAATTGGGATCTTTTAAACCGGTATAGGAAAAAGTTTTTACGGTACGTCGCGGTTTATAGAATTTTCCGGTTAACGAAATTTAAATAATTTCCTTTTTACACTTCATAACAAGTTTTATGTATTTTTATATCATATTTTTGTGACGTAACTAAAATTTGACAGCTTTTAGCGTAGCATTAGCGAAAACCCTACAACAACCTTTTTTAGAGGCTTTTCCAAAAGCAAAATTAGCCACATCATAACCTTTTTTTTTTTTTTTGACGGGGGGAAATGCATTTACGCACTACCCTTACCTATTGCATTAGTGAGACCGAAGTCCCCCAATGCAATAGGTAAGGGGGCACGGAGGGACGAGCTCCGTGCCAGTGTGGGACTCGCCCGGGCGTGAAGCGCCCGGAAATACCCACTAAAACCCTCCGGAGCCGTTCGCCGCATTTGGGATGGGGGCGACACGGGGTGGCTTTCGCAAGCACCGCGTCGCCCCCTGCAGCGAACCCACCAGGCCTCGTCCGTGCAATGGCCCGGCAGGGATGGAAGAGAATACTTCCCCCCTGACCTAACATTACCAAAATTAAAGATTAATTTTCTTACATACATCATCTTTCAGTCAATTTACATAGCATTTTAGCAATCTCATTAGTAGGATTTCTCCAACGATCTGATTACTAAATTATTAATTATCAAATCCTATTTATAAAACTTTAATATACCATTTAATTGTGAAATTGTTCAATTGACTTCCATTTCCAGAAGCATGTTCGTAAAGTTTCTTCATTATCCTGCCAACCGCAGCAAAAAGAGGAATATTAGTCCGTTGAATAAACAAAATATTTTCTACCCGCGTTTTATATATTTACAAAGTTCCCTGTAACCTCAAACGTGCGTTACGTTGTTGTGTGTGTACGACGTACCGTGTAATGTAGAGTGAAACAGTATGGCAAGTTTTGTTTTTATTTATTCTGATTCGCGTTTACCGTAATGGATCTTGCATGCCTGATGCCGAGAAGGAATGTAATCTTACACACAAATGAGCGATTCAAACACTTAACACATAATTTACTTGCTATATTAAGTAGCGTCTCTCATACCGTAACACTAGAGAATGATCTCATCATTCGTATCCTAGGGGTCATTTATTAAGTACGTAAGGGTCCATAAGGGTTAAAAAATCTATGCATGCCCTTACGTAATATTTTACAAACCGATAGTTATTGTTAAAAATCTGTTTCGGGTGCTGAACGATTTTCTTCATTCGCACTTCAATTTACATCTTATTTTACAATTTTTTATTGTTTATTAAAATTTGTAAATCCTAAATACGTTTATTTTCATCCATCCATGTCATAAATAATAATTATACTAAAACGAGATTGCATCTTACGTAAGAAAGGCGGCGGGGTTCGAGAAATATTACGTATCCTTACATGGGAGTAGGGGGGTTAAAAATCGTCTTAATCACCCTTACGTAATTAATTAATGGTCCCCTACGCTTTATACTATTCTCACGAATACATCAAGTTTACCTTGAAATGTTATAATAATGATGTTATGATATATAGGTAAATATCTATATAATATATAGATTACAATTTATTGAACCATTTAACAGAGAGTGAAATCATGAGATTATGTAGAACTAATTTGTAATATATTCGCTTCTGGCGAGTGTACTTCTTATTTATATAATCGGCTGTTAACATCATGTATTACTAATATTTCACTGGAACGAAGTTACGCGCGCTAATAATGATAATTTGTCTTCTCCAATTGCGAATAATGATCATTTGTATGTTTTCAATCTTGTGTAAAAAGTTTCTAAGCACCAGCAAAACGGGTTGCTCATCTTTTTCATGGAGTTTTCGTGGCACCTCAAAATAAACGTTTCACGTCATTATTTCCAATACTCATCAGCTGTACACAATAACTAAATCACATCATACAAAACACGACCAAAATTACACAGTATAGAGTCAAATGCGCAAGTTAATGGATGAAGGACAATAACCAAAAAAATTCTTGATAATAGTAATAACAAACTTTGAAATAACTTTCAGAGAATAGTTATTGCACAGATTTCACGTATACAGTAATAACCCGCTTTACGCGAGGGATACGTTCCGAAGAAAATCGCGTTAACTGAAATTCGCGTATATCGAGGTTTATGATTAAACATAGTCAAAATTTAATACAAAAAAATACAAATCATTTTAATCAATCACTTTAATTCTAAGAACACTTTATGCAATACATACTCTTATTTTTTACGGAAAAATACATCTATTGTCTTTACATTATGTTTATACGCACTCTTTCGCGTAATGCGAGGCATTTGGAGCGCGGAAATTTGACATTCGCGTTATAGTGAAACCGCGCGAAACGGGGTCGCGCTAAGCGGGGTATTACTGTACTACGTTTGACAGTTAGCTTTACAAAGAGATTTTTTTGATATATTTGATTGTTTGTTTGCGAAAATATCATATTATGCGCACAGAATAAATGTAAGTAACTTATGCTTTTCGCTTGCATACTAAGATTAATTATGCGTATTAATGATATTTAAATACCAAGTTATCGTACTGTTTCTATCATATTTTCATTCAGCTTTCGGTTTTATAACGTTTTGCCAGGTTTTGCATACAAAAGCGGTACGTACGTTTTAAAAGTAGAAGCGTCCTGTTTAGCTTCGGTGAGATCAACCTATGTCGACTCGTTTGTCTGACCCGACATAATAAATGTATAAGGAAGGCACCAAAAATTGGCTTCGCCGCGAAATTGTATGTAATATATTATTTAAAGTTAGTCGGAGTTTTATACCTCCGTAAAAGGAGATAAATAAAATACTATAAAATCTAATCGAGACTCGTGACTACCATATATATATTAAATTATCTGCTATAATTATGAACAAAAAACTGTTGAAATTTGTAACAAGACAAATTTTAGTGACGATATACAAAGCTTTTACCTACTTCTAGGATGATTTGACAATAATTGTTGCCAGGCATAGAGAAGTTATTGGTCACCGACATTCTTAAATTCAGATGTAGGCATACTTATATTAAATTTAATAGAACCATGTGTATTTTTACTAATAAAACATTTCATCAGGTCTTCGGTCCAACTTGTGGGGGGTCTACCCACGCTGCGTCTTCTAGTACTCGGTAACCACTCGAACTCGTTGGCTAATCCAGTTCCTTGACGACGTCCTCGATCGGAAACGTTTCGGAGAGATAACATCTCCCTGTCTAACATCATGCCGCATAGGTTTCGAAATCTGGTCCTGTAATCGGACTGACATAGTGGCGTTCTCGTACAAATCTTTCGACTATTTGATATACCGATAGTCTACTTGGAGAGACCGCATGGGCTTTAGCCCATGACTCAATCGAAATCGAAGGTTTTTCGATCTGGAAACGCTAAAGGGTAGGTTATACTCGTCGGTCTTCTGTATAACCTGACGCAGCGTATGAATGTGCGTAACACCACAAATAACATTATTATAAGTAATAAAATAATAAAATATACTATGCGTCATAACTATTAAGTTCTATTTAAATCTAACATCATAGATCTAAAAATTAACTCTTTGATAAATTTGAAATCTAGAATTCGTGTAGTTTTTTTTTTTAATAACGTGGTAACGAACAATTGCTACCTGGTATTAAGAGTTAATTGCGTTCGGTCCAATTAACAGAATTAAATATTGTAATTCCTTAAAAAAAAAAACCTAACCACGTCAAACACGCGTGCTTTATCGTAATAATTTACATTAATGTACCAACTTTTACATTTACAACCCGCTTAAAGAATGTTTTACCTACTAAATTTGTTATTCGAGATTAAGCCTCGAGGTTGTCGATAAATTTTTATTTCGTATATAATTTATTTAAAGAAAACCATAATACTTTTTTTTATCGTTGTAATTATCGTTAGAATCATTGAGTGAACGACCTGTTTTGTTCCTAGACTTAAAATATTATAGTATAGTCTAGACTGGACACTGTTGTATCGCCATAATTCAGTTTTACTGTTACTCTCCAAGACATTTGACACTTGGTTAATCTCAGAACTTTAATCCATACTAATAAATATAATTGAAGTGTCTGTTTGTAATGTTGATTTTTTTTTACTAAATATATATGAATGTATATATGATACCCATACCAATACAATTTTTAACATTTTTGTCTGCTGTATGTTTGTTCAGGGTAATCTCCGAAACTGCTAGACGGATTTTGACGGCACTTTTATCTTAGATAGCTAAAGTTACTCTGAGTAACATAGGGTATTTTTAATTTTCGAAAATAATTAGGGTTTCGCGTAAAAAAATTAAAACTCCAAAAAAAATTGAACAAAATCCGATTCAATGCAGTTTTACGGGCAAATGCTTGAATTTATTAGAAATATTTTCACTTTATATATCACAAAAAAAAGATTAAGGTTCCGTATAAAAAAATTGAAACACATATGAAACGCGGGCGCAGCCGCGGGCACACAGCTAGTAATTTATAAAATACATTCTTCTATCTGTTTTTACATTCATTGTTTTATAATTTGTGAACCATTAAATAGGTTTATATAATTCATAAGATATGTTTTCTCTAGTTATGTTTTAATACATATTTTAACAAATTACTGACACCCGATTCAGTTGACATTTTGCATAGTTACGCCCACAGACCTAGTTTGAGCTTAGCGAAAACGTATTATGTCTTTGGTTACTCCTTTCGCGATGTTCTGTTAGTAACTTTATACGGGTTAAGGGATGAAATGACTTCAAGTATTTATTTTTTTACAATAGTTTCCCTAAATCAGTGAATATCTCAGTGATATATAGTAATAAGTAACTGTTGACGTAACGATGGACGTAGGTTTGAGTCTACCCATAGTATTCTATAATAAGTCTGGACTCGAGCTTTCGATGAAGGAAAACATGAATCAATCAATCAATCAAAATTTATTTATTCAATTTAGGTCCTAAGAAGGCGCTTATGAACGTCTAAAACACTACCACCGGTTCGGAAAACAACCCAGTCGAGAAGAGCGCAGGCGAGAAACTCGATCTGGTTCTTTTTTTTTATAAACATAATATATATAATTTTTTTTGTCATATAAAAAAACTATACAAATCGTAGTTTTAATAATGTTAGTGGAAGCACAGAGATGTGGGATCGTAGTGTAATACCTTGGTGGTTAGCATTTTCCAGTACTGGTTACTTACAAACCTCCAGTTTAAAATTTAAAAACCTGTCGCCATGAACCTATATTTATGTTCCAACATGTACCTCTAGGCTTATCATTATCATATTGGTCACATCGTCACTTAACAGCGCAAAGCGTACATTCATAATATACGAGCGGTGTCACTGGCATAGATTGTGTCTTATATAAAATTTGTATCATATTTTTTATCGGTCAAATTGGCATTTTAGGATTAATCTCATGTATAGAGCCATCTGTTGTTGAGTAGTTAAAACTAATGTAATTTTATATTTATTCTATATTGATTACCAGCCTCACTTTGCAAAAGTGATTAATACGTAGTGAAATCAAATAAAATTAAACATTTTAAATTACAACTAAGGTCTATTTAACTTATATTCCTAAATAAATTCCAATTATATACGCCTCTCTTCCGTGAGGGTATGTACAGACTACATTTTTTCACTTGCTAAAGAAACTGACACTTTCGCTATTTTTTATACCACTAAGGTGGAAAGCAGGCATACGATCCAAATGGTAAGTGATCACCGTGAATCCAACTCGTCTGGGCCGCGTTTGGGAAGCTACGCAGAATATTCTAGTCCGAGATACCGCAGTGTCTCAAGGCAAAAGTCTTCGACCAGTCTGTATTGCCAGTAATGACTTGTAACACTGAGACGTGGTCACTTCCAATGGGCCTAATTAGGAAACTCAAAGTTACCCAAAGGGCAATGGAGAGGGCTGTGCTTGGAGTTTCCCTGCGTGATCGAATCAGAAATGAGGAGATCTGCAGAAGAACCAAAGTAACCGACATTGTCCGAAGAATTGCCAAACTGAAGTGGCAATGGGCTGGGCACATTACACGTAGAACCAATACGCGATGGGACCAACGGGTTCTCGAATGGCTGCCGTGTACTGGAAGATGCAGTGTGGATAGGCCCCCCACAAGGTGGACCGATGACCTAGTGAAGGTGGCGGGAGTACGCTGGATGCGGGTGGTGCAAGGCCGGTCGTCGTGGAGATCTTTGGGTAGAATGGATGGATGGTAGTCTATGGACGCCTGCAAACACCAGAGGTATCACGTGTGCGTTGCCAACTCTTTAGAAAAACATTCTCACGGCCCTTTTGAAGTACCCCCATGCTGTATTCAGCGGGAAATATAAACGCTGGGAGTTCATTCCACATCCGAATAGTTCGCGGGAGGAAACTCATATGGAACCGCACTGTCCAGGACTATTTTGGCTTCAAGATGAGAGGGTTGTCCCTTCTTCTTCCACTTTCATAAGCGCTTTCGTACATCCTTATAGTTTTTGGATAATTTTGACCGCGGTTCTTTCTGTAGAAAGCAATAGAGTAAAAACTTGCAATGTGAAACTTTATTTATATACAAAATTATATCCAAATCCATACAGCTGTTTATGAGAGACCAATTATCATAATATTCGGAAAATGTTAGGTCCTCCATCTGAAACTAGGCGTTTTATATGAAAAAAGTAAAACAAAAAAAAAATTATTTAATCAAAAAAATCTATTATTATCTATGCACTTTCCCGATATTATAGCTAGTTGGACTGATTCGATTGCTGGGAATTTTGGGAGTGAGAATCAATAAAATCTTTAAAAGCGGTTTGGACCGCATCATGACTTATAGAAATTAAAATTTTAATCAAATATTTATATCACAAATTTAGTACCATAAATACATATTCATCTTTATCTATATTTCTTATATTATTATATAAAGCAGTAAATTTGTGTTTACGGTGTTTTTTTGTTTGTTATGGATATACTCAAAAACTACTTAAATACACGAACAAAGCCGGTTTGGATCTTTAGTAAAAAGTAAAATAGAGTATTCAATATTGTTACAGGCACTCGGCGGTTGACGTTACGAATGGTGATAATAACAAGGAGCATGAAAACGGAAAATGGCTGCCAAACACGTCTGATAGGTGAGAGAGATGTCTTAAGTTTAATGGAGGCGACCGCGATATTTGTTAAAGCGAAATACTATAGTTTCGAAATTCAACTATAATCGTTGCTGAAAATTTGAGAACAAAAAAAAATACCTACACAATAAACAAAGAAATAAAATCGTAAACAAAGGAGAAAATTGTCTAGAACTGTTTTATCTCTGCCTATTTTTATATTTCGATAATTTAAAAGGAACATAAACAGAATAGATTAATTTTTTAAATCCCATTTAAAAAGTGATACGACGTTCAGTTCTATAATAAAATACGCTTATATTCCGTTATTCGCTTTTGAAAGTTATTATTAGAAAAGATTAAGGGGTAGATATGAAATACTCTAAAGCTCCAAGGAACCCCTTATCGGTAACGAGAAATCCGTCTAATTTGACGCCTCAGAGGCCCTGCCCGACCCTCCAGTGTCTCGGTGATCGTAAATATGTCGTTGCGCGTATTTTATCTTGTTATTAGATTTTCCTATACATATTCATTCATTCAATGGAAACTTCTGGGAATGAAAGTTTATGATTACATTATTTTATTTAAAACGGTTTTTTGAATAGACGTAGATACCTAGTGGATAACTTTTTAAAATTATAAACTACTAATTGAACTCGGCAAGTGTTATGCTGACTGGATCGTGACCACCGTATATACGGTGAAAACCCCCGTCATGTTGAGACGATAATGCCTGCTAAAGGTCTTAACCGTGGTAGATCTAGAGTCCAGCATTATATGAAGTCTAGTCATTTTGTGATGTTAGATATAAAAGAGTCTGTGTCTGTATTGAAAACTGTGACTAATAATGAAGGTGTATTTGGATAGAGAACGTTTTCTGGATTGTATATATAATAACTATCCTTCAATTTTAGGTTAAAAATAAACTCATGTGTTGCTTCTGAAAACGAAGTTTTATTTCGTTAGTTTCTTACAAATACGATAACTTATTTAACTACACTATTATTAGCACTTTACCTGAAAACGAAGAAACGACAATTAAAGTCTATACTTCTACCAATTATTCTTATTTATCTATTTTAATTAACAAATCTGTCACAATAAATCTCTTTTACAATGCTATTTTTTTCATAACCTCTCAACTGACCATAGACCTCAGACCAAGGATGCCACAGACTCTAGCGCTTGTCAGTTGTCAATGTCATTGGTAATGTAGTAAGCGCGGCCAAATTCAAAATTAAAGAAATATTGTTTCTTTACATATATATAAATAGAATTAACACGTTATATTGTAATGATTGTTGTTTAGGCTGTCGGCGTACGCCGCGAGTGGAGACCGCGCGAACCTGTTCAAGTCACACGCGGCAAAGTCTGCAGAATGCACCGCCCAAGGCTCCCCGAGAGCACGACATGTCCCACGAGAATCGCGGCGGGTGTCTCTCGCACAGGCCTGCGGCTATGTCCAACTCAATCAATACCGACTACTCGAGCCTATTGGTCAGGTCCGTATACGTTAATGTTTTAAAATGGTTTATATTTACTCCTTACAGTCAGGAATTAATTTATCATACAGATTTTGAAAGTGGTGCCGGTGGTAGAAAAGTTGAAAGAAAAACGTTTTTCGTGGTATGGACATGTTATGAGAAGAAAGGAAGCGCTTGTGGGTAATATAGTAATTAATATGAATTTGGAAGGATGGACAAATAGAAGAAGGGCAAAGAAAGTGTGAGGGAGTGACTGAAGGATATTATTAAATAAAAAAGAGTAATTGAAGAGATGAAGGCTGATAGAGATGTATGCAAGAAGAAAACATAGTGCGCAGATTCCAAGTGAGTTGATGAGAATGATGATGATTATTATTTTTACTTACGGATAATAATCTGCCTAATTAACATCCGGATAGCGTGTTATGTTTAACTTTAAAATTGGCCTGACTCTCAAACTATTTGTACTAATCCTTCATTCTTGTTTTCACCTCCTTAAAAAAAATTTTCAAATACCATTCCTTATTCCATACCACTCATCACGAGAGGACCATTCAACTTCCAACAACAACCATCTTCCTTAGTGTCGTCGATTCAGTCGCCTTTTATAAATCTAGATATGTTCATTTTATGTTATACTTTAAAAAGCGATTTTATGTTAACAAAAAACTGATGTTTCTCAAACCTACGACACCTGTCACTAGTAATTTTATATGATTTTACTAATCACGGGGGGTTATAACTTAGTTGAATATAATGAACACAAATTTCAGCATTACATTTTTAGATTAAAGTACTTCTTTACTTGTAATGCTGTTTTTTTATTCTATTTAATTAATGGCTACCTGTGGATTACATACATGAATTGTCCCAGTGTCATGTGTATAGGCAATTTGTTACAAATCTTCGAATGAATTACAAACAAGATCAACGATATAAGAAACTCAGATCTTGGAAAACTAAAATATAGTTTACACAAAAAAATAAATAATATGATAATATAATTGTGTAGCAAATAAATTTCCTCGTTATTTTCGTAAGTCAATAAATATCTACCCGTCGTGTGGTGCCGGCTAAGAATCGTACAATCCCATCTCTTCCCGTGGATACCGTATAAGGCGACTAAGGGATAAACCAGAGGACGGGCAGCAGCGTCCTTTGAGTACTACAAACACCTACTGCGATCGCCAACCCGTCTGCAAGCGTGGTGATTATTGCAATTCCCCCTGTATCTTTGGGGGAGACCTATGTCCAGCAGTGCTCGTATTTCGTTTGAATTAATAGATAGATTATAGTACCAGTCTGTTCTGAATTCCGCTACCTCGGGTCACTCTTGCAGTGTGACGGAGAAATCGATCGCGAAATACGGCATAGAATCAATGGCAATCAAATGGCGACAGGTCTCTGGTGTGATTTGTGACTCCAGGATGCCCCTTAAATTGAAGGGGAGGATATATAAGAAGATAAGACCTGTCATATTGTATGGATCAGAATGCTGGGCTAGTAAGAAGATGGATGAGAAGCGACTGCATGTAGCTGAGATGCGAATGTTGAGATGGATGTGTGCTGTCACAAGAATGGATAAAATAAGGAATGAATATATTAGAGGGAGTTTGAAAGTTGCGTCAATGGTAGAAAAGTTGAAAGGTTCTCGTTTGTCGTGGTATGGACATGTTGTGAGAAGAGAGGAAGTGGATGTGGGTAAAATAGTAATGAATATGAACGTGGAAGGATGGAAAATTAGAGGAAGGCCAAAGAATGTGTGGATGGAGCGTGTAAGAAATGATATGAAAGAAAAAGGAGTGAATGAAAAGATGACGGCTGATAGGGACGTGCGGAAGAAGAAAACATACTGCACCGACCCCAAGTGAGTTGAGAAAAGGCAGGAGAATGATGATAATAGATAGATGGAAATAAGTAACTACGTATTATATGAAACAGTTGTTATGTAAATGAAACCGATTTCATGGTTTACGAATGGGATTTAGATTAGTCTGAATTTACTTTATACGATTAATATATAGTTTATTTTATTGTCAAAAAATAACATCGGGATATATTTTCGTAAGTAAGTTTATAACTCGAGAATAACTGAACTAATTTACAATAATCCATTCTCGGGCTAAGTTCATAAAAACGTAAATTTTTATGTTGGGGAAATCATTAGAAAAACACGATTTCATACCAACACGTTACCTATTTTGTGTAGATATTAAATGAAATAAATAAATGTTAATATTTGATATTAATACTGTCGATTAAATCGTTGTCGTTTCAAGGCGAACTAGCGTCGGAGCGACGTCTATAAATATTAATTAAACAAATAAGTACATATCGACACTTATAATATTAGCATATTATTATTTCATCACCGTAATGTATTCACAAAATCTAGTAATGTATGAACAACTATATATTTGCTTACTAGATTGTATGAATAGCTTCGCATTTAATTTGTATATATAACACTAGCTGTACCCGCGGCTCCGCTCACGTATAATCATTCTATTCATACATGATTATTCGCTGCATTTAACATTTTACATATCTACGATTTAAAAAAATTACCATGTAAATTGGATCACTAATTCTCCAATTATACGCCAACTAACGGGAAGATAGATGTTGCCTTTTATATAATGTAAGAATAAGGATTATAATCATGTGAGAAGTACTGATCAATTTTGAATATAATTTGCGAGTTAATTTAGAAAGAATTTAGTCCACACATTTTATTACACTCTTTTATGAAGGTGAGATTGGGTTAAAATATTTGTCGAAGTTAAACTAAATTGGACTTTTTTAACGTGTTGCAACAAACTAAATCTTAATCTAACAAAACTCTGTTATTAAATGCCCATACGAATGAAGCTGCTAGTGGTTGCGAACTATTTACTAAAATAACAACTGAGAACGAATGGAGATACGCGTTTTACAAGAACACTCCAAAGTCTAATAAATTCGCAAACAATACCACACAAAAGTTTTTAGGGAATTTCGTTAAAAATTGTTTAATGATGATGAAAATGGTTCAAACTGTAAATAAAAATTGGCAGTACCTATTAAAATCTGTGCGAAATTGTATTCGTATGTAAAGCATATCGAAAGTTGCATTCTATTATTAATATGTTATTTAAACAATGGTTAGTTGGTTTGGGCATGTAGAGAGGATGGATGAGAGAAGATTAACGAAATTAATTTATAAGGCGAGGGTGAATGGGCAAGTCGGTTTTAGTAAGTAAGGGTCGATCTAGGCGAATGTATCTAGACCAAATCAATCATGTCTTAAATAAAGGGCAGGTAAAAAGTACCCATAACCGACGAGCATGTATGAAAGCGCTCATGAAAGTAGAGGAAGCGAAAGAGGTATGCCAAGATCGTAGCAAGTGGAAGGACGTAATCTCTGCCTACCCCCACGGGAGAAAGGCGTGATGATATGTATGTATGTATGTATTTAAACAATGGGCATCCGCGGAGTTTCCGCCCCAACTAGGTTAATCATCTTCTTACAAGTATCTAAATTATTTTTGCCTGCGAATGATAATCGGCTTATGTTAGATCTAAGTTTTTTTTTTACACGGAATAGGCTCAGTGCTTTCTCCACAATCTCACCTGATGTTAAGCGAAGATGTGATTCAGGATGGTAAACACACTAGAGGTACTGATTCTCAAGTGATGCAGACGAAACATACCTATTGGTATTTGGCTACAGGTTTTCAAACTTAAGGGTGGTAGCTATCCAGGCGGGTATTATTAGGAAATGCCCTACCACCATGCTATAATTTCCTTCACCCAAAGCTCAGACTTATTTTAGAGTTGGATTTGAACCCGCGTCCAAGTGTCACTATACCATACTAGCAGCTGATGCAAAAGTTCCCTAAGAGAACTAAGCTCATTGCCAATTATATTATTTCGACTCTTTGGGCTAAAATATAGCAAAACATCATGATTCGTTACGAGAATAATCATTGCATTTGATCTGGTATCATGTCTCATTTCAACATAATATGTTTTTGATACAGCGACTTTTTTTAGATATTTTCTAGTTATTGGATTCACCATTACGTTTACCCCATGGTCTTTCTTGGCTAGAAATTTAAATGGTTACTCTGAATTTATTCTAATATGTTTTTCCTTTTCCAGGGTTCATACGGTATCGTTAAGTTAGCTTATAATGAAGAAGACGACACGCATTATGTAAGTTTTAAATTCTCTTAATATTTCGTCTTCATTATAAAACCAAAAATAAACGTAGGCTCCAAGATAATTGCGCCTACCTATTGATCTTGTAGCGCTTAAATTAATCTGTTGAATATATGTGTTTTTATGTCAACGAGACTGTGACAGATAAATAGAATCTGAAAGATGTGGATTTTCTAAGTCTATTTCGAATACTATGAAGAGTCTCAAAATGTCACTCCATAATTAATATTTCGTTAAATTTTAGGCAATGAAGATTTTATCGAAACGCAAACTGATGCGGAGAGCAGGCCTATTCGGAAGAACTCCACCAAGAAGACCAGGCCCTGGACCACCACCGGACCCACTACAAAGGGTGTACAGAGAGATAGCCGTTCTGAAGAAGCTAGATCATCCTAACGTTGTCAAATTAGTTGAGGTGGATTAATTTTGAATCTCGTTTGTTTGATTTAGATAAAGTAAAACTATATCATCAGTAATCCAGGAATATCATTTAGTTATTTACAAATTATACAGTTAAGGCCTTGCTAGACAATTCTGCAGTGTTGTACGGATCAACTCCATTTAGGTGAAACCACTCTGCTGAACTAAGTAGGTACAACCGCTAGGGGACGACGCGGATCTTGCTCGATTGATACCGTACCGTCCTCATAGACAGTAGAGACGGTTCTATCGTAGCTTTAGTGGGTATTGCGCGTCGCGTTTCAGGATCAAGAAGTATAAATCAAGAGCTACCTAGGACCCTGGTGGATGTAAGCCAACATGATGATAATCGATAGATTTCCATCTATCCAGCGATCTATTTGTTTAGCGAAAGCATTTTGTCAAAATCGAATAAAAAATATCTATATGTTATCTAAATATTAGCTTCTTAAGGCCATAAAAGATGGTGTTAGACTCCAGCCAGAAAAGAAGGAAAAAATTATTATTATTAAACATCCACAGGTCCTGGACGATCCAGCGGAAGACCAGTTGTATCTCGTCTTCCAATTGTTGGAAGGTGGACCGGTCATCGACATACCGACAGACAATCCTTTAAGCGAAGAACTATCCAGAAGATACTTCAGAGACGCGCTCCTGGGTGTTGAATATTGTACGTACATTGCCTTTATTTATTTATAAAGAATTTAAAACCACCTAATATCTTTTTTCACTTGCAGCATTTAATACAATACGAGTGACAAAACTTTGTTAGAACTTTTGTGAGTGTCTGGGATTTGTCTTTTTTTTTTCTTTTCTCGACGTAAACACTATGTTTTCTACAGAGCCATTCCACTTTGCAATAGGAACCAACGCATTACCTTTTACTTAACCAGTGCCAGCGTTTAATTTTGCCAGAAAAAAAAGTAAAAAAACTTTACTTATTTCAATTTAATAGGTCTTAATGTAGTTATAATTCTTTGTTTGGCAATAACTGAGGCAAAATATGGCACTTAAACTTAAATGCCATAATATGAATATACTTTTCATACACATTCCTACGATGTTCTTTTAATCCGTGATTCTAATTTATAAAAACATCAATCCAATTGAAACCTACCACCTCATCTCTATATTAAATTATACCATGGCATACTCTTAAAATAATTTGACATATTTATTGCATGCGATGCGGTGTTTACCAGAAGCTCACAGATATTTCTTCATTTTTTTAATGTGCTTACTATAAGTAAAGACTATGCTGTTGCTATACCCTAAAGATATTTGAGATGTAACATAATTTCTAGAGAAGCGTAGACGATAAATGTATGTAAATGTTGTGAATTGTATGGTATTTACGTACAAACAAGTATGTGAGACAAACGTTAGCTAAAACTTGCTTCATTTCAACATTAGAAATTTAAAACCTTCAACTTTACGAAACGGGTTCGATATATTATAAAATGTTTTTGCTACTAATGTATTACTATCTGTAACGTGATTATTGTTGTTATCGCATATTATGCGAAGGATATTTAAAGAAATAACGAACTTCCAAATAAGAACTTTTGTGTACACCCATTAGCTAACGTATGACCATAGCCAACGTGATTTGTGAGCTAATCAAAACTGCGTCTGCACTAATAGACCAATAAAGAGTTTTTGGCGGGATCTCAGTCTGTCATGTCGCAGTTGGTTTATTAAATTCATTAAGCTTGTGCATTTGACTCTATATCATGTAATCTTGGTGGCGTTTTTAGTGATATTTATTTGTACATATTAAGTTTATTATAGAAAATAACGCGTAACATTTATTCTGAGTTGCCGACAAAGATTCATGGAAAGTTCGAGCAGGATGATTCGATAACTTAATGCATATTCGTAAAAATTTAGACAAACTAGATCTAGTGAATGATCGTAATAATTTTAATATTAGAAGTAAAGACAAGTTGGCCGGAACCACGCTTTAGGTTAAGTAAGTGTAATAAAAGCTTTATAGGTAATAGTATTCGGTTTTACAATAAGATCCCAAGTAACATTACCGATTTACCTGACAATAAGTTCAAGTATTATGTCAAGCAAGTTTTAATCACAAAAGGTTATTACAGGGTGGATCATTACGTGAACGATAGTGATGTCTGGAATTAACTCACATCTCTGTGCTTCCACTAACATTATTAAGACAACGATTGTATAGTTTTTTATATGACAAAAAAAATGTTATATTTATAAAAAAAAAGAACCAGATCGAGTTTCTCGCCTGCGCTCCTCTCGACTGGGTTGTTTTCCGAACCGGTGGTAGTGTTTTAGACGTTCATAAGCGCCTTCTTAGGGCCTAAATTGAATAAATAAATTTTGATTTTGATTATGATTTTGATGAGCCACCGTTTTGCTGGAACTTGGTAATGCTGATACCACATTGAAAAACATCTTACTCACATTACATTGGCATAAATTGTGTGTACACAGATTGCCATTAACTAAGAAGAAGAAGAAGAAAATAAGGTCCGAGAGTAAATAGTATGATATTTAGGACAAAATGGAAAAGAAGTGTTTGTCGTGTCTTTGGTGTATAGTGTAATATTATTTTTTAATTCGTAACCTTGCCGTATTTGATTCTATGTTATATAATTCTGGTGGCATTTCACATGATATTGTTTGATTATTGCGCACAAGTGAGGTGTAATAGAAAAATTGACACGGAGCGTGAATTCTGAGATCTCCTAAACATTCCCTTGGAAAGAAAGCTTTTTTGTTAGAATGATCTATGATGAATATTGGCCTTTATCCTATGAAGGAATAAACAAACCCAAAAAAGAAATAAAGAGGAAAAGAAACATAATATTTGTAAAATATTTACTATATATATTAAAATTACTTAGCGAACAGAATCATACGCATAAACTAGTCCTGTGTAAAAAAGGGTAACAATATGTGAAAATAAGCGATGTCCCGCTGTCGGACGGACATTTATTACTCGATACGTGACACGAACCGCCACTGACCGGATTGGACGGATAATCCGTAAAGCCGGATGTAGCCGGACACATGTGTAGCGAGGTCGACCGGCCGTGGTGAAATATAAAATGTTTTTTTGTCGCCCCCACTACTACCACCTCCCAGAAATGTAATCGTGCAATTTAATCATATATGATGGTTCGTTGAAGCCGTGACGTGATTGAATGTTATTCGCGGTAAAGCGTGATAAAGCTTATGCCATATGGTTTTAACGAAAGGTTAAGTGACCGAAAAGTGAGTTCTTATTATAGATTAAAATTTCAGTTACAAAAAGTAGGGATGTGATCAAAGCATGTAACAATTGATTGATTTTTAGTTATGGCAATATTACATAAAATACAAAAGACAGAAAGAGAATGATCCTGTAACGTTTTTTGATTACGTGACGATTTCATATTCGTAAAAATTTAGACAAGCTAGATCTAGTGAATGATCGTCATAATTTTAATATTAGAAGTAAAAACAAGTTGTCCGGAACCACGCTTTAGGTTAAGTAAGTGTAATAAAAGCTTTATAGGTAATAGTATTCGGTTTTTTTTTTTACAATAAGATTCCAAGTAACATTACCGATTTACCTGACAATAAGTTCAAGTATTATGTCGAGCAAGTTTTTTAATCTCAAAAGGTTATTACAGGGTGGATCATTACGTAAACGATAGTGATGTCTGGAATTAACTCACATCTCTGTGCTTCCACTAACATTATTAAGACAACGATTGTATAGTTTTTTATATGACAAAAAAAATGTTATATTTATAAAAAAAAAATAGAACCAGATCGAGTTTCTTGCCGGCTCTTCTCGACTGGGTTGTTTTCCGAACCGGTGGTAGTGTTTTAGACGTTCATAAGCGCCTTCTTAGGGCCTAAATTGAATAAATAAATTTTGATTTTGATTTTGATTTTGATTTCTGTGGTTTATCTCTTACCGCAAACCGCGAAAAAGAACTCCCTTCCAATATCTTCTTATACATTAAAATCAATGTATGTATGTTCTGTATGAACTCCTAAACTATTAATCCGATATTGATGAGATTTTAGTGAGTTGTTCTGCATACTTCCGTTTAGCTTTCTTGTGTTTTGTTTCCTCAGCATCGGAACGGATGTCACGCTCATTTAGTTATGTAATAAAACTAAAAACTCGGTAAATTTAAAACGTTTCTCTTTTCCACTTAATAAAACACTAGTTTATGTATTTAATTGAAGATAAAAAAAATTACTTGACCAATCGAAGCTCAGAATAATCTCTGCAACAAACAAAACAAATTAATCAAATTATTTTTATTGATAAACGTATAGCAATAGCTAATTGTTCAACTAAAACTCAATACACAGCTAGACCCGAAACATTAATAAAAAACACGAAAGTTAAAAAAAAAAAAAAAGTTATTTTTATTACTGCATTTTTATAGGGAAAACAAGATAACAAACAATTTGTTTTCTAGCCTATCTAATGCGGTTGACTAGAAGGGTCTTTACAGCTCCACCAAACTTTAGGCAACTATCACAAGGGTTCGAATCTTGGCTTGGCCGCTACCTGGCTGTGAAAACTCCTGCGGATTTTTAATCCTAGCTAATCCCTACATTTTTTCATTTAACATAAAAAGAAGGTTCCTTACAGGACCTATGTACATACGTGCGTGTTGCGTGCAGGAGTGTGCGTGCGGTGTTGTGCGTGTAATGCTTAATGCATGGTCAGTGTCACTGTATCGCGCTGGCGGCGACGTCAAGAGCCAGCCCCAGTTGGGGAACGAGACACGTCTTGGGTCACCATCGGAGGGGAACCCGGAGAGTGTACGGGAGCAAAGGTATCCGCCTGTCCCCGGAAGCGTGAACGACGGTTTCGCGGGCGTAGGCACGCATATTTTCTCGGGTGATGGGGAAAAATCCTATTTAGAGCAGTGGTTTTATCGTCGGGGTCAGTGAGGACGAAGAACATGACCCCGGTGCTCTTTCCCGGGTTTATCTGTATGCACCACTTTTTGTACCAAAGACATAAGGTGTTGACAGCCTTTTGGATACGGGCTCTGAGAATGACTCTTTGCCTGTAAGAGAAGTTAACGACCGTGTCATCGGCGTACAGACCTAAATGAACCTAACTTGACTCTCGGCCTGGGGCCGGGTGTTCTTTTAGGTAGACAACAAACAATTACAAAAAATATATGCCCTAGTGACTAACGTACTACCAAACGATATCTAGTTTAGAAAACGAACAGCGTCATCTATCTGCGACAGTGTTGAAGAACTTGAATTAATCAATTAAATGAATTTCGAAAGTATATGACATTAAACATTAAAACGAAAAAAAATTAAAGACAAATCGTGGACAAAGTTACCTATTTACATATAGATATTTCCTTCCACAGTGCACTACCAACGAATCGCTCATAGAGATATAAAACCTGCGAATCTGCTCCTCGGTGAGAGGCGACTTCAAGTCGCAGACTTGGGCGCGTGCGGTGAACTAGCCGGCGCTGGAAGATTATCAGGAGCAGTCGGGACTCCGGCATTCCGGGCACCTGAAGCTTCAGCAGCCACTGACAAATATAATGGAGAGGTAAATTCTTTATTATACTTATATCCGAAGTCCATAATAAGACCTGTAATCTTATATAGATCAGAATATTGGGTTAGTAAGAAGATGGATAAAGAACGATTCCATGAGATGAGATGCGTTTGTGGAGATGGATGTGTGTTGTCACAAGAATGAATAAAGTCAGATATTAATGTATTAGAGGGAGTTTGAAAGTGACGCCAGGGGTAGAAAAGTTAAAGAAAATCGTTTAACATGACTTGGTCATGAATATCAAGGATGGAAAATTAGAAAAGGCTCAAAGAAAGTGTGGATGGAGTGTGAAAGAAAAAGGAGTAAATGAAGAGATGATGTCTGATACAGACGTGCAGAAGAAGAAAACATACTGCACCGACCACAAGTGAGTTGGGGGCAGGATATGAGAATAGTGATATCCATAAGGATACATCAAACAAAAGGTAACGTCTAACTGCTTGATTTGCGATCTGTGATGATGGCTTAATTGGCAGTTCGGCCGCATCTTGCGTCAATGGACGTAGGTTCGAACACACCTGCTCATCTCTGTAACAAGTCTGAGCTAGCGGTGAAGGAAAATATCGTGAGAAAACCATAACACATTGTGGTAGGGCCCTTAAGTTTGAAAACCTGTCGCCATCATCAATAGGTGTGTTTCCTGTAGCATTACTTAAGAGAGTACGTCTAGGCTTAGCGTGCTTACATCCTAGGACACATCACCACTCAACATCATGTGAGATTGTGACCAAAGCACTGAGTTGAACTGACTGCAGTAAATAATTTTTGATGAATGGTAAGGAATATTATTTGCGAGCTGAACCGCTGACATACATAGTTATCTATATGCTAATTCACTCGAAGTACCAAAGTCTGCGAGGTATGCATTTGCGTCTTACTGGTTAAAGATAACTTATTAAGATAAAAGGTTTAATAAATGATAATAGACTATTGCCGAGAAATGAGTTTCGTCGCGACGTTGCAAATAACATAGAAAATGTCTCAAGATAAAGCCGAATATCCAACAATGACTGAGATTTTTTCGAGCAGACGGATTACGTGCATTTTTATTCAATTATTATTATTATCATCATATAACTGCCTCGGTAGCGCAGTTGTATTATATACGACTGCCGTTCTGAGGTCTCGGGTTCGATCCCCGGGTCGGGTAAAGTGATATTGGGTTTTTCTACTCAGTATCATCCCGGAGTTTGGAATTTGTGCCCGATATGGCGACAGGCTCGCCCCCTGTCACATCTGGGACGGAACTAAGCTCGGCGAAATGTGGGTGGTGTAGTTCGCTACTTCACCTCTGCCTAACCCCTCGGGGATAACAGGCGTGAGCATATGTATGTATGTACGTATAACTTTTAGTAAAAGAATTTTTATGTAATTTGGTTCTTTTAAAATCGGGGCCTCTAGTGAACATTGAGCACTGTGTAAATCTCGAACCCCACATACTACAACACATTTACTGTGTGTTTGGTAGCCGCGATTGACTAGAGTTGAAGATTCTAAAGCACCACTAATAATTGGCGAAGACGGATTATATTAGCCTGAGTTTCCGAGTTTTTTTTTATTTCAAACTCGGCAAAATTTAATGTTTTCAAATACAGAATATAGACGAGAATCTATAAGAAAAAAAGAGAGGACTTTTCTCGGAGTTTTAAAGCGTGATCGAATCGGGAATGAGAAGATCCGCAGGAGAACTAAAGTAACCGTCATCGCTCGAAGAATTGTTAAACTTAAGTGGCAGTGGGCTGGCACATTGTAGAACCGATGCTCTGTGGAGCCAACAAGTTCTCGAATGGTTACTTCGTACTAGAAAGACGCAGTGTGGGAAGGAGAGAAATACCTAAGAGAGAAGAAAGAACTCCAAACTACCCTCACGACAAACCTACCCACCACAAAAAACACACCCTCCTTCAAAGCCCTTCAACTTAACCCACTCCCTAAGCATTCACCACCGCTACTCTACCACCAGCTCCAAACACTCCTCTCCTCACAGGGGGCCGACAAAAGGGACCCCCCATGTGGTGTCCTGCCTCCCGTCCCTCCTCCGCGCAGAGAGCACACCTCGGTTGCTCCGCTGTGCAGTCAATGGCCTTGTGGCCATCGACTCCACAGCGGTAGCACTGCGCCCGCCGGTCCACCTCAGAGGTGCAGACAGCCCTGGTGTGACCCAGCCCCATGCACTTGAAGCACCTCAATGGAAGTACCCCAAGCGCACGGACCTGGGGAAGGTCGCGGGAATCTGCTGGATGCAGGTCCCGCAAGATCGTTCATTATGCAGATCTTTGGGGCAAGCCTACGTCGTCTTATCGGTCTACTTCTAACACATATGAAGCCTCAAGTTAACTGTAGTTTTCACTTATCTGCATAGCACCTGCAGATCCCGCAGGCGTAATGGGCCTTAACATGTTTCTACGACGGGTTTTGCATTAAGTGTTCGTTGGTCGCGTTCGAATCGAACTCAATTTTCCTACCACTCTGCTAATTTCTAAATCTATATTATCTAACCCTGGACATGTAACGCACTTAAACCTGTGTCACTGTGATGAATTTTTCACATGTTTACGGTGGTCACGACCCAATCAAGCACGGAAGTCCTTCATTCCTTATATTTGATTATTGATTATTTATTAACATCTGTATAAAACCGTTCCAGGCAGCTGATATCTGGTCGTTAGGGATAACTCTATATGCAATGGTGACGGGGAGAGTGCCCTGGATCGGGAGCTCAGCCGTAGAACTACAGAAGAAGTTACTCAGCGAACCTCTCTCATACCCGACCAGACACCAGCCGTCGAAACAACTAAGGCACCTACTCAGCAGGATGCTGGATAAGAACCCAGTCACTAGAGCCACTATGCCGGAAATTAAGGTATATATTTTTACATGCATATTATTATCATTATATCACAAAGTAAAATAAATTTTTGTCTGTTATGGATAAACTCAAAAATTATTTCACCTAAAGTAAGCGACATTACAGCGAGTAACATAGGCATATTATTATATAGCCACATATTTTTTATTAAATATTTCTATATATTCCTACGAAGCCAGGGTTAGTCGTTAGTATATTTTTTTAAATAGCCAAAGATAAAATGATTAAATGTATTTTCCTTATCTATTTCACAATCGACTGAGATTATTGTATTTTTTTGTTTGATTAACCAAACCAAAAAAATACTATAAAAAAGTTTTGGAAGCAATTATTTTTCCTCAAACGTTCAATTATTGTCAAATTTCCAGTACTAGTTGTTTTAAATTCCTTTTTTTTTTGTGTACTCATAAAGTAAATTTTATTAAAAAAAAGAAATCTACTGCTAATGATGAACAAATAGCTTATACGCCCTTTAGGTAAAACCCTATCAACCTACAGTAGGTAAGTGAAATGTATTAACCAATTTTATAGAAAAAAAAAAAACAATTAGCAACTGCCAACAGAAAAGAGCAGTTTATATGGTTTAAAAATAACATTGGCTTTTTTGTGTTTTCAAATTGATTGTAGAATTAGATAATTTATATTTAAAACAATTTGTAAAATTTAAACCATTAACGTTTTTTTTAACATGTATCAGGTATCAGCATAAGATCAATAATTATAGACATAATTATGTTATGGTTTATTTATGAATATAAAAATGGCGTCCGATTGTACTGCCGCCGCGTTTCTGCACGCTGGCGGTCGCGTGTCACGCGTCAGAGACTATGCCTTTGCATGCATATATTCAATTTAGGCCCTGAGAAGGCCTACCATATATATACCACCGACTAAGAATCTGGTAACAAACCCTGGTTATTTTGATATGGAATTATACAACTCATAGTTACAATGTTTTTAGTATATGCAGAAATGGATGTCATTTTCAGACCTTCACATCCACTCTGTGGAAGTAACCTTTTGAAATTAAAATTTGCTTGACATAGTCCCCCTTTACTTATTATCCGGTGAATTGGTATTGTGCTTAAATAAATAGAAATTGTTGTTTTTCTTGATCATAAACCTTGTTTTGTGGCATTTGAGACAAATATATACTAACCATCTGTCAAGTTTAACTCCAAACGATACTATGCAGGAGCACGAGTGGGTGACGGCGGGAGGCGACGAGCCGCTACCCTCGGAACAGGAGAACTGCCGACTGGTGGAAGTCACCGAAGAGGACATGGCGCAAGTCGTCACCTCCATACCAAACTTGTCAACGCTCATACTTATAAAGACTATGTTGAAGAAACATAGCTTCCAGGTATATAGAAACCCTATGCATCATCAATATATCAAGAAATCCTATTTCATATCCAGTTTTTATCATATGTGTGTGGTAGTTATGAATATCTCCACAATCTAGCACTATTCTCCCACTAAACTATGTCCTAATACTTAACATTCCTTTCAGCATTTTTATCGACCATGGGTTGAATCTCGTAAAGGCGCTACCTGAAATTAACATTTCTGTGAAGCACGAAGTCATTTACATCTACTCATAAGGCAAAAATCTTTATAAAATTAGCATATTCAAATTAGTAATACAAAGATTTCTTAGAAAAGTTTAAGGTTCTTAAAGGTTAGAAGTACCCGCACAACACGGTTCTTTTTTGTTACTAGTTGTTAGATTTGTTTAATTTTTAGTTACTTCTTTATTATCTTCTTGTGTGTATGTTTATTTCATTCTTTCTTCCTTTTTCTTTTTTACTGAGACTCGTTTATATGAATTTAAATTGATTTTAATTTGTTGGCACCGACGGCTGTATCCGCGTGAATTTTGTTGTCAGAGCTTAGCATGTTAACATAAGTAAGTGGAAAGATCTGATGGTGGTGATATCCACAGAACCCGTTCCTACGCAGTCGAGAGGGGAGCTCCGCGCGGAGAGACTCGGGGAGTGGACGCGGCGACGCGGACAAGGGAGTGGCCGCCTGCAAGCGGGGCGGGTTGGCTCGAGCTGGTCGCTCGCTCTCAGCTCCCGGGAACTACCTCACTGAACGGTCAGCAATCTCACACACCATCCTTTCCTGTCCGCTCACCAGTTCTTTTTCCCATTTCTTGAATTCACCTAATTTTAAATGACGTTACTATCTGTTAACGCTCAGGGTCATATTTTCTACAAAAGGGATTAACCACTACATTATAGTTTGAATGAGTTTTACTTCATTTAAACCAGTGTTGCCAGTTATTGACCAGTGTATGTTGCCAGTAATGACATACGGCACTGAAACGTGGTCACTTGCAATGGGCCCAATAAGGAAGCTCAAAGTTACCCAAA
This sequence comes from Samia ricini, assembly GCA_014132275.2. Taxonomy (NCBI): domain Eukaryota; kingdom Metazoa; phylum Arthropoda; class Insecta; order Lepidoptera; family Saturniidae; genus Samia; species Samia ricini. The sequence goes on from AP028168.1 coordinate 30,060,932, forward strand.
GGGCAATGGAGAGGGCTGTGCTTGGAGTTTCCCTGCGTGATCGAATCAGAAATGAGGAGATCTGCAGAAGAACCAAAGTAACCGACATTGTCCGAAGAATTGCCAAACTGAAGTAGCAATGGGATGGGCACATTGCACGTGGAACCGATGCGCGATGTGGCCAACGGATTCTCGAATGGCTGCCGTGTACTGGAAGACGAAGTGTGGGTGTGCGCCCCCCACAAGGTGGATCGACGACCAGGAGAAGGTCGCGGGAGCCCGCTGAATGCGGGTGGCGCAAGACCGGCCGTCGTGGAAATCTTTGGCGGAGACCTACATATATCCAGCAGTAGACGTCTTTCGGTTTAATGGATGGATGGATGGAAGATACAAATATTATTCAATTTCCGTTACCTCCGATAACCCGTCTCTACAGTTGACCTTCTCTTTTTGGCCTGACCAACTCTGTTGACCGTAAGGTCTGCAGAGCTTTAACGGACCTTTGACAGTTAATTCCATTCGTAGGCTTATCCCTGAAGTCAACGTAAGACTATGGTGAAACTGTAATCTATAAAGGATTTGAGTCGTCTTGCAACAACCGATCACCTTTTCTGTCAGTATACTTAGTCAGTAGCTACAGTAGTAGCAGTGGCCTGACAACTCCAGTAAAATGTGAGGTGAACACTTAAGGCACTTAAATGGGACAGTGGTTTTAAGCCCAAGAGCATCAAAATGGTACTATCTACCACTACTACTGGTAATATCAGTTTGGCCTAAATTGGCAGCTTGAGGGCTAAAACGTAAAATCGCACTAAATTTGCGGTAGTTAAAGGAAACTAGAAAACTTCACAGTTCTTTACAGAACCTCCGTGTAGTGTGTAGCCCACGCACCTTCGTATACAATAACGTTGCTTTAAAAGTTGCCCACTTTATCTAAAAAACTTATCTTGTTTGTTATATTTGTATTCGAACTTATTTATTTGAAAGAGAAGAAAGTATGACAGATTGCGTAATTTCGATAGAAGGAGACAGAGTGGAACAAGTGGAAGAGTTTGTGTACTTGGGATCAAGGGTTACGAGAGATGGAAAGTGTGACGATGATATTGAGCGAAGAGTTTTGTTAGGGAATAGAGTGAATGGGGCCCTGCGTAACTTCATGTGCGGCCAGAAAGTGACTGAAAAGGCGCGTTTGGCTGTGCATTGAGGAGTCCTGGTCCCTACACTTAGGTATGGTAGTGAATGCTGGGTTTGGTAGAAGAAGCATGAAAGTAAGATTAACGCAGTGGAAATGAGAAGTCTGAGAAGTATAGCTGGAGTGAAGACGATTGACAAAGTCAGGAATAGTATGATAAGGGAACGCTGTGGTGGTGGTGGTGGTGAGGATGTGGTGACCAAAATAGAGAAAGGTATGCTTAGTTGGTTCGGGCATGTAGAGAGGATGGATGAGAGAACATTAACGAAATTAATTTATAAGGCGAGGGTGAATGGGCAAGTCGGTAAGGGTCGACCTAGGCGAATGTATCTAGACCAAATCAATCATGTCTTAAATAAAGGCCAGGTAAAAAGTACCCATAACCGACGAGCATGTATGAAAGCGCTCATGAAAGTAGAGGAAGCGAAAGAGGTATGCCAAGATCGTAGCAAGTGGAAGGACGTAATCTCTGCCTACCCCCACGGGAGAAAGGCGTGATGCTATGTATGTATGTATGTATGTATTCGAACTTCCATTGTAATCAAGCAAACTTTGAAGGTGGTATTAAGTGGTTGTATATACGTGTAATATGTTTTTTTTTTTTTTCGGTAATTAAATAAAGAAATTAAAAAAAAAAACGTAGAATGCAGTTTGTATCTTAGTTGGGTTAACTAATTTATAAATTGACTATTTTGTTATCCAGTGAAGCATCGTTCGACGTTGGCTTGGAGTCGGTGCAGGAGCGGGACCAAACTCTGGATGTGGGTAAAGAGAAGTGCGCTTCGAGAGGTGAGAGTAAGCAGGGGAAAGGGGTTCCGAATGCGCGGTGATAGAGCCGGTACGCGGTGCGTGGCGCCTGACACGACCGCCTCCCGCCGCGGCCGCCGCTACTCTGCGTCTGTGCGTGCTCGTGCGCATGCGCGTGTGGACTGCGTGTCTGCGTTTGTCCGCATCGAATGTGCTTCCTCACTTCTCTAAAGTTTGAAACCTTCTCGATCTCTGTAACAACCTTATTTATTGTTACAAGTTTCATTTCATATATATTATAAAATAAACAATTTTCGATTTTATAGGTTGCGCAAGGCCACGAAAATGACCGTCTCAAGGTCATTGCGGCCATCTTAGTAATTACCATTTCTGCTTAATAATCTTTTAACGAAAAGGTTCGTATCGGAACCATCAAGTGATTCTAAGAAACTTTGCAATTATACTTTTAAAAACATGTGTTAATAATTATTTAAATTTTATGTAAGTTTTTATATATACTTGATATTAATAAGTGTGTACTTGGATATTTTTTTTATAAATTTACTCTAGAAAAATATAATTTCTTATTTCGTAGGTACGATTATAATTTATTTTTTTAAATTACCTATTTAATTAAGATTGGTTGCTTGTAATTCTTGATCTTGTTAGAATATAAATGCACTTAGAATAATTAGTTAAGTGTTTTTTTTATATAAAAATCTATTAATTATATTATTGCATTATAGATAATATTATTATTTAATTTAGAAAAAAAAAATTACAATAAGGAAATGTATATATTTTGAAAATTAATTCCTTTAAATAAAACAAATTGCTCAATGCTTGTTTCAGGTCATATTATTGTTAATTGAGTAAGAAAACTATATATAGTAATAATCATGATTTTCAGTGACTTTATAATTGTACTTACTATTTTTTTTTAATTTCATAAAAACTTTCTTTTTAATATGTACGTGGTATTGTCATATCATAGAAAGCCTTAATTGTCTCTTACTTCCTATATTACGACGAAGCATTTAGTCTATCCATATTGTTTTTTGTCTATTTTGCATAATAGAGTCACATTTATAATGATGTATTTTAAAAGTAAGGTTATTTCTATATAACACACACTATAAGGGATACTTATACCGAGTAACATAATATGTTTACTGAGGAACAAAATATTCACAATAAAAGTGAAGTAAGACAGTAAGAATACCAGAATTCACTTTTACAATCATAAATACATATTTATGGTCTGTTTTTCCTTCCTTGTTTAGTCCTTCAAAACTAGGTAAAGGATTTTGATGCAGTTTTTACACTCAAGATATTTTTTTTAAGGATGATTCACATGATTCTTTTTTAAATAGAAGATATATTTATCTGGCCAGGTTTTAGTATAGGTTTTAGTTTTAGTTTAGGTTATAGTTACATATATATAAAAGTCACTGATAATCACTAGAACAATACGAGACATTTTAATATCATCGAAGAGGGAAGAAAATGTTTTAAAACGTGTATGGAACTGGAGCTAGGTGTATTCACAATTAACTCACAGATAGCTCTTTAATTTCGTATTAAATACATTTTGAAACGATAATGGCGTAGTGAGTAATGTAGTCGGATTACGCGTCTATAGACGCGGGTACGAATCCTTCTATCCAACTCAAAAATCGGCCTGAGTTTTCGGTGATTTTTTTTTTTTTGACGGGGTTAATGCATTTACGCTCATGTTTGAGACCTGTCACCAAACACCAATAGGTGTGTTCCGGCAATTGAAAACCAGTACCTCTAGGCTTAGTGTGTTTACCATCCTGGACACACCGTCACTTAACATCAGGTGAGACTCTGGTCAAACCACTGAGTCTATATAGTGAAAAAAAATATAAATGTCGATTTAAAGATATTTTTACAACAGTCATGCTTACTTTGTAATTTATATAAAAGCAATGGATTAAAGAAATTATTGTCGTTTGGTCGAGACGTCTCACGACCAGAAGGCTGGCCTTTTTCTCGATCAGAGAATCAGCATTGCCATACAACGTGCCAATGCTGCCAGCATTCTAGGTACGTTTCTTACAGCGGCGATTTGGAGGGCTTCGATTTTTTGTAAATATTTTCTTTTTTTTCAATAATAATGTATATTTATATTATTAAATAATTCTATATGTACAATATTATATTAATGTCTCCTATATTGTCTAAAAACACATTTTTTGAATAAATATAATATTAAGGCAAGTTTTGTCACCTGTCAGACGGTAAGTATAGAATATATGATAAGGAATATTGAAAAAGTTATGATAAGCGAATGACCAATTTTCACAGTCAAATTAGAAATTTTTTATATTCTTTGATAGACGCGAGCATTTTATATTGTTCTGATTTTATAGTCTGTATGCAACGCATTGTAATAAAGGTGTCGGCTGTTAAGTCTTTTTTTAATATATTTTTAAATTCTCTTGAATTTGGTGTAATTTTCTTAAATTCCAAATGATTACAACAAAAAGTTTATTGTTTTAAATACTTCACAGTTTCGAATTAATAGTCTACTAGTCTCAAAAACAGCAATGTTGAACAAAAACCTTAGGCCTCAAATTCTATTCCGCTATCCCGTATCGTCCCCATCATCCCAAACGCGGCGGACGGCCCCGGGGGGGTTTAGAGGGTATTTCCGGACGCTTCACGTCCGGGTGAGTCCCACACTGGTGCGGAGACATCCCTCCGCACCCCCTTACTAATTGCATTGGGGGACTTCGGTCTCAGTAATGCAATTGGTAAGGGTAGAGCGTAAACGCACTCCCCTCGTCAACAAAAAAAATTAAAAAAAATCGTACATATTATTGAACAAATAATGCATATAACAAATCCATCCATCCATTAAACGACGTCTACTGCTGGACATAGATCTCCCCCAAAGATTTCCACGACCACCGGTCTTGCGCCACCCGTATCCAGCGAACTCCCGCGACCTTCACCAGGTCGTCGGTCCACCTTGTGGGGAGCCTACCCACGCTGCGTCTTCCAGTACACGGCAACTATTAGAGAACCCATGGGCCCCATCGGGCATCGGTTCTACGAATAACGTGGCTAGCCTATTACCACTTACATTTGGCAATTCTCCGGGCAATGTCGGTTACCTTGGTTCTTCTACGGATCTCCTCTTTTCTGCTTCGATCACGCAGTGAAACTCCGAGGATTCCCCCCTCCATTGCTTTTTGGGTAACTTTGAGCTTCCTAATAAACTCTATTTAAAGTGACCACGTCTCAGTGCCATTTTTATGGTAAATAAAAAATGTAAGGATTAGATAGAATCCAACTCGCGAGTGAGTTTGCATACTCATGTAACGGCCAAGCCGAAGTTCGTACCATTTTGGTAACCCTTGTGCTGGTCACCTTTTTGCGGCTGAGTGCCTTCAGCACTCGCCCCCAAAGTCACGGTGAAGCTGTAAAGGCCCTTCCGGTCAACAGCATTAGCTAGGTTGAAAAAAAAAGTGCCAGCATTGTGCCTGTGGCAAGCAATCAGTTGTTACATTTTTTTGAGAAATGGACATAGTTGCTTTTGTAACTAGTAGACTCAATTATTTCCCGCAACATCTATGATTATTATTGACAGACTATATCTCCGAACAAATAAAGATTCGCATAATGCACAGGGTCCCCGATATTAAAACAATATTATTTTAATTGTAAAACAGATATTTACAACATATTCCCACGTTTTTTTTTTGGATTATTTAAGGTTTTCTTTCCTATATTTTTAGAGTTAGAGCAGCTATTTATAAATTAAATATAAGCCTAATATGAACAAAGTAAAATATACACAAGTAGTGATAGAGACTACAAGTTTGTTCTTTGCTATTTATAACACAATTGTTATCATATAGTGTCTGAGTAAACAGACTAAAAAGTATATTGACTCTTTTGCACCTGATTGATTCTAATTTACCGAACCTGAAAAAGTTTTACCTCGACTTCTGCTCGCCATCTGTAATGTTGTAAATATCTGTCGACAAACCTTTTTATTTCTAATTACATGCCTAGAATATTAGTTTGTTTTACTATTATGTATCATCCTAGCTTAGATTTAAATCGTTCGATGTATTTAGTTGAAATGTTCGCTGTGTTACCATTCTGAAAACTTTAGTGATCCATGATATTTGCCTTATTAATTGCCCTTAGTAATTATTGTTCTACAATTCCTTACAAAGTCTGTTATTCCCGAATGCGTTTTCTATAAGAGAATATTCTTTCTGGTTATAATTATTTTTTTCATTGTTATTCGCTATTATTTTCATAACTTATAGAAACAGAATATATAAACGAAAACCTGACAAGATAATATATCTATGAGTCAAGAAAGGACTCTTGTAAATCGGTTCAGTGGTTCCCAAGTAATAGGTTCATTAATGAAACTTTGTCTTTTGCAATATATGAGGAATTTAAAGCCGAATTTAAATAAACTAGTAGTCGAAATACAATTATTAAAATTTTAGTTTCTCTATCTGTCTGTTTGTTCCGGGTAATCTCCGGAACGGCTAAATGGATTCTGACGGAACTTTTGGTACATAGCTGAAGTTACTCCGGGTACTTTTTATTTTCAAAAATAATTAGGATTCCTAGTAAAAAAAAAGTAAAACTCATAAAAAATTTAATAAAATCCGACTCAATACACAGTTTTACGAACAAATGCTTGAATTTATGAGAAATATGTTTACAAAAAAAATATGCGAACGCAGTGAAGAATATATGAAACGTGGGAGCAGCCGCGGGCACACAGCTAGTTTATACACATATTCGAACTTAGTGTTGGTGTGTAATAAAAAAAAATCGTAAATCATCATAAAGTGTTCAGAATGGCTGATAGTCTTTATTCCTGGGGTCCACGGGATCCCTATTTATCCTTTGCAAGCGAAAGGTCCAAGTGTTGTTTGCCTTTGATTGTTGTGATAGCATAATACGAAGCGTTGTGCTTTTTTAAATTATAATATTCAAAATTTTAATGTAAATATTATAGTATAAAAAAAAAAAAATTTTCAACATTATTAAAGGTAATTTGAAACAATTTATATAGGTAATAATAGTTTTTAGCAAAAAAAAAAAAAAAAAAAGGCACTACAATCTTTAAAAACAAAATCAAATCGTTGCTAATTGTAAACTTACTTGTAAGTTGAAAAAAAAAAAAAACTTTATTTAAATTAATAATATATTTTATACTATTAATAATAAATTGGACAAACGGTAATGTTTAATGTTTATTGTATAATTTTTTTTATTGTGTAAATTTAGAAATAGTTAATTATTTATTTTTTTGTTTTTTTTTTAAATTTAATAAAAACGATTATTGAGTTACAGTTTTTTTTTTACTTCTCACTTGATACACCAATTATTGAACGACATGAATTTGAATATGATCATATATCTGAGCTTTGTTGAGTTATATACCAGCATAGTACAAGTCAAACAACAAAATTCATACAATTCCATGCAAACTTAATCCAAAATCCACACAAAACTTACAAATTACAAATTCACTTAAAAGTTACGTCTTTATGATAATGATTAGATAGATTTATCTATACTTATATTTGAAATGTTATTACCTAGGATCAATATCAAATGTTTCGCTATCGAACGTGGAAATTGCAAATTCTGGTTGCATCATTACCCTTTGTTTATTCCCCTTCGATCCTGGATTAGTACGGATTTGCTCCTTCGATTCATTTACTTGATTGTTTTCTCCATTATCTTGATTATTCGGTTCGTCTTTATTGATATTTGATGCTCGCTCAGGTATCGCTTTAATATTATCTACGTCTTTAATAAGCACGTTCGATGCTCGTAACAATATAATATCTAGGTCATTGTTTCCTTGTATCGGTGTGGTTACTCGCGGTAGAGTTTGAGTTTGTATGTTATTAGACATATCTATTGATGGTAAATTTACCACACGCACTAGAGCAGGCTTACCATTTATATTTATAATAACGTAATTAGCATTATTATTGATGTTTGATTGGACAGGACCCACTGTAGCCGCTGAAGGGCTATCTGAATGAATATGTCGATCGGCAGTATTAGCCTGGATTAATTCCACGGGAAGATTCTTTGGATTATTTTCTAGAGTTTGCAGTTCTCGATGATTCTCATTTGGTAGTAGGTTTAGTCTGTTATTTGCTGCAGAATGGATACGATTAATCAGATTCACAATTGGTGATGCCGGTGTAGTAGAAAGCTCAGCATTTTTAACTGCATTCTGTTGTCTTGGTAAATTTAAGTTAGATATATCTCCAATACTGTTATCGTAATTGTCATTTACAAAACGTGCCACTGGATTATATATATCAAATGCTCCGTGTTTATATTTAGCGGAATGTTTTTTACCTTGTATATAATTTAGTAGTTGTGATTTGTATTTACCACCAGTAGTTACTGTTCGTAAATCAACCTGATTCTGAACGTGTAGAATATGCCTATGAAGAATATGACGGTGATGGCTATGAACGTCGACTGCGTAGAAAAATACGAAAAGAATCTGAAACTGAAAATATCCTTTCGATACGACAAAAGCTAATATATTGCAAGTGTCGATGTCTCCGAAAATTTGTCTCTGAAAATTAAATATTTAGTCACGTGCATTGAAGATGCAAATAAAGCTACCAGTATCTGAGTGCTTATAGACTGTGTCTTGCATATAAAAGTAAACAAGCTCTTATATAAACTCAATCATTTTCCAACTTATTCCGTAAAAATTCCGTAAAATGGTTCCCTCATGTTTTTTTTTAACTATTTTTAAACCCTGTTTACTACAGAGCAATGTGCTAAATAATACAAAAGGTTCGTGGTAATCACTCCAAGCAAATTGTAACATAAACATACTTATGTCTACTTCAGAAACACCAGTAATCTATTTTTGTTTAATTTTGTTTATACCATATTTTAGAACGGACTACATGAGTTTAACTATTTTGATATATATATATGTTTTTATAATCTCTTGCCCAAAACCTAGAGAAATTAGGAACTAGGAGGAACCTTTCAATAACCAAACAGAAATCGATTATAAATGTAAACTGATATTTTATTATATTATACTACTGTGACCTCACATTTTTCAGATAGTTCAGTAGTAGTCTGGTGCCTATACTATTTTATAATAAGCCTGAGCTTTCGTTGACGAAAAACATCATGACCTAACAATACCTTGGTGGTAGGACATTTTCTAATGCCGACTTGGCTATCTATCACGGTCTAGTTCGAAAATCTGTCATCGAGGCCACATAGGCATATTCTTTTTTTTTCTTTTTTTTTTTTTTTTATACCGTATAAGCTCACCTGATGTTAAGTGACGATGTGGTCCAGGATAGTAAACACACCAAGCCTAGATACTGGTTCTCAAGCTATGCTGAAGGAACACACCTATTGGTATTTGGCGACAGGTTTTCGAACTTGAGAATAGTAGCGACCCAGGCGAGCATCATTAGAGAGTGCCCTACCACCATGCTATGGTTTCCTCACGATGTTTTCCTCCATCGAAAGCTCAGGCCGATTTTAGACTCGGATAGGCGGGAACAAAGCGGAATTCGGCCGCACTACCCGCTGGACCATCGTTTTATTCTGGCAGGATCATATTAAGCCTACTACTTCAAGGAGCACCTCTAACGTTTACCACATTGGGCATCTTAACATCAGATGTTATTGTGAAAAAAGCACCGAGTCTATGCAGTACAGAAATTAAAAAAATAATTATATAGTAATCATTTAGATGGATTTTTATCTTAGAACTGCATCAATTAAGAATATTTCAAGCAGATTGAAATTTAATAAGAGAGTAACTCACCAGCCTATTCTTGATCATGTTTGAACCGTAAATGATAAATTAATTACAATAAAAAACAATAGTTATAAATGCGACGGCTTCGAGAAACCACAATATTAATTACATACATAAGCGATAAGCGTCGATCGTAATTGGGGTATTTTTAATGACTTGATTTATGCTTGAGACTCGTCAGTAACTTTGATATATATTCTCGATACGGTAAATCTTTTTAGTCGACTTCAGAAAAATAATTTACAATCTATACTAATAAATGAAATTTAAGCGTCTGTTTGTAATATCAAAATAACATATTTTATTAAATACATATGAATACTAATATACCAAAAACACAATTTTAAAATTTTTGCATGTCTGTCTGTTTACTCCGGCTAATCTCCGGAACGGCTGAACTGATTTTGACTGGACTTTATTGCCAGACAGGAGTAGTTATTCCGCTTAACTGTGACTGTTTTATTTTTCGAAAATAATTAGGGTTACGCTTAAAAAAATATAACTCATGAAATGGTAAATAAAATCTGATTCAATGGTTTTACTGGCAGGTGTTTGAATTTATGAGAAATATTTTGCTTTCTATTAGTAGCATTTTTTTTAATATATATATTTAAGGTTCCTTGTAAAAAAATAAAACTGTTGATATTTTGAACAAAACACGATTCAATTATTATCCAATGATTATTTAAAAGTACATTACGCAGTGAATAATATTGAATAAATATAATAAAACCACAGATTTTAAAGTTACATAAATATTAGATAGATATCCTGAATATATATCATTATTTCGTATCATTTTGAATTACGAGCCAGTTTGCAAAATTATTTTCAGAACTTTTTTCGTATAAAATTAATAAATTACGCACAATATGTTAGGTTAAGATACTCATGATATAGATAAGACATAAAATATGTGTATTTCGAATATGTTTGCAAATGTAGTAAATATAAACCGTCTATACTTTTTCATCGAATTTTCTTCTCGAGGGAAATCAGCTTAATACACGACCCGCGAGTTATAAGTTTATTTCCAGTTTATGAGCATCTTGGCGATGAGATTCTGCGCTTGAAATCTATTTGCGATGTCCGTTCGTTACATATATTGAATTACCAACAAGTGCTTTGCAGGTTTAATGAAATGTAAGTCTTAAAAAAGTTCAAAGTAATATGTACTACATATATTTATCTCCTATATATACTATATATTAAACGGTTTTACAATAAGATCCCAAGTAACATTACCGATTTACCTGACAATAAGTTCAAGTATTATGTCAAGCAAGTTTTAATCTCAAAAGATTATTACAGGGTGGATCATTACGTGAACGATAGTGATGTCTGGAAATAACCCACATCTCTGTGCTTCCACTAAAAACTACGATTTGTATAGTTTTTTATATGACAAAAAAATGATATATATTATATTTATGAAAAAAAAAGAACCAGATCGAGTTTCTCGCCTGCGCTCTTCTCGACTGGGTTGTTTTCCGAACCGGTGGTAGTGTTTTAGACGTTCATAAGCGCCTTCTTAGGGCCTAAATTGAATAAATAAATTTTGATTTTGATTTTGATTTTGAATCGACTAATAACACCGAGGTTGATCCGCAATCCATATCTTTGGGTTTCTTCGAATTTCACCAAACGTTATGTTCATACAATTGTGATAGTATGATTTGCCTTTATTACGGTATCGTTCATTATTTTATTTTTGTAATAATGTTTCTGTTGTTCTATTCTTTTGCTGTTAAAGATTACTAGCACTTAAAAATATGATGATATTTAGTTTATTTTAATTTCATGTAATTATTTTTATTCCGTGTGGAGGTTTAATTTGTTTTTTCTCCCGCATTCCTTCTCCACGATTAATGGTTTTAACACACAGCGGGCGGGTCAGGTGGCCAGCGTGATATTTATATGGAAGACGTCTCGTCGACGTGAGCCGAGCGCGACCTCTTCTATAGTAAATTCGCGCTAGTGTCCCGACCCCTTTTTTTTTTTTTTTTTTCGAGGGAAATGCATTTACGCACTAGCCGTCCAGCCAGATCTGCTAGGGACCCCCCCTTCCAGATCTGGTTGAAACGTGTCTGAAGATGTGTGACAGTCTCTCGCACGAAAGCGCGAGAGGCTGTCACACAGGATTAGCGTGGGACTCGCGGCGAGAAGCGCCGTTGACCACTACCCACTAAACCCCCCGGTACCTCCCGCCACCTAGTTGGAGCAAACACGGGATCGGACTATGCATTCACCGCGAGAGCTCCAGTGGCCGCCAAGAGATCACAATCCTAATCGCATCCGGGAGTGGGTAGAGAGTATCCCTCTCACCCCTACTCCCTGAGTACCCTCAACCCCCGACATCTGTGGCGCTGGTGTCCCGACCCGCCCGCTGTGTTAAATTCATAAGTATTTTTATTTCAATATAATATTTCCTATCAAATCGCGTGTACTCCGCTCACCATACTTTTATGTAATCAAACGTATTTATCGACTAAACCAAATTTACTTTCTTGAAATAAACGAAAACAAGCAAATAAAGGCAAAAATGAACACCACAATTTTGAAAACTGTGGAAAACACTTGGAACGTGAAGTGTTGTTTATAGAAAACATGACTGCCGGTGCGTAGAAAACATGACACACGCCACAATCCATAAAATATTATTTGATTAGGCGTATTTTAAGTTAATTTATTGAACTTACCGATTAAAAGATACTACTACTGTACTTTTATTAAGGTCTTTCTTGAATTCATTAAACAATATTTCAGTAAACATGAAGGTATATTGATGTAATAAAACTTAAACATTCAAAGAGTTAGTATGTAAACTATAACGTGAGTTAATAATTCAATTTTAACTTCAATTCGAGCAGTATCACGTTTACATTCAATATAATATGTATGTATAAATTGAAAAAATTGCATCCCGTTTACTCCGTTGGGAAATTAAGGTTCCATGTTTCAAAGTTTAGAATTCTAGAGGATCCCGTTTCTTGGTTATAATGGCATCGATAAAAAAGCACCGTAGAGATAGAATTATTATTAGCGTAAAATAAACACATACATACCAAGCGATAACCTTTTTTATAATGTAAAAATTTGTACGTTATATAAATGAAAAAGAGTTCCAGCAATCATTTATAAATCTGTGATATTTTCGTGATTTAAAATCAAAATCAAAATCAGCGTTCCAGCAGCGCCATTTGAGAACTAATACCTCTAGGATTAGTGTGTGTCATCCTGGACCACATCGTCACTTAGCATCACGTGAGATTGTGGTCAAAACACTCAGCCTGTACCGTGTAAAAAAACAAACGAAGGAATCCTCTCTCCACGTCTATTTACTTTACAATATATTATTAGTGTATTAGTGAAATGTTTATATTCAGTCTTGTTTTTATAATAAAACTATTTAGATCCATTAGTGAATTCGTTAAACTTAAAGGTAAACCCGGATTGGTTCCTTGGAACAAAACAGCGATTGTCCAATCCAGTACATTAACATCTTTGTATTATAACCTATTTATCGTCTAATATAATGTAACAATTTACTGAGAATTCGAAACGCTATATCTAACTCGAAATTATATCAAGTAATATTATTTGATTTCATTCGAGCAAAAAGCCTTCGTATATTTCGTGTCATCAATCTAAGACAGAATTTTTGTAAAAAATCTTATTATTATCTCTTACATCTCTTAGCATGAAATTCAAGTAAAAAAATGTGCCTGTCTATCTTTTAATAACGTACTTTTTTTTTTTTTTTTTGACGGGGGGAAATGCATTTACGCACTACCCTTATCTATTGTATTTAGGGGATCAAAGTCCCCCAATACAGATAAGGGGGCACGGAGTGACGAGCTCCGTGCCAGTGTGGGACTCACCCGGGCGAGAGTCGCCCGGAAATACCCACTAAAACCCCCCGGGGCCGTCCGCTGCATTTGGGGTGGGGGCGACACGGGGTGGCTTTCGCAAGCACCGCGTCGCTTTAATAACGTACCTAAATAAAGAGTAAATATAATAGTATTGATAAAGAAAATTTATATCTATTTTTTTTGACGACTTTATTGAATTATTATCGTGCCTGACTGTATCGCGACCACCATATGTCTATGTTAAGCGACGATGGCGCAGTTGATAGTGCGGTAGGATTCCGCGTAAATGGGCGCAGGTTCGAACTCACCTATTCAACTCTAAAAAATCATCTTAGTTTTCGGTAAAGGAAAAGATCGTGAGAAAAAATGGTGTTTTCTTATAATGTCCGGTTGGGTAACTACAACCCACAAGTTTGAAATCCAGTCGTCAAATACCAACGGGTGTGAAAATCAGTACTTCTAGGCTTAGTGTGTTTACCATTCTGGACCACATTGTCGCTTACCGTCAGATGAGATTGTTGTCCAAGCACTGTTTAAAAAAACGGGTAGAGTGATGCTGCCGGAACAAAATCAAAATCAAAATGTATTTATTCAATTTAGGCCCTAAGAAGGCGCTTATGAACGTCTAAAACACTACCACCGGTTCGGAAAACAACCCAGTCAAGAAGAGCCGGCAAGAAACTCGATCTGGTTCTTTTTTTTTTTTTGCATAAATATAATATATGTCATTTTTTTTGTCATATAAAAAAACTATACAAATCGTAGTTTTTAGTGGAAGCACAGAGATGTGGGTTAATTCCAGACATCACTATCGTTCACGTAATGATCCATCCTGTAATAACCTTTTGAGATTAAAACTTGCTTGACATAATACTTGAACTTATTGTCAGGTAAATCGCTAATGTTACTTGGGATCTTATTGTAAAACCGAATACTATTACCTATAAAGCTTTTATTACACTTACTTAACCTAAAGCGTGGTTCCGGCCAACTTGTCTTTACTTCTAGTATTTAAATTATGACGATCATTCACTAAAGCAGTGACTATTATTTATTGTAGTTCTTAATCTAAATGGACTTATTAACTAAACTAATTAATTGAATTAAATGCATCTTTACCAACAGTAACAAAATTTCACTAATTTCAGTTCGATGTAGTTAATTTTATTGAAATTTATAAATGGGTAACTTTGTAAAATCGTAGCGGATTTTACAGTAGGAGTAATTTCCTGGAATTTTCAAAATAAAGAATAATTAAAAAGAAATATATTTATTTATTTAAGTTTCATTTTTTCTCAACGGCTCTTTTATTTCTGAACGACATTCCCATGTTTGAAAACTGAGGTACCTGCTGCCAACTCGATATAGGTATTTCATTGCCTATGAATATTTTACCACCACTCGGCATATAATTTCCACCACTTGACTGATTGTTAGGGATACACCCGAGATGGGCTAACAAATAATTCCACAGTGCACTGTTCATCGAGGCGTGCGGCTGCTTTCCGAAATTTTGCGATACTAAATGCTGATTCAGTCCGTTGTTAAAACCGCCAGTGAGGTAATCATTAGGAAGATTAACTCCCGAAAACGTTCTCATCAGTGTTGCTAAATACTGAGGATCGGCAGCCACTTGGCCGGATACGATACCTTGGCTTGGAATATTCATAGGTACATTAGGAACATAATTTGGGTGTCCAACATTTTGTCCTGAAACCTCGAACTTTATTACGGGTACATCACGAATGGCTGTAGAAATAACGCTGGACCCGAACTGTTGATTATTCCCCAAATTCGGAGTATTACTTAAGAGCTTATGCAGAATTTCGAACGTGCCTGGTCTTTCACTCTCTCTACGAAGTGGATCGTGTGATAAAGCACCCGAATTCTTGTTTATATAATGTAATGTAATAACATATCGTTAACGTGTGGCACGGATGATTTAGATCCATCTTGCCCTTTTTCGATTGTGATCCGAACGTGGTCGTTACTCAAAAATTTACTATTGAAACCAGAATCACCGAGCTGTTTCAACAAGATATTTACAAGTTCAGATTCTGGTACATTTTGCGACATACCGATTTCTGGATTAATTCTGGTTGGTACATTGCTCAGTTTTAAGCCAAGCTGTTCTATAAGCTTCGATAGACTAATATCAGAACCTGATGATCCTAAAGTATTCCCCGTGGGATGCTGTGCGCCTACGTTAATCCCGACTTGCCCAGGGATAGTAGAAGGCAGATTCGGAAGGTTTACATAGTTAGGAGTAGCTCCAATCTGGTGTGGTTGGCCGCTGTTTGATTGCGTAGTGACCAAAACCTTCAATAAATTGATTAAGTTCGTCCCATTGATGTTTACCTCATTTGGATATGCTGGTTGTATCTGTTGGTTGATTGGTTGCATTGGTACGTTAACGTTGAGTCCTGGTATAGTTATTCCAGAATTAACTTGTGTAGGTATTCCTGAATGTACTGGTATATTAATGCCTGTGTTCACGGGTATACTTGGTTGACTAGCCTGTGCTGGAAAATTTATGCTGATTCCGGGGACGTTTATAGATTCTCTTGGAGGTAGCGATGCTGGTAACATAATATTCATACCGTGACTGTTGAAACCAGGGTTGAGAGATGGCTGTTGTTGCCAGTTTATATTCATATTTGGTATGTTTACACCAGTGTGGGCAGGTAGGTTTGGTTGGTTCGGTACGTTCATCGTAACGGAAGGAATATTTACGTTGGATAGTATGTTGGAGCTCGGAATTTGTTGCGTTGGTTGTTGAATAATATTGAAATTAGGATATATATCGCTAGGATTTATAGGCTGTGGAGCTGGTGTTGGGAAGTTAATATTGACACCGGGTATGTTTATATTAGGTCTTCTATCTATGTTCTGTGCAGGTACGTTGACAAAATTAATGTTGGGATTTGTAGGATAATTTGTATGTACTATACCTCCACTCACGACATTGTTTGGATTGGGCGGCATATTTGGATGATTATTATTAGGGTAATTGTTTGGCAGCTGTATATTCGGATTAACTGTTCCAGAATTAGGATGGTTGGTAGGTGCGTAAATAGGAATAGAACCAATTTTAGATAAACCCGGTATATTTATGCCTAAGGTCGGAAGCATTCCGTTGATCTGTTGCCAGTTTGGGTCGTGAATTATATTCGGTTGACCATTCGCCAGTAATATGATATAACTGGGTACTCCATTCTGAGGCAGAACGTTCGCCTGGTTCAAAGGGACGAATTTTCCTTGTCCTCCAGGCAACATGACGTATATATACCCTTGTTGACAATTAATACCATTCAGTCCATTTAGTATTTGATTGGCTCCACCTAAATGGTTCCCCAGTAGATCACCAATATTAAGAATGATCACACTCTGATTAGTGACACCTCCTTTACTTATAATATCATTAAGGTCTGGGTTAGGCGTTGTTGGGCCTGTATGTACTGCTGCGTCATTAGTTACAGGCTTACCTGTAGTAACTAATGGGTTTTCAGTAGATGTCACTTGATTCTTTTGAATATTCAATAAAGCCGTTAGAAGGTCATTCAAAGTTATATTTTGGTTTGGTCTACCTGTAGGCAAAGGCCTTAGTCCTGCTTCGGGTTTCTGGTTTTGGTGTAGCAGTAGCAGTCGGTTTGTCTTTGCTTGGTGGATTATTAATTGTTTCGTTCTTTATCAACGTAGAATTATTACCTGCATATTGACCATGGCTTATAGTGACTAGCAAGGTTAAACCTAATGCTATCAACATCTGTAAATATATAACACAAAAATTAGGTTTTAAATATACTTCTATAATCAAGCTGAATAATGAAAAAACTAAGTAAAATATATAATTATAGACAATAACAGACTCTATACCGGCGACTTCGCTCGAAATACAGATTATTTTACAAAATTCAATTTTTTACTAATATTCACCACATTTAGATCACTAGTTCAAAAAGAACCCTGACGTCATAAAAACCCGGAAAAGAACTGCATCTATTGATGATTGAGTAATTAATTGAGTATTTAATTAGTATGGTCATATAGTTGATGTAGGCAGATTCGAAAACATCTATCCCATTCTAAACATAACTGAGCTTTTATTTTTTTAGTTGTAATCAAACCATAGCATTTTGTATAACTATTCAATTTCAATAATACACTTTTACAATGGACGATATAAATGTATAATTATGTTTAAGAAATATAAAACAAACCTGCTGTTGTCCACGCTCCATGTTTTGTGCCGCTATGCTCGATTTCATAAAAAAGGGACGTATTTATTTAAACCTAGACATAATATTCTTATCAAATTTCAATGATATAAAACGTTAACATTAATACGTATTTAATTGAAAACCCCCTTTATGATAAATAGATAGTTTTTTGTGATAAACTGTAAATAGTTTTGATAGAGGATATGAATGATTTATAATGGACGAATGATTGATATGTACTAATGTTTGCGTAGTGGCCGAAATTTGGTGATAATTATTGTAAAGAAAAAGAAACTTTTGTTTTTATTAATAGCACTATACAACTCAACGATAAGGGTTTCTCATCAAATATTACATAAGTATCAATAGGGGGTGGAGATTAGGTTATTCTTGATGGCCAAGGAGACAGGGGTACATACTTAGGTAATTGATTTATAATTATTTTTTTTAGAATTATGTCAGTTCTTACGTTATCAAACTTTTCTACTAAATAGAGAAAAAAAAATAGATTGACATAGAGAGAAGAAAGAAGGTAATGAATTGTGTGCACTTTTCCTAGTTTACATACATATACGACAGACAACACTTACAACGACACTTATAAACCAGTGACTCTATAAATTAATATTACGACATGTCCTTAATTAATTACAACAAATGTCGTACAATAATTTTAGATACAAATAATTATCGTAAAGCCTTCAGATACAGAATTTCTTTTAATATTTATAAAGTTGTTGATTGTATTAGCGAAGGTGTGACACCAGACGTACTCAAGTAATCTATAATGGCGACCTAGGTAGTGACCCCTATCAAGAAGCACGTTGCATATCACCACCAAGTGCCTTGCTGGACCTATTGCATCACCACGTGTACAGCAAGATTTTTCAGAGGCTCTCCCCCACTTTTACTAGATTACTCTAGTCGAGGAGGTTCATTTAAAAGGCGTTAAGATAAAATATTAATAATGCCGGAGACCAAACTTGTATCAGAATGTGCCACTTCAGGCCTAGTGGAATATTGAACTCACAAATGTTAATAAAAACTCACTTTGTATTTCTAAATTAGCTATAACTCTATACCTTTTTTTTTGCGGGGGGAAATGCATTTACGCACTACCCTTACCCATTGCATTAGTGAAACCGAGGTCCCCCAATGCAATGGGTAAGGGGGCACGGAGGGACAAGTTCCGTGCCAGTGTGGGACTCAAATCCGGGCGAGAGTCGCCCGGGAATACCCACTACAACCCCCCGGGGCCGTCCGCTGCATTTGGGATGGGGGCGACACGGAGGTGCCACTTCAGGCCTAGTGGAATATTGAACTCACAAATGTTAATAAGAACTTACTTTGTATTTCTAAATTAGCTATAAGATATAAATCAATTTCCGTGGTATTTTTGTCTAAGACTGATGAAACTAATTTGTCCTGTGACTTTTCCAAGATTTTGGTAACTCTGAAATGTTTATAGATATTTCGATGGTTTTTATTTAAATTTCAATCCAAAACTGCTGTGATCCCTAAACAGTGTTGAAGGATCAGCCGAATGTACAAGTCAAAGTGTTTTATATAGCATTGGCATCCAACTTTCCTAGTACGAATTTCAATCGACAGCCCCATTTTTTTATACAATGTTAATCTATGACAATATTTATAACTATGGTAAATACTACTAGGGGTATTAAACAACATTCTTGGAATAGATTCCTCGATAAAAACGGATTTTACACAAATCTTACCCTGAGTCGATTTTTTGTGAATTAGAAAAAAGGGTACATTTTATGTCTAAACATGAAGGGGATAAATAAAACGGAATCATTGAAAGGCATGTTTTATTTTATCTAATTAAATACAAAGTATAATAAACGATATGTACATAATATTTACAGAATTATTTTAACTATAATTAAGACCCGTTTGTTAACTTAACCTAAGAATAATCAAAATCCGTTAAGGGTTTAGCAAATGTTGTCGACTACCAGTAACAACGAGTAATTATATTGTTATATAATATTTCTTTAAACAAACTTACGAAAACTTTATATTAGAATATTATGTTCTTGAAGTCTTATCTTAACATAGTAACGTCGCTCTGTTTATCTGTTATTTGACTTTCTAACTCGAGAAAAAATTAATCAATTTACATATTTCTTTTTTCTATTTAATTATTACAGATTAATTATCTGTGTGAATTTGTATATATGAACACTTTTATATACTATAGAACTATTACAAATTTGAAGAAATAACCTGTATTAAATTTTTTATCATAGATTGATATAACTAAAACCACACTAACAACTAAGAAAAGTACTTAAAGAAAATCTTGACAAACAGAGGAAAACATTTTTTTTTTTTGAATTGTTGTATTTCTTTGCCTATTCTATATTATGTATGCCTATTTAAAATATGATATAGATTATAATGTCTGATGTTTGTTTGTGCATTTGATATAATAATATGGTTTTCGTATGAGGGCGTCTATTTCGGCAGGCGTCATATCTCTACAGCCACAGGGCTTCGCCCCTAGAGACGCGGGCGGCGGTCCATTTATCATTTCAATGACTCTACAGTACGAAATAGCGTATGTACTTTATTAATGTAACCGTTGTTACTGGGGTTTTACGGACATTTTTGAGGAGGAATTATTTTTAAAACAACTATCACAACTCATTAACAGTTCCACATTCATGAAAGTATAATACAATAGTTATGATATTAAATAATTTTTGTTTTAACTGTCTACCACCACACACATCTAGATATGACGTCACTATAACAAAAGTATTTTGTATCAGTACAAAAAAAAACATTTATCGAGGTTTATGTTAACTTAACTAATAATCAGAGGATTCCTTTATAGAAATAAAATACAGCAACATCTTTATGTAATTATATCCTGTCATGAGTTTCTAAATGAATGCATTAAATTAAGCAAAAAAAAAAACAGTTATATCAATCGACGCACACGTTAAAAAACCAACAAGATTTTAGTACGCACAATAAAGTTAATTAATAATATATATAGAAAACAATGAAACCGCGATTCGTTTTTAGGTAATTTTCCAGATTTTAGTTAACTAATGTACTGTAATGTGAAAGTCTTAAATAAGTAATCAGTCGGTTGGCTTGTTACTATTCGATTGTATCTTGCTTTATTTACTACAAAATACTAGTGTAATAAGTTTGTGTTTCCCAAAGTACTACAAATACATTTTAATATAAAATGATAACTTAGTAGATTTAATTAATAGTACTTTCTTCTTGGATATCACATTAAATAATAAATTGCAATGGAGTTCATAGATAAAAACTTTTTCAGCGGTATTAAGTTTTGCTGTGTTTTCATTGCGTAAGATTCGATAATTAAGTTATATTTTGACTCTAACAGCTAGTCAAGTTATCAACCGAAAAAGATGTACGTAGATTCTAATATGGGAAATAATATTAAAAAGAGATATCTATGTAAAAATGGGTGTGTGTATTTATGTACGCGCGTCGTGAGAAGTTATACTTCTTTGGCATCATTAAAAATAGTTTTTAATTGCATGCAAATAATTATTTACTGTAATTAATTAGTGTTAATTATATTAAATAAAAGTATTTTAATTTATATCAATAAATAATACATACGGATAGTTAACCTCAATTATATTGAAGCACTTGAAAAAGTATATAAGCACAATGTTTTTTCACTAATATTCACAAATAGTAAGTGATATCAATGAAAATATTCAATTTAAATCACTACTGAATATAATTTTATTAGCACATATATAATGTAGCACTTGTATGAAACTAAAACACGTGTTGTGAATGTATAAACTAGAAACATGTTGATGGTGACGAGCGTACCAACATGCGCGACTAACGAGACTTAATGAGCGGTTAAGCAGACAACTTCATACTGTTCATTTTGTGTCACAGATGCGCGCGCATCTTCAAATTTCACTCTCATCATTTTTTCATAACGCGCCTAAAGAAGTATAACTTCAAAAGTTTAAGATTAATAAAAGTAAGTGTAACAAAAGCTTTTTCATTGTTCGGTTTAACATCAAGAGCCCAAAGAACATTAACGATTTAACTGACAATTAA
The DNA here is from genome assembly GCA_014132275.2 of Samia ricini. Lineage (NCBI taxonomy): Eukaryota > Metazoa > Arthropoda > Insecta > Lepidoptera > Saturniidae > Samia > Samia ricini. The sequence continues at coordinate 30,082,871 of AP028168.1, forward strand.
GTTAAACCCGGTTTTAAGGTTATTATTACAGATGGTTCATTACGTGAGTGATAGTGATGTCTGGGGACGGCGCCGCTCTCTGTGCGCATGCGCTAACAATGGTTTTATATAAGAATTGCATGTATTTCGTTGTTGTTCCGAGACGGTGGTAGTGGTAAATTGAATATATATTTGTTTTTGATTTTGATGGTACACCCCCTCGTAGCGTCGTTAAGGGTTAGCGAACCTACCCGGTTTGGTTCCTCTGGCGCGTGGTGCCGCTGAAGCGGACGGTGCAGTTGTTGATGCTCATGTTGGGCCGGAGGAAGTCGGTGAGGGTGCTGGCGGAGGGCGCGTCGCGGTCGAAGGGGAAGCCCATGGCGCGCTTGTCCGGGTACTTGCGGTCCCTGATGCCGCAGTACGAAGCCGCGTCATTACACGAACTGCCCGGCTCCTGCTCGACCTGTTGTCACACAATATCAACCTAAGCATCATTTCGGTCACATTTGTCATCCATTTTGGTTGCGCGTAATTGTCGATGGGTGATTGCAAATAGATACGCTAATGTCCCATCCCTAAATCCATCCCCCAACACCCCCCCCCCCCCCTCCCTCCTCCCCTCCCCCATACATACAGTCCACTATTTCGCTCATACACATTTCATTGTATAAACATTGATATAATTTTGAAAAAAGAACGTAAATTAATAAGGAAACATTGCTTACTTTATTATTTATTCTAGTGTGCGTTAGGTAAGGAAGTAATTTCCAACACCACCAAAGAATGATTGGTGTTTTCAAGTGACAAAACAAATACAAATCATTTACCTTGTCATTTTCCCAGTTGCTTATCATAACGAAGAGCACCATGGGGTAGCCCTGGCTGTTGCCCTTGGGCACCAGCATGTGGTGCGGCCACCCGCACCCGCAGAAGTCGAACTCCGCCGCCTGAGCTGATCCCTGTTCTCCCGGCCTGTTCGCTTGGTTGCGGAATGTCCTCTCATACGGTATAGTCACAGAGGACTCCATGCTAGAACGCCTAATCGTATTGTTTCCCGGCCGTACTGGAGATAGAAAATTCAAATATAAAAAATAAATGGAAAATGTAAGCTGAAAAATTTTCAATGCTCCAAGAAAATGGTAGTTACTTGTTAAAACATTTAAGGGATTTGTTGTGAAATCTCAGAATTCATGTTACATGTCATTATAATCAACATACTTCGTTTGTACAACCAAACCATATCGCTTAAAATGCCATCAAAATTAAATATTATTAACAGAACTCAGTCGATGTTCCAGCTCCTATTTAACTAGATTTCAAATAACTATAGTTAAGAAACGTTACGTTACGTTACGTTACGTTACGTTAATGAGGGCCTCATTATTTTATTCTTAGTTATCGTTGTCAGTGAAGGTCCATTTTTGTCTTCGGTATTTAGAAATGCATGATTTTATTTATTTATTTATTTATTTAACACATTTTGCACACACTTATGTACAAAGGCGGACTTAATGCCTTAGGCATTTTCTCCCAGTCAACCTTAGGGTGGGGAAGAAAGCAACAAAGGTAGGTGCAAAACTAAGTATTAATATTATATACCTGTGTAGAAATATAATAGTATATACATACACAGATACCAATATAATAAAGTACATAACACATAGTATTAGTGTGCTGATTCTACTACAAAATTAGTATAGAGTTGCCGTACCCTGGCTTTGAAAACCATACGGCTCGTGGACATCCCGATTTCCAAGGGAAGCGTATTCCATAGAAGAATAGATTGGACGTAGAAGGAAGGATGTACTAAACCGGAGGTATGAGGAGGAGACAGAAGGAGAAGATTATGTGAAGAACGTGATTTCGTTTCTAGAAAGAACCATTGGCAGAAACCGTTAGATACATATATTGATAAGTATCGAGGTAAGAGAATTAGCCAATACTTTTAGATGTTTGGCAATGTTAGGGGGAACCTAACATTGGAATTTAACATTTGATTTCCATGTGGAAATATGGAAAAGGTAAGTAATTCTCAATATAAGCAGAGTGAAGAACTCAAATTGGCATCGAATCTATAAACTTCGTATAAAAATTTCTGATGATAATAAGAAAGAAATATGAGCTTTTTAATGGCCTAACTGTAACAGATGTCCACTTACATCCTTGAGTGAATTTGTCCAGTTCAATCATGAGCCTTCTCTGGTCAACGAATAACAACGGTTTACCGTCCTCGCCAACTGTCGGAGCCATGAAGATGCGCACTGTGCCCATTAACCCTTGGCCACTTGTGTTGTTCACCTCGATCCTGGTCATATTTACAATCAATTTCAGTTATAATCGTGATAAAAAAGAGAGCGCTGATATTGAAACCAATAATAAATGTCTGTAAATTCTTTTTTTTTTACTATTCACCTTCCACGACACTGGAAGACGACACTAGGGACATTGAAAATAGGTTTCCTCAGTTCGAAATTTCCTTATAGATTTAACGATGTCAAGGAATGCAAAAAGAGATAAGTACGTACGCCATATTTTACAAAAGTATAATGGATGCTTATGAAACTAGAAGAAGCGAAAGACGTATTTCGTATTAGAAAGTGGGAGGATGTGGTCTCTGCCTACCCTTATTGAAGAGAGGCGTGACGTTTTGTATGTATGTCTATATAGTGCATAATGTATTAGTGAATTTGAAAAAGAAAGTAAAACTAATGTAAGTAATTAAAAAAATGTGTGCGTGTTCTTATGTACGCGCGTGAGAAGTTATACTTCTTTGGCATCATTAAAAAATAGTTTTTAATTGCGTGCAAATAATTAATTACAATAAAATAATAATTTAGTGTTAATTATATTAAATAAAAGTATTTTAATTTATATCAATAAATAAAACATACGGATAGTTAACCTCAATTATATTGGAGCACTTGAAAAAGTATATAAGCACAATGTTTTTTCACTAATATCACAAATAGTAAGTGATATCAATCAAAATATTCAATTTAAATCACTACTGAATATAATTTATTAGCACATATATAATGTAGCACTTGTATGAAACTAAAACACGTGTTGTGAATGTATAAACTAGAAACATGTTGATGGTGACGAGCGTACCAACATGCGCGACTAACGAGACTTAATGAGCGGTTAAGCAGACAACTTCATACTGTTCATTTCGTGTCACAGATGCGCGCGCATCTTCAAATTTCACTCTCATCATTTTTTCATAACGCGCCTAAAGAAGTATAACTTCAAAAAATAAAGTAAAACTAGCAATAATAATAAAATTAACAAATATTTGATCCCATGGATTTTATTCGAGCTCCATAAACGGACTGCAAATTATATAAATATAGAGAAACTAAATTTTCTTTTCATCTACGTGCTTTGAACCTAACCTAACGTAAACCTTCTCAAGAGAGTAACGGTATAAACTTTATCAATACTTACACGTAGTTGAAGTTATCATGCTGGAGATGCGTAAAGGAGGCGAGGATGCTGCCGCGGGGAGCGAAGTCAAGTCCTCGCGCCAAGTCCACCAGGCTGTTCTCCCACAGCGTGTTGATGGTGTTCGGGCCGGCGGAACTCTCAATGCTGACAGACGACACGCGAACACCGGGGAAGTCGAGCTAGTTGGAAACCATCAATTTATTGGACTGATAAGGAACAATAAAATCTTATTTTATAAATACAATCTCTATACTGCATTAAAACCTCCTACACTACATTAAATCTTAACCAGATCGAGGACGTTCTGAAGGAAGGCCGCGTTCAAAAGTACCTATAAGCATGCTGAGGACTAATGAATCCTTCCTTAAATATTTAACATTCAACAATTATGAGAATTACATCGCGAATCACAACACACACACACACACACACTAGCTGGAAACACGAGAGAGAGAGAGAGAGAGAGACATATCATACGTACCTCATATGTGTAAATGAGATAAATTATAAGTTTGTAGACTAAGAGTAACTAGTTGTAAGTATTAAAAATGTATTAGAATTCGCGCCGACCGCCGCTAAAGTTGTACCGGCAAAATATAGTTTCTAAACACATGTAATTCGAAGATTAATAAACACAGTCCACATTATATATTGAAGTTGGGGTTTCATTGCTGGTGAAGAAAAGCGTCCCCTCCAAAGCAGCATCTATAAAAGCACTTATGAGAGTAGTAAAAGCTAAAGACGTGTATCAGGATCGTAACAGGTGGGAGAATGTAGCCTCTGCCTACCCACATGCGAGAGTAGCGTTACTTTATGATCGTATGTATAAAAGACAGGGTAACTGATGATGGATCAGCAAGACCAATAGATTGAAAAGTTTGTTCTGGATAGCTGATTATAAAAAAAAGTAATGTTATGAAGTACCTTATCGTTTCCGTACGGCGTTAGTTTTTTTCTTGAAAATAGTGAACAAATCATCGACGTGTGCGTGCCAACGGTAGAAAACCGGGTCCCTCATAGCTGTAGCCGAGTCACCCATCACCCCGTATTGTTCCTGATTATAAAAAATATTTATTTTTGAGTTTAGGGATTCCCAAAGTGGTGGATATCGGTTTCCCAGCGGTGAACATAAATTCTTTTCCTTCTATTCTTTTCCTTCTATAGCGGAGGCGGGTTCCTTAATCTTTTGCTTTGCCGGCCTCTGCTCTGTCCTTCTTCTTTCCTTTTTATGGGGGGTAGGAAGTACGTCCTCCCCCCGGTTTGTTGACCAACAGGTCATGCCTCCCCCTTGGGGGGGCGGGCTAAGAGGTGGGGTAGAGAAGTTTTTCTCCCCCCCCGCCCTCGCCGGGCCATTGCACTGACGGGCCTGGTGGATTTGCCGCACGGGGCGACGCGGCGACATGCCTTGCAACCCCGTATCGCCCCCACTTCAAATGCGGCGGACGGCCCCGGGGGGTTTTAGTGGGTATTCCCGGGCGCTTCTCGCCCGGGTTTGAGTCCCACACTGGCACAGAGAGCTCGTCACTCCGTGCCCCCCTACCTATTGTATTGGAGGGGCACTAGGTCCCACTAATACAATAGGTAGGGTGAGTGCGTAAATGCATTTCCCACCGTCAAAAAAAAAAAAAAAAAGGGTGAACATAAACGACAATTTAATTTTAATTATAAACAAAACCGACTTCAAACGAACATACTATAATCGAAGCCTGGGTCACACCCACTGTCCCAGCAGTAAAATAATCAGCACAGGCACAAGACTACTAAGAGGACAGTAATAAGTTCTGGTCACTTAAAATGGGCCATTTACAAAGTTCAAAGGAACCCAAAGGGCAATGGAGAGGGCTATGCTCGGAGTTTCACTGGATGATTGAATTAAAATGTGGGAATACGAAGAAGAAAGAAAAGTAACCAACATTGTCTGAAGAATTGCTCAACTTAAGTAGTAATTGACTGGGCACATTGTTCGTAATACCGACGGATTCTCTGATGACTACCGCGTTCCGTAAGACGTAGCGTGGGTGTACACCCCCCACAAAGTAGACCGACGACCTAGTGAAGGTCACGGGAATCCGCTTGATGGGCTTGGCCCAACACCGGTTGTTATGGAGATCTTTGGGGGAGACTCATGTCCATGGACAATAATTTAATATTCCTGGAAACCTATTTATTTAAGGTTGAATATAAACGCAGTCGAAATTCCAATTCTCTTTTCAGTCATTGGAAAAAATTGGTTTAAAGAACAGTATATACATTTGAGTATAATTATATTGAGAACACTCACCAGATGCTTGTGGTCAGGGTCATGGCAGTAGGAGATGAAGACATGGCCCATGTTATGCAGGTCACCGTAGTGGACTCTATTGCGACTGATCATTGACGACTCCATAAGGTTACCCAGAATGTCTATACCCGTTTCCTCGTCCAGGGGCAATTTCCGACCGTTGGGCTGGAGAGTGGACAAAATTATTTTTTACATCAATTTTTGTCAAAGAATTAGAACAGTCACGAACTGTTAATGAATACATACAAGAAGGACGGCCATCTCGTTAATAGCCTGGATGAAGCGGAGCCTCCATTCCTCCAAAGTGTTGACTTCAATTTTAATTTGTTCCACCGTACGATCGACATCTTGAATTATTGAATTAGAGAACCTGTAATACTTAACAGAATCAAGCAAACGAAAATGTATGCCCATTATTATTGAAGATGTGTTTACCGAAACGAAATACCATGAAACTAAATCGATAGCTTTAACGCCGATTCTGGGACTTTTTACACCTTATCAATTGTTTAGGCTATCGACAGAGTATATGTAGAGACATATGTATAGACAGAGTAGTAAATCGACACAACCACATCACAAACATAAGTTAAGGGACCGTTCAAGTATTACGTTACCAAATGTTGCTCGTTATTGAGCCGTCACGGGACGCCTTTTTTTTTTTTTTTTTCGAGGGGAATGCATTTACGCACTTGCTGTCCAGCCAGATCTGATAGGGAACCCCGCCTTCCAGATCTGGCTGAAGCGCGACTGAAGATGTGTGACAGTCTCTCGCACGTAAGTGCAAGGGGCTGTCACACAGGATTAGTGTGGGACTCACGGCGAGAAGCGCCGTTGACCACTACCCACTAAGCCCCCCGGTACCTCCCGCCACCTAGTTGGAGCAAACACGGGATCGGACTAAGGCATGCACCGCGAATGCTCCAGTGGCCGCCAAGAGATGACAACCCTAATCACAACCAGGAGAGGGTAGAGAGTAAAACCTCTCACCCCCCTCCCCGAGCACCCTCAACCCCCGGCATCTGTGGCGCAGGATGCCTGGCAAATGTTAAACATCTCAAACATCGAAGTTATTTTGTACAAGTAATATGCATAATAGAATATATTTAAAAAAATTACAAACTCTTTCCATAAAATAATGATTGTTTATTTAATAAACATTTATTTTCATTAAATACAAGAATTAACCCCTTGAGCACTTACCTGGCGTTTATGCCAGGTTTCCATTGTTTTCCTATTGTCTTATTTTTATGGGTACTCGACACATTAAAAATTCAAAAATTTATTTTAAATTGTGACAACTCTATTCTTTTAATCAGTGACTTTGGTAATAGTGTTTATATACAAGAGTATATAAAAGAGTATATAAACTAAGAAGTTTTGATCGATAAAGTATGTTGTAAAGTATTGGACTAATTAATTAATTAGATTAAAAGCATAGCCTCGGCACGCGTCGCCACACCGTACACACTACCACATATAGACTGTGTATATATATATATATATGAGTGAGTAACATCATATAGCGTTGTGACGCGTCGCCACGGCATGCGTCGCCACGCCAGCAGTCTATTTACATGCGGCTACAGATGATTCAAATCAAAAAGAAAAATGACATACCGCGGTGGCCAAGTCCGGCTGGCGGTCAGCGAGTCCAACTTGGGGAAGTAACCTTCCTCAATAGGAGCCTTGAAGTCATTGTAGCCCCGCACGAAACCGAGGCCGTTGCATAAACGCTCGGCGTTATATCTAAAATAAACATTTCAAATTACGTATATATTTATTTAACAGGTAATCTGCTTCATAACAACAACAATCCTTTTTTGCAGATGTCAGTACTTTTTGAAGTTATACTTCTTTAGGCGCGTTATGGAAAAATGATGAGAGTGAAATTTGAAGATGCGCGCGCATCTGTGACACGAAATTAACAGTATGAAGTTGTCTGCTTAACCGCTCATTGAGTCTCGTTAGTCGCGCATGTTGGTACGCTCGTCACCATCAACATGTTTCTAGTTTATACATTCACAACACGTGTTTTAGTTTCATACAACTGCTACATTATATATGTGCTAATAAATTATATTCAGTAGTGATTTAAATTGAATATTTTCATTGATATCACTTACTATTTGTGAATATTAGTGAAAAAAATTGTGCTTATATACTTTTTCAAGTGCTCCAATATAATTGAGGTTAACTATCCGTATGTGTTATTTATTGATATAAATTAAAATACTTTTATTTAATATAATTAACACTAAATTATTAATGTTAAATACTTATTATTATTAAAAACTATTTTTAATGATGCCAAAGAAGTATAACTTCTCACGCGCGTACATAAGTACACGCACCCATTTTTTTTAAATCTTTCCTACATTACCCTTACATAGACACAGTCTCCAAGGACGAACCCGGAAACCCAATTTTGGGTGCCCGTTTGCGTTATGGTGTATGAAAAAAAATTATCAGCGCAATAGTCTAATAAGGCCATCGCCGACTGCTTACTTTGTGACCGTTACTAATATAATTAACATGTCTAATCATAAATCTATACTCTATACAGTCTATACTAATTAATAAAATGGAAATGTCTGTATGTGCATATATACGATAGTTATACTAAGTATACAATCCTATCACAACGGCACTATGACTTTTCATATTCTTGTTATGTATTTAATATTATTATTCGGAAAGGGGCTATGCAGGCTTAAACAGTCCTGTATCACTGCGACCTAGTCAGATCTATTGTGATCGCCCCTATATTGCTAAAGCTCACTGCCTAGACCTACAACCTGAATATACTGTAGTATCTTTTTGGCAGTGAGCGTCTGTACCTCCTCCGGGAGCAACACATTCTTACCCAGAATTCGGTTACGTATGAGTATTAATGGATCACATTCACACAAGATGTGCTTTGGTGTTTCGTCTGCTATTTCACAGAACCTGCACTCTCTTGTGTTCTGGACACCGATGTTGTGCATATGCTTGCCCAAACAACAGTGCCCAGTTAGTGCTCTCACTAATACTCGTAGCTGATTCCTACTGAGCATCAGGGCTTCTTCAGCTTTGCGCTGAGTGAATGCTCTGATGAGCTCTTTGGAATGAATTTGTCCTGGTAATTTATTCCAGAATTCTATAGGCTTATAGGTATATTGGTCTCTTATGGTCAGCCGAACTAGGCTTTTTGGAATGCCACAAAATGGTTCAGGCCCAATTTGTGTTTCCATAGCCCATGCTCTTGCAAGCGCATCCGCAGCTTCGTTGCCGGGAACTCCTGCATGGCCTGGGACCCATCTTAAAATCAGCCTGTTATTCTTACCCAGGCTGTTTTAGAGAAGAGTCAATTGTGTCCGAAGACAGTGCCAAGAGAGCGGCTTGACTATCCGAATGGATATATATTGTATGGTTCACGTAGGCTTTCTGCAGATTTATACAGGAACATTCTTGTTATATAACTATGATGCTATTTAATGCATTTGTTTTTTTAATCGCCCGCCTTTGTGATCGTTTCAGTATTTACTTTATTTCTTCTTTCTAGCTCACGTTTATCTATTGGCGAGATTAGATCGCGTGATTTTTTTTAGCATTTTATGATCTCCGCTCCCCCTTGATGATGTTTTATCCTAACCCTCCCTAATATCACGTGTATTTCTATGCTGCAAAGTATTATAAAACATTTCAAAATATCAACTTTAAATATTTACTGATTTAATTCTGGAAAGAAATTGGAAATCGGTTACTTGGGAAGATCTAGCCAAGGTCACGTGATCAATGTAAATTCTCAATTACCTGGCTATGATCTGTTGGTGCATGTAGTAGAAGAGTTCGCCGCGGCGGTCCTTGTCGACTATACTGCGATCAGTAGAATCGAACGGATAGACAAGATGCCAGTGCCAGTGGTGGAGGTTGATGCCTATATCTTCGCGGAAATAAGCGACCAGCTGTTCCGGCTCCTTCTCACTCGCAGTGAAGTTTACTGGTATCGTTATCGGCATCTATGAGTTTATTTTCAATCCTATTTAATTTATATATAAAAATTCCACATATAAAAGAAAACTCGGTCGGCAATAAATTCAGAAAATTACCGATATCGCGTCGGGCACCAATGAAAAGTTATAAATCACGAAAGGGACAAAGCTCTGTTTGTATTTTAATAACATCTTTTGGGTTATCTTAATAAAATAATAAATTATCTTAGTAAAGACAAGTTGGCCGTCCCACGCTTTAGGTTAAGTAAGTGTAATAAAAGCTTTTTAGGTAATAGTATTCGGTTTTACAATAAGATCCCAAGTAAAATTACCGATTTACCTGACAATAAGTTCAAGTATTATGTCAAGCAAGTTTTAATCTCAAAAGGTTATTACAGGGTGGATCATTACGTGAACGATAGCGATGTCTGGAAATAACCCACATCTCTGTGCTTCCACTAAAAACTACGATTTGTATAGTTTTTTATATGACATAAAAAAATTATATATATTATGTTTATGAAAAAAAAAAGAACCAGATCGAGTTTCTCGCCTGCGCTCTTCTCGACTGGGTTGTTTTCCGAACCGGTGGTAGTGTTTTAGACGTTCATAAGCGCCTTCTTAGGGCCTAAATTGAATAAATAAATTTTGATTTTGATTTTTGATTTTGAATAAATAAATAAACATAATTAGTAGGTAGATGATTTAAAAGTAGGAATATACATCACCCTGGCGCCTGCGGGCGTTGCGGAGGCGACCTCCCTGGCACGCCGGAACGCTTTCGGGTCCATAAACTTATCCGGGAACGTTTCCGCGAATGTCGGAATATCCAGCCCTTTTGTATCAGGCCTATCGAAATTAAAACTACTGTACGGAACCCAATTACGAGCGTAGCTACTGCAGTATCAATGTGCTATATATTTGATACATTTTATTTATAAGCATAAATGTAATACTTCGGTAGTTTATAAAGTACGGTTTATTTCATGATATCTCGAGAAAGGATTGACTGGATGTTTTTTGTTCGTCTCAGGCATAGAGAAGTTTCTCGCGTAATTACAAAAAAAAAACAAAATTGAATTCAGCTAATAACATAACATTACATATATTCGCGTAGACATCTAGTATGAATTTTTATTTTATTCGCTTTTTTTTTTGTTCTCAATAAATTAATAAAATATGAGTCAAATGGGCTATTGTGATTATGTTGAGTGGATTGCGTCCTCACCTGTGCAGGATCGCAACGGAGAGGCAGTAGTTAAACAGATACGGATTCGCACGCAGTTGACAGTACGAAGAAATCGCCAGCAAGTCCTCCAAATCGCGCATACCTTAAACCATACGTTCTTTATCGGTCATACATTGTTATATTAAATTTAAAAAACAAAGAAAAAAGTACGCACGTAAGAAGTTATATTTCTTTGACGTAATAATAGAAAAAAAAAATTGAATTTAAGGTTGGTCATTTTTTAAATATTTATTATTTATTCAATTTAATAGCAAATATTAAAAATTAACATTATAATTTGATGTTCAATTTTAATTTTTATTACAAACTTTTTAATTAAATTTATTTCTTTATTTTGTAAATATTAAATAACCAATAATAAGTATTTAACATTAATAATTTAATAATATTTAGTGTTAATTATATTAAATAAAAGTATTTTAATTTATATCAATAAATAATACATACGGATAGTTAACCTCAATTATATTGGCGCACTTGAAAAAGTATATAAGCACAATTTTTTTCACTAATATTCACAAACAGTAAGTGATATCAATCAAAATATTCAATTTAAATCACTACTGAATATAATTTATTAGCACATATATAATGTAGCACTTGTATGAAACTAAAACACGTGTTGTGAATGTATAAACTAAAAACATGTTGATGGTGACGAGCGTACCAACATGCGCGACTAACGAGACTTAATGAGCGGTTAAGCAGACAACTTCATACTGTTCATTTCGTGTCACAGATGCGCGCGCATCTTCAAATTTCACTCTCATCATTTTTTCATAACGCGCCTAAAGAAGTATAACTTCAATAATATTTTGACGATACAAACAAACACATATGGCATACTTTCCAACATTTTTACTACAATGAATTATACACATGAGTAAGATAATAAATCTTAAGTACAGAAAAAAAAATTAACCTCTTTTTAAGCAACAGTTAAAAGAAAAATGAAAATAACATAAACTTTATAATAAGCGAAATTAGCAATATTGCGAGATTTTAAAGAGCTCAAATAAATTAGGGGAATATTCTTGACATACAGCCATATATGTTATTATAAAAGTGGTAGGAATTATCGTAAGTTCAGCTAGCTTAGCGGAAAGTATCCGAAGCCCTCGCCTAACCCTTTGAAAGTTTCACCTCTGCTGGTATTTTGAAAATAATACAATTTAATGTTCCCCAACATTACCCAAGAGACAATATGATTAGGTAATACTTTTTTCCAACCTCTTCATAGAACTAATCTTGAACTTATTGTAAGAATGTTATGTTATAATTAGACTAAATATTAAATGGAAAGTGTATAATAGGAATGTGTCCTGTTACCTTTATATAATAAATAATTAAATAACTCAACAATTTACCAAAAACGCACCTAGAAAAATGTCAATGAGTTTCTTGGCTATTTGCCTGTGCCTAGGTATGAACAACGAGAATTGCTCTTTCTGTGGCAATTCCAAAGGTAAATCCAAGTTCGGCAGGGCTATATTCCTGACTAGTACACTACGGCCGGCGTCACTGCCGAAACGATTTGTGACGGTACTTGAAACTTTCTTATATTTCTCAGGCTGAAAGATAAACATGTTAGATAGGATTTGATTAGATGTTTCAGGATTATAAGTATCTACAACATTGTTAATTGCCTACGGAGCATTCCTATGATATTTACTTTGAGTAGGCACCGTAAAACGGACTGTATAGAAATCGCGGAGTGAACAGGAAATCAGGAAGGATTCAGAAAATGTTAATGTCATTTTCATTTGGACTGTCTCTTCTCATTTTTTTATAAATTATACAACAACATTTTTTTCTTTGTACTGGTAACTGGTTAATTCATTTTTTTTCATTTTAACGATTCATTTTAACGACTTGACAGTATACAGTGTGATTGGGTAAGTTTAAACTGGCGCAAAAATTAAACTTTTCAAAAAATGCCATCAAACATTTTTTACTTCTGCTGTCCTTGTAAGAATAACCAATAAATAATTATTACTTCATTCTCAAATGATTTAAATACATAACGATATTTTAATTATAATTTATGTTGTATAAACTAAGACGATATTTCTCAATACAAAGGTAAGTAACGTTTAAAAGCAGTAATTATTCTATGTAATTTTTTTAAGTTTTTGCGTTCCATATTTAAATTCAGTTAATTAATTATTCTACCCCAGTAACAGCTATAAAATTATATACTATACTCATTACCGTACTCTTCTTTTTCTAATAAATATGTAAATATTTTTCATTAGCAAAAAGTTTTATGTATAAACAAAAATCTATTTTGATAATTATTATAAAAAAATTAGATAATAGTGTACGCAGATGTTGTATTTAATATGTATGAATATTTCAATATGTATAATTTTAAATATCTGCATCACTTACTAAAAGAAACTAGACTAGTCTATACCTTTTTTTTGACGAGGGGAATGCATTTACTCACTACCTTTACCCATTGCATTAGTGAAACCGAAGTCCCCCAATGCAATGGGTAAGGGGGAGCGGAGGGACGTCTCCGCTCCAGTGTGGTACTCGCCCGGACGTGAAGCGTCCGGAAATACCCACTAAACCCCCCGTGGCCGTCCGCACACTAGTCTATACCTAACATTGCACTTACTTTAGCCTATTTTTGTTATTAAAGTAAATTGAAGAACTTACCAAATAGTTGTCTGGGACCTGGAAGACGACTTTGTCTTCTCCCTTCTGCATGAAGCACGGCTCAGTTGGCCGATTGAATAATAACAAGAGATTCGACTTTGTGTCTGTCATCTTGTCTAAAAAACATATAAGTTAGTGGGTACATCACTATAGAATTAACTGCTATAAAACTATTAAATCTCTAATAAAAAAAGTAGCCTGTGTTACTCACTGATAATATAAATGTATAATTTGTGAAAAAAATTCAGTTTTTGTTTTACCTCTAAGTTTTAAGTTTTTGTGAAGGGACGATGATTTTGCTAATTTGACTATATTATCTGTGATGCTATATATATATAGACTTGGGAGTTTTTGTTTTAAGGAACATATTAGCTCCATTGTACTCCATTCTACATAATCTCTGTTCAAGGTGATTGCTGGTGGGTTAATATCATATAATTTCTTGGCCTCATTTGGAAAAGGTTCTGTCTGTTATAAGTCCCTAAATTTTGATTTCTTATATTTAGATTGTCGGTTACAACAATTATCTCTCAGTTCTATTCTTGGCACACTTCATCACTAAATGATGTATAACCTCAACTTTTCCATTAGTTAATTCATTTTTCTTCATGAGATGTACAAAACTTGCGCATATATAGGGCCCTGTATGAAGTCTTAAACCTATCTTATTTATAATTTACATTCATCAATTCATTGAACCAAGGTTTCTGAAGAGGCTGACATTGGATTGTTTTATACCAAATCCCTTTTACCTTACTTCTTTCATGAAAATATTATTTCTAGTAATTATAACAAGTTTTGGTAAAATTTCCCAGTAATTGAATTTGACATCCTTTGATATACCGTTTATTGATCATAATTTACTACCATAGGCAGCTTTTTTATTTCCTTTGATGCCAAGATGAGAGGGAATCTATTGTAATATTAAATACTGATTATTAAGCCGATGTTTAAAGATATCATTTAAGTTAACATAAGCCAGAGCTACATCGAATCGGATGTTGCAGGGCACATCTAACAGCGGTAGGTACTATATAAAACTGGATGAAGGTTTCTAGCAGAAAGCACATTTTTAACTATATGAACAGTTTTATTGGGTCTATTATCATTTTTTTTTTAACTAGCCACAATCCGTAAACTTTTTTAGAGCTTTAAGTTAACAAAAATATCTATTTAATTTTAAAGAGATGCAACAAGTGAAAATATCATCGGGTTTTAATTGATTTTGGATGTTCACCTGTAAAAAAAGTACTTGCTTACTAGTACTCACTATGGATATCACAAATTAATAAAAAGTTGATCGCCATCGGACAGCGGGAAAATAATAACGATAAAATCCATTTGAATTCAAAACAACAACGGTTGCCTATTCCAAAAAATATTCGCGGACATTAGCTACAGTTAAAACATTTTAATTAATTGCATATTGTTCCGATAATTGCAACGTATCGGGACCACTATGCGTATGGTGTAAACTCAAAAAAGTGACTCGTATTGGCTTCTCGAGACCAACCATACGTCCTGGCCGATTTAAAAGCGGCGACTGGAGATTGTCAATTTTGTTATCTTAGATTGTACTTTGGTAGGTACCATGAGGCTCATAACAAAAAAAAATGAAAGACAAATAATTGTACATAAAAATGGCATAAGCGAAAAATAAATCACTTACCTTAATATCCTTCAATAACTACTAAAATATAAATTGTATTGATAAATTATAAACTATTGTAAAGGGGGGAAAAGTAGGGTTGTTAAGCCGTGTGTACACAACGGCTCGACTGTAATATTGTTCAACAGATGGTCGGTATTTATTTGTAAATGCACACGGCTTGTGAGTGCAAATAACCGTGCGCAATGACCCCCGGTAGTCTGTGAATATTAAAACACAGATAACACAAGTCCTGCGGTTAATTTTTTATCTAACCACCGAGTTATTATTTTCGTCTGTCATCCTGATGCTGTTAGGGTGAGCATAAAAGTTAAATAGACTTAAGAGAAAAACTTCGGGCGAATCATCGAGTTTGAAGCATTTTTCAAAATTAGTATGATTTCCTTGTGTAAACTTTTTGAGTAGGAAATTAGTAAGTTTTTGTAAGTTCTTTTTTTTTCTAACCTATCTAATGCTGTTGACCGGAAGGACCGGTCAGCTTCACCGAACTTTTTGGGTGAGTGCTAAAAGCACTCAGCCGCAAAAAGGTAACTAGCACAAGGGTTCGAACCTCGGCTTGGCCGTTACCTGAGTCTGAAAATTCCCGCGGAATTTTGAACCTAGCTAATCCCTACATTTTTTTTAACATAAAAAAAAGGTTCCTTACAGGACCTATGTACCTGCGTGTTATGTGCAAGAGTGTGTTTGCAGTGTTGTGCGTGTAATGCTCAATGCATGGGCAGTGTCACTGTATCGCGCTGGCGGCGACGTCAAGAGCCTCCCCAGGTTCCCGTGGTTCGAACCCTTGTGCTAGTTACCTTTTGAGGCTGAGTGCCTTCAGCATTCGCCCGCAAAGTTCGGTGAAGCTGTTAAGGCCTTTCCGGTCAACAACATTAGCTAGGTTAGAAAAAAAAACTAAGAACCTGCCCATACAAGCCGATAAGAAACGGCAGAATCGAATTCACATATACATCCATATTTCACTATAATTATCACCCACACAAATGTATATATTGTAAAAAAAATCAGCGCTGAATATCTCTTGTTACTTCATCATATACTGAGCTGGAGACCCTTTCATCTAATAAGATGCGCTGATGGGTGACATATGCAAATGTGTATTTTTTTGGGTTATTTTTTCATTATTATTATTTTTTTTGTACTTTTTTAATATGTATTTTGTATCTCATTGGTGAATAAAGTTTTATTTTTCTAACCTAGCTAATGCTGCTGACCGGAAGGGCCTTTATAGCTTTACCGTGACTTTGGGGGCGAGTGCTGAAGGCACTCACACGCAAGGTGAATAAAGGTTTTTTTTTTTCTTTGTTAACGCATAATTTGATAGCCATCACTATCGACCGATGCAGTTGGTGACGGTAAACAGCGTTCGATCACCATCAATTGAGAGTTGTGGCCGTCGTCAGAGAATAGCAATTTATGTTGGCGAACGTCGAACTAATCATGTTAACGGATGACGGTGACAGTGGATCGTTCCTACCATTTAGTGGCTGTTACCAGCAGCCTTAAAGTATGTTAAATGGTAATATATTCATATATTTATATCCAATGATTCTGTTGAACATCGGAAACGAAAGTCACCTTTACAACAGTTCCGACCATCAGATAGTAGGGCTCGATCGACTGTCACTGCTACCCCATAGATATGGCTAAAAGCCACCAGCTACCTCTGGTTGCCTGTCCTTTTCACGTGTAAACCCCCAAAATAGAAGAAGCATGCATAATGTCCGATTGCCATGCAGACGACACCGCGGACAAAGCTAGTTTTTAAATCATTATGTATAAATGCTTCCCATCAATGCTATTAAGAAAGACTCAGGCGCGGACCCAAGATGTGTCTTGTTCCCCAACTGGGAGGCTCTTGACGTCGCCGCCAGCGCGATACAGTGACACTGCCCATGCATTGAGCATTACACGCACAAAACCACACATAAACAAGCAATACGCAGATACATAGGTCCTGTAAGGAACCTTTTATTTATGTTAAAAAAAAATGTTGGGATTAGATAGGATTAAAATTCCGCGGGAGTTTCACACTCAGGTAGCGGCCAAGCCGAGGTTCGAACCCTTGTGCTAGTTACCTTTTACAGCTAAGTGCCTTCAGCGCTCAGACATAAAGTTCGGTGAGGCTGTAAAGGACCTTTTTTTTTTTTTTTTTTGACGGGGGGAAATGCATTTACGCACTACCCTTATCTATTGTATTTGAAGGATCAGAGTCCCCCAAATACAATAGATAAGGGGGCACGGAGTGACGAGCTCCGTGCCAGTGTGGGACTCACCCGGGCGAGAGTCGCCGGGAAATGCCCACTAAAACCCCCCGGGGCCGTCCGCTGCATTTGGGATGGGGGCGATACGGGGTTGCCAAGGCATGTCGCCGCGTCGCCCCCTGCAGCGAACCAACCGGGCCTGAGGCTGTAAAGGACCTACCAGTCAACAGCATTAGCTAGGTTAGAAAAAAAAAAAAAAAAAAAGAAAAGAAAAAAAAAACTATTAAAAACTAAGTTTTAAAATGTTCGTCATGTAATTTACAAAAGTTTATGATAATTGTTTTATTTTATTATTAGACAAAGCCTTGGACCATCTTATTATATTATATCTGGATTATAGTATTATTACATGCGCCATGCTCCCTCAATTCCTCTTTATCCTTAGGATCCAAGGAGAAACGCAACCACTATTACTGCTACTTGTAACTTGTAGTTACTGTTACTGTAACAGTAGATGTGATGACTGTAATTGACGAAACCTTGCACAGCCTCAAGCAGTCCCTAAATACACAACTGTTACAAATTCTATTTGTACTACTAACCAATAACTTAAACAATTACTGTACCAACTTAACATGCAAGTTAATTTTTTTCTGTTGAGGAATCCCATCATAACCACCCGTCCGCCACGCAGGACAGCAGAGGGGTATATTTAGATGGGTGAGTTACGTGGACTGCAACCGATAAAAACCCTCGACGCACCTATTTCCAAGATCTCCGGTCATAATTTACATTCTTCCTTCATCTCTGACGAGCACTGCCCCTTGAAAGAAGTACCCCCCACCCCCTGATGTATCCATTGCTTCCCACAAACTCAGTCTCCGTTATAATGTTTAACTAGGTATGTTTCCTCGATAATTTTTTACGAGTTTTTCTCGGGTTCATCCATCTCAGAACCCCGTCAAACATGATCCACTGTCTTTAGAAGTAGCCCAGACGTATGACTAACCTAACTAGATTAAGCATCAAAGCGATTATAGCTCAATGATCAGATTTCGCGTCGAATAACTTAGGTTCCAATCCAATAAGCTTGAGATTTTGGTGAAAAAAAAACATTGTGATGAAATCATGGCAACTCTCAATTATGAAAATCTGTCGCCAAGCTCCTCTTCTAGGCTTATTGTATTCACCAAACTTAAGGAATAATATAGTGGTCAATGCGCTTAGCCATTATAAATAAATAATATTACAAAATTACACTAAAAAGGATGTTTTATTTCCCTAATTATTTTGATAAAAACACTATATATGCCTCAGCGGAAGCTCAATTAATTACCTGTCTCGTATTAGTGAAGTCCTCGCCCACCACCAACATCGCCGAGCTTAGTTCCGTTCCAGATGTGACAGGGGTGAGCCTGTCGCCATATCGGGGACAAATTCCAGACTCCGGGATGATATTGAGTAGAAAAACCCAATATCACTTGACCCGACCCGGGAATCGAAACCGAGACCTCAGAACAACAGTCGTACTGTAATACAAATGCGCCACCGAGGCAATTTTTGCAATAATATACTTTTAATACAAAATTCCTAAAAATAAATAATCCTTATGAAATAACTGTTACACATATTATATAGCCTAAACCCCGGTGTCGCTTAACATTAAATAAATCGTTATCCATGTATCTATCTACTCGGTAAGAATAACCTAAAAACTGACTTTATAAACTCGGTAACGCACTGAATAGATTTTAGCGTTCAGAAGAACTAGTTAATAATGTTAATTAATTTTCCACAGTATACCTTTGTTTCTTAGCCTTGTAATTGTAAAAGCGTATTAATTAAGAAATCATTTTTACATAGACCAGTGATTTCTTATTTAGTACTACTAGCTGTTTGCCCGCGGTTCTCCCCGCGTTTTATGTATTCTTCACTGCGTAAAATAGTTTTTAAATAATCATTGAAAAATAATGTTTTAATGATGCTGTCCCTTGAATCGTATTTTGTTCACAATTTCATGGGTTATTATTTTTACAAACGAACACTAATCATTCATAAATTCAACCACTTGCCAGTAAAACTGGGTTTTTTTTTTAAATACGGAACCCTAATAATTTTCATAAAATAATTTTTGGTAGTTGTTAACAAGAAGCAAAGATACCGTAAAACCTTACAAGATTGCCCAACTAATCTAACTTTGCCCAGCAAGGTACGTTTCACAAAATGTTAAAAAACCGGCAAAATTTTTTAGTTGCGTTGAATATTAAATCTGTGGAAGAAATTTGATTATGTGTCTGGCATCACTGTGTAACTGATTTTGCTCAGTGTCAATTCAGTCAGCTGTAGAACTGTGTCGAAGTTGGTGGTGTATTTTGCGGGCCAAAACTCGAGTGAAAAACTTTCTTTGAAACTCGATTTGTAATTACAGTAGGTAAGTAAATTTTTTACCACTATTACTGTGTCATAAATAAATAAAAAAGATCGAATATCCAACGCAAAAACTCTCTTAAATTCGATAATATGACGGTGGGCAATGTTATATTAGTTTCCTAAGACCAGTTGCTACAACTTTGCCCACCAAAATATAACCGTTAGGGTTGTTACTTCGATGTTAAAATAGATCTAGTAGGTATTTTGTTTTACATTTGCTTCGGAACTACCTAAGTAATACTGATCTGTAGAACGAGAGAACACATAGTATTACGATAATTAATTAATACATATCTGACGAAAAAAAACTTTTGTGGTGCATTTAATGTAATTGCAAAATAATTAAAGTGACTAAAAATGAGCAAAAAGTTAATTTCTATTTATTTTTACATTATTTATCTGTTTATTGATTTCTTTGTATTTTTGCACATAGATCTTGATGAATGTTTAGTTTTAGTGTTACTAAGAAACAATTTCAATAAATATCAATAAATACCTCTTAAAGGTACTGAGTTATGTTAACAAACCTGAAAATTATCACATGTATGTGTGAATTTTTTTAGGTTTAATAGCATCAGCGTAATTTTTTAGGAGCTCAATAAATTTATTTTGTTTACAAGTATTTACTGGGGTAACTTTTTTTTCGTATTTATTTCAGGATGAATAATACTAAATCTAGAAATACAGGGAAAAAAAGAAGAATATTAGGGTCTAGAGCATACAGAAATTATTCAGAGAAAATGTTAGAGTTAGCAGTGGACATGGTGGAAAATAAGAAGATGTCAAGTCGGGAGGCAGAAAAAAGTTTTGGGATCCCTCGACGGACGATATTAAACAAAGTAAAAAAAAATCACTTGAAACCAGCTGGAAGACAAAAAAAACTCAGTGACGAAGAGGAACAAAAACTGGCAAACGTACTATTAGCTTCAGCGGATTACGGCAGCCCCATGACGAAAATGGATGTAAAAATATTGATCTATAAATATGTAGAATAAAATTCGGGAACTGATTTGTTCGATGGCAAATTACCAAGCGATACGTGGGTGGAAGGATTTTTAAACAGACATCGTTCGAAATTAACCATCAGAACGACAGAAAATATAAAAAAGGTACGGGCTGAGAAAGGACTAGATGAAATTGAGAAGTTTTATACTAATTTAAGTGAAACATTAAAAGAAGTACCAACGATGAATAAATTAAATTACGATGAAACTAATTTGTCTGACAATCCAGGCACTTCAAAATGTGTTTTTAGAAGGGGTGTCAAACATCCTGAAAGGATCACAAATAGCACAAAAAGTTCCATTTCTATCATGTTCACTGCAAGCGCAGCTGGAACATGTCTACCAACATATGTGGTTTATAAATCCTCAAATTTATATTCTGAGTGGCTTGAAGGAGGCCCAGCTGAAACCAGATACAATTGCTCCAAATCCGGATGGTTTGATACGGCTTCATTCGAAGACTATTTTAAAACTATTGTGGTTGAGTGGGCAAAACAAATTCCTGGCCCAAAAGTCGTCATTGGTGATAATTTGTCTTCACACATAAATATTGAAGTTGTAGAGTTGTGTCAAAAACACAATATAAGGTTGGTATTTTTACCAGCAAATTCCACTCACCTAACACAACCGCTGGACGTAGCGTACTTTGGCCCACTAAAAAGAGAATGGAGAAAGATCTTATTGGATTATAAATTAAAAAATCCAGGACAGACCACCCTGAACAAAAAACACTTTCCAAAACTTTTGGCTCAGTTACTAGAAAATATGAAACATAAGGAAAGTAACAACATAATAAGTGGCTTTAGAGCTACAGGAATATGGCCTGTAAATTCACGAAATGTTTTTAATAGAATTCCTGAGTATTTCGATCATTCTGAATATGGAATTGATACGACTTTATTAGATTATCTGAAAGAATCAAGGGCTGCTAAGCCAATGCAAATAAAAAGAAGTAAAAAATTACGTACAGAACCCGGCAAGTCAGTATGTGTTGACGATATCTCGACAGTAGATATTCAATTAATAACACAAAGTAAGACGTATGTAAAAAAAAATACAAAGAAGAAAACAATACAAACTAAACAAGAAGCAAACCAAGAACGAGAGACAGAAGAGATCATAGTGCCGTGGAACACAGAAATTGAGATGTACTTAGATGAAATTACAGGTCAAGTAACAGGAAGAGAGGAAACTCCATCGAACTCATCTGAAATCATTGGAAAACCAACACTACGGCCCCAATTTTCACCAGTGATGTGTAATCCAGCCAGACTGGTTGAACTTAGTATCGAAATTATCAATATGCATTTAGGATCACCAGCTTACGATACTAACGCTCAACTAGCCGACGTCTGTGTATTCAATAAAAAAATTAGAAGTGACTGTCAGAATCAGCCTTTTGTTACTTATAATGAAAATGATACTCCAGAGTTTTTAAGATCAATGACAAATAGTTCATCTAAGTCTAAAGTCATAATAACCTCAGATATTAAAGTAAACCCTAAGAAAATGAAGGACATCAAGAAAAAACATTAAATTAACTAAAGTCATCGGAAAATCAGCTTTACAGATGAAAATCGGTACGAATCAAGTGGTAAATGAAAATGCGTTACATAAAAAAAAGAAAAAACTGGAAAATCTAACAACTGGAAGAAAAAAAGAGCTGTAAAACGGAAGAAATTGACATATTCTTATGAAACGAGCTCTGAATCGAATATTCTGAGTATTGCAAATACAGATGATTCTGAATATGATGCATTTGATGAATATCTAACAACATATTTACAAGAGATAGATAACAAGGAAAACTGTGAGACAGAAAATTTCAATGCAACATTTGGATTAAGTGATATCAGCTATTTTAAAAGTGATGTAGATTTAAAAGAAGAAGACTGGGTTGTAGTGAAATTTGCGACAAAAA
Organism: Samia ricini; assembly: GCA_014132275.2. NCBI lineage: Eukaryota > Metazoa > Arthropoda > Insecta > Lepidoptera > Saturniidae > Samia > Samia ricini. The sequence goes on from AP028168.1 coordinate 30,105,693, forward strand.
AAAGCATAAAGCACTTTGTTGGTCGTGTATTATCTATGAAAAACAATATTCCTACTGTAAAATTTGCAAGAAAAGTTAAGAATGTAAAAGATGGTAAAGTGATTTTCACGTATCCGAACGTGGAAGACGTGTGCGAAGTGAATCGCGATGATGTAGAAATAGTATTACCTCCGCCAAATATTTCTAGACGAGGCCAAATAATGTTTGATATTATGTTTAATATTTCCTACAACATCCAATAAGAAAGTATTTTAATTTATATAAAAGAATCGCCAAAACTCGAAACCAAAATTTTGCTACAATTATGTGATCTCAGGAAATAATGTTCCTATTTTGTTTAAGATTACCTCAGTGATTATTGTTGATTTTTTACTAGTTTGTTTTATTCTTGGGATAAGTAAAGTATTGATTTATTTCATTTCGATGTGCATTAATTTTTTTTTTTCTATTAAGTACTTTGGTATGGTAATAATTTATGATAATCTATATTATTATACAGTTTGTTTTGGAGAGCTTTATCTTGAATATAGATTTCTTTCACTTGCATTAGTAGGTATTTAAAGTCAGTGTTCCTATTATGTTAATTTAGAGTTGATATTAATTTAAATATTATATTGTTTGTTTTAAAGCTCATGGACATTTACTTTATTGCTAGTTTTATAATTGTTTAATTATTTTTTAGAGTAATTTTTAAGAGCACACTACATTATTGTAACGTACCTGCGTACACCGTACTGATTAACATTAAAAAGTGACAACCCTGATTCATTATTTTATTTGTATGAAAAATTACAAAAAATATTTTGCAACTTTGCCCACTTTAATTTGACTGGTAATATCAACATGTAAACGTTTTGTATAAAGGTCTTATGTTAGATTGACTATTTTTCTATAATGTCCCCTAATTGTGATGTTCTTAAAGTAGAAAATACGAAAGTTACGGAGGTTTCTGCAAAATGGGCAAACTTGTAAAAAGTACTACATATTTGGCCCGCTGTATAAATTGAGGTTTTTAACACATTGTATTTCATTTTCTTGATATTATAATATATTCTAGGTAAAAAACATTACATTTATCAATGATGTAGCACAATCACAATGTGAAAATAATATTATTTATGAAAATATTTAAAGTGGAATAAAAAATAGCAAGAAATCTGGGCAAAGTTGTACAGTTTTACGGTACTTCTCACAAATCCAAACATCTACCAGTGAAACTGCGTTGAATCAGATTTTGTTCGAAATTTCATCCATCCATCCATTCAACCGATTTCATAAGTGTTATTTTTTTTACGCGGAGCTCTAATTATTTTCGAAAAACAAAAGTGCGTTACGCGGAATAACTTCAGCTAACAAAAAAAGTCCCCTCAAAATAGGTCCAGCCGTATCGGAGTTAATCCGGAACAGACACAAAAATTTGAAAATTTTTTCACAAAGGAGAAGTTGCAACTTGTCTCGATACTAAGTACTCCAAGAAAAATACGTATCCAAAAAAAAGAATTTTATTTGATATGCGATCAGAAATAAAATACATGTAAGCTATGTTGTTATTATTATTGTACAGCTATTGGTTTTTAGCGAAACATTTATCTGACAAATGATGTAAATATACCTGGCTCATCGGCATACCAACCAAAGTGGCCAGTAGCTACAGTTTTTTTTACTGGTATAACTGGTTTCCGGTCGGTCTATTTTGCATCTGACAAGTTTTTCAAACCTCATTCAAATTGTACATTCCATCAAATCATGGCGAACAATACATATCAAACATGATAACAATATTCAGAACGCCAACTTAACGGCTAGAGGTAAAATAACTGAACGAACTATACAGTGAAGCTGTAAAGGCCCTTCCGGTCAATAGCATTAGTTAGGTTAGAATAATAAAGAATAAAAAATACGAGAATCCCAATATATGTACACCAAATTTAATGTGCAGAAACAAATAGTAACGTTACATCACTAGTCTATGTTGTAGTATATTGCTTATCAGAAGATTATAACCTATAAATGCTTAAAACCCACAAGCAGACAACTGACCGTTTCAGATGAAGTGTTTTCACACTTCCATATCTTGCTGGTTTGAAACATACACAAAAACCAAACAAATTAAACTACCAAACGTTTTAAAAACTTTTTAAATAACAGTTGGTAATTACAGGTGAAATAAAAATACCAGTTTGTGTAAGAAAGTTTAATATAATCCATAGAAGTATTTGAAAATATTTCTTGAACATTTTTAACAAAAAAAAAACGATAAATTTAATTATGCACTAACATAATTACGACTTTTACAATATATACTAGGGGTAATAATAAGTCTAGAAATATACAACTAAAATTTGTTTAATTAAATACACTAGGGAAGTGAATATTTTACTCAAGTCAATGTTTATATATCCTCAAGTATAGTTAACATACAGTACAAACATACAATATTACGTGGGGACTAAGTGGGGACTTGTAAACTCAAATGTCCAGCATCGTGAATAAATAACACCAGTGTGTGTGTGGGGGAAGGGGGAGGGGGGGAGGGGGGGAGGAAGTGTCCAGCTGCGTCACGCCAACCACTCATACGATCCACTCACTCACACAAGAGAGGCCCACTCACTCCATAAACACAACTTGAGCCTCACCGCCTCTCGTCCGGAGCCGAGTCCCTCCCGAGTGACAGGACCGGACCTACCTAGAGAGGAATGTTAAGAGGTCCACGTCACTCGAGCAGAGTCGGAGAAGCGCGCGAGAGGCGGCAGACTAGAGGAACCGGGTAATACTGCGTCCGCCTGCTAACAAAAAATTTTGGAACAAGAGTGCAAACAAACGGTCTAACCACTCTTAAAGAGCAGTATGGCGACCTGACCCAGGTAGAAGTAGATGAAGTGACGGGTCTCGTGCGTCACGTACGAGCCAAAGTTGCGGCCCACGATGCAGTGCCATGTCGGATTGTACTTCTTATCAAATTCCTTCTTGATGAAAGCCGCAATATCCTGCAAATTATACATATTCATGTTTTTAAATTTAAACCATTAGAATCAAATTGATAACACTTTTATCAACAGATGAAAACCACAATGTTCATAACTGTGGGAATTTTGCACACAACAGAATTATGTGAGCAATATACTGAAGTTTTGATAAAAACGTATTTCATTACAAAAATGAAATCAAATGTAGCTGTTATGCTCAATTCTATAATTTATTTATTTATATGGAAAATCTACAGCAATAAAACGATATAGCACTAAGAATATACAATGATTAGCCAATTACAGATTGTCATGAATAGACATTAAATTTCTAGGAAATACACATGTGAAATAAAGTCACAACGTTATATCCAACTTATTTTATCCTAAATTTAAAAAGAGAAAATGATATTAAACATTAAATAATAGATATTATAAAATGACATGATTAACAAAAAAAGTCCAAGCTCAGCTGTCTTCTAGCAGGTACTATATTAGTGGAGAATACATCAGTCATGTAGCTTACAGATTTGGTTAAAGTTTCTACCTGCTCGCACTATAAAAGTGTTTTGGCGATAGTTGGTGTAAAAACTGGGAACAAAAATTAAGGATTTTTCTGGGACAGTTTAAAGAGGATTTGGATAGAAGGTCCTGGCAATCAATACTATCAGAGAAGATTTTTAGAAGTAAAAGTAATAGTTTACGATATGCCTTTTGATTGTCGAATAGAAAATCTAAACCTATAAAGAATTTCTCAAAAGCAGTGAAACAAGACTCTTTACTCAATTTTATACATTCTTGTGGTTAATTTTTTGAGCAACTTGTCATTTGTTCTATATATTACATAACAAAATATCTAACCCAAGAACATCTATGATTTATAAATTAATCATGTGTAAACCAGGTCAGTTATAAATGCTCTAACAGAATTTCATAGTATATAAGAATATATTCATTTAGTTGTCACTAAACTTGAGTAACTGTGTAATACCAAATTTTAACTATAAATCTTATCATAATAAAATCTCAAAGGATATTTTAATCTATACTAATATTATACAGGAAAGATTTGTATTTTTGTATGTAACAAATAAACTTAAAAACTACTGGAGCAATTTGGATTAAATTTGATGTGGAGATAGTTTGGAATCTAGGGAGTGACATAGGAAAGATTTTTTTTAGAAAATCCCACGGGAACGAAAACTACACAGGTAAAAACGCAGAGAGCAGATAGTTTATAATGTTTCTGCAAGAGAAATGCATCATTATTTTGATTTTAAAGAGAGAATTCAGGTACCTTTTCAATGTTAAATTTCTCTAGGGCTTGTGTCGCACAATCCACTGCATCCTGCTGCATCTCCTCACTCATGTCAGCATTCTTGATTACTGCCTTACGGTCACACATCTTGTCAACTGTTTGACTGTAGAGGAAAGTAATTTATGTATCTACAAATTCTTTTTATTGGGTACAAAATTACATATATACTAGAATCCAAGTTTATTCAACACCAAACCCAGGATTGGGATTTTACCCTTAATACACAATCAAGATTTCTACTTCAAATTACCTTTTATTTATAGTGCAATAAGATCAAAACGTTCTATGCATATTTTATAACTTTTCAAATTCTAGATAGATTTCTAGAGGGCGCGCGATGAGGGCAACATCGATTGTTTATTTTTCAATAACAAACTATAAATAACCTCCAGTAAAAGGTCAAGCGCGAAATCCGGGACTCCGATGCGCGCCCTTTACAAAATTGTATGAGATGCGGTCTTGAGATTTAAAATAATGACGAATATCGTAGTGTTCTGAAGTTTTACCAAGGGTTACCTGGCTTCTGGAACACTATGTGTACACTTTTTCGTTATAATTTTAACGGAAGCGCTGGCGGTAATACCCGTCATCAAATAAAATTAGTAACCAGACATCCACGTCCAAGTGGTTTAACTAGGTAAAGATATATGTAATACAAGCAAAACGAGATTATCTCTATAGAAACGTTTAGTTAGATCAATAGAATCAAATTTCTGCAAATTTTGTTTTATACGGCAGGAAGTGTTCAACTTTCGCGCACCATTTCAGATATCAAATAACACAAATTTACAATATATTATTACTATAAATGATCTAAAACTATAAATAACTTCAAATAATTAGAAATACTCACTATTACTTCAGAAGTACAGGAAAATTTCTCACGTAAAGATTTTGATAACCGGGCATTCAATTCAATGCCTAGTTTCTAGAGGATTCTTTCACACGCTTCTTTCAGTGAATGTATGACGACATTTACGCTAGAGGGCGTTCCAATTTTAAATATTATTCGAAAAATGAATGTAAATTGAGATTTGTTCTTAATTATGGCCAAGATTTTATTCATAGTAATTCTAGGTTTAATAAAATAAAACTTATATTTTAAATCACCACTATACAGAAAAATTTGGCCTAACAAGACGTGATGCGTGACGCGGCACAGCACTTCTGGAGATACATTTGTAACTGGTTGTACTCTACCCTCCAGAAATAAATAATAAATCTACCCTCTGAATTCGTCATAAAGTTACAGTAGTGATCGCTTGTTGTTTGTTTATCGTATACATTGATGATATTGAACGAATCTTTTTTTTTCTTATTGATATTTATGTTGTCATTGGTAAATTTAACAATCCATAATTTGTATTAAAGTACGTTATTAAAATTCATTGCGTTCGGGTATTGATGGGTATTACCAGGGTAGACCTGTCCATAGGGTGACATATATTATTTCCCAATAATTAAAAATATTCGTATGTATTTTTAATTTATACTTTCTACTAGTCTACATGAATAACAATTAATTTAATGCTAAGCGACATAGGTATATTAGGCTAAATGTTATGGTTTATAGTTATATAATAAGTATTATTGAAAATGTTTAATATTATAGGATAAGTTTACCATTAATTTATAAAAGGCACGGCTTTCTGTTTGTCATTTCATTATAGTGTATAACTTGAAAACAAGTACATACTTTCCATTATTTTTTTAATCGTACGTTTGTTCTTTTTATTTGAAGTATTTATTAAAATAAAATTCGTTATTCTCTCAGTATCTTAAAAATTATATCTTAAGTATTTTAAACATACCTGCATGAGTTTAATGTAATACATGTGAATTTGATTTTTTAGACATGAACCATAGACATCATAGATGTAATAATAACCTATACCTATAAAGAAAAAAACATCCGTTTCCCGTATATCAGACGCCATTTATTTGTTATAGTTTCTTCACGTTGAGAATTTGAAAAGAATCTAAAACGTTGCGGGTTGTTAAAACTGAATAAGAATACCGTCATTTTTATCATAATATTAATTAGAACAAAGTAAAATGTCAGGTGGAAGCAGTAGTAACAGAAATGAGTGCAGAATATATGTAGGGAACTTGCCACCCGACATTAGGACAAAGGATATACAAGATTTGTTTTATAAATTTGGAAAAGTTACTTTCGTCGATTTGAAAAACAGAAAAGGTCCTCCTTTTGCGTTTGTTGAATTCGAAGATCCTAGGTAAGTTTAACTACAATTTAATACAGCTATTAAAGGTTAATTTATGCAAAGAAAAAAGTTAGGTACTTAATAAATAAATAACGTAATATAGATGTGTCACAAAATAATGACTTGTAATATTTAATTTATCTATACTTTAATGTTAAGGAATCTAGGGGGTCAACAGAGGTTATAGACACCATTTTAGGTTGTTATTGCGTGAATGTCATATTTGATTCGTTATAAAATATCCAGTAGCGTTGCTGATTTGTGTAAATAAAATAACATTCCCTATTTTGAAGTGATCATGAATCTCGCTTTCGTATCGAAATGACAACGTGTGTTTTTATCTAATGATAAGAAAACATCACAATAAAACCATAGATAGTGTTTACTTGATTATCCAAAAAATAGTTATATACAATATTGATCTATCCCAACTTTGCACAAGTATATAGAAATCTGTATTTTTTTTAAATTATAGCTTATATTACTTACTGATAGAGCAGTTTTCTTCATGTGAAACAATTTTTTAAATAGGTTAAGTAGTTTTTGTGTTTATCAATAACCTACAAAAAATTCATGTTACCTTCTTATGTAATCTTTGTGGGCAAGAGGTACTCGGAATTTACATCAAGTTTCACCAAGTAGTTTAGGTGGGGTCCGAATATGGTTGGACATTTTAACAAGGTTTATTAAAAAAAACAACTACATATATTTAAATCACATCAGTTATAACTGATAGTCACAAACACACTCACAGGCTAGATAGGAAGCTAATCTAACCATATCAATTGTAGATACTTGTAAAACAGGTTAACTAGGCAACTTCGAATAAGTTAGATTCTGTGTGTCTTAAAAATATTATTTCAATTGATAAAGTTATAGTATACCTTATCTATATATTAATTTTTACTTGGTATACTGTACATTACAATATTTGGAGGTCCACCTGTTGTGGACTGTTGCTTTACACAATTCTTTATGTGATGTTTATTATTATTAATTATACAATTAAAGAGAGATCCATGATTTTTTTAAACACTAGGAAGTTGCTTCATTGGTACAATGCCAAATATACATTTTGGGGCTTCACTGACATCTTGCCTAGGGGCTGTGAGCTTCTCAAATGTGTACAGGTTACAACATGTCAACCTACTACATACTGGCCCTCTGACTAAATACCAAATGTTATTAATTTTTGCATCACCTAGGGAATAACAAAAAGCTATATATCCTGCTGTAGTTGTTGGGACTCATCATGACACCATTCTTTTTTTTTTTTAAATATAGGATATAGGCTCAGTACTTTGACCACAATCTCACCTGATGTTAAGTGAAAATGTGGTCCAGTTGATAAACACACTAACTGACTGGTGCCTTTTTCTAAATTTTATCAACTGTTTGCTGTACCCATTCGATTCCAAACAGCATGACATCATAAGACTTGTAGCATTCAAAATGTGATGATATTGCATTGATATGCTATTCCACTCCAATACATCATAACAAGTCTACTGATCTATTGATACCAAATTATTAGTAAAATCAAAGAAAAAAGAGCAATCTGTAAATAATGGCAACCAAGCAGATGTCCTGATGTTAAATAACATGTGAACCACAAAGTAAGGGAGCTTAAGCATATTCTTGAACAAGATAAAAATTCTGGACTACAAGCATATCTTGAAAGTCTCGATGCTACTGCAACTACAGATTATTCTCTGTGGAAAGCAACAAATAATATTTAATGGCCCATAACTAGCTCTCCATTAAGTAAACCAGATAACAGCTGGGCATGTAACAACTAGGAAAATGCTAATATATTAGCAGAACATATGAGAATAATCATGAAATTTCTAAACTCCCCTGGTGTGGATGAAACTAAACCAGAAAAGAGGTTAAAAGTATAATACAAAAGGCTCGCCCTCTAAGGAATCACCTTACTTTGTGTTGATGACCTTACAGCAATTTACAATGCAATCAGAAATCATCAATTTATTCCACCACAATGGAAAGTTGTTTAGATAATTATGCTACTAAAACCAGACAAAAAACTGAAATACCCAAAATCATATAGACCAATTAGCTTACTGCCTATACCATCAAAAATATACGAGTTTTTTTATTTATTCATGAATGTCACCAGTTATAGAGCAGCAAAACACCTGAGGAATTATCTGGATTTTGAAATAGGTCTTCCAAAACTAAAAAGCACTGGACTAGTGCATTCCTTGACATCACAGGTGTTGATTGAATATGGCACCAAGGTCTATCATTTAAATACAGATCCTACATTAAAAAAATTCTAATCCTTTATAGAAAAGTGGTACTTTGTTGTCCTAAACCTAAAAAGGAAAGGATATCAAACCATCCAAATAGCTGGGCAAGAGACTTGATAGAAGGACAACAGATAACTTTCAGACTAAACTGGAGGATACCGCATACTTAAATCCAAGTAAACTAATACTGGATGTGACACAGGTCACACACCGAGCAAGCCAATAAAGCCCCAACCAATCTACCATTTATTGTCCCATAAGGATACATATTTTAGCACAATGTATAAACAAAAAAAAATACTTGTAATATACATATATTTTGGCAGAGCCATATTTCTCTGTCTATATTTAAAAAAATAATTGTATTTTATTTTGTAAACAGTGAGAAAAGGTGATCAATTTAATTTTGTTTATAAATGATCAGTATTAGTTGCCCAGAAAGGTCAGTGAAACCACTAGAATGTTTTTGAAAAACAAGTTCTGAAACAGTGTGATCCCAGCTACGAATAGTACTCCCAATATCTTCCTGTAGGTGTCATAAAAGGAGACTAAGGGGTAAACCAGGATGGGTAGCAGCATCCTCTTGATTACCAGAAACAACTACTGAGATTGCTAATCCGCCTGCTAAGCATAGTGATTATTGCAATCCTGCTTATACTGATAGTTATAGAGATCTTTAGAGAGACCTATGTCCAGCAATTGGTGTCTTTTAGTTGGATGGACGGATGGAAGTTCAGAAACTTTGAAAGGAAAGTGATAAAATTGAAAGAAACTACAATATTTGTTTTTTTTTTTAATTAATTAGAATGACTGTTAGGCCAACTAACTAGTTACATATAGACATAAAATTTTGATTTATAAATATAAAGTGGGCACAATAATCAACCAACAGTCTGCATTATCTTTTAAAATAATATGTAACAATTTTAACAAGTAATTTATTTGAAATCCCTCAGTAATTTTACTGGTATTTACTGAAGAACAACATTATTTAATTAGCTGTTGCATTGTGTTCTCCTCATTAGTAATTATAATTATTGTTAATATTCCAAGGTTTCCTTTTGTTTTATTTAATATCTATTTATATACCACATACCCATATGTTTCACAAATACTGTCTTTTACACCATACTTTATCTATTTTCTGCCAGTTTGGATATCTTTACCATGGTTATCGTACTGATCTAATGTTACTAAAAATTACTCATAAAAATTACTCAGTACAATTATTATGGGCCTTGCAACGAATTTGAACTATTTAATAGAAGTAATATTTTAATGGAATCTCATTGAACGGCACGCGGGTACATAAAAGTCGTTTGCCCAAGAAAGCGTCCACGGATCTATGACGCTCGCAAAATAGCAGAATAGAGAAACCAGTTCTACGACGACAACAGGGAGTTGTATGGGAATTTCTTATATATAGTGTGTGTTGTCTGTTGCAGGGACGCCGAAGATGCTGTCCGAGCCCGGGACGGGTATGACTACGACGGGTATAGGTTGCGGGTTTGAGTTGAGTTCCCGCGGGGCGGTGGGGGCGGGGGCGGTTCCCGTGGAGGCCGGGGCGGGGGCGATCGTTTCGGAACACGCGGCAACGGGCGCGGTCCCCCGGCGCGCCGGTCCGAGTACCGCGTGTTCGTGACCGGGCTCCCTCCGTCCGGCTCGTGGCAGGACCTGAAGGACCACATGCGGGAAGCGGGCGACGTCTGCTTCGCTGACACGTTCAAGGACGGGACCGGTGTTGTCGAGTTCCTACGTCACGAGGACATGAAGTACGCCGTGAAGAAGCTCGACGATTCTCGCTTCAGGAGTCACGAGGTGACTGACACATTCATTAACCCCCTTAATATTTATTTATAACAGGGTTTCCCAAACTGTGGTGGTATGCATACACCTGGAGGTACATGAAAATAATGGTGGAAATACTGAAAAGTTAAAACAGTTAACATTATTATAATCTATTGTCTACAATTATGTAATATTTTTTAGGAATTTCTATTATTTTGTAGTTACAAGGTTTTGCAATGAATTTCGATAAAATTCTGATTACTGATTATTTCTGTTTATAATTCTCAAATTAGGCTGGTTTTTTCAGATCGAAAATCATGATTTTTCTAGTAATTCATTGCAAAATCTTGTACCACCAAATATTATAAGGATATCCTTAAAATTTTGTTAGTGTGCATAAGGGGGTCTCTTTACAGTGACTATAAATTACAAGTCTTTAGAGACAGTACTTAGGTATACTATTTTAAAGTTAAGATTGACAATAGACAGACCCTAAGAGACAGAGACTTATTTTTAGGAGTAGGTATGGATTTATCAGAGCGGGCGGGAGTGGGGTACTCACTAATGAAAAGTTTTATTAAGGGGGGTATTGGAACGAGAAAAGGTTGGGAAGCATTGATTTATAACATAGCCTAGTTGGTGAATTTATACCATAATAATTAAAAATAAAACAAATTAATTAATCATTGAAATTATACTTCTTTAAGGCGCGTTATGAAAAAATGATGAGAGTGAAAAGTTGAAGATGCGCGCGCATCTGTAACACAAAATGAACAGTATGAAGTGCGCGCGCATCTGTGACACAGAATGAACAGTATGAAGTTGTCTGCTTAACCGCTCATTAAGTCTCGTTAGTCGCGCATGTTGGTACGCACGTCACCATCAACATGTTTCTAGTTTATACATTCACAACACGTGTTTTAGTTTCATACAACTGTTACATTATATATGTGCTAATAAATTATATTCAGTAGTGATTTAAATTGAATATTTTGATTGATATCACTTACTATTTGTGAATATTAGTGAAAAAACATTGTGCTTATATACTTTTTCAAGTGCTCCAATATAATTGAGGTTAACTATCCGTATGTATTATTTATTGATATAAATTAAAATACTTTTATTTAATATAATTAACACTAAATTATTATTTGCATGCAATTAAAAACTATTTTTTAATGATGCCAAAGAAGTATAACTTCTCACGTGCGTACATAAGTACACGCACACATTATTATTTTTTTTTTATAAATATTTAATCATCGATAGCCACTAAATAAAAGCAAATTGGTTGATAAACGGAAAGGAGAAAGATGTCTTGTATTGTTTTATCTATACGTATTATAACATATAGATAATGTTTTTAGGGGGAAGTGTCATATATTAGAGTGAAGGAAGACTACGGGGGTAGCGGCGGCGGCGGCGGCGGGGGGGGGGGTGGCGGCGGTGGTGGGGGAGACCGGTATGTTTATATAAGCTGTTAATTCCAAATTCAAGTTGTAGATACTATTTTTAACGGTTTAATTAAATGTAAGAAATTCAAAGGCATAAGAAGACACGCTAATTATACTTTAGAACTGTTTATTACGGTTAAAAATACAGTTGCAAATCTCACCTTCTGAAACCACTATTCTGGTTTAATTGGAAGGGGGTGGGGGAGGGGGAGGGGTCCTGATCCAAGTTCAACAATAACCATTTAACAAGAACTATATTAAAACTCGTCCGGGCTTATTAATGTCGTAGTTCAACAATTAAGTTATGAGGCGATTTTTAGTAGATTATGTGAAAATTTGAAAGCATATAGGTTCCCATATAGTAATCTATATTAATGATTAAAATTGGAGTGTTTGTTTGTAATGTCAAAATTAACGGATACATGATAGCTTTAACGAAAATCCAGTTTTACAAATGTTGGATGGGTTTTGATGAAAGTTTTTTTTGGTATATAGCTGAAGTTAATCCGGATAACTTAGGGTACTACTTTTAATTTTCTAAGATAAATTAGAGTTCCACATAAAAGTAAATTAAAACTTATAAAAAAAAATGAATAATATCTGATTTACAGTTTTTACAAACAAGTGCTTAAATTTTAGTAATATAAAAATATTAGGATTCCGTATTTAAAAAAATGCAGTGAGAAGGGTATATGAGGCGCGGGCGCAGCCGCGGGCACGCAGCTAGTCCGATATGATGAGCCTAATAACTTCTATATTAGTTTAGTTATTGCACTTGCCTAGTTCCTTGTATTTCTTTTCATATTTAAGTTTAATTTTTGGCATTTTTTATTTTACATTTTTTCTAACATACTAGATTAGATATACTAAAAAAAAAAAAACTGAATATTATTGACGCATAAATAACCTTGGCTCACATAAATAATGCCGTACTTTTATAATAAAAATGTATTTTTCAACCCTTTCACGGCCAGGGGAAACATTTTTCCCATTGTAAAATTGGCAGCTGTCTATTTAATTATAACAATATTCGAATTTACAATTTGAAAAATATTCAAAAAATGTTTCCCACAAAACTCTAAAAGAGATACGACTTACAAATGCATCATTTTGTGATTTTCCTATACTCTATGTTTACAAAACTAAAAGAAACAGTTGTATGGTAATATTTACTCTCCGCCTACTTATGGTCCTGAAAGGGTTGATATGTCAAACACATTGTATACCTCGTTGTTGGTGTTTCTTCTTCTTCTTCTTCTTCTTAGTTAATGGCAATCTGTGTGTACACACAATTTGTGCCAATGTCATGTAGGTAAGATTTTCAATCTTGTATCAGCGTTACCAAGCTCCAACAGAACGGTGGCCTATCCTGCTCGAACTTTCCATGGAGCTTTGTCGGCACCTCAGAATGTATGCTACGCGTTGTCTTCTATAATAAACTTAACTTGAACACTATAACCAAACTATTTCACACAAAACGCCACCAAGATTACATGATATAGAGTCAAGTACACAAGTTTAATGAATTAAAGAAAACAATTGCTACACGTCAGACTGAGATCCCGCCAAAAACTCGTTGTTGGTGATTAAAACCAAATAAATTGTGTTTGTTGTGTAAGGTCGCGGTCATACTCCCCGCGGAGACGCGGCTCGCCCACCTACAGCCCCGTGCGGCGCAGCTACTCGCGCACGCGCAGTCGCTCTCGCTCGCACAACTACTGAGCAACACCCCACGCAGGTACGTCACGTCACCCGCACCACACCACACCACACCACACCACACCACACGCTTTCCTACTGTCTACTCTTTACTTTGCGTAGAACCCTCTAAAAGTAACTCTAAACTCTAACGTGTCAAATTATATCACAATATTTTCAATTCATCATCTTTATATATAATATGGATACATTATGAACAGTGTGTATGTGTGTGTAAAATTATCCTTTATACTTGTTTTTTTTTTTCTGAATTAACTGTTAATTACCGTTTAAAAAAAAAAACTAAAATCAACATTGTTAACTCAAAAAATAATAACGCATTGTAATAAATTGGTAAATAATTATGACTTTTAAATTGTTTGTCGCAATGATGATTAGAACTTAAATCTTATGTAATAAAATAATAAATAAGTTTGCATTGATGAAGCATAATTTGGTCGAAGCAAAAACTCGTCATACAAATGCAAGAAAACATTACTTTTTTTTTTTTTTTTTTTTGTTTGTTTTGTTTCATACCTCTTTTGCATGGACAAGATTAAAATATTTAGTAACAATTTCATATAGTACTTATTTTCAAATATTAATTTTACATAGTTTATAGTATACATTGAAGTGAAATTTTGTTTTTTTATTTGACAAAAAAAAAAAAGATTAAAGATTGGTATAAATTGAAATTGAAAAAAAGATTAAAGATTGAGAGCAACGTGTGAAGAGTCCTTTCACATGCAGCTAAATAAATATTATTGGAATAGTATCGGAAAAGGCAGTAAGGTAACTCGAAATAGTAATTACACGGATCCTGGTCAATAAGAGGTTAAGGTGTATTGAGGGTTTAGAGGATGGAGGGTTATCAAGTGGTGCGTTTCTAGCTGTCGCGAGCGAGGGCGGAGCCCAGGCCGCAGCCCCGGAGTCCAGCCCCGCGACCAGCTCCAGTAACCAACAAGAAACCGCTTTATCCTACCATCTTATATAAATCACATATCACAATACAACTTGACAGTTATTATTCAAGATGTTATTTCGATGAGCATTAATTAATTTTTAACAGTTTTTAATATTATATATGTGTATGGGGGTTTTTATTTTCAGAAGCGAACACACATTACTAAAATGTAGTCAGTTGGCTGTATTGACGGATAAATATATGATATTAAAATCAACAGAAAACTATTGTAGTAAAAATATTTATGTATTATTATTACTTATTGAATTCATCTTAGTTTTTTTTTTATTATTATTATTATAATGTTGGTGATATGTATTGTGAAGTTTTAGGATACCATAGACACACGGGCGTTTATATATATATAAAAAAAACGTTTGCAAGCAATCATTTCAAAAGTCCCAAGTTTTGGGGCCTCTTAGAGCCAATTTTTTGATCCGTAGTCAAAGTTACTATATCCATTTGTCAATTTGACTATTACTATTACACAAACCAATGGTTATAATCACACAATGCGTTTTTTGATGACAAAATCTACTATGGTTAAATTTAGCAATAGTTATTTATGTTGCCAGTAAAATGAACTGTATAATTGAATACTTTTGATTCCGGTAATTTTTTTTGTATGATCATTCCGAGTAAAATGTGTCAGGGTCCATAATTCGAGTTGTCGAACAAACATTACAAAAAACAAAGCGTCGAGCTACTCTCGAACATCTGTGTCCATTATTATTTCTTGTGATAGTTTTGTAATGACATTAGCTTTTTTTTATTTCGTCTTGTCTAAAATATTCTTTGATTTTATAATTTAATTCTTGGATTTAATATATTTTACGAGCCAAATAAATATTTGTACGAACTTGATATACTATACATAATGGAATACTGAATTCTTATGAAAAACAAAATTCATAAACAAAAATATTACGAAAAAGATAATAAATAGCAATACGTTGTAATTATTTAACAAATTATTTTATATAAATTAATGTCACATAATGAAACTTCAAATTATCTACTTCAAATGTTACACAAAAGCAATGAAACAGCTGTTCGCACTAGAGTTAACCGTCCGCCATCTTGCTAACCCGACTGGGCTGAATGGTTAAATTTTTTAACAAATATTCACATTTTTGACAAATGGTTAGCTTAACTATGTTTCAAAAAACGCATCGGGGCATTATTTTAACCATTTGTTACAAATCTGACCATTCCTCGAGTTGACTACGGATCAAAAAAATTGGCCCTTAGTGTTTTTAGCTTATGGTCATGGTGAGAAGTGCACGGTCCGTTCCAACGGTGAACGTTCTTTCTCTCAGTTCGGGTTGTGGGTACTGTGGTGACTGGGTAGTGGCTGACTGGCCAGACACTTTGTCCCCGTTGGAACGGACGCGTCCATTTCGGTAACATAATCACGTAGCACATAATGATTTATAATGAAAAGTATTTTCTTTTGTTCCATCGACTGTGGATTGGGATCGGATTTGCTTGGCCGGAGAGGTGTGAGTCAGGATGCATTAGGATCGGATCGGATCGGAATCGGATCGGCAGGAGGGATCTTGTTTAGTATCGGATTGCATTAGGACGCGCGCGCGCACTCATCGGAAAGGATGCGAGGATGTTTTTTTTTTTTTTGGATTAATCGTACCGAAGGGTCTCTCGGATGGATTCCCCGCCTATAAAGGATGTGGATCTGCGTTATTATTGACTCTGGCCCGTTGGCAATGTCTTAACGGAACCGGATGCCGGGATCACGGATTCTTGGGTATGATATTCAAAATATTTGCAAAATAATGTTGAGTGCACGCTCTGTATTATTATTATTATTATTATTGTATTCTATGGCGGCGTATTTTATTAACTTTGTTTGGATCCTTAACTCACACTTTATTTGCTTATCGATGTCTCTGCCGTTTGTTTCATTACATAGGTATATATATATATATATACATCATTAGTGTGTCACATCTAACAGTGCCATGATACAAATAGCATGCTTTGAGAGCTTTCATATCAGAGACACAATGTCTCCGGGGTCATCCGATCAACTATGTAACAATGGGATAGATTATTCGACGAGTGTATACACTACCCGTTTATTTAAAATAATAATTCTAAAATCTGCGGTCTAGGTCCAACTGTATTTAGTTTAAGACTGTCCTGAAGCAATGTACTATGACTCTGTATGTATGTGTGCATTCCAAAAACCGACACACAGGTTATTTTAATTAATAAAGTTCTTATACAACAATTATCACGCTTCGTTTCATTTCTCTTTTACCACTTTACCTTTTTTTTTATATCGTACACGTCGTCGGACGACATTGATCCGATTGAGAGATGTGTGCAAATAAATGAATATGTAAAATCCGACTTTTAAAAGAGGAGGGTATCGATTCGTCTGTATGTTTCTTACGCGATTTATCCGTCATTGAATTTTTTTCTGTTTACACCGCATCAGAATCTGATCAGTGGAACTCGGGGAAATTGAGAAAAATCCTTCGAACATTATAGACACGCGTTTCGCACATTCGTATCCAAAACTATGAAGTAGGTTTTACAGCTATAACATCTAAAAGCACATACTTAAACTAAAACGTAGAAAAAAAACTTTTGTTTTTGTAAAAAAAGAAATTGCAAATCGGTCCACAAATGACGGAGAAATAGCGTAACATACAGGAAAAAAAACATACAGACGATAGATAACCTCCTTATTTAATGTATTGTCTGTTAGTGCGCTTGTAATAACATCAATAGAATTCTTGTGCTGGAATTCACTAATCCTATTCTATAATGGAGCGGAGTTTTCCGAGAAGGAAACCACCGCGATGAAACAATGGGTTGTGATAGTGCTAACAATACCAGCCCGAAGTAACTATCCTAAAATCGAAAGTCGTATCGCTCTAAGCACCTCTAAGTGTGTTCTAAAGACATCACTAGAAATCCCGTTTTCGGTTTAGTGTGTGTTTTAAATGAACATGTATAAAAACATTCGAATTAAATCGATTAAAAAAAAAAGACTACCAATTTCATATATTTTTACTACTGTAAGAGTAATTCATTACTTGACAACAAAAAGAAAAGACAATTTTCTTCTTTAAACAAATTTATAAATCTTAAAAGAAATGACTAAATCTCATAATGAAGTAAACACAATCATTGGTAACACATGGACTAGAGACATCTCTAGTGTTTCAAATCTTGAACCCTGAATGTATGGCCACTGTGCCGAAAGTTAAGTTCTCGTATGTGACCTGCCTGAAGCCGGCCTCTTCGATCATGCCCTTAAATTTTTCCTGAAAACAGAAGTGCCAAAATATACTCAAATTGTGTGTTCGGAATATTTAAAATACATATGTATTAAGGTTTACCTGATTCGGGAACTGGCGTATGCTTTCAACTAGGTACTGGTACGGCTTCCACTGTCCAGCGACGAGTTGTCCCATCACTGGTATCACTTGAAACGAATACTGATCATACATCCTGAGGAAGGAAACACTACAATTACCGTATTACCACAAATTATATCTTTACCCAAAATTACAATAATACAATTAAATAAAAATTTAATAAGTAATAATAGTGTGTTTTTATTTAAAAAATCACAAGTAAAAAGTATAGCGCAAAGTTAGGTTATCTTAGTTTATGATAAATTGAAGAAAAAAATTAATAAATTCGAAATGATTACATTTTCGTAAATTTAAATCGATTTCTCAATCGGCATGTTTTGTTGTTGATTTGTTTAGCTAGCACAACGATAACAAACTTCAAAATGGCCGCTAATGTAATGTTTATACAGACCACTGCAGCGTGTTGTTAGGGAGGTGACTGAACTCCAAACACATGAAGCGACCGCCGGGAACTAACACGCGATACGCCTCTTCAAGGACCTGATTAATCCAGACAGATGATTATTTATAACAATATGTCCTATGTTAAATAACAGTGGGTGAAGTCCGAGTACTATTGAGTACATTCAGGTTACCTTTTCAATATGCGTGCAATTCCTTATCCCAAATGCTATCGTGTAAGCACTGTAGGATTCGTCTGGTAAAGGCAAGTTCTCAGCATCAGCGCACACCCACTTAATGTCAACGCCACATGAATCTTTTGTTAAACCTTGCCTGTTACCAAACATTTATTTTAAAAATAATCGCTGTTCAATAGCCAGTAACTAATACATGGCCAATATTGACAAATTAACATATTCCATGGAATCCGTTGCAGTCTTTAATGGATTAACTTGCATATTTAATCTTATATTATGTAATTTTAGCGGTATTTTGCATGTTAACGCATTGATTATCCTGCAACTAGTATTGGCAATAATAATAATGGGACAATACTTTTCCAGTAACACATTAACTCCTTGAACAGTTCTAGCATCAAATACACTGTTTTGCTAGATATTTGTGCATTTGATATTAATAATGGAAAATAATGTTATCCACATTACACTGGAAGAATTGTATATATATTGACAATAATTATAATGAAGAAAATACTCCATGCTCAAAGATCCAGTACAAAGGCACTCTGGCACAGCCTCCAAGTGGAGCAGACTTTATTATGATGTCTGTTCGAAATTTAGTACAAGTTAAATTTTGTATGTAATTTAAAATGAACAAAATATTGTACTTGGTCATTAATAAATAAGGGCTCTGGTTATGCCAGAGGAGTATTAGAGAAAAAAAAAAAATCACTGCTGATTTATACCAAATACTTAATTATAATATTGACACAACCTGGTCGCCCTGAGCTGCCCAACATCTAACATGGACTGATTGATGTCACAAACAGTAACACTGCTGCGTTCTGCCTCCACAGCAGGTCTCAGATTTTGTAGGTATTTTATATAGCGGAAAGTTATGTCACCTGCAAATGTATTTTATAATATGACAACTTATAGTAGTGTATTTTTAAATGTAGATCACTCATAATACAATTTTAATAGGTCTCTATAGAACAAAGTTATAAAATTGGATTTTATCAAATGTAAGAGTTAATTTCGATATACAGTAGAATCTCTGTAAGGCCAAGGCAGAATAATTAATCCTATTTAATGTATATCCTCTTGTTCATTAAAAAACAATTACCTTTAAATAATTGAATTATAAAGGTTATAATCTTAAACATTACTATTTTCGAGCTACAGAGGTATATTTTTATTTTTTTCGAGTTATGAAGAGTAAATATGTACGGAAATTACTTGTAGAGAGTCACTGATTATTTCGATTTATAGAGGGTTGATTTCGATTAATGGAGATTCTAGAGCATAAATGGAGAGGAACAAAAGATTACTTCGAATTTGAGAAATTTAAAAGTAACTTTCTATGATATTCTCAAGACAACAAACAGACAAGTTAAGAGGAGGTTGTTTGTCCTATGGACATGTGATGCGTAGGAAGAAAGAGAATGTTGTAAGAAAGGTATTGGATATGAATGTGGACAGCTACATCGCAAGGGGAAGACCAAAGAAAAGATGGATGGACTGTGTCAAAGATGATATGCATAGGAAAGGAGTGAATGCGGAGATGACAACAAATAGAGAGGAATGGAAGAGGAAGACATGTTGCGCCAATCCCAAATGAAAATGGGAAAAGGTAGGGAGATGATGATTTCTACAATATTCTCCATTCTATAATTATATAACATTAAGTTATTGGGTAAGAAAATTTTATTGTATTTGGCATTTAAATTTTTAAAAAGGTAATACATACCCATTAATATTATTTTCAGTTGAATTTACTACAATATAAAGATTTAATCGAATAAACATTTAAGTTCCGAATTTCTAAGGTGGGGAATATGTCAATTGTATTGCAGTTATATAAGTGTATTAGCAGTATGAGGCGAGTATTCATCAGATGGTTTATTTGCCAGTTAAAACTGTACTTTGATGTTTAAAAACGAAAATATACACACCAGTTCCACCAGCCACATCCAATAACTTTGTCTCATGTGTCGGAGCCAGTCTGGCCATGAAAATATCCTTCCAAACTCTGTGTATGCCAAATGACATAACATCATTCATCAAATCATACTTCTCTGCAACTGTTTCAAATACACCATGCACTGCAATATAATTAAAGTTTCTAAAAACTGTCTATATGTTTCTTAGTTTAGTTATTGTGTCTCAAGTTTACTCACAATAATAGATATTATTTCAGGCAATCAGTTTTTTTTTAAACTAGCAAATTATGAACTTATAAAATTCATAATTTGAAGAAAAAAAAATACAGGAAAAAAATATTACTTTCCAAAAATCTTCTTGCAATATCATAAATAAAGAACAAAACTTGTATTTATATTTTATGTATTATAATTATACCAGCACCAGCTGTTTATTCGATGAACTTTGCAGACAGTGTCTTACATTTTTCTAGTTTTCCACAATATTGTAATACGCTAAAGATAATTCCTTTGGAGTTTAAAATACCTAATCGGTTTCAGTCATATCTTACCCTTTTTTTTTTCCATTTTTCGTTCTCATCGATTGTTTGAAAACCAAAATGAGTTTGACCATCGCTATGTTTCTCACCCTCGTGGTTTTTTTGCAGTAGACTGCGAAGCCAACCTTTGTATTCCTATAATCCGTTGAAACGATCTTCTAGTATCAGAAAATTTGAATATTCCTTGCCTTAGTGCCATATCTACTGAAAATAAAAACAATTTGAGCTAGGGATGGGATCTGAGATCAAAGAATTGATCTTATTCACCAAAAGATCGACTTTTTTTGAATTGTTATCTACCCAATGAATCGATCTTTTGCCTAGAAAAATTGTCACTTAAAAAATTAAAAACTTGCGAGATGGCGTTCTGAGATCGATTAATTGAAGAATCAATCTTTAAGAGCAAAAAAAGACATTATATATAAAATCGATATTTAACACTAAATTAATCCAGTAAATCGATCTCAGATCATAGGAAATCGGGGTTTATTTTTTCTGGCTCTATGAGAGCAATAAAATTATTTACAATTAAGAATTTACCCAAACCCAAGTAAATGTATGATGAAAATTTTCAGTAAATTAATTGACAACACAAAATATAGCTTTGTGGTTAGTGTCTTTGGTATCTTTGTTAGATTTAAGATGTTTTTTAAACAGGTATAAGATGGCAAACAAATATCTTGCCTGATGGTGAGTAAACTGTACTACCAACAATAAAATCACTTTATACCTTTAACTTTGATTTGCTTGTAAAACAACTCTAATTAATTTAAAATGATAAAAGGTTGACTATTATAGTGCACCTATTGTTTTATATGACATGGATTTACCTAAAAATACGCAAAGATAAAAGAGTTTAGTATCTTTTCCTCCTCAGAAGATATGGGATAGTACTATTCTTAACCGGCACCACGTTGCCTCAATATTATGGTTTTGTAATTTATATCTAGTATCCTATATGTTAATTAAATGAGTAATTTTAGTCACTCATAATTAATCTTTTATCACAATTTATCCAATTTTCTCCATCTACCCAAATTTTTAGAAGGCACAAAATAGGAAAATATGCAGCCCGACTAGTCAGAGCCACCAACTCCTGAACGTGGGGACCAGAGATGAATATTAATAGTGGGGAGCTCTGATGGGGACTTTTAACTGTGAACGGACTATTTACGCAACACAAACAAAACATACTAATCAATAGTAATAGACAATGCAGTTATTTTTTATCCGTTCGTTCCTATCTTTTACGGTTTTGAATTCTAGCGACATAAGTTACATAAATAAAAAAAAAAATTGACTTAAAATATCGATAAATCAACAGCTTTACCACAAGCCTATTTCATAAAATTGTGAAAGGTAAATATAAAAAGGGAGTTTTTGGCGGGATCTCAGTCTGACATGTAGCAATTGTTTTCTTTAATTCATTAAACTTGTGTACTTGACTCTATATCATGTAATCTTGGTGGCGTTTTGTGTGAAATAGTTTAGTTATTGTGTTCAAGTTAAGTTTATTATAGAAGACAACGCGTAGCATACATTCTGAGGTGCCGACAAAGCTCCATGGAAAGTTTGAGCAGGATAGGCCACCGTTCTGTTGGAGCTTAGTAACGCTGATACAAGATTGAAAATCTTACCCACATGACATTGGCACAAATTGTGTGTACACACAGATTGCCATTAACTAAGAAGAAGAAGAAGAAATATAAAAAGTTTTTCATTTAAAATTGGACATATAGTATAAGTCACAGGTTAATGGAAGAAAATAATAGTAAGTAAAGTTTATTTATGTAAATAAGAGTCTGATAAAACAATATATCAAATTTGTATAATAATATCTTGAACACTTTAAAAAGTACCTGTAAATATTATTATTATTTTCAGCAATAATTTAGTATGAATACTCAAAAAGTAAACTCTAAAGGATATTTTCAGTTTATTATGAAAATATTACCGTAGGTAATGATTGACACTTTACATTTTTATTCTGAAATGATTTTGAATTCCTCTTAGAAATTCCTTCAGAATGTCTTTCATTTTTTTTACAATTGTAAAACTTACAAATTCCAGAAATCCTACCACATATTGAACACCCTGTGGTACATTATAAGCAGAACTATGACTGGGATTGTGGAGTGTCTTGTGTGTTGATGCTTTTAAATAATGAACAGAGGGAGAACTTCCTGAAACATTTCAATGACATCATAGAGGAAGAGGGATTTGGTCATTCCACCTGGACTATAGATCTATGCTATTTACTCATGAGGTAAGGTATATCTAATAATTATAGTTATTTTATAATTTTCTTTTTACTTGAACTTGCCAAAATTATTGCATTTCATCTTATATTAAATAAAGTAAAATCTGAAAATGATGTTATCAATGCCCATAGATGAAAATCTATTGACAGTTGGCTTTACCATGCCCTTCCTATGTCTACCACGGTAAACTTGTATCAAGGTAAAACTAAGTAATACTTGTTGATGACTGCAGTTGTTGATGTAACCCACATCTGTTTTAGTAGATTTCATATTTTTTGGATAGAACAGTTGGTAGAAAGAAATTGGAACATATGTTTATAACATTTGAAGAAATAACTGTTTGCATTATGAATTAATGTAAATTTTAATAAGTATTTATAGTAAATGTAAATAAAACGGATCAACCGAGTGTAACTGTTTGCTCTTTGGAGCTTTATCTTTGAAGATAAAGATTTCTTTTTTATTTAAATATACTAGATGTACTATTATTTCTAACTAGCTGTGTGACTGCAGCTACACCCGCGTTCCATGTTTTTCAATGTGTTTTAATTTTTTTGTATGGAACCCTAATTAATCTTACAACTTTTTTAGTATTAAGATAAAGTGAAAATATTTCTCATAAATTCAAACACTTCCCCTTAAAACTGTACATTGAATCACATTTTATTTCAATTTATTATGAGTTTTAATTTTTTTTATGCAGAATCCTAATTATTTTCAAAATATACCCTAAGTTACTCAGAGTAACTTCAGCTATCTATCAAAAATAGACCCGTTAAAATCAGTCTAGCCGTTCCGGAGATTACTGGGAACAAACAGACAGACAGACAAAAATTGTATTTTTGGTATAGATATAGTATATAAATTCATATCTATTTAGTAAGTTAAAAATATTTTTAAATTACAAACAGAGACTCAGTTTTATTTATTAGTATAGATTGCTCAGGAAACTGATATATAGGAATTTTATTACATTACGTACATAATTATATATTTTACATGTACTTGTATTTTAATTATAAGTTTTATATTTTAAGTCGTGGGAATTCGCTGGATGTGGGTGGCGCAAGACCAACCGGTTGTTGAGACTATGTCCAGCAGTGGACGTCTTTTGGTTAAATGGATGGATGGACATTTTATGTAGAAGAAATTACTGTCTACTATTATGACTCATAATATTTCTGTTTTCAGTAAATTGACAAAGGTTTTGTGTTCCAAAGTGTAATTTTTATATTATAGTCTGTAATAATGTGTTTCGCAGGTTTAATATAAAACATAGGATGTACACAACAACTATAGGGCTCAATGAAAGTAATACACGTCATGGGTATTATGATAAAATTATTCATTTGGTAAGTGCAATATTGTACAGTTTTTTTCTTTCAACGTTTAGACATTGTGATAAATTAAAGTGTTAAATTGATCTTTTTTATAATTTATTAATGCCATGATTAGAAGTTCTTGAAGTCGAATTTTATACTATTATTCTAATCTGCAGTGTTCCAACGATATGACAGCCCTTTCTTGGTAGTTTCGATGGAGATTTTGTGACATTTCATAATTCACATGTCAGGTTTGCACGACGAGGGCAATTGCATGACGATTGGGCCATTGCACGACGAGGCCCGGTGGGTTCGCTGCAGGGGGCGACGCGGTGCTTGCGAAAGCCACCCCGTGTCGCCCCCATCCCAAATGCAGCGGACGGCCCCGGGGGGTTTTAGTGGGTATTTCCGGGCGCTTCCCGCCCGGGTGAGTCCCACACTGGCACGGAGCTCGTCACTCCGTGCCCGCTTATCTATTGTATTGGGGGACTCTGATCCCTCAAATACAATAGATAAGGGTAGTGCGTAAATGCATTTCACCCCGTCAAAAAAAAAAAAAATTTATTCTTATCAATAACCTTGTGCACAATAACTAGATCACAAAAAATGCTACCATAGTTACATAATACGGCATCAAATACTGCAAGTTAATGAATTACAAACAAGGAAATCAAAATTGCACTGTAATAAACATATAATGCCTAACTATTCCTATATAACCTAATATATTCTTGTTTTTGTGTAATAGATAGGTTTTATACACTGTGTATTTTATACCCCAGTGGTGCTATTGACCAACCTAGATAAGTGTTCTAATGGGTCATTCAAAATGATATAAGTATCAGTGCTATATGTGTAAAAATGACCACAGATTTTTGGCTAAGTCAACAGCCTTAGCTAGTTTGAATTAAAAGCCTTTATAACAACAGTGTTTGTCAGTTCTGACAAAAAAAAACTTTATCCCAGCTTTAAAATAAACCCTGATCTCATAGGTTTATGAACTATTTGTCGATAAAATTCGCAAAGAGTTTAATTAATTTAAAGTAAAGTTTCATAATAGTTTATTATGATTTAGATGTGTTTTATTTGTCCATGGGTAACCTTTTTTTTGATGGCTCAAGGAAAAATTCTGAAAATTGGTAATTCTTCATTTATGGATGGATAATGTATTTTTCTTCCGACTGCTAGTGGACTTCTAGGTACTAGTCTTATGGCAAGATGAGTAAAGGAGAGGGACCCATTCTTCTTCTTCTTCAGCAGTGGCGGGCTTCTTCCCCTTTTTTTCTCTGCCCGTCACTGCTCTGTCCCATTTTTCGTGTTTCATTGGGGGGCAGGAAGTATATCCTGCCCCCCGGATGGTTGACCGGTCTTGGTTATACCTCTTTTGAGAGGTGGGCGAAGAGGTGGGTGGGGAAGTATTCCTCTCCCATCCTCACTGGGCCATTGCACGGACGAGGCCCGGTGGGTTCGCTGCAGGGGCGACGCGGTGCTTGCGAAAGCCACCCCGTGTCGCCGCCATCATAAATGCGGCGGATGACCCGGGGGCGTTTTAGTGGGTATTTCCGGGCGCTTCACGCCCGGGTGAGTCCCTCCGTGCCCCCTTACCTATTGCATTGGAGGACTCTGGTCTCACTTATGACCTGATTACTACATTCAGGGACTTGTATGTTACAATAATAGTTTTTTGTCATAATAATAAAAGAAAACTATAAAATATTTGAAAATGATGTATATCGATTTATTTGGTACAAATTAGTACTGTCAGTTTTAAAGGGTTAAATCACAATGTTTTACAATTTATAAGGATGTAAAGTAAATAAGTAGGTGAACAGTTTTTCTTAGGGTTTGTTTAATTTGTAGGATAGGGATCGTGTAAATAGGCGTTTTAAAGAGGCATCTTCTAACGGGCTTGAGGTAGAGGAACGTTCAGTGAGTGTGAAAGAACTGGTCTCACACTTGACTAGTGAAGGTCCCGCTGTCGTGTTGGTGGACGGGAGCCTGCTGGTCTGCGATCTCTGCAAGCACAACAAACTGAAGGCAGAGTTCAGGTACGTGCAGGCGCAGGTACACTTGTATCATGATATTCGCATGATAAAGTCTCCAGCATCAAGATAGGTAATTTGCCATTGAAAAGGCAGCACATAGACAGTGGCGTGTCAGCAACTCCCCGCTCTAACGGTCCCTACAGTTAGGAAAAAAAACCCATCAAGAATTAGTGTTGTACGGACCATCATCGCGAGCGGGTCGGAGTTCTCAGCTCGCCCATGACTGAGCGTTGTTACTGACGGTCTATCCAGCCGGTCATTCAGTACGGAGTTTTGAGACACTTTGTCCGGCTTTGTACCATTCATTTAAATTAAGGGAAAAACACAACCAGGAAGACGAATTAATAAGGCATACTCAGCTCTCAATAAAACAATTTAATATATACGTACAGAATGACACTAAACAACTAGTCACTAAGCAACAATACATTTTCTTATAATAATCTTTTATATAAGAATGACATATCAAATAGGTTTTTACATTGCTAATGAAACCTTCTTTAATATCTTCTCTCAATGTATTAAACCTATTGATAACTTCAGCTTAAGTAATCTAGGCCTTGGTAAAGCCTTAGTAAAAATGTCCGCCAGTTGGAGCTCGCTGGTAACCTTCTTCACCTTTAACTCTCCATTAGTCACTAACTCTCTGACGAAGAAGTGACGAATTCGGATGTGTTTCGTTTTCTTATGAAACTCCGGGTTCTCAGCTAATTTTATGGCTGCTTCATTATCCACTTGCAACTGTGGCAGGCCTTTTAACTTAACTAAGCTACCCATCAAATTACTAAGCCAAATCGATTCTCTAGCAGCCTCACTTGCTGCAACAACTTCAGCTTCAGTGGTTGATATCGCCACACTTTGTTGCCTTTGGCTTGACCATGATATAGCTCCTCCAGCATACATGCATAATACTTCAGAAGTTGATCTTCCGGTATCAAGATCTCCACCATGATCTGCATCGCTATAGCTTTCTATAATACCCTTTTTGTAATCCTTTTTGTATAAGATTCCTAAATCTGGAGCATATTGCAAATAACGCAGTATCCGTTTTAACTTTATACAGTCAGCATCTGTTGGTTTTTCTAAATTTCTGGAAACAACGCCTACTGCATAAGCAATATCTGGCCTAGTTCCAACCATAAGAAATGCTAAGGATCCAACGATTTGTCTATAGTTTTTCAAAAAACTGGACAGATCACAAGAACGATCTTTATTCTCATCATTCTTAACAATCGGCGTCATTACCGGTCTACAGCTTTCCATGCCAAATCTTTTTATTACTTTCTTACAGTAAGAAGCCTGAGAGATCTTTATTCCTTCATCTCTGCTTTCAATTTCTATTCCAAGAAAATAAGACGCTGGTTTTGTGGTAACTTTAAACTTCTCTTTCAACTGTGATATGAAATTAGCAATGAGTGTTTGACTTGTTCCAGTAACCAAACCATCGTCCACGTACAATGCTAGAATTAATTTTCCATTGACATCTTCTCTGATAAAGAGACAAGGATCAGCTTCACTAACTTTGAAACCGACTTGTTTGAAAAAATCAATAATTTTTCTATTCCAGCATCTCGGTGCTTGTTTCAAAACAATAAAGACTCTTCTTTAACAAACAAACACGTCCAGAACCATTATCATATCCTTCTGGTTGTTTCATGAAAATCTCTTCATCTAAGGTTCCATACAGAAATGCTGTCGAAACATCAAACTATCATTGACATTTGTTCACTTGCAGCAACAGCCAAAACAGCTCGTATAGTAGCCATTCTTGCCACAGGACTAAATGTCTGATCAAAATCTATTCCTTTTTTCTGACTGTACCCCTTGATGACTAATCTAGCTTTGTATTTGTCAACTGAGCCATCCGCATTCAGTTTGACTTTATACACCCATTTACATGGAATAGCCTTCCTATTTTTAGGAAGTCTTACGAGATCCCAAGCTTGATTTTCTTTCAGAGAGCTAATTTCATTTTCCATTGCTTTCTTCCACAACTCACACTCAGGACTACGAATTGCTTCTTTGAAGTAACTCGGTTCTGCATAACCATTCCACTCTGTATTCAGAACATAGTCATTAAATTTGTTTGGATATCGAAGTAGTGAACAATCCCGCAAAATCCTACCTCCTTGTTCAAGGATTTCATGATCAGGTAGTGAATTACCAACATGAATATCTTCTAAACATTCCGGATCTTCACTGACTTCTTCAATTTCTCCCTCTAAATTTATACTATTTTCTGAAATACATCTTTGTGCATCATCAAAGATCTCATCACCTACAGCAGGAAAATCTTCTCTAATCGAGAATTCTCCTCTATCATTAAAAACTTCATTGTCAAAGTTAGATGTATCCTTAATATTTAAGGGTTCATGCATCTTTCTCTGATTTGTGACTGGCAAATCCAAAGGAACATCAATTTCAGTTTCGTGCAAAGCTTTTTCAGAAGCTTTTGCTACATCTAAGGGTCTTTCATTAAATGTGACATCTCTAGACCTCACTAAAGAATTATACTCTTTATTCCATAGTCTATACCCATCATCATTTTCATACCCTATCAGTATACATTTTACGGCTTTCCTGTTGAGTTTCTTTCTATTTTGTTTAGGTACGTGAGCATAACAAGGTGTTCCAATAATCCTTAAATGCTTTATTTGTGGCTTTTTGCCTATCCAAAGTTCATAAGGAGATTTGTGTTCCACTACAGTTGGTCCAGTTCGGTTTAGTATGTAAACAGCAGTATTTACCAACTCAGCCCACAACACCTGAGGTAGCTCTTCATGAGCATGCATCATTGACCTCGCTGACTCAACGATTGTACGATTTTCTCTTTCGCTACATCCATTCTGCTCCGGTGTATATGGCATTATCAGTCTTTGTTTAATTCCTTATTCTGACAATATTTTACGTACCTCATGACTATCAAATTCTTCACCGTTGTCACTTAACAACTCATTAATTTGATATCCAGCTACTTTAGTTTCAGCTAACATTTGCTTAAGCTTTTTGTGTACTTCTGACTTTTGTCTCAGAAAGTATACAAAACGGTAACGAGTATATTCATCTTTAAACAGTACAAAATATCGGAACTTAGAAAATGACATTGGAAAAGGTCCACAGACATCAGTGTGAATACGTTCTCCAGGCTTAGTAGCTTTTTCTCTGACACCAAATTTTCGTCGATGTAAAAATACAGCCTTCACATCATTCTCCACTGTCTTTCGTGTAAATTCCCAATTCCTTTTCAATTAAACTTTTAACGTGCCTCTTATTCTGGTGACCAAATCGTTCATGATATAATTGTAGCATATCAATGTTTTGCACCAAGTTCACTGACGCCATAGGTGGTACGACTTTACAATTCAGTTTGTACAAGCCACCATATCTCTTCCTATTTCCTGTCATAGTGACCTTACCATTTATTTTCATAATACACGAATTGACTCGCGACTCAAACGTACTATTTGGATTGCGATCTTGTGTAGAAAGTACAGAAAATAAATTTTTACTTATTTCGGGAACATACCAAACATCTCTCAGTGTACAAAGCAAAAAATTCTTGTTAACCTTAGCTCTAATTTGAATAGATCCTTTCCCAAGAGCCTTTATACTATTACCATCAGCAGTAGTTACTGCGTGAGTTTCGCCAAAATATTCAAAATCTTGAAAAAGATCTCCTCTCATCGTAACATGATTAGTACCGCCATTATCTACGTACCAATTATCACGATCTGCATTGGTTCCACTCGAATTAACAGATAATAATAACATGTTAACAGCTTTATTGCCTTCTACAACTTGACGAGAACCAGCTTTCTTTGGACAATCTTTATTGAGATGACCTACCTCTTTACATTTGAAACACCTTTTATTTGTGAGTGGTCGGGCTTGTCCTTTTTTAATGTATTTCTTCCGAAATTTTACAGTAAGTGCTTCAGTACTGGAGTTTTCCTGTATACAACTTTTAAGTGCTTTTTCGTGAGCACACAATTGACTAGTTATATTCTCTACAGTTCTGTCTTTTCTAGACATTAGCAACCAACTCGATTTGAATGAAAAATATGCTTCAGGCAAAGTATCTAAAATTTTACAGAGTAATAAAATTTCAGGTAACTCTTTACAGTTTTCCTCTTTTATCAACTCCTGTCTTAGTCGATACCACATATTTTTTATTTTCGATATATGCGTTGCCATATTATCTGAAGGATCCATTTTATATCTGAAGAACTGTAAACATAAATCGTACAGGTGGTCATCACTTACCCCTTCATATAATCTATGTAGTTCATCCCATACTTCCTTCGACGTAGAGAACCTTAGTACTTTATCAAGTGCCTCATCAGTAATATTATTTGTTATCAAAAGTAAAGCTGTGCTATCTAACCTCATGTATTTCTTTACTTCTTCGTTCTAAAGATCCAAAGCTTCAGCTGTAGCATCAGCATCACCTGTGCATTTTACAGGCATCTTTGGCATACATGTTGTTCCGTCTACAATGTCCATAAGACCGTCCATGCCCCGCAATAAAGCCAGCATACGGTACTTCCATTGTACCCAGTTGCGCCCATCAAGTTTTGCAATTTGTATTTTGGATAATTCCATTACGTGCTTAACGTGTATTAGCTTTGCGCAGTGGAAGCGTGCTGGGCCCATAATCAATTAAGGGAAAAACACAACCAGGAAGACGAATTTATAAGGCATACTCAGCTCTCAATAAAACAATTTAATATATACGTACAGAATGACACTAAACAACTAGTCACTAAGCAACAATACATTTTCTTATAATAATCTTTTATATAAGAATGACTATCAAATAGGTTTTTACATTGCTAATGAAACCTTCTTTAATAATTTAGTTTATTATTACTTAGCAAGTTAGGCTCGATTTGAAGGAAAACTCGAGGAGTGATGGTGAATGTTTAATCTCGTACTGTGCTCAGATATAAAAAAGTGTTTTGCTATAGGTAGGAAGAAGGGTGCGGCTATTGGTACTCAGGCACCTCAAACGTTACCGTAAACATAATTCAATACATGAGCCTTTCTACGAAATCTAATAATTAACTACTTCAATTTCGAACGGAATTGGGAGACAAAGTTGTATTTTTTAACACCAAAAATGTAGCGTTTACATACATTTAATAAGCTATCAAGTTTGTCCAGGAATTCTTCAGTAATGTTTTACGTCCGGGTAATCGATGATTGGAAGTAACAACGATTTTACTAAACTTTTGACAGTAAAGGGCAAGAATTTTTGCACTCTTTTAAGCGAGTGCATGACACTAAAGAGATTTTTTTACTGATAATACCAATATTATGTATCCGTGATTGATCGTAAGATATGTACAATCCTAGGCTCGTTACATGTTTATGGTATTCTAGCTCAAAAGTATTATACGTTACTTATGGTCTTGACACATAGCGGGCGGGTGCGGGACGCTAACGCTCTTTTACTACAGAAGTGTTCGCGTCGATGTCTTCTAAAGAAATATCGCGGCACGTTTCGCCTGCTGTTTGGCGAAACCATTAACGCAATGTTTCTGCATGCAACCGAATTTTGAACAAATGTACTTTTAGAATCGATTCTGATATGAGAGTATAAATGAACGTGTATATTGTTAATTTGTCAGGCGTTGCTTCGGTGGCAGTTATAAAGGTCACTACATCGTTGTACTGGGTGAGAGGGGGTGCGGAGTCGCGGGCGGAGCGGCGAGCGGTAAGCTAGTGTACCGCGACCCGGCTCTGTCCGCTCGGCTCTGCGCTACCTCTATACAGCAGTTCGAGCGCGCGCGACTAGCGAGCGGTACTGACGAGGACCTGCTTCTCATTTACACCAAGAGATGACCAACGGCCAACAGAATTATTACAATATTATGTATATATAAGAGATATGATTATTAAAGTCAATTCGATTTTCTTTATTTTATTTCGATATACGGTTATATAACCGTATATCGAACTTCTATATTTTTTTCGAACTAAATGCTGTTATATATGAAAACATAAAAAAAAGAACCAGATCGAACTTCTTGTCGGATAATCTCGACTGATCTGTTTAATATCTTGCAAGTGGATTCACACCACAACAGTGGAACACTCAACACCATATTGGTAGAGCAATGTGGAGACTAAGTATTGTATTTCCATGATTCTTCCCCCCATCCCCAACGGGCTAAGTATGGACGTAGCCCGGTTGGATCTGCCGCAGGGGGCGACGCGGTGCTTGCGAAAGCTATCCCGTGTCGTCCCCATCCCAAATGAGGTGGACGGCCCCGGGGGGTTTAGTAGGTATTTCCGGACCTGTCGACCTGACGGTCGTGCCTCCTTCCGAGGCGGGCTAAGTGGTGGAGGGGAACTATTCTCCTTCATCCCTACCGGGCCATTGCACGGACGAGGCCTGGTGGGTTCGCTGCAGGGGGCGACGCGGTGCTTGCGAAAGCCACCCCCGTGTCGCCCCCATCCCAAATGCAGTGGACGGCCCCGGGGGGTTTTAGTGGGTATTCCCGGGCGCTCCACGCCCGGGCGAGTCCCACACTGGCATGGAGCTCGTCCCTCCGTGCCCCCTTACCTATTGTATGGGGGGACTACGGTCTCACTAGTACAATAGGTAAGGGTAGTGCGTAAATGCATTTCCCCCCGTTAAAAAAAAAAAAAAAAAAAAAAAAAAAAGGTATTTCCGGACACTTCACGTCCGGGCGAGTCCAACACTGGCGCGGAGGCGTTCCTCTATGCCCCCTTTTTTTTTTTTTTTTTTTCGAGGGGAATGCATTTACGCACTTGCTGTCCAGCCAGACCTGATAGGGACGTACCCTTCCAGGACTGGCTGAAACGCGTCTGAAGATGTGTGACAGTCTCTCGCACGTAAGTGCAAGGGGCTGTCACACAGGATTAGTGTGGGACTCGCGGCGAGAAGCGCCGTTGACCACTACCCACTAAACCCCCCGGTACCTCCCGCCACCTAGTTGGAGCAAGCACGGGATCGGACTAGTGCATGCACCGCGAATGCTCCAGTGGCCGCCAAGAGAGACAATCCTAAACCAACCGAGAGGGGGGTAGAGAGTAACACCTCTCGCCCTCCTCCCCTCCCGGCATCTGTGGCGCATGCCCCCTTACCTATTGCATTGGAGGACTTCGGTCTCACTAATAAATGCATTCCCCTCGTCAAAAAAAAAGGTATTGTATTTCCATCTCCCTTTACGGTAAAAAGCTCGGGAAAACACTGAAAGTGAAGTGTTTTCAGAAAAGTTGTGTTCCGGAATTATTAGTTCATGGTGTCAGCTACTAAATTTCATAATATGTTACTACGTGTGTAAAGAAAATATATTTATTTAATTATATATTATTATATCTTATAATGTAAAGAATTTAGTTTCTATGGTTACGAATATCATGCCGGCCGTTATGTGATTTTCGATACATGTCAAATATGTTATAAATTATAATATTATTCAGAATTGTATTTTCAGTTTGGACTTTTAAAAAAATATAAACTTAAAATGTCGTTTCTCTACTAAAAAGCAACACATCGTTTATTTTAATTGTCCTTTATTTATCTTTAGGTATTTGACTTTTCTGTGTAGGGAGTTATTTGACTTTAAAGCATAAAATTTCGATATTTTAGGTCGTAATTAGAGGGAAAAATATATATGACTTGAAAAAATAATTTAAAGGTGTATGCTTTTACTTTTATGTTCATAAGTACTTTTTCTCAATAAACCTCAAATATAGTCTCCCATAATGTTTTCATTGTATTGTATAAGATTATGTAATTGTTGGTCTAATAAATTATCATTATTGGCCTTGATATCTTCTTTCGAAGCTCATGATGTCGTGATGAGAACGTTCTAAGGTCCTGTTCATCTGAATACGCTCCCATGTTGTTTTTAAACTGATTTAAATGAGCATGCGACATATGTACTTTTAATAACCCCCTCAGCCTATGACCTTAAAATGATAGCATATCCTCAAGTAACGTTTATCACAGAAGCAAACTTTAGACCAAAAAAAAGTTATTTCATTTCGTTTTTCTGCATAATAACAGAAAAATCATAAAATAAACTTTAGCTCAACGAAATTTTTTTTAGAATCGTGTACTGTATCTATAACTGACTTCAAAACTGTTTTAATTTCTATTCTAATAGTCGTCAGATAAGTCGAAGTCACTAACATAATAAATTAAATTGTCATTTCTAGAGACAGTCGCTAAAACGGTAACACTGAGCATAATGAGAATAAAGCTGTTAACGCACGTACGGACCGCGGACACGGTGTGGCAGACGGCCGAGGCCATTACTAGGTTAGGGGATTCCGAAAAAGATCGACTTTTGAATAGATAGTGTTGCATAAATTATAGTCTGTGCTCTAGAATAATTGTCTATGGGTTCGCCTGAATAAAGTTATCTCACGTGCAATGTAACACCCGAGTTTTACTTAAACAATTAACCCAGCAGCCTTGCACATATTAAGTAAATATGTGACAGATTCGAAGCTTAATGAATCGATTCACAAAACATTGAGGTCTAAAAGATCATGGTTTTCTTACACGTTATAGCCTCAGTGCTTAGACCACAATCTTACCTGATGTTAAGTGACAATGTGGTCTAGGATGGTAAACGCACTAAGCCCAGAGGTACTGGTTTTCAAGTGATGCTGCTGGAAGACACCTATTGGTTTTTGACGACAGGTTTTCAAACTTGAGTGTGGTAGCTACCCAGGCAGGCATTTTAAGAATATGCCCTACCAACATGCTATGTTTTCCTTCATCGATAGTTCAGGCTGATTTTAGAGGTGGGCTCGAAACTGCGTCCATTGGC
The DNA here is from genome assembly GCA_014132275.2 of Samia ricini. Classification (NCBI taxonomy): domain Eukaryota; kingdom Metazoa; phylum Arthropoda; class Insecta; order Lepidoptera; family Saturniidae; genus Samia; species Samia ricini. The sequence goes on from AP028168.1 coordinate 30,141,269, forward strand.
GCGAAATTCGGCCGCATTTCGCTATCGTTACTTCGATCTTTCCAACAAATAAAGTATCAATTATTTGAGTATCCTTGTATCTTTTCTATCATATGATGATTATCTCTAAACAGGCAAAGAAAAAATAGGTGGGTTACCTATTGCATTCCCTGAATCCTCCCAGGCTCCCAATATATGACTTATTAACGTTTCACCAGCGTCAGTGGTAGACTTGGATTTCGTGTAACAAAACTGCCGACCATCTAAATCTTTTCTATTATAAAATATTCAACTGATTAAGCATAATCTTCTCGAAGAGTTTGTCAGAGAAGTTGCTTTCTGGAAATATTGATGTAATGTGTCACTTGCATAATATTCTATTACCAACGTGGGTAGCATAATGGGAATGGATATAAATACCTAATATATTTTATGTAAAAGTCACGATCCGCCCGCTAGCAACCAATACCAACCACGTCCAAACGTCTGATAACACTATTACGGAGAATGTGTTTCCCGCGATTTACCGATTTGTGTGGAATTCACCGACCCCTAAGGTGCTTTACCGTCTAACGCGAATAGTACCCAGTTATTAAGATACAGGAAATAAAAAATTATGTCAATATTTTTCATATATACTTTGTAATGTGAACTGGGATGACGGTATTATAATGGATTAATAATAACTTATAATGTATCTATATAGATATAATGTATGTATGTAATAATATGTTTCATTATAATTGCATCATTACATATAAAATTAACATTTTGTCGAATTGGCCACTTTTAATAAAAATATTGTATATTATTGTTTCGAACTTAGTGATTCATTTATTTTCGCACTACCTATTTTTCCTTGACATTGTTCTCTTTACGAAGACCATAATAATTTCATTTATTGTTCGTATCGAATCAGAATTCTATTTATGTGAAAGAATCGAAAGGAAATTGCGATAAATCAGATTAATGGCGTTCAAAAAATGTATGTACATAAACCAAACAATATATTTTTTAAATATAGTCAATCTCTATGAAACGGTATTCCCCTCATCGCACGTCATGTGTCATTGAAAGTAATTTTAAGGTTAAATAAAATAGTGTTCACTAGGTCTACTAGTGAACTCATTTTCATACTTAATTACAAATCTATTAGAAATTTGGTTATATTGTACTAAATATTATGAAGAAGTACTTCTGTAAAATTCACATATATATTCTTAAAAAAAATGTTGAGTTGACGTTGTAAATAAAATCTGGTACATTAACTTATCAGGCTGAGTTAAATGTCCAGTCAACTCAAATTATTTTCGTTCTAGTATTACCTATAGCCGCAAATGCTGGTATGTGGTTTATTTTAAATATGAGGTTGCTTTTCAGAGAACTTAATGTTTAGGTACTCATTGTAAACTGATATTATAATAATTAGTCGTCATTAAGAATACATATTTAAATTTTGAGATAAACAAAAACTCTAAGATATTTACATAGGTACTAAGTTTGAGACTAAAAAAGTACTTTTATACCGAATAGATAGATAAAAAGTATAAGTTCGTGTAAAACATTAATAAAAGGTTTATTTCTATTTATAAGAATTCATAATTCAATCCATCTCATAATACCAGTACCTACCTATTTATGTTATACTTTGTGTTACTCATTCCACGTCTAATCTCCAACAAGAATGAAAGGGCTTTTTGTCTAAAATACTTACTATCTTTTAACCAAGTAGGTCGATACTTCGAGAAATTAAAAGCAGTAAATAGGTATTCGTTTCTAGATCCAGAATTATTAAAATTATTTGGACGAATGCAAAATATTAAACAGTGATACTTTTCTTCTACTTTAATTTAATAAATTACATTATATTAATATAAAAGTGTATGATTAGATAAATAAACAAAAATTTGTAATAATTCTAACTTTTTTATTGAGTTGTTTTCCTTTTTCCTGTTATTTCAACCAAGTATATTTAGTATGAAGTGATTCAAATAATTAGTGATTGTACACATTGTTTGTGTTGTTCGATATTGTGTTTTCATTTTGAATTTAAAAAGTATGTGTAATAAGAGATTTATGATAAAAAATAAACGCTTTAATAAAATAAAAAATAGAGTGCCATGGGACTCTCTCCTCCGGAGTTCTTATCGGGGAAAAGGTGTTGAACCACTAGGTTGGTGGCTGAGGAGGTGGGAGAGGGCGGCTGTGTCCAAAGGCTGTCACCCTTCCTGGAGGGGTGACAAGGGACTTGGTCCGATTCGAGCCTGCCGGAGCGTCGCGGAGTGTGCTTGATCAAACCCATGTGGTTCCAGGGTTGCGGTTGTAGGTGAAGCGAGTATCTACGGGGGGCGGGAACTCATCCCGCTCCCTGGATGTCTGACCATTAGGTCATGCCTCTCCTGAGGCGGGCTAAGAGGTGGAGGGGAACTTTTTCTCCTCCATCCCCACCGGGCCATTGCACTGACGGGCCGGGTGGGTTCGCTGCAGGGGGCGACGCGGTGCTTGCGAAAGCCACCCCGTGTCGCCCCCATCCCAAATGCAGCGGACGGCCCCGGGGGGTTTTAGTGGGTATTTCCAGGCGACTCTCGCCCGGGTGAGTCCCACACTGGCACGGAGCTCGTCACTCTGTGCCCCCTTATCTATTGTATTTGGGGGACTTTGATCCTCCAAATACAATAGATAAGGGTAGTGCGTAAATGCATTTCCCCCCGTCAAAATAGGTTGCGTAAGTATACATTTTATTATTTTTCTCTGAACGTCATCTTATAAGTACTTGGACATACTGTAGCATTTTGACGGCTAACAAAGCAATGGTAATGTGTATCTATAAATTTTCTCCTATCGAAAATTACTCAACGACGCTAAAAAAGTTTTTACTTAAAAAATGAATGTTAACCACATTTAAAAGCATAAAACGCATTCCTGTGTTGTTAATCAAATTAATTTTATTAAAATCAACAATTGCGATCAAATATGATTCGGGGATTTTCTTGGAATTCTTGGAACCGGGGGTTTTTCAAAATATACCAATGAATAACGGGGCAGTCCCGGAAATGGTTACAGGTTGGCAACCCTGAGGATATAAAAGTAATAGCGCGATCGTGGACGAGCATTATTTTAGACACAGACATAATAGTACAATATTATACGGTTGAACACTCATTATAACATCGCATACCTCTTATTTTGATATTGTCAACATTCCCTGAGTAATTCTAAATAATTACACTTTTACAACTATAATAAACAAGAACCTAAATTATAAGAAATATTGAATTGTTTTGTGAAATTTGTGTTGTTGTGGGATTGCATCGTCATTCGTTGTTGACTTGGAACTTTGTTTTTAGTTTATTGCTACCGTTTGTTACCAATACATTGAACTGATACGGTGAGTGACTGCTATTTATGCCTTTTATGAGTATAGTGCAGAAAATGTATTATATGTAGTACCTACCTACACAAATTTAATATTTATATTCGCATCCGTTTCAAACTTTAATCGCGTCATGAAGGAGTTAGGATTAATAAAGAATTTTTATCTGAATGTACATTCGTATATGATTGAAATTTTTCTTAAAATCCTTATAGAAGTCGAGGACATTCGCAAACTGAATCACTAAAGGCTGATTTAACACGTCTTCTTGTATATATAATTTTTTTTTTTAGAACTTAATACCTACTATATGCTGTTGAACTTGAGGGTTTTCAAAGCTTCATGGAACTGTAGGCAAGCACTAAAGGCATCAGTCGAAAAAAAAAGTATTGTGTGAATACGGATTTATTAATATAAGTTATGTGTACGCAGGCCCGGATTAGGACAGAGGGAGACGGGCGCGCTATGCGCGGAGTTTTCTCCTTACATAGCGCGGCCGGGGTTTTTTTTTTTTTTTTTTTTTTTTTTTTTTTTTTTTTTTTTCTTCTATGGGCGGTGGGTATTTGATCAGAAACCAATGTGTGGCGCTTACTAGAATTGTTTGGAATTAGTTTCCTACTTTGAAATTGAGGGAAGCATAAGATTATTTTTTATTATTGTATTAAACCAAGGTTGCAATATTTAATACCTCAATTGATGTTATTTATGGAAACAATGTTATTTGTTTAGTTATTGGATTACATTCTAATGAATTTTCAAAGGTTTTTATCACTTAAGTATTGTAAGATTTATTTTTTATTTTTGTGTAAATGTTTCTTGTTACCGAAGGAAGCTATTGTGATAACTGAGAAACATAATCAAAATGGAAAGTAATTTTTGAACCCAAAATTAGACGTAATATGAGCGTCAGTAAACAAGTTACCTAATTGCGAAACGGTTTTTATTTTTATTTTTGTTAGCATTCTTTAAACTAAGATCATTTGTAAAAATATATCGCACAGTACAAACAATTTGACATTAGTTTACAAACATGATAAAAATATAAGTAATCGGATAATGGGCAGAACGAATCGATTAAGAAATTTTATATGATAATCATGTATGTAAAAAATAATCTTTCGATCAATTATTTTTTATCTTTTATCAAGGCGCGGCCTGACGTGACGCGCTTGTGACGTATATTTTTAACAAATACGATTTATTTCTCTTCCACGATAAAGGAATTTTATTTTGTTAGTACTTTTAATAAGATAAATGGGTGATTGTAGTTTGGGTCTTTACAATTTAAAGAAGACCAGCGTGAAGGTACGTAAGAATTAAGAAATTATAACGTATTTTTAATTGTTACTTTAGCCTTGCAATAAAGTCTCTTCGTGTTATCGCAAAATTTTAGATTTGTTAAAGTTGTCAGTGAAATCAAAGTTGTTTTCTAAATAAAAATATTTACATAAGCTAGCTAGTTGTATTATTTAGGCCAGTTTTTTTTTTTTTACTGACATTTGATACTTTTTTTCTTTATTGAACTTATTTTTATAATAGTTTTATCATATAATAAAGATTGCATATTGTATTCAAAAATAAATTCAAGGAGTACCAAATAATGTTTTTTAGTATGGTCGATGCCGGTAATTTGTACAGAGAAGGTAAAATTAAAAAAAAATCGAGATCTTTTTTTCTATGTAAGTGATTGCGAATATAATCATTATCCTAAACAGGATTCAAAAGTACATACATATCAGTATTTGACGTAAAAATGTAGTTGTTACAATAACATTTTCTTTTCTTTTATGCTGATAGTTTGGTATCTCTAGAAATGTTTTCCGTTTTTAACCAAATGTTGCCATAGATAAAATATTAATAGTGTTGCATATAAATACATGTACAGTCTAAAAAAAGATATTTTTTTTGTTGTGTCAATATGTCTATTCTCCTTACTAAGCATATAAAGATACATATGTAAGGTATCTAATACAAAGTTAAAACATTTCTAAATTATATGTATCTTTTATTCCGCGATACTGTTCTTTTATAGTGGGGAAACTGTATCTACGCTTGGCAGCAAAGGGTGATCATTACTTTTTTTTTTTTTTACGTGGTTGAAATCGGGTCGTTGAACGCCCGGACGTGTGCCGAAAACCAAGTTTTTTGCACACGTATGATCCTCGCGACAGACTAAGACACCGAGTCACAACCCCTCTGCGAGAGGCGCCCTCTTTTGGTGTCCGTGTGCCAGGTTGGCCGTAACCGACTGACTAAACACTCCACGTCCCTAACCGGCGCAAAGATGCCAGGGCCTCCGGAAGCACATTGTACATGTATTCTGCAGAGGCCCTGACAGCGCCATACCTCACGAGAGGTCCGAGGGTGATCATTACCTACTTTAACTTAAATTACTTTATTAACTTTGACTAACAAAACCTCACATTGATCGTTTATTTACTTATTTGCTTGGAGTATAAGGACAGCTTAAATATTGCGTAATGATTTATGAGGAAGGGAGGGGTTTGGGTGTGCTTTGATTGTTTTTAATATCATATCGACGAAAGGACAGGGGCGGGGGAAGCAATATTTACTTATTAACGGCCCTTTAGGTAGGCGTTTACATTGCGTCTACTACCCGGTATGTGCAGTCTCCTCTATATTCCTCAACTTCCAATCTCGAATAGGCCTAAACTAAGTTACTCGTTAAAGGTCATTCAAGTGTTATACTAGTACTATTTTTTTTTTTAAATATTTTTCATTTACAGGAACATAAAATGTCAAAGCGAACGGTGTTGAATGAAAGTTATAAAGGCCTGGTGGAGTCCATGTCGATTCCGGCTGAGGTGCACGAAATTGAGGGGAAGAAATATGCCAGTTTTGGTTCCACCGTAGCCATACATAGCTGCACACCCGAGAAGGTAAGAGTCGGCAAAACGAAAGTGACACTATGGCGTGTATTTAAGAAGTGTATGGTGGGTCGCGGGTCACATAGACGGATCTCCCTTAGAAACATGTGTGCTGATGCTTAGGTCCTGTCTCTAGGACAATTGAATTAAAAATTGCGACTAAGGAATAATTACAAAATGAAAATAGTGTATATATAAACCGAAGGTTCTCCCTTATATAAAATATGTATGTATAAAAAATAATAAACCGGCCCAATAAAGAAACACTGCAATATTTCTTACCAGAATTTGTTGAACGCGTACGCTTGTATCGGTCATAGTAATTTCCCGATCGACTATGATCTTCGCTTGCCTCGTCTAAAAGTCTGCACGGTATAATGTAATAGTGTTGCCAGATGTTTTATTATCCATCAATTTACTACATTCAATAAATTGCTTGTTGAATGTCGCTTGTTTTCTTCATCACCCATAGTGTGTCTGATTACATTACGTAATAATGTAAATATTGGTCTAAAAATCGCACCGTTATCTATTATCTCACGTCCTCTCCCACTGCATTGTGTTATATCTATTTATTATATTTTATAATATTCTCACTTGAAATTTTGATAATGTCATTATCGTTTTATTATTCAAATTCTATTGTTTCTCGACGTTCCTAATTTTCAAATTTTAAAAATTCTTTCTTAGACGGCCTCCTCAATGAATCCATTGAAACTCTTGTTACATTAGCAGAGCGCACGCGTAAGATATACTGACAGTTGACATGAATAAACTAATAGAAAACCTTCGAGTTTACTTCATGAATTAAATAAATAAATAATTTTAAAACCGATCATTACAGGCCTCCAAAGAAGAAGAAGAGGCTCCACAACCAACTAACGTCTGCCTATTAGGGATATTTATTACTTACAAATAATGAATGAAAACTATATTTCCTTCAACCTGTGTAACTTAGTTTTTGATTTAGCTTAGGTACCCAAAAAGTCACAATCCGCCCTGGTCGCGACCCAATCAAACACGAAAGCCAACCACATAAATAAACTGCTGACAACATTCACTTCACCCGACTTAGTCATAAAGCATTATTTACTTATTTGTAGTTAAGTTTCTATAGATTGAGATTAGAAGGCAAGATTGAAATTATATATAATTAGATATTTAAAAGCAACTTAGATAATTACTTACCGATCTGTGGTCAAATGACAGAAACTAGTTCGGCTATCGTCAATCTGTCATTTGGTATGTAGTTATTAAATCCACCTATATCCTTTAAGCACAAAAATACTATCCAAAATGTTGCTCACGTGATTCGAGACTGGGACGTTTATTTATTAAGTTTGTACAGGTGGCAGATTTCGCGAAAATAACCCATCACTATTGCGATGTGTTCACGGAACAGCTGATGGCGCCGCGCTCGGTGAGCTCGCATACGTGAGAATTGACGAGAACACTGCAGAAAAGGTAAGCGCCTACGATTTCATTATGTGGACAATAAAATTCATCTTAATTTTGCGTGTTCTTTGCTCAATTACACGGTTTTCCGTCTTAAAATAACTCATTAATTTAGAATACGTAGTTCAAACTCTTGACTCGTTGAAAACCTAATCTTTTTCACAATATGGACACGCTTACTTTTAACTGAATAAAAAGCACAAATTCATATATCCTCCATGAAGGTACATATGCATACCTATATTTTTATACTCCTTATTTATAAAAGAAATATAATAAATTCTACCCCTTGTGTTAAGTTGGCAACACTATATTTATTTATGCCGTCAGTAAACAATGGCGTACATAACCAGAAAAGTCAACGTAACTATGTTTCAAAAAACGCATCAGGCAAACGCATATTTTAACCATTTGTTACAAAACATTTTTCGAGTTGACTATGGATTAAAAAATTAGCCCTTGGAGGAGTTACAAAAATATTGTCTATGAACCTAACAGTTTTTTGACATTTGAACTTATATTCCTTATAATGCATGATATGGGCCTCGTATACATTTTGACGAATATCGAATCTTTTAGATATGTTAGAAGAAGAATGTTATATTTTGACAGGTGTTTATCAACCGCAGCAAGCGCATACTGTTGATCTCTAGTGACGGTCAGCTGGCGCAGTGGAGATGCGCTCCGACCTTCGAGTCCGCCAACGTCTACATGGCGGGAACTCCCATCGTCAACAAGGACGGAGAGCTGGTCACCATTGTCACCGCCAAGCGCGGGAACCATTACGCTGTCTCCACCTTCGAGGTTCTTATTGTAACACTACATTATTACATAGTATTTAAGTGGTCTCAGAAGCTATGACAATTTAGCGATAATAAGTTTTTTTCCCATGATGAGAAACGATACCATATGGATGTGAAAGTGTATCATCCTTTTTTTGATGCTAGGAAATTCTTGTCTGAGCGGCGGCCACGGGAGAACTTGTGGTGTGGGGGGGGAGAGAGGTGGTTACTGCTTGCAGTAATCACTCCTCTTCCCTCCGGAAGGTAATGCCTCTTTCAGAGGCGGGCGAAGAGGTGGGGGGGACTTTCTCCCTCCATCCACATTGGGCTTGCCGCAGGGGACGACGCGGAGAATGCTAACAGGAACCCGTATCGTCCCCACTCCAAATGCGGTGGGCGGCTCCAGGGGTTTGTAGTGGGTATTTCCGGGCGCTTCACGCCCGGGTGAGTCCCACACTGGTACAGAGACGTCCCTCCGCACCCGCTTACCCATTGCATTGGGGGACTTCGGTCTCACTAATGCAATGGGTAAGGGTAGTGCGTAAATGCATTTCACCCCGTCAAAAAAAAAAAAAGAAGGAAATTCTTGTCTCAGGGAATAGAAGAAAGTTATGTGCGATATCCACTTTTGCGTGGCAACTTTTGTATGACCTAATCTCAAATAGCGTATAAACTTGTGAAAAAAAAATATGCCAGTGAGACGTTAAGGTGAGCCAATCTAACCATCCAGACTCCTGAGCAACTTGGAAGCTTCAGCTGTGGTAGATGTAGTGATGCAGACTGTAAATATATTCTATTGGGTGTCTGGACTTTACCGAGCTTCAATAAAAAAACTAAAACCTTGGCCTTTAATGAGATAATAAGAGATCGCTTTAACAACATGCATCGTTCCTTGTAACCCAACTATTTCTTTGATATCAAAACCAGTTCAATTTAGATAAGTAGTGATTGGTTTTGAGTTATGAAATAAAAATGACACAAAAAGAAAATACCTAGCAAAAGAACAAGCTACAAAAAAAAAAAAAAAAAGAGCACAAAAAATGAGACGTAATAAAAAGGTCTCTGGTTATGCCAGGGGAAAATTGGCGGTGACTACAAAAAAAAAAACAACCAGTTCAATGGGCAGATGCGCCCTTAATTCAGCTTTCTAGAGATCGTCTAATCAGAAGACGTTACGGTCAAAAGTTAGTCTATGAGGATCGTTTAAAAATTCAATTTCCAGGGCGAAGGCGGCTACTTCGCAACAACGCGGCCATGGAAAGTGGTAGAAAACCCTAACACTGTCGCAGTATACGGAGACAGGTCGTTTACAAGCCGGGAGGAGATCCGCGAGTACATACAGAGTTTGCCCCCGGCTTTGGTCGACTCTGAGAACCCGAGCACTCCCGTACTGCACCAGACTAACTCGCCGCGGATAACGCTCGTAGCGAACAACGGCAGCCAAATCGCGCATTACTATCTACATGGCGTCGTAACCAATAATATTGAATATCTATGATGTGATTTGTTGTACGAATTTTTTTTTTAACAATTGTATTAAAATTATATATCCTGTAAGATACTAAGTAAATAAACTGCATTATTTAAAACCTAATATACCATTACCAGAATGAATTAATTAAAGCCTTTTCCTTTCACTCTATGATAATCTATCGTGTATAAGTGTCGAGTTTTGTTTTTTTTACAGGATAACTAATTAAAAATTTTCAGAATGTTACCCCATAAAGGTGACGGACGAAAGAAGATTACATGTAGCTGAGACGCGAATGTTGAGATAGATGTGTGCCGCGTGGGGGAACAAGAATGGACAGGATTAGGAATGAATATATTAGAGGAAGTTTGAAAGTGGCGCCAAATACAGACAAGTTAAGAGGCGGTCGTTTATCCTGGTATGGACATGTGATGCGCAGGGAGAAAGAGAATGTTGTAAGAAAGGTATTGGATATGAATGTGGACGGTTACATGGGAAGGGGAAGACCAAAGAGAAGATGGATGGACTGTGTGAAAGATGATATGTTTAGAAAAGGAGTGAATGCAGAGATGACAACAAATAGAGAGGAATGGAAGAGGAAGACATATTACACTGACCCCAAATAAAAATGGGAAAAGGGCAGGGAGATGATGATGATGAACTAACTAAAATGTTTGCAAACCTGTAATTAGTAAATGCCTCTAAATTTCACACACATTGATTGCATTTGGAAATTAAACTACATGGACACCAGATTTTTAAAAAAATTGGGATTGTCCTTCAATCACGTGAGGCTCATAAAATGGCCGAGTTTGGGAAAAATCACGGGAGAATTTATATTTTTATTGATCGCGCGATATCTAAACCGAAAAGCGCCGCGTCACCTTGACTCTCGTCATACAACGATTTCCAAATTAAATTATCTCTGTATAAAGGTATTTTGAAAGTTTTTAGGACTCATTGTATCAAAAAAATACACATAATTTTGGGTAGAGTTAAGTCTAAAAAAATCTCGCCCCGTATCAGAGATGTTAAAAAGTATCTAAAAATATCACGTGATTAGTACATGACCCCTTCAAATTTGCACATATCCATTAACTAGCTGGTGCCCGCGGCTCCGCCCGCGTTTCATATGTTCTGTGCATATGACGTTTCATTTATAGCTAATTTAAAAAAAACAAATGAATGAATTAAAGTAAGAGTATTTTGTTTTTATTAGCGGAAAAAATGTATATAAGCGTAAATTGAAGTGGAAAATGTACAAAAGAGTAAATCGAAAAAAAAAAACTAGCGAGGATCGGTGGAATCCAAAAATACCTGTCTACTACTAATACTGCGTTGAAAGGTATTAGTGCTATCCCGATATGTTCAGTAGTTTTGAGGTGATGGCGCGTCAAAGGAATAATAAACAAACAAATTGAGAAAACATGGCAAAGGGCTCATAGAATTATAAAAATATACAGCCTATAACCATCTACGATTAATTCCGCGTCGAATAGTTGTGGTTTCACGCTGATCGGTCCACTAGTTTTCGAGTTTACCTCGGACAAGAAAACAAACTTTGCTTATATATATATATATATAGGTAGATAAAATACTAATAAGATTTTCCTTGTAAATACTCTTTGGCCTTGGTGATTCCCGTACGCTTGTGCGTCATATTTGGTTGTTGTACATTTGGCGTACGAGATCTTATGTATGTTTCGGTCACGTTCTCAATAACAAGTAGTGACCTTAGATATCGTCAAGCCACCACCAAGTTTAATACGTTCATGATAGAATTAAATAAAACAAATTGAATAAAAGGTGATAATTTATTTTTCTAATAAAATCTTAAAAGAATAACAACCGCTCCATATATATAACAAACAATAGGTATTGGTTTAAAATCTACATAACATTTTGTTTATAAATATAGTACCCTAGCACCTATGACCGACTACAGTAGGGACACAATAAATGCAGAAGTGCATTTGCGTAGCGAACCCGCTCCGTGACCCATCGGGGAGACGCTACCGGTATATTTAAATAAATGAAGTAAGCACTACAGTGTTTGATTATCCCCGAGTGCCTAGAGTTACAGCGGTGACGCGACATAGAACTTATAGAATTAAACATTTCACTTTTGTTTTTGTGACGTGGATAATAAAACAAATGAATCAGACACTATCAAGGCCTGTTCGTGACACGTGTCTGTCTGACAGCGGACGAAAAATAGGATTTCAGGCGGCAGTACCACTTAAAATACCGGATTTTTGGACTGATCAACCAAGCGTATGGTTTATGTGAACTGAGGCAATAGTGCCGCCGTAGGAATTGGGTGACGACGCGTGTCGTAAACATCGTCGTGTCGAAATTATGTAAAGAAGCGATTCGGCAGGTAACAGATATATCGGTCGATCTGTTGGCGAACAATCATCTCGATGTACTTCGAAATTGTTTTTTTTTTTTTAAGTTTGGAAATCGGTAAATAATTAATCGGGGGAACGCAGTTGGATGAACAAAAACTATCTCAACTATTACGGAGAATGAGAGATTTAGCGACGGGTAAAATCATTAAAAACAACTAGTAACCGTCGCAAATACAAACATAAAAATAACTAATCATATTAAATATACCGCTAGCGTCTCCCCCCGAGGGGTCACGGAGCGGATTCACTACGCAAATGCAATTCTGCATTTATTGTGTCCCTACACTAACAGTTTATTTTCGACATCTCTTAACATAATAAAAATACATTAACCAAATAAAATAATAATAAAAAGTCTTTAAAAATACACACTTTCAAAGGTTTTCTGTTTTAAGTCGCAATACACAAAATACTAGTTATTGCGAGAACAAAAAAAGGTTTGTTTATAAAATTGAATTTCTATTTAAAATGAAGATAATATTTACTGCAAATGAAAGTGTAGTAACATTATAAAGATATCTGAGTGTATCTATCTCGCTCCTTCCGCCAACCGTTACACAACAGCTAAACCATTGTACAGACAATAAGGCACACATTTTAGGACTAAACATTCCAGAGTAAAAGAATGGTGCGAATGAATGAACGAATGATACACTTGTCCGTATCAAAGTTTCACTACAATTATTATGTTGGTTTCTCTACAGAAAATATTATAAAAAACATGATTATCTATGGCAACTGAAGTTCCTCAATTTAATTCGGAGGAGTTGCCAACATAATAAAGTTATGTTTATTATTTTTTTAGTACATTTTTATGAAAACATCACGTACATATTTTTCATGGACCGGCAGAGAATTTAATTATGCATAAAGCTAAAATATCAAATAAATAACATAATTAAAACAGTATTTTCATATTTATACACTTCGATCATTAAAACAATTTTTACATTACTGTATGTATGTACATTGGTTGTCAAGGCGTCTGGGATCATTTCGCCACCTTATTAGCAATATTAAGCTACGCCTCCCCCCCTCAAATACTTTACAACGTCTCCCCCCCCCCCCCCTCAAACACTGTACAATGCCTCCCCCCTCAAATACTCTACAACGCCCCCCCCCCTCAAATACTGTACAACGTCTCCCCCCTCAAACACTGTAAAATTCCTCCCCCCTCAAATAAAGTACAACGTCTCCCCCCCTCAAATACTGTACAACGTCTCCCCCCCTCAAATACTGTACAACGTCTCCCCCCTCAAACACTGTACAATGCCTCCCCCCTCCAATACTGTACAACGCCTCCCCCCTCAAATACTGTACAACGCCTCCCCCCCTCAAATACTGTAATCAAACATAAGCATAGACCCCCCGACTTTGGTGCTTACGTAATACTATCCTCTTTGCCAATGAGGAATCGGGTTTAATATCCTCACCAGTTCGAATATTCCCGAATCTGATGGCGAGGAACGTGTAGTGTGTTCTTATGTATGAGGCGTAGAAGTGGTGGGTGGTAGCGGTCGCGTTCGGTGTTACCAGTTAGCACTGAGCTACGAGTCTATATAGAGCCTAACTAGTGATGTCTCTAGCGCGGGACACCGTGTCACGGGACACGCGGAGTTGGCGCGCACGTGCCGCGATATACAAACGTAACAGAATATATACCTGGAATATCAGAAACTTACTTTTCATATAAATATATGAACGTGTCGCGGTCGCGGCACCGAGATCACTTCGATGCAAACTTTATGGCGGCTCGGAAGTTTGCCGCGAGCGCGGGGGTACACGCAGGTACAATTAACACGAAAATAATTTACCCGCGTTATTTTATTTATTTATTTCACTGTTTAAAATATTCATGAAATAATGAAATCATATAAAGTTTAATATTATCTAGCTATATGTCACTTGTAGATTCTTAGTTTAAGGCTAAATTTTATGAAATGATATCTTATTTGTGACTAAAATGTAAACTTCTTTACTCTTGGAAGATAAGTTTTCATCAAAAACTTAAAAAAATATATATATATATATATGTGTAAAGAAAATATATTTCCTTAATTATGTATTATTCTATTTTATAATGTAAAGAGTTTAGTTTATAAGGTTAAGAAAGTCACGCTGGCCATTATGATATTTTGATTTATGTCAAATATGTTATAAATTATAATATTATTCATAATTGTATTTTCAGTTTGGAATTGTAAGAAAATAAACATAAAATGTCGTTTCTTTATTAAAAAGCAACACATTGTTTATTTTAATTGTTCTTTATTTATCTTATATATATTAAGAGCTCGACTGTACGTAAAGTGGAACACGGTGGTGTGAGCGTGTGCGGAGTATACATCCCTCTCCCCTTGGACCCTACTTCGTCCCGCTGAGACGTTAACGTCCGGGCCGCCATTAAGTTTGCATCGGAGTGTATATGGTAGAAAACCCGTAATAGTATAACGTTTCAACGCGTCGCGTTTCGGAATCAGCCGGTGTAGCTCTAGCAGCGATATGCGTGTTCAAATTCAGCTAAGAGTTGCCTACAGGCTTCACCCGCAGTGGAAGTATGTAATGTCGATTATCGATAGATTCATATCAACCGAGTGTCGCCATCGTTTATGGACTGTACTTTATTTAATATCAGATGAAGTGCAGACAATTTTATTAGCTCGGATAAAAAAATTGACATTTATTGTAAAAGCGAAATGAATTTTCGAATACTTGATGATTCATTACATTTTTTTATTACGATAATTTAGCTATTTTAATTTCCTTCAGTAAATAAGTGATACGTATATACTGAATGTAATGTCATGGAATTATTTCTCTCTCCTACAATGATTGATAAATGTGATTTTATTATGTGGAATAGAAAAAAAAACATGTATAAACACTTTTAATAATTAGGAGCATAATGGGCATCTCTATTCTCTAGAGTGTAAACATAGGTCGATATAACTCTAAATAGTTCCAACAACTCTGTAAAAGTGTACCATATTATATTTACATGGAAACAAAGTTGAAAAGTAAAAGGTTTTTAATTCTATTATTATAATTAGACATAGAACGGCGATAGGGGAATTGAAATAGGTAAAAGTGACTAGTGGGGGGGGGGGTGTTTTTAAATGTGTTTAAGATGTACTCACCCGGACACAGGCAGGACGGTTGGTGTCCGCCATGTTTGTAAACACAACGGACATTTGTTCTTCCATTTCAACGCTCGCGGCTCTCTCTGACGGAATAGTACGAGTTTGAACTCATAGGGATCGTTCAAGTGTTACGTAACCAACAAGGGGAAGTGGGGATCATGTAAAGCAATATTTATGTATTAATCCTCATTTTTTTTTTCTTCAAAAATTATGCCATTCTTTGCGTCATTACTTGGGTAAGAAATTCGTTTTCTTTGTTTGATAACAAAGGAAAGGGGAGGGGGGGAGGGGTTAAAAATATTGCTTACGTAATACTTTAATGGCCCCTTATATTTTCACACATTACATCGAAACATTCTAAACATCGATATTCA
This sequence comes from Samia ricini, assembly GCA_014132275.2. Taxonomy (NCBI): domain Eukaryota; kingdom Metazoa; phylum Arthropoda; class Insecta; order Lepidoptera; family Saturniidae; genus Samia; species Samia ricini. The sequence continues at coordinate 30,157,142 of AP028168.1, forward strand.
CAGACAACTAGCTTTGTGCCCGCGGCTTCACCGCGTTGCATAAATTCTTCATTACATATTTAAATAATCACTGCAAGATAAAGTTTAGATGGTGACGGCCATTGAATCGTATTTTGTTCAAAATTTCATGACATTTAATTTTTTTTTTTTTTTACACGGAACCCTAACTATTTTCATAAAAATAAAAGTAACCTAAGAGGTACGCGTAGTGACTTCAGCTATGCACGAAAAAAATCCAGCCGTTTCGGATATTAGCTGAAACCAAAGAACAGACAAACAGACGGAGAGACGAGCAAAATTGTTAAAGTTAGTACACATATACCTCTGGTCCTGGTGGGGCCGGTAGCGCGGCTGTGTCCGGGAGCCGGAGCCCGCCCCGGCCCGGGCCCTGGCTCTCCCACCAGCGCAGGAACTGCACCACGAAGGCGCCGTACTCCACCCCCCTGAGCGCCAGCCCCCCCACCATTGGGAACGTCACCGCGGCCCTCCTTAAATTGTAATGTCGTACCGGATAATAACACCGTACACCATATAACTACACGTGCGTGAGATCAGAGATGGTTATGTTTTTTTTTTTTTGTACCTAATAAATAATTAATTTGACATTGATCTTTTAAAAATTACTATTGTAGAGTTCAATTAGGTTGAAAAAATTTAGCGATGATATTAAGAATTTATTGTTGTAACTAGAGCTCCGTCATATAGTGAAGAGTTGAAAAGATTACAATTGAAAAAATTTCAAAATTTGTAAAGAGGCACTAAAAAATTCTTAGCAACAATAAATAAGTACTTAATTAATAAAGTGTTATGATAAAAAAACCCTAATCTATTTATTCATAAGAAAAATAAATTTATTCATAAGTGGTGCCTAATCCTCGTTAATAGATTCAGAACGATTTTTAAATTATTGTTTTTTAAATTAGATTTGCATTTGGAATTAAAGAACCGCAGCTTCACACCGATAGAGCCGCAGGTTTTTTTTTTTTTTTTTTTTTTTATAGTCCCTGCCAATTTTTCCCCTGGCAGAACCAGGGACCTTGTTATTACCTCTCATTTTTGTGCTCTTTTTTGTTTTTTGTGGCTTGTTCTTTGCCTGTATTTTCTTTTTTGTGTCATTTTATTTCATAGCTCTAAGACAATTCATTCGACTTATCTAATTTAATAATAAACAGTATACAGTTCCTTATGTTATGGTGTTCGTGTCAATAATTAAAAACATAAAACAATTAAATTAATTTAAACTAAATTAAATTGAATTAAATTATAATTAAACAATTGAATCAGGGCAATAATAAGGCAATAATAAATAATAATTTAATAATAAGTCCGCAGGTTGCCCAGCCCTGCCCCGGGGTAATAATAACTAACATGTTTTTATTTACCCAAATTGTCCAGCGAGCAAGTTCCTGGCGAGGTCTGTCCAGGTGTAGTCGTCCTCGAGCGGCTGCGGTGCCGGGGCCTCCGCCAGCGCCAGGCCCAGCGCCCACAGCGAGGGGCTGTGCGCCCGGGCCGCGCCGCGCAGGTACCGCGCCGCCTGCACGAGCCGCGCGGCCTCGCAGCACACGTGCACTATCGCGTACGTCCTGACCGCACCCCTCCTCAACCTATCTCTCGGGCTCTGGTGCACAATACAACAGACATATTCTAGAGAATTCATTATTTTTTTTATTTTCATTATTAATTTAATCATCAATAAAACATATTACAAAAAATATACATCTATAAACCTTTAAGGTTTGTCTGTAGCACTTAAAATTTAAAAAAATCGGTTACAAATATATAATGTAGTTAGGGTTTTTACAAACAGGATAAGTAAATTTTTTTTAAACAAAATTTGCAATTCCTTATATTAATATTGTTGCGTAGGGATGTAGGTAAAAAATTTAAGAGTCTAGGAATTAAGTAAGTAGTTTGTCCGTTCGCCGTAACAATTATTGTGGGTAGTTAACATATTTTTTGGGATCCGACGTGTGTATATAGGGTGGTCTATTTTCTTCTGTAAGTTTGTGTTAAAAAATTGTTCCTTTAAAAGACTAAATTTAACTTTGTCGTAAATAAGAAGCGTTTGACAATATTTAAAAAGTGTGTTTTTCATCCGTGAGTTGAGATTTGACGATTGGTGGAATTATTAATTTTAACATTCTCACTTGCAGTTTGTATATAGAATCCAGGTAGGTTTTATATGTGCGACCGTAACTAGATAGACCGTAGGATACAATTGAGTCAATAAATATATATAAATAGAATACCAGGCTAGACAGTTCTAATGCTCCTTAGGAGGAAACATGGATAGATTTTATCTCATTACTAGCTTTGCCCGTGGTTTTTACCCCTTCGGAATTCAAACAATTTGCAGTCCATGTTCTCCCCCTAGATACAATACATATCATTACCAACTTTCATCGAATTCAGTTCTGTAATTTTTGCATGATTGGTGAACAAATTAATAAACAGGCAGACAAAAAAATTTTTAACTATTAAATTGTTTTCTGTAGGACATTCTGAAGCCGCGCATAGTATTTTCTCATGAATATATTCAATGTATAGATTTCCTTAGCCTTTTATTATAAGAACAGATTCCCTTGTTTCCTTCCTTGATAATGACACTATAGTGAATATTTTATAACATACAATGAACATCGACCACCGCCATGCTTGCATATTGTAATACCTATTCTTGAAATTTGTCTCTTTCCTTTTAAGAAGCCCTCAGATAAACAATAGACCCTTCTTTCAAAAGATTGCTCCTAACTAATCACAAGGACACGATTTGGTGGCAATAAAATCAGCATTACAATTAAATTGGATCTTAAAACTTACTCCATTTAATTATCGCTGCTTAGCATAAAGTGTTGGAGTAGCTCTATACAGCTGCTTACATTTACGTTTATGAAACGATAATGGCGCAGCGGATATTGAGCGGCTGTATTCTGTGTCAATCGATGTGAGTTCAATCCCCATCTATTCGACTCTAAAATCAGCCTGAGCTTACGGTGAAGATAAACATCGTAAGGAAACCATAGCATGGTGGTAGGTCATTTCCTGACCCCCCCGGACTGTCGACCTGACGGTCGTGCCTCCTTCCGGGGCGGGCTAAGAGGTGGAGGGGAACTATTCTCCTTCATCCCTACCGGGCCATTGCACGGACGAGGCCCGGTGGGTTCGCTGCAGGGGGCGACGCGGTGCTTCCGAAAGCCACCCCGTGTCGCCCCCATCCCAAATGCAGTGGACGGCCCCGGGGGGTTTTAGTGGGTATTTCCGGGCGCTTCACGCCCGGGCGAGTCCCACACTGGCACGGAGTTCGTCCCTCCGTGCCCCCTTACCTATTGTATTGGGGGACTCCGGTCTCACTAATACAATAGGTAAGGGTAGTGCGTAAATGCAAACAAAAAAAAAAAAGGTCATTTCCTAATGATGTCCACTTGGGTAGCTACCACCCTCAAGTATAAAAACCTGCTGCCAAATAACAACTCATGTGTTCCGGCAGCATCACTTGAGAACCAGTACCTCCAAGCTTAGTGTGTTTACCATCGTGGACCACATCATCACTTAACATCAGGTGAAATTGTGGTCAAAGCACTGAACCTATACCGTGTAAAAAAGAAATGTTCATTTTCAAAATGTAATGTTCTCCAATCATTGACAATTGTAAAGAAACAAACATTTATGGGAAGGTAAAGTATAAAGAAGAAAGAAAGAAAGAAAGAAAGTTTATTTATGAAAAAGTAAGTTTTACATGTTGCTGTACTAATCGTGGTCCCCGCACTAGGGAAACCCTGTGTCGCAAGTGACCACCACGAGAGAACGCTTCTACAAAACGACGTAGTGGGTAACCAACATCTTCAGTATGTTTATTGTCATACTATACATTATACATAACGCATTACATACATAAAGTTGAGTTTATAAGATTGTTATTATTGCTTACATACAAATATATGAAAAGAAAAAGTAAGTTTAATACATAAGATATGGATATAAATAGAGTATGATATTTGGTAATTTACGTTACAGTTTGCAAAAGATTTTCAATTTCTCTGTATGTTAAGGCCTTGAGCCAATTTTGAGTGATTGCCTTTGCTATTCGTAGGTTTGTTTCTTTAAGATTGCAAGCTTTACATATTTTATTATACAGGAATGGGTGAAGGAACAACCCAAACCTTTTTGTAAAACTAGTGTTAATCCTAGGAGTGATTACTTTAAAAGTCCTTTTTTTTAACATGTCCTGGTAGTCGGGGGAATTGATTACCTGTTTGTGTACTCGAAGCGTAACAGAGACTATGAAGAGTTTACATACACTTAGAACTTGTGCTTCCTTATAGACTAGTTCAGTTGGGTGTTTAAAAGGCAAGTAGTGCATAAAGAATTATAAGGACGGGATATAATCTAAATAGTTATGCAAATATACAGAGTAGGAATAGTATTAAATTCACTCTAATTAATTTCACAATATTATAATAGGACTCTTGTAAAACATTCCAATATGACAGAATCCCATTCAAACATTCCATATCAACATATGACAAACTATGACATTTGTATTGTAGCACTGTATTGACAACCAATTCAACTTCTGTAGTGTTTTATTATTATCATTTCAAATATCAAAAGAAACTAAACAAACAACCTAAATAAAATAGCTAAAATTAGGAAAACACATAAAAATCTCTTAAAAATAAAAATACCTTTCCAAATTTACCATCTGCGTCATCGTCTCTCCATTTATCAATAATCCTTTCAATTTTGTCCTTCACATAAGGTATCAGTACAAGCAGAGCCAGTGATCCTTGCTCTAATAGCTTAGGCAATCGTTGTCCAGTACTGAATTCACTTGTAAACGATGTTGGTACACGAATTAACCCATAAAAACTCTCAGAGAATGATGCAGCTGTGAATATAATTTATAACATCTATTAAACAAGTTTCCTATGAACCTACAACTAGAATACTTGTGATTTCTAGTTGCAATCCTTGAAAAATTCTATAAAGGACTAAAAAAATTTTATATAATTGATATTTTTAAGCAAGTTGTAAACTTTGATTTTATTTTTATTCTCAACACAGAGAGTAATGATGTCACATGGTTTATTTTTATGATCAAGTCAAGCACATTCACAAACGGAAATTAATTTCCAGCATAAAACTACAGGTTATAAAATTACAACTGTTTATTTAAAATATTATTGAAAACATCAATTTGTTATACTTACCATAATGTTTCAAGTAGTGATATTGTAGGAAACAGTCAAAAACTAAATAAAGTTCATCATACCATCTTTCACACCAAACACACTTATTTGGATATGTTGCTGCTAAAAACTAAAACAGGGGAAAAAATAGTCATTTTTAGACAATATATTTTATAAGCACTAATGTTTTATCTAAGTATTTTTATATTGTAATTATTATAAGACTGAGAATGACAGATTACTGCTTTTTCCAGTGTAATAATAAAAACATACCTCAACAAGTTTTCTGAGGGCTGGTTTGACCGTACCCCCAAGAGCTTCTTGGGCAGTGACTTGAAAAACTGTAGGCGTACCTTGCAACGTTCTTGTCAAATGAGCAGCGTAAACTGCCATTGTTTTAGATAGGTATTATTTGTTACCTTTTTTACCTATTATTTAGAAAGTTCATTTGTGTTTATCTCGTATTTATCTTTTACATTTGTTCGATGACCTGTGTGGTCAGATAAAAATTGAATAAAATACGAAATTCATCGATAACATAAAAACTATGAATCGTACTTTTATATATTAATAATTCCGAGTCCTTAAATAAATAACTCGTGGTCCTAAAGAGGACCAAATTTGTACTTTTTTTTAAATTTGCAATGTTTCAATAAAATACGTAATTTTGTTAGGACAAACGTTTCAAAATTCACGCTCCGTATCATAGTTCCAGGAAAGGCACCAACTATCGATTCATCGGAATAAATTTTTTTTAGTAATAATCGATAAACATTGGCGTTTTTTTAATTTCGATCTATCGATATTCTATTTTGAGTTCCGAATAACAAATTCAATATTTTTAAAGTGCTTTATAATATTTTATACTCATTATTGTGTATTCCACTTATAATTATATTATTTTTGTTCGTTTTATGTTAGCATAAGTGCCATAAAAAAAACAAGTCTAGCAACACAGTTCTTCTACCTTAAAAAGTTGTGAGATTCATGTAATATCAAGTTGGTTACTTTATTAATTCCCTTTTTAAGGGACCTTCTGTCTTAAGTTATACGTAATTAGCTAACCTAACAACACCTTATAGTGATCACATCAATTTTAAAAACCTTTTATGTTTTACATTTTAAAACTTTCTACAGTATTTCCGAATCCATTGCGACTACGAGTACTGGTACGCAATAGTTTTTAAGATAAATACATAAAGTTGCTTTAAAGCATTTAAGTAATTAAAACATGACAGGTACACAGGACGAGAATTTCTACGGACTGCTATACACATCGACATGAAAGCCCACTCGAAATCTAGCTAACGACACCAGAGCTAGATTAACCCGAAACTTTACCGAAGATATCCCGGACGTTAGCCTGTACGAAATTCGAAAGGGTGTCAAACAGCTCAAAAACAAGGCGCTAAGTGATGACGGAATAACAGCCAAGCTGCAGAAGGTGGGTAGAAAACCAATCCTTGAGGCCCTTTAGAAGCTCTTTCATTCCGTCATACTCGAGGGAAAAACCCAACAGGCGTGGCACAGAAATGTGGTGGTCCTCTTTTTCAAAAAAGGTCACAACACCCTTTTAAAAAATTATGAACCCATCTTACTTCTGAGTCATATCTATAAGCTGTTTTCGAGAGTCCTCACGAACCGGCTAGCGCATAGGCTTGATGACTTCCGAATAAACCGGCTTCCGAAAAGGCTTTAGCACCGTAGACCACATACATACGCTGCGTCAGGTTAGACAGAAGAGGGAGGAGCATAACCTGTCCTTTTATTTAGCATTTGCGGACTATCAAAAAGCCTTCGATTGGATTGAAACCCAAGCTGTACTAAAGTCTCTCCAGCGGTGCCAAGTAGACTATCGGTATATCCAAGAGTTGAAGGATTTGTACGAAAATGCCACCATGTCAGTCCGATTACAGGACCAGACCTTAAAACCTTTAGCTTTGCGGCGGGGTGTTAGACAGGGAGACGTTATTTCTCCGAAAATATTCACCACTGCGCTCAAGGATGTCTTCAAGGTTTTAGATTGGAAAGGACTTGGCATCAACATAAACGGCGAGTACATAACACACCTCCACTTTGCCGACGATACAGTAGTTATGGCTAAGACCGCAGAACACCTAAGTAAGATGCTCGATAAGTGAAGTTTATTATACAAGATAACGCGTAGCATGTATTCTTAGAGGCCGCCGATAAAGCTCCATGAAAAGTTCGAGCAGAATAGCCCATCGTTTTGGCGGAGCTTTGTAACGCTGATACATGACTGAAAATACATCTTACCTACATGACACTGGCACAAATTATTTGTACTCAAATTGCCATTATATAAGAAGAAGAAGAAATATAACCAAAAAATAGGGCTATCGCACAGTTGATCAATATTGTAATCACATCGATTTTGTACATCAATATTATAATTTAGGTATAAAGAATAATATTTAGGACAGCATTATACTTTTATATCGTCATTTCCTTTATTAAAACTAAAAGCTAGTTTGGAGAAAACTCTTTGAAAATACTTTATTGAATCATCTCATACTAACTAATTATAAAATCAAAAGTAATTATGGACTAGAAATAGAAATGGTAGTATGTCTATTTTATCTATTATATATCAACCATATTCCTAACATATGATGTAAAAAGAGGACATTATAAAAGTTGCGATATTTTAGATTAATGTAAAATTAATTTCATACAGTAGATAAAGTATGATGACTAGTATTGATATTTCAGTAACGTCCATGAACAGTGATCACCTCTGATTAAAATTTAAGAAGTAGAGCTAAGAAGCAGAGATGAACAGTATAGTATGTATATAGTGTGGTATCTGTCGGTGCTATATATTTGTTATAACCAAATAGTCCCATCTAGTCTCAAGAATCTAAAATTGTTCGTTATTCTGTTAAACTTTATTTACATATTCTGAGCCATAAATGTAATACAATAAATTATGATTAATTGTTTATAATTTATTTCGAATAGAATTTTGAATATTTAATTTATTTCAAAAATTAACATTCCAAGCCAAGTAATAGATATTTCAGTAACTTCCTATTGTTAAACTTCTTATATATAAAATGCAAGGTAACAAATTGTGGTTTATGGTTAATAAATGGTATTAGATTGATTTATTATTCTTTATTTAATGCTTTGTTTACATTATTTTGTCATGCAGTATAAATAATACTAAAAAGTACTCCAAAGTCGAAAATGTGTGCCTATAGGTTGATTTTGTAATACCTATTTAGATAGTGCAGAGCCATTAAAAAACACAAGAAAAAGAAGAATTTAAATATTGCATTGCATTATTCTGTTTTTAGTTTTGTACGTTGAAGGTTTACATAACCAGATTTTTTTATTTATACTAGAAACAATATTTTAAAATCGATATTGTATAATTTTAAATAAAAGTCAATGTTACAATTTTAACCAGAAATAAAGCATAAACGTCTATGAATATAGACAACCCTAGTCTATACTCTATACCATTACTGTCATTTGCGAAGTTGTTCGTTTGTTTGTTTTTAGCTTTTTGTAAATTTTATCCAAGAACATCTTAGTCTTATAAACCTGATATTTAGTATACTTTTATTAGAGTGTAAAGCATTCATTTGCCATGTCGATCGGTGTTCCTATTAAAGTACTTCACGAAGCGGAAGGTCATGTAGTGACCTGCGAAACAAATACCGGCGAAGTATACAGAGGAAAACTCATAGAAGCTGAAGATAATATGAATTGTCAAATGACGCTTGTGACTGTTACGTATCGAGATGGACGCGTTGCGCAATTGGAGAATGTGTATATACGGGGCTCCAAAATCAGGTTCCTTATTTTGCCGGACATGTTGAAGAACGCGCCAATGTTCAAACGACAAGGAAACAAACCGACCGCAGGACGCGGTAAGAGTGCAATATTACGAGCCCAAGGTAAATTCTATTTTATAAAAGCGTCAAAAAACTTTTGTAAAAAAAATATAAACAATACTTTCATGTTTAAATGTATAATATTGCCCAGTACAGCCTTGAATAAATTTATTGTATCAACAAAATAACAGTGGGAAATTTCGACTCATTGTTGCCGCTATCTACATTTTGAATATTCTCAACTACTATAAAATATAAATTAGTCTCAAACAAAATCAGAACCAGTTCCTTTTGCTATAATTTAACAACTTATTTTGTGTCTGAAGTGTTAATAATACTTAATGTGTTGAGTACCCTTAAAAATGAAACAATAAAAAGACAATAGGAAAACAGCGCAATGCTGGCGTAAACACCGGGAATGTGCTCAGGGGGTTAAAATAGAACTGCAACTGTGAAATTTTGTTACTGCCCTATATATAATCTAACCCCTTATGGAGAACAAATTATATGCACTACTAGTTAAATCCAATATTATTAGTGTGGAAATTTTCACATTCAAAGAGGTATTGGTTTAGTATCCACCCGCACGCTTAGGCAGGAGGGGTGGAGCAGGGTGGGGTGGGCTATTGGATGAATCCCCATGTGAGGGAGGGAGTGCAGAAACATATAGTTTCTGAAATATATTAAAAAAAACTGTCTTAAACCTATGCAATATCTAGTAAGACACATTATATGCCAAGAAATGTTGATGGGGCTCCTACTTCTGTGTGATTATTAATAAAAACCTCAATGGCTAAGAGGCAGGAGCTCTGCTCTGCCTTAAACTTCTAACCTAAACTCTCAGAGTGGGATTGCTCTGAATCGGGCTGTCAACCATAATGATAATATACCATTAAAAATATATTTACTTTGGTTATATTATCTTTTTTCCAATGTATTTCAAAGATTAGTTTTTAAGTCTTGACATATGAAAGGATAGTGTTCTATACGCTTCCTAATAGTTAACCTATAAAACAGAAATTATGAATTTCTCCAAAAGTTTTATATATGTTTTAACTATTAGTTTATATTATTCTCCATATAACTGTAAGCTTGATTTTAACTATCAAATAGTGTTCTTTTATATTGAATGGTAGTAAATTATAAAACGTTTTATTTTTGGTTTACTCCATATGATGGAAGCAAATTGGAGATAGTTATGCAAACTATAACTTACCAAAAATTTGTTACATCTATTTATTACGTAATTGTTTGGTTAATGGGAATGTTTAGTTTGCATAACAATGTACAATTGTGGTGTAAATAGTATTAGAGAATGGTGTTATAATGCTATTTGTTGACCTTTTATGAAGTTCAACAAGTAATTAATGTTTGGGTTAATAAATTTTGCTGATATTTTCCAGCTGCTGGTAGGGGGAGACCGGGCGGGAGAGGCGGGGGGCATAGGGGCAGCTGGCAGGGTGGATCCGGTCCTTCGCGACGTTAGCTGTCTCACATTGTACCTAATATTATTCTAGATTAAGATGATGTCTCGTTGTATGTCAATGTTTTACTTTGATTTTTATATAACTAAATAAGTGAATATAACTTGTATATGGGCTGAATACAAATTGTTTTCGTATTTGAAACATGTGTGCATGTTATTATACCTACTGTTTTAGTGATTTTAGTGTTGTAACTTGGACTCAACAATTAAATAACCTTAAAAACTGGTGTGACGACAGTAATTAATTGTCAAACCCATTCTTACCCTATTCTTGGACTTTATTAACATCAAATTAAGTGTAATATCATGAATTTGAGTATAAAGTGAAAAGAATAAATTACCTTCTTACAGTGTGCGTTTCATTATATTATAGACATTTTGTAAGTTTTAGCAATGTAGTAATAGTGATTGATAATGCTTATACATAGAATAATATTTAGTTGAAATTTAATATGTTGATGACCCATAACAATGAGACAGTAGAAAAACAGTGGAAAGCTGGCGTAAACGCCAGGTTAGTAATCGAGGGGTTAAACGTACATTATTCAATGCAGTGCTACTCCTCAATATGGTTCCCATACTTCTGTAAAGGTGGTGGTAGCACTGGCATCTTTAGTACTAGAATTAGCTTAATTTTAATAATACTTAATGATAACTCTGTAGTAAATGACTGGTAGTGCATTTATATAACTGTAAGTGAATGTGTTACAAAATTTGGTTTTTCACAACTTCACAACAGTTACTATAATTTAAAAATTGTTTCTTGAAATGTAGTCAGAATGTACTGTGTGTGTTCATAACATTTTTTTGACAAAACGAATAAAATTTGAATAATAAATAAAATGCATTTCACACTCGAATGTTTTAATACCAAATTTATTTACATCCTTAAAAGTCTTGATAAGCAAGACATAAACTGAGTTTATTCAAACAACAAGATTTTTTAACCTTATTATACTTAAATATTTTATATAATAGGTTTTGGAATTTGAAATAACCGTTTGTAAATTTTATAATAAACTGAATATGGTACCAACAAGTTTATAAAAATAAACACTTAATTTCTTACAATATTACTTGAAAGGATTACATTAAAATAGTTTCAATAAATAATTTTTCGTAATATTTCTTTTTTACACACACACTGAACCTATACAGTGCTTTAACCACAATCTCACGTAATGTTAAGTGACTATGTGGTCCAGGATGATAACACACACTAAGCCTAGGTACTGGTTCTTGAGTGATACTGCTAGAACACGCCTATTGGTATTTGGCGACACGGTTATTTTTTTTTTTGCTGTTTCAATGTTAATATGAAATATTGAATGATGCAAATATTAAATATTCTTTACGATACATTAAGTGTATGCAGATAAAAATATATAGATATACTTAACTGAAAAGAAATTACAAAAGAATAATAGAGTAAAAGTAAAATTCCCTGTTTTCATTGGAGATCAAAAATAAAGATGAATTTACTTAACATATCTCGAACCTTATTTCAAAACCAAAAACATCATCATCATCTCCCTACCCTTTTCCCATTTTTATTTGGAGTCGGCGCAACATGTCTTCTTATAATCCTCTCTATTTGTTGTCATCTCCGCATTCACTCCTTTTCTAAACATATCATCTTTCACACAGTCCATCCATCTTTTCTTTGGTCTTCCCCTTCCCATGTAACCGTCCACATTCATATCCAATACCTTTCTTACAACATCCTCTTTCTCCCTGCGCATCACATGTCCATACCAGGATAAACGACCGCCTCTTAACTTGTCTGTTATTGGCGCCACTTTCAAACTTCCTCTAATATATTCATTCCTAATCCTGTCCATTCTTGTTCCCCCACACGGCACACATCCATCTCAACATTCGCATCTCAGCTGCATGTAATCTTCTTTCGTCCGTCACCTTCATGGGGTAACATTCGGATCCATACAAGACGACAGGTCGTATTATGTTCTTGTAAATCTTGCCCTTTAATTTAAAGGGGAATTGCGGATCACACGTAGTAGCCGAAACCTGCCGCCATTTCATCCATGCTGCGTTAATTCTATGCTTTACCGTCCGGTCTATTTCGCCATTGCTTTGCAGGAGTGAGCCGAGGTACTTGAACTCGTGGTAGATTGGCATTGGAGTGCCATCTAGTGTTATGATAAAATACAATAAACATACAATTAAAATATAATAAACTAAGAATGAGATTCGAACCTGATGCGATGCCCTGGTAGTTATAGACAATACACAAAGTATAGTTTGAAGACTGAACTCTAAATGTTATTAATTTTTGAATAATATTATATAAACATTCAGTAGTGCAACATTATTTATTGGTCAGTGAAATTTATTAAAGAATAGATGTGCCAAGTTGTTGGCAACTTGTGTCAGTAAAACATTAATGATTTTAAGTAAAAGATTGTGGTGGCGATTTCTGTGTCAATTTAATTACATACATACATATCATCACCCCTTTCTCCCGTGGGGGTAGGCAGAGATTACGTCCTTCCACTTGCTACGATCTTGGCATACCTCTTTCGCTTCCTTTACTTTCATAAGCGCTTTCATACATGCTCGTCGGTTATGAGTACTTTTTACCTGGCCTTTATTTAACACATGATTGATTTGGTCTAGATACGTTCGCCTAGGTCGACCCTTACCGACTTGCCCGTTCACCCTCGCCTTATAAATTAATTTCGTTAATCTTCTCCCATCCATCCCCTCTACATGCCCGAACCAACTGAGCATACCTTTCTCTATTTTGGTCACCACATCCTCTACCAGACCACAGCGTTCCCTTATCATACTATTCCTGACTTTGTCAATCGTCTTCACTCCAGCTATACTTCTCAGACTTCTCATTTCCACTACGTTAATCTTACTTTCATACTTCTTCTGCCAAACCCAGCATTCACTACCATACCTAAGTGTAGGGACCAGGACTCCTCGATGCGCAGCCAAACGCGCCTTTTCAGTCACTTTCTGGCTGCACATGCAATTTAATTGTGCTATATTATTCACATAACTTGTATTTCATCCATATAAAAGTTCCATTGTACATGGACCAAGCTATTGATTTCACTTGCCTATCGCGTTTCCTAACTAATAAAGTTTGTTTTCCTTTAGTTGTTTATATCTAAACCAGCAGCATAGTTTATACAGAATCTTTTTGATATATAATTGAAACAATAACATTAATTTGTTACGTCTAAACATTTCGGGATAGTTGCGTTTTTGTACTTAAAACAGTAATTATCCTTACTTGTAATTCAAGATATATGCCAATATTGAAGTTTTTAAATAAATATAGACTAAATGCTGGCTACATAATGCACATTGAAATGAAAAAAAAAAATCATACAAATTAGTACCTATATTCCGTTTTATATACATATATGTAAGGGATCATTTTGGGAACTAAGCACAATTTACTATTCATACAATAGGAATGTACCTGACACCCTAAACTCTATTATATAGAGACAATAACATTTTATATAAGTACTATTATTATAATAATATAAACATTAATAATATATCCGTAAACCCTAACTCTTATATAGCTAACGATTTATCTATTTGAATATAGGCATCTTTATAAGATAAAGTTTCGCTCAGTGTTTCAAAAATAGCCACATCGTATGTCGGCAATATTGTACAAATTATATAAGTTTTTTCATTATATATTTTGATAGATCCATATTCTGCAGTAAATGTCTATATATAACTTAAAACCTAAGTACTTGACTCTGTTTCGGTCTTGTTTTCTCTTTAAGTTATCTTTTTAAACATACGCAGTTTCCCATGGCGACGCATCCTTCGTTACAATTAAAATTTAGCCCGTTACCATTATAACGTTAAGTTTTTCGGAGACTGAACAATATTTGTTTCCACACTTTCTCGGAATTCGGTTCTTTCCGAGAATAAAATATTACATAACCGGGGATTTCCCCATTTATTTTTATTCGGTAGATGTTTGGTCTTCAATGTTGAATCGTTTGCTGGTGTCCGGCGTCCGTGTGAGCGTGTTTATCCGGGGGGGGCGGGTTTCGATGGGGGGTGGCCGAGGTAGGGTTTATTAGAGAGGGGAAGGCGCGGTAGAGACGTTGCGCGGGGATTTCCACGAGCACGGCGAGCGGTAGCGCCGCCAAGTACGAGACCGCCGCGCGACTCCGAACCACTCCACTATCTGCAGTTTCAATCCAATTAAATACCTTCTATTTCTGGATTATTAAAATCTATTAACATGTTCAGACTAGATTGACGAAGTGTCGTTTGATAGAGAGTGAATACCTGTACACGCTCTTACAATCAACATTTTTAGATAATTCTAATTCTCTTACCAGTTACATTGTGTCAATATTCGAGATCGTAAAATCCTAATTCGATCTACGGATTTGAACAAAATATAATATCATCGATTCGAAAATAAATAAAACGAACAAATAATTTTTAAATGTTTGTCAGTTTTGAAGGTTAATGTTCCACTTATATTTAATTTGTATTGAGAATATTAAATATTAATTCGAGGAACCGAATGGATTTACGTCAAGCTTTGATTTTCGTTTTAACAGTAAGTTACATTTAGGCTATTCCTTAATACATTATGTTACCACATATTTTCCCGAAATTAACAAAGTTCATGTTCTGATGATAGCCCTATAAACAACAGTGATGTCTTGTTAAAACATGATAATTATGTTGCTCTACAATTGATACGATCGATTTCCGTGTTTATTGAAATTCAATGGTTTCCAAACTATCTGAAATATCGCTGAATCGTATGCTCGGGATCCGATCTTCTGAAAGATCGGACCGTATCGGTCCATCTCTACTTGAGACTGCGTCATATAAAGCAGGTTTATATGAAATGGTACAATATTTTCTTTAAATAAAAAATCTACTATAATACTTTAGCAGCTAGAATTAATTAAAAAAAAAATTACGTTCAGTTTTCCGCTAAGTATATCTCAGAAATGTGCAGATGAGAGTGTGTCGCAACATGGCTCGTACCCCGATTCTTTCCGCTGTAATAAATATAATGGTAAGTTACCGCAGCCTGTCGGTCGAGCTGCGAAGGCGCGTGTCGGGCTGCGATCAGGCACTTGTTGATAGGGATGTGTAGGAGTAGGGCGCCGAACGACAGTCGCGCGAACGGCGACCATCCGCGCCACGACAGGAACCTCCCCACGGGACCTACAACATACAGACACTGTTTATTTCTATTATAATCGGATTCTTATAAAATCTACTCATATGCTATACAAAATAAGAAAAAAGGGTATAGTTTGCGTGTACACAAAAAACAATAGGCAGTTTACGTACGCTGTGAAATTAATTAAGTAATCTACGATTGGAATTAAGCATTCAAATAAATGCAAACTTCAAAACCATATTCACCAAAAACTAAATTTAAGGGCCGTACAAGTATCACGTAAATAAAACTTTTGACTCCTTGCATACATTAGTAAACAAAACTCTTACAACCCCTCCTCACCCCCCACCTCAATGATAACGTAATCATTCGTATAATTAAAAAAAGTAAAGTAAACAAGAAATCATCATTCAGAACCTCCGTCCACCATGTCATCAAACATAAACAAAGCTCGGCGATTGGCGTTTTACGAGTTGTTCCTTTGTCGGGTATAAAGCAAGGTACTGACATGGCACTGAGTTAATAGCACCGAGTAAAGCTATCACGACGAAGAACGCGAAGACTGTCCTCTCGACGGCAGCCAGCACGGCGGCACCGAGCTCCGAGGGTGGGCCGCGGCCAAGCAGCAGCGGCGACGCAGCCACCCACCAGACCCCCGCCGGCACTGCCCACACGCTCGTCCATTTAAACCACTGCATCACACACAACACTATTACTCATTTATTTATTAGCTAACCTTACACAGACATGCTCCGATCCCCATCTGGGGAAGATCCTGTAGCCGCTGTCAGCGCGATACAGTGACACCGCATGCACTAGAAATCACACGCATCAAACTGCACACACATACTTGCACAGTACACGCAAGCTACCTGGGTTCTGTAAGGGACCTATTTTCTTTACAGGTTTACTAACCGTTAGGTTAGCGCGGATAAAATTCCTAGAAACTTTTAAATCGAATAGCAGCTCAAGTCGAGGTTCGTACCATTTTGGTGCCCTTACGCTTACTACCATTTTTAAGCTGAGTGTTTTAAGCGCTCCCCTCATAGTCCGGTGAAGGTGTGATGTGTCAAGGCCCTTCTGGTCAAAAGCGTTTAGTCAGTTAACCCTTTCAGGACCATAAGATATCGGAGAGTAAATATTACTATCAATTGTTTATTTTTTTAAACGTAGAGTATATATGAAAATGCGTAAATACATTCCTCCACTTAAAAAGAGGTGTAAACGTTAGAAACTATAGCTTATTTAGAATTTTGTGGGGAAATTTTAAAGTCAAATAATATTATAATTAAATATACAGTCACCAATATTCCAATGGGGAAAAATGTTTCCCTTGGTCGTGAAAGGGTTAAAATAAAATTAGCTAAGTTTTTTGACGGTGAAAACTAAGAAATCACCTTAGTTTAAATGCACTATATCAACTATTCAGGCCTTTTTCTTTGAACACATTTAATTTAAACAGCACATTGATGTTATTTTCTATTAAAACCATATTAGGGAATATCCAGGTATAACGTGAGGAGCAATGGAGGGCAATGTTTAAAAGTATATGAACGGATCCTAAGCTTGTAATTTAATAAAAATAATACATAATCTGTGTTTGTTCTTTTCATTTGCGACGTCATGAAACAATTTCTTCAAATGACACGTTAAACACAATTATAAACTGAACATGCGATAATCTCTTGCATTTGATAACATGTATAGTTTAAAATTGAAATATGCACGGTTGCATTATGTACGTTGCAAGTAGACAGTTTTTTTTTTTTTTTAACCTAGCTAATGCTGTTGACCGGAAGGGCCTTTACAGCTTCACCGAACTTTGAGGGCGAGTGCTGAAGGCACTCAGTCGCATAAGGTAGCTAGCTCAAGAGTTCGAACCTCGGCTTGGCCGCTACCTGAGTATGAAAACTCCCGCGGAACTTTTATCCTAGCTAAATCCCTACATTTTTTATCTTTATTTACATTTAAAAAAAAAGGTTCCTTACAGGACCTATGTACCTGCGTGTTATGTGCAAGAGTGTGTTTGCTTTCTTCATTTCAATTCCAATTTAATACAATAGGTTCTTACACGTGAATCTGTATGTCATTTGACGTTAATTCCCTACTATCACGTAAAGGCGTCAGAAGCTACTCTATGATTATGAAACGTAAATGTTGAAATAAAACGTTCAAGCTAAGTATTAAGAACCGTCTTTCCGGAAACAATTACAAGTGAATAAATTCATACATATAAATACATATTTACTATTAACAATGTTCTTACTAGAATATAGAATCGCTAAATATTTCATATAAAATGTTTGTCTTGTCGGTAAAATAAAGTGAATCTAACGTGAATGTATCAGCTTCCAATGTAAAAAAATGACATACTGGCTTGTTGTCTAGAATACCTCCAACAATATAATATCATTTGGAGATAAATCTATCCCGATCTAATCAGATACTCGAAAAACGATATCCTTAAACTGTTTAGATTAAGCTGGAAATTATCAACAAGAGTTCTGAGCAAGATTTTGGTCTGTCATGTTGTAGACCTTGTTTTTAATTCCTTAAGTAGTACCATGTAGAATAACTTAGCTTTAGTATCTAGTATTGACAAAAAAAAAAACCAATTTGCAGTTATTACTCTGATCGAATTTGGACCACTGGGCGAATATTGGCTTATATTTCTAAATTGAAATGTATTTATATATTTAAACAATATTGACCGGTTATTTTTTGAAGTTATACTTCTTTAGGCGCGTTATGAAAAAATGATGAGAGTGAAATTTTAAGATGCGCGCGCTTCTGTGACACAAAATGAACAGTATGAAGTTGCTTAACCGCTCATTAAGTCTCGAAAAAAAAGCTACCAACAAAAAAGAAATTGAACCTCGATATTAGTCGCGCATGTTGGTACGCTCGTCACCTCTGATCACTGTTTTCATATTTATAATATTTATCAACATGTTTCTAGTTTATACATTCACAACACGCGTTTTAGTTTCATACAAGTGCGAATTATGTATGTGCTAATAAATTATATTCAGTAGTGATTTAAATTGAATATTTTGATTGATATCACTTACTATTTGTGAATATTAGTGAAAAAAATTGTGCTTATATACTTTTTCAAGTGCTCCAATATAATTGAGGTTAACTATCCGTATGTATTATTTATTGATATAAATTAAAATACTTTTATTTAATATAATTAACACTAAATATTATTAAATTATTTTATTTTAATTTTTCAAATTTAAAATGAACCTTGTTGATTATCCTTTTCCAATCCTTCTATTATTTTATTGTAATTAATTAGTTGCATGCAATTAAAACTATTTTTTAATGATGCCAAAGAAGTATAACTTCTCACGCGCGTACATAAGTACACGCACCCATTTTTTTTATGTAAAAAAAACAGCTATAGGTACTCGTTCCGGGCTATAGATTCAGTTTAATAACAAGCGCAATACTACACGACCCGATGACCAGTTACAATTTAGTTATTAGGAATGACTGAGTTCCTATTTTACAATGTTTATAAATAGTAAAATCCCACAGATGCCTACAGCTATATAAAACTTATACCATTGCATAAATAATCTAGTCTCTAATGGTAATAAGTAATGTAAGATTTCATAACGACCACACGCGTAACCTGTAGTGAAAGTCTGGACCTCGATTTTTCTAAGTCTAGGTAAATTATATAACCTCCATTAGTGTACTCTGAGACGAGTTAGAGAACGGGACAGTAGTTGAAAAAATATCGAAACGATTAAAACTTTTCAACAATATTTCGTTACTTAAAAAGAAAGTCTAGATTAGTTTAAGTCTTACGTAAGCAACATTTTGGTTATTTTTGAGCTCCCTCCTCCTTGTCAGGAAAAGTTAGCAAACGTCTATGATTTCGTAAGCATCATCACAATCCCTGTCCCCTATGTAAGCAAAGCATAAACCCCTCCCCTCACTACGTAATTTTTTAATGGCTCCTCATATAAATATGATAATTTATTAAAGTTCAAGTTTGAATTTTTTTATTAACCTGTGAGTGTATAAAATGGAATTACGTTGGCGAAAGATCAAATAGGTTATTATATATTTATTTCTTCAAGTAAGTGTCTCGATAAGTGCCATCCGGTTACCTACTGTGTAAGTATTTATAATCTATACTTCTATACTGGTGGTACGATCCAGTAAATAAGTGGACTGTAGCTGGTTTAAATGCGAGGGCAACGGTATAACGGATATGCTCAACCGCGGGAAGAAAATATATTGAATCAGTTGAGCTGTAAGGAAAGAAAAACATGCACACTTACTTGGCGGCGAGTGATGCGCGGGCGCTCAAGTGGCTCTGGTGGCAGCGCTGCTGTGGTGGCGATTTGTTCTATTAATTTATAGGCGAAACACTTTTGTAGATTGGATAATTAGCGGGTAGCGGTTTATATTTTATAGTCCGAAGGACACGGCAATCACGGCGGCGAGCTCTGGCCGATTCCAGACGTGGACTGACTACGAATTCACTTCGCGGCGTTGCGGTTTCAATGCACATGTTTTAGGAGCGGAAGTTAGGCACAAGAGGAAAAGGAGTTGCCCTCGCGGATACTATTGAAACTAACTTAAAATAACTACCAATTCCCCCCGGCTTTGAAGGATCCCTTCAACAGAAAAATAAAACAATGGCAAAGAACATATTTGCGGTGCGGGCTACGTGTTACAATTATAAGTAATTTTGTGCGGAAATACAAGAAAACATTAAAGTTAAGTTAAGATAAAATAATAAATAAATACTCTTA
The DNA here is from genome assembly GCA_014132275.2 of Samia ricini. Lineage (NCBI taxonomy): Eukaryota > Metazoa > Arthropoda > Insecta > Lepidoptera > Saturniidae > Samia > Samia ricini. The sequence goes on from AP028168.1 coordinate 30,177,616, forward strand.
ACAATGCTTATTACCCTATTGCGTTGGCAGTGGACAGAGTCGTACTATTGGCCGGTCATATGTGCCAGTCTTAGTCCTTATTTTGGCTACGCGTATGACACCATCCTTGCCAGGGTATAACTTCGTAATAATTCCTAATGGCCACTGAAGTGGCGGTGCGGTTTCAACGTTCAAAAGAACTATGGTCCCTACCTGTAAAGGCTTACTGGGAGTGTTCCATTTCTCACGAGTTTGCAAGTTGTGAAGGTATTCTGTTTTGAAACGCTTCCAAAAAGATTGTACAAGCGAATCCATTAAAGAGAAACGAGTCGTAAGCTTGGCTTGGTTCTCAGGTAGATCTGGCGCAGGTAAAAATTCTAGCGGTGCGGTGGAAAGAAAATGAGCGGGGGTTAATGCGGTTAGCTCTGACGGATCAGAACTCAAACAATACAAAGGTCGACTATTTAACACGGCTTCAATCTGAGTGAGAACCGTGAGCATCTCTTCGTAAGTCAATATTTGTTTACCAATTACACGAAACAATAAGGATTTTATACATTTTATGTTTGATTCCCAAATGCCACCAAAATGACTGGCAGTGGGAGGATTCATACGCCATGTTATGCGGTGTTTAGCAAGTTCATCACAGAAAATTTTATAATAATTATCAGACACTAAAAATGTATGAAGCTCATTCAAATAAGCTTTTGCAGCAACAAAATTTTTTCCATTGTCACTATAAACAAACTTACAAGGACCGCGTCTAGATAAAAAACCTTTTAAAAGCGTCTAAAAAAGAAGCAGAACTCAGATCAGAAGATAGTTCAATGTGGATCGCCTTTGTCACCAGGCATATGAAAATACATAGGTATGCCTTTTGACTGCGAACTCCACGTTTTCTCGTTACGGTTATATATAGAGGGCCTGCATAATCGACCCCGGTATGCGTGAATGGCTTGCATTCTTCTAAACGACACTTCGGTAAGTCTGACATCGCGGGAAATGTAGGTTTTGGATTAACACAAAAGCAATTACGGCAATTATGTATACGTTTTCGAATCAAGCGTCTAGCGGATAAAATCCAAAATTTATGGCGTAGAATCGACATTAACAGCTGAGGGCCTGCATGCATATTTTTACGATGGTACCAATCAACTAATATTTCAATAATATGTCCGTGCTTAGGCAACAACGCGGGATGTTTCTGAGTGTATTCGAGAGTGGAGTATGTTAAGCGGCCTCCAACTCGTAGAATACCTTCAGATAAAAATGGAAACAATTTCCGAAGTGCGGGGGAACAAACCTTGTTGTTCTGCAGCTTATGCAAATCATCTGCGAAATAAGTTAGCTGTATAGCTTGCACTATTCTCAACTCTGCGGCGTCCATATCCTCAGCGGTTATGACATTAGAGCGCGGAATGAATTTTAAAAATTTCAAAATATAAACTGTGGATCTCAAATATTTGTTCCAACAAGAAAATTTAGAACCTAAAATAATTAATACGTGTTCCTCGACTTTAGTACTCACATGAGCGACGACTTTCTCTTCCGGTAATTCCGATTTGTTTGGAAAGAACTTATAAACCGGCCAATCATTAAGGGGTAAAGCTAACCAAGGGGGGCCTTGGAACCACAGATTGTTACCAGTGAGTTGCGAGGGCAAAAGTCCGCGGGAAACGTAATCTGCGGGGTTTTCAGATCCAGGTATATGGTAGAAATTATAAGAAGGCAAGTTGGTCTGCACTTCAGATATCCTATTAGCCACAAAGGTGCTAAATCGGTGCGGCGAGGAACTAACCCAGCAGAGTGCGATTTCGGAATCAGAAAATGTAAACACATTTTTTATGGTACATCTCCTTGATAAATTATCATAAACAATGCGCACTAATTTTGACAGTAAAACTAGCCCATTCAGCTCAAGTCTCGCCAATGTTATGGTTGGCTTTGCTGATGCCACCCGAGACTTTGAGCACACGAGCGATACGAACGGGGGTTGATCGTCGTTAACGACGTGTAAATAAATTACACAACCATACGCTTGTTGACTTGCATCAGAAAATGCAACCAGGGAGATCTCAGAATTCTTCTCAATGCCCATATGACGAGAGAACTTAAGATTCGATATTAGCGGTAACTCTGACACATAATCTTGCCAAAGATTGACAATACGTGTGGGAGGTGCATCATCCCACTCTAATTCTTGGAGCCATAACTCCTTGATTATCAATTTAGCGTAAAGAATAACCGGTCCCACCAAACCCAACACATCATATAAACGCGCGGTTACAGATAAAATTATTCGTTTAGTACAAAATGTGGGTGGTATAGTGGTTACAAAAATAAAATTATCGGAAGCGGGAAGCCACCGAAGACCCAAGATCTTATGTAAATTGTGTTCATCGAAAGAAATAGATTCCGATAGGCGGTGGGAAGCGGGTATGTGTTGCAACAACTCTGAAGAGTTGCTGGTCCACTTTACTAAATCGAATCCGCCAGCCTTAAAGAGTTGGATCAGATCCTGTGCCATCAAAACTGCTTCATCCAAGGATGACACAGATGAGGCCAGGTCATCCATGTATACATCTCTCTCCATGACACTAGCGGCATCTGGCCAATTTTTACCCTCATCACTAGCAAGTTGCCGAATAGTACGTATAGCTAAGTACGGCGATGAGCGCAAGCCAAATGTGACGCGATTAAACTGAAACAGTTCGAGTGGGTCCTCGGCGGAAAAGCGATATAAAATACGCTGAAACCTGCGGTGCGGTGGATGTATAGAAATACATAAATACATTTGCCTTACATCGGCTAAAAATGCGATACGAAACATACGAACATTTAACAGAATGTCAAAAATATCAGACTGTAAATTTCTACCCGTATGTAGAACGTCATTAAGTGATAGCCCTGAATCAGTTTCAGCGCTGGCATCCAAGACTATGCGGACCTGTGTCGTGGACTTGTCATTACGGATCACAGGATGGTGCGGTATAATATAACCAGGCAAGTGGTATTCATCGCGAGAGACGCGCGACAAAATACCCATTTCTAAATAATTACGAATAATTTTGTTATATTGTTCATATAAATCAGGTGACTTTGAAAATCTCCGTTCTAGAAGTAAAAATCTCCTTTTAGCGATAATGTAAGAATTTCCTAACCTTTGTGGATCGTCTTTAAAAGGGAGGTTAACTATGTAACTACCATCCGGTAAACGCCTGGTGGTAGTCGTGTATATATCCTCACAAGTCTGGTCTTCAGGACTCAAAAAACTTCGTGAAGGTACTTCCTCGGTTAACCAAAACTTCTCCACTAACTCATTAAGAGGTTCTTTAGTAAAAGCACAGATGGTACTGGCTGCGGGAGGAGACACAATAGGTGCGTCACCCATTATTAAATACCCTAAAGTTGTCTCTAGTGCGCAGGGTAAATTATTTATTCCGACAATTTTATCAAATAATAAAATTTGTAAATAAAAGTTTACGCCTAATAACAAGTCGATCGAACCGGGCTCGTGAAATGAGTCATCCGCCAATGGTACACCATGTAAATACTGTAAACAGGTGGTATCTACGCGCGAGTCCGGTAATTTAGATGTTATTTTACTTACAACGAGCGGTTGAATATTATACTCGTGCCCGCTGTCGAATCGAGACGTAAACGTGATATCAGTAAAACCCAAAATCCTTTGGGTTACACCTCCAATACCTTGAACATCGGAAAAGCGGTTTTGATTACGTACACGAAGCGATAAGCGCGTACAACAATCTGCGGTTATATAATTACTTTGAGAGCCGGGATCAATCAGGCATCTCAATAAATGCGAGCGGTTATATTTATCAATATATTTTATTTTAGCGGTTCCTAATAACGTGGTTGTAATTGTGCGCTTAACACTGTCACATGAGACAGTGCACACTGACGCGTTACTATTTAGTTTAGATGTCTCAACCCTATGGTTATCATCGCACACAGAGTTGAGAATTGCGGGTGCGTTATTCGTACGACAAGTTGCCGATGAGCGACATATCGAATCACTAGCGATAACAGGAGCGGGGTTCGCATTCCTTTGTGCGGTTGTACAAATGTCAGAGACGACCATATTATTATTATTAGATTTAGCGGGCGGATTAAAGTGCAATAAAGAATGATGTCTTCGCGAGCATAATGTACAATTATGTTTAGAGTTACATACAAAACTTTTGTGTCTCATACTTAAACAGTTGCTACAATAATTATTGGTTTTAACAAAATTATATTTGTCATGCGGTGTTAATTTCATAAAGGAAGAACAGCTATAAAGATGTTGATGTATACCGGTTTTGCACAAACTACATTTAATTAATTTATTATTGTTGGCATTTGTACTACCCACCATCTCGGTGTTTACAAATGACTTCGTCGTTTTAGGTTGTGGGAAAGATTTATACTGGCGTGATGTTGCGGCAGAATTATTATTAATCGAACGCGATAACACTTTAGCTTGTTCCTTTACAAATACAACAAGATCGTTATATGATGGAATCTTATTTTTGCGATGCGTAATCTCAAAGAATTTAATAGTATCAGAATCTAATCGTTGTAAAGCGAGATGTAATAATATAAAGTCAGTTAAGTCGCTTATTTGTAATTGTTTGAGCGCCTGAACCGCCGAGTCAAAGTTCGTTACAAATGACTCAAGATTAGATGCACTGCTAACCGTTAAATGCTTGAAATGTAACAACTGGTCAAGGTAAGAACTACCGAGGGATCGCGGGTCATCATATTTCTCAATTAAAGAGTTCCAAATTATCAAATAATTATCCTCGGTTGGCGGGAGCCCTGCACAGACGGATAACGCCTGACCGGATAATTTTCCAACTAAATAATGTACTTTATCACTCTTAGACAAGTCAGGGTCATCATGAATCATACTTTTAAATTGCTTATAAAAAATAGGCCATGTTCGAACATCGCCTGTGAAAGAAATTAAATCAATGGTAGGAAGGTGTTTTCTAGTGCGTTGCGGATTTGAAGTATTTTGGTTATCTGACTGAATTAATTCAGATAAAACTTGTTTTACGTAAGAAAACATTTCATCAAAGGATATAAATGACTGGTGATTAATTTCAGAATTTGGATTAATTTTTAAATACATTAAATTATATGAATCCAAAACTGTTTCAAAATCTTTACGTAAATTTTCAATGTTTGAAGCGGTATGAATAAATAATTTACGTTTAATGTCATCAGTTATGTCCATTGACTTATCATAAATGTTTTGCATTCGAGTAAATAGCATGTCACGCTTTGATTGTAACAATATCAACTTATTACTTTCTTCATCGCATGCCTGATCTTCAACCCTTTTCTTACTCATTGTAATCTATTATCAAACGCTACAATATACTTCAAATGAATAATATATATGAAAAATAACAAAACCTTCCTACAACGCGGTGCGATTATATTTGTATTCTAAAATAATAATTACGCCGAGCCTGCTCAGCCGCTAGCCACTGTGAGCGAATTATAAAAAACGTGCGGGTAAATATAAATAAAATTAACAATTATCTTATGGGATGTAACAATACGAAATGAATACTGATCACGCGGGATAATAATTAAATGAATATGCTGCCAATGCGGAATAAATATTATAAAGTAATTGGCAAACTTATTCTTATGATTCAGCACAAAATTACGTATGCACTTAGGCCCATGAGTTTGCGGGTGCGGTAATAAAAATGAAAATTAAACTTTATAAATGCGTAAAATGCCAAATTAAGTATGCAATAAGCGAAATATATTAATTTATGAAAACTATATACCGTTACAATAGACTAAAATGTTATAAATTCTATTCGACTCGTACGTAACAATAAATGACGGTACGATCCGGCTCGTACAAACCAATAAATGGTGGTACGATCCGGCCTGTACGAGCAAATAAAATGCGGTATCCGGTTCGTATGGACCAAAAAATGGTGGTACGATCCAGTAAATAAGTGGACTGTAGCTGGTTTAAATGCGAGGGCAACGGTATAACGGATATGCTCAACCGCGGGAAGAAAATATATTGAATCAGTTGAGCTGTAAGGAAAGAAAAACATGCACACTTACTTGGCGGCGAGTGATGCGCGGGCGCTCAAGTGGCTCTGGTGGCAGCGCTGCTGTGGTGGCGATTTGTTCTATTAATTTATAGGCGAAACACTTTTGTAGATTGGATAATTAGCGGGTAGCGGTTTATATTTTATAGTCCGAAGGACACGGCAATCACGGCGGCGAGCTCTGGCCGATTCCAGACGTGGACTGACTACGAATTCACTTCGCGGCGTTGCGGTTTCAATGCACATGTTTTAGGAGCGGAAGTTAGGCACAAGAGGAAAAGGAGTTGCCCTCGCGGATACTATTGAAACTAACTTAAAATAACTACCATATACTAATAAATAAAATTGAAGTGTCTGTTTGTAATGTCAAAATAGATTTTTTTTTTACTAAATACATATGAACGTATATACAATACCTATAACTAAAATACAGTTAATAAAAATTTTCGTTTGCCTGTTTGTTCCGGCTAATTTCCGGAATGGCTGAACCGATTTGGACGGGACTTTTTTTGATAGATAGATTTTTTGATAGAAAGTTACTACGCGTGACTTAGGCTACTTTTGCTTTTCGAAAATAAATAAAGGTTGCGCGTAAAAAAATTGAAACCCATGAAATTGTGTATAAAATCCGATTCAATCCACAGTTTTTGGATTTGTTAGAAATACTCGTATCTTTGCTTAACGTCAGTAGCAAACATTTTTTTGGAAAATAATTAGGGTTTCCTATAAAAAAAATTAAAAACTATATTACGCATTGAAAATTCATATTAAACGCGAACGTAGCCGTGGGCACGCAACTAGTATATTTATAACTAGCTAGCTGTGTGTCCGCGGCTGCGCCCGCGTTTCATATATTATTTACTGCATTTAATTTTTTTATACGGAACCCTAATTATTGTTCTAAAGTATTTTTAGTACTAAGAAAAAGTAAAAAATTCTCATAAATTCAAGCACTTTCCCGTGAAACTGTACATTGAATCGGATTTTATTCAATGTTTTATGAGTTATAATTTATTTACGCGGAACCTTAATTATTTTCGAAAATTAAAAGTACTCTAAGTTACCCGGAGTAACTTCAGCTATCTACCAAAAAAAATCCCGTCAAAATCCGTTCAGCCGTTCCGGAGATTATCCGGTACAAAGAGACAGACAAAAGTTTGTTTGGTATAGGTATCGTCTATACATTCATATCTATGTAGTAAAAAAAATCTATTTTGACATTACAAACAGACACTTCAATGTTATTTATTAGTATAGATAACTTTAGTGCTATAGTATTTGATGGCACAAGTGTGAAGGCTAAGTACTGCACTTAGATGACGTCATTACACATTATTTCTCCTTATGTGAGAGATATTTTTGTTACACTGTATAGACTTAGTGCTTTAACCACGATCTCACCTGATGTTAAGTGACGATGTGGTCTAGGATGGTAATCACATTAGTGTGATAGGCTTAGGCCTAGAGGTACTGGTTCTCAAGTGATGCCGCCGAAACAACCAACCCATGCCCATTGATGCGGAATACGAACGCAATATCAACTGCTCCTCCATCGCTCCAAAATTGTTGCCCCGAAACATAATTCAAACACTTTGATAGTTATAGGAATGATGGTTTAAGAAAGTGGTTATAGATAGACCTTGTAATCAGCAAGTCTCACTCGCGAGTCGAGGAACAAATGGTGGAGATGAGCGAGCAGCAAGCCGGCGAGCGCGCCCGGTGCGTTCCCCCACGGTGACTGGTACAGCATGTCGAACGACGCCTCACCGGTGTACGTCTCGCGAACAGACCTTTCAAAGTGTACTATTATTAGGATATTTCAAACTATAGTATTGTGTTTATTTTATGTGTAAACCCGATTGACTTTTACCCTGATAACTTTCTCCATATACTAACGAACGTTACAAAGTATACACCAAAACCCTGGTCAGATAATACATTTAGTATTCAGAACAATAATCATGTAATATCCAGTATACAGACAGAAATACAATTGCCTTTCATAATGTGTAAAAAATGATTTTAAATTTATATTGCACCGTAAAATTTACCTCATACCTTTAAGATACTTAAAGAGTTCCCGAGGGATACTAATAAATATTAGCATAATATATACGAAGCCGTAAGTATTCGTTAGTTTTTCTTTTTTTTTAACTTCGGTACAGACCTGCACACGCTAAGCAAAGAAATTTTCATCCAATCATTAATAATCTACTGAAGTAGCCGACGCGATTCAGAATATTCCAACGATTTTTTTAAATTTTATTTGGCTATGACTACAATCTCATCTGATGTTAAACGATGATATGGTCCGAGATGGAGATCACACTAAGTCTAGTGTCAATTTGACAGAAACTGCCAGATGTATGGCAACAGGGAAGAAGCAGCGAGAGGGAAAGTTCACTCGGCATCAAAACATTTCTTTTCTATCTAATAAGTTAAAATCCACTGTTGCTCGTTGGAGGTTTTCATTTGCATCTGATGTAGATCGGCCTTAAGTGTTTTACCTATTCTTCCGTTACTAGCAATGACAATAATGACAGTAGATAACGAACCGAAATTTACCAAAACTTATGTATATGTTTTGTTTTTTTAGGAAATCAATGTATAAGTGAGTACTAACTCTGGCCTGTGCATGACGAAAGTAGGCATCAACTTCCAGAAGTACGCGAGGACGAAGCAGGCGGTGACGGAGCCGACCAGCAGCGCGCTCAAGACATAAATGGCGCCTTTACGCCAGCGGCGGAGCAACAGGGTCAGTGCCAGTGACACTGCATATAGCTGCATGTCCGCTGCTAGGTACCTGCCATCACCATACAATTGAATTTCATATTTTCCAGCATCCCACTTGTTTTCTTCCTAAAGGACACTATGAAATTATCGTTCAAAGTGCCATAAACATAAAGTTCTAGCGTTGAAAATGTCCATATGTTTTACTTTTTACAGGTTTTGCATTTGGACGCAATCTTCTTGATGCCTAATGACGTCGTAGTGTAAACTGCCTAGAGTACAAGTCTGGAGGAACTAGTTCTCAAGTGTTTCTACTGACACACCTGTGAGTGCTTGACTTTTTTTTTTTTAATCCGGGATCGACAAAATGTACTTTATAATGCTGTTAACTAGAGTGCAGTCCAAGAACGATGACGATACCCGATAGATAGAAATCAAATGGTAGTCGGTACTATCATGTCGGGCTACATCTACTACGATTGAAGCCTCTAGGTAGCTCTGGATGCACTTTGATGTGCCACTATGACTGGTTGTCCACATATTATGTACATACAAGTGGCCGCGATCCAGTCCAGCTAATTGTCGTGCTACCCTGCTTACTGCTGAATCGACATTAGTTTAATATAAACTGAATTTCAAAGTCAAATCTCTCTTATCTTCATAACTTCAAAATTAATGACGATTTAAATTCTTACCATGTTTGTATAAGGCAATTGTCCTCGGTATGTATTACGTTGTTCAGGTACAGCAAATGCGTCCACCACTTTCTCTGGCACATTGCGACTTCTGTATCGACGAGTGGTGTCCACATTGGCCCTGTCCCCATCCTCCGCCACCAGCTCGTCGCGAACCACAACACCACGTAGTAGCTTGGGCTCACCCTATGCAAACATTTATTGTAACTCTTTATCTACAAACTGTTACGCTTCTCAGAAAACCCGTGAGATGTTTAGATACTTTACAGTTCTGAGTTTTGTTTATCAATTTGTTTTTCTTTAAATAATCTGATGTAATAAGTAAAGATGTGGTCTTAACATGGTAATTGGTAACATGATAAGCGTATAATAGAAGTTTGTTATTACGCATTTTTTTATCTACAACTCGCTGATATTGCTAAAAAGTTTACGAAAACTATATAAGGCTGAATGTTTTAACTGACCTGATGATTCTGTTCACCATTGTATCTGTGAATGTGGATAAGAAAGGCACATGGTTGCCTTTCCGTTTCTGCAGTAACAGCTTGTGCGCGAGCAGAAATGATGACATCAGGAAGAATATCTGTACCACTAGGGTGCTGTTTGTCATCAACATCACGTCGAGCGCAGGTCGAATCTATAAACAAATTTACTACGCTTGACGAGCTCGTTAGGACGTTCATGTGATAAACATACCAAATTATGACGTCACAGACTATTACTCCGACCCTCCACGAGAACATTTGGAGAGTGGTCTCGCGTGGCGTCTTACTAACTCTCGATATTATAATGACCACGAGCAATTTGTCAAACGTATTATGACCAAGAAGTTTATATAATCTATAATTTACTTACATTTGCTTACTTTTTTTTTTATAGGAACACTTTTTTAAATAAAACACTGACAAATAATTTGCATTCCAATTTCTAGTAAATCAGCAACTTCTACCGTTGAGATCAGCCTCGGATGTACGATTTTTTCGAACCGGCGCGGAGACTTGATAGTGGCGCACCTTTTTCCAGCGATAAAGATAAATTACTTTTAAAAAGTTACAAATATATAATGGTTGGCATTTTTTCATTTTTTTTTCATGCGACCCTTTAATAAATTTGTAGTCTTTATTACCTATTAATTTTTTAATTTGTGTGAGATGCAATTATATAAGGGGTACAAAATAGAGTAGTTGTACATTTAGTAGATCTATGTACATCTAAATTTTCAACCAGGCTTCAGAGTGCTAGGTGCTTTGTGAAGGAAATTATTATTTCTGATCATGTTATGACTTTGGCGCCCCTTGAAATTGCCGCCGGGAGGTGGTACACTGGTTTGCCCTTCCCTTACCCTAGATCAGGGGTTGGTTGAGATGCAAACTGTAAGAAATTTGGCAGCTTAGTGTAAGTGAATACTGCACACCTGCTCGTAGCGTCGTGTGTCAGAGAGGTAGGTGTGTGTGGTCAGCCAGCACACGTGTTCCACTATAACGCACATCATGCAGAGTACGCGAAGGCCGTCGAACGAGCTCAGATCCGTGTCGGCAGACCGCTGCGGTGAACTCAGCAAGCTACGCCAGCAGCCGCGCACTGACCACGACAGCGTCCAGCCCACGTCTGAAATATGGATCATTATCAAAAACTACACAGCACAGCATCCATCACAGCACATCCATTCTCAGATTGTTAACCATATTTTTACCCCGTCTCTGCTCAAAACACAATGTCAATTTTCTATCCTAATTATACTACACTAGCTGCTTTCCGCGCTTTTACCCGCGTAGTTCCCGTTCTCGTGGGATTTTCGGAATAAAAACCTATCCAATGTCATTCCCAGGAAATCAAACTATCTCCATACGACATTTCATCCAAATCCAAGTTGAAGTTTATTCGTTACATACAAAAATACAAATCTCTCCTCTTTATAATATTATTAGTGTAGATGTATATATATGGTAAAGAAGTTGAGAATGTGCTTGCTTCTTCATCAACATGACAATGCATGCATGCTTCTCGCCAGTCATACAAAGACTTGTTCAATACATTGAAAATACTATTCCCTGTGTAACTAAATGATATTTGGAATGGTTTGTATTTGAGGGCTGCTATAAATGACGACGGTTATAGGCAAGGTTATAAATGCAGGCGTCAAACATATATATATATTTAAGCAAAGTTTGTTTTCTTGTCCGAGGTAAACTCGAAAACTACTGGATCGATCAGCATAAAACCACAACCATTCGAAGCGGAATTAATCGTAGATGGTTATAGGCTATATATTTTTCAAATTCTATGAGCCCTTTGCCATGTTTTCTCAATTTATTTGTTTATTATTCCCTTGACGCACCATCACCTCAAAACTAATGAACATATCGGGATAGGACTAATACCATTCAACGCAGTATTTTTTGTAGACAGGTATTTTTTGGATTCCACCGATCCTCTCTCATTTTTTTTTTTCCATTTACTCTTTTGTACATTTCCCACTTCAATTTACGCTTATATACATTTTTTCCGCTAATAAAAACAAAATACTTTTACTTTTATTCATTCATTTGTTTTTTAAATTAGCTATAAATGAAACGTCATATGCACAGAACATATGAAACGCGGGCAGAGCCGCGGGCACCAGCTAGTTATAGATATACCTATATAATACATAGGTTTATTGCGTTGTATAAAGTAATGTAGTCCTTATAAAACAACATTGTTAAAACTGATTATAAATGGAATGAATAGATCTATATGTACCGTTGACTGAACTTTTAACAGTACCTACTATATTTCCACTACCTCACTTACATAAATAAGTATGTCATTTTAACTGAATAAATTAACCTTTGCCGATGTGAATCCCCGTCTAACAGAATCAATATAACTAATATTATGATAGAAAAGCAAACAATTCTATATTATTTAACAATAATTAAACAATATTTAAAAGAGGATGTGTAAACGAATTGATCAAATATTTGCGAAGATGATGATTTGCGAAAATTGACAGCGAAAATAGGATTGTTTTGAAATTATTTTAGATAGGACATTCGTACTTTTTGTAAACACTTGCGGTTTCATTTAATCAGTTGATTTATAGTAGTTTTTTTTTTACTGACATGGCTGCGGTGAAACTTGTGCATTTGTGACAGATTACCAAAAAATAATTTGCTGAGCTTGTGAATACATTACACCTAAAACAAATCTCATCAATTTCGTCATATTACAAAATTATAGGTACAGGTAATATAAATATACATATGTACATATACTCGCTAGCTGTAGCTATATCAAGCTTTATGCTGTATAATACAGGTCCACGTTTGGCGGACTTATTTACGTTTTGTGTCATATTATTGATCGCGTTCCTCAAATTTTAGTAAACCCAAAATTATCGTAGTCTTATTGTGTTCTTTTACGGTAAAGAAATATACGGTTTAAAAATGATAGACAACAGTGTGTTGCGGATACTGGTTTCCTCTAATCTGAATCATAGACCAATAAACAGAAATATGTTTCGCAAGACGACCGACACGAGGGCCTAGACTTCTTCAGACGACTCGCAACCAGTCTGTTCCGGAGAGAAGATGCGTTGGCGCACCCCCCATATTCGTGGATTCGCGCCCCTGCACGCCCGAACAGAAGAATCAAACCTTCGCCGCGCGGCCTGATCGTCAAGTCCTGATTCAGACAATTCCTTATAGGTCACTGTCGTGACCTCCCAGTAAGTAACCAGTCCCTAGTCCCTAGTCCCTACTGCAACGATAACACTGAAGAGGACATAGCGTTCTGGTACAGTTTCCCGCCTTCGGGTGAGAGGACAGCGAGTACGGTTTTGCGGAGTCTGAGAGGAGGTAGGGGAGACAATAGGGGGACGTCGGTTATCTAACTGTGACACAGAAGCACCGTACTGCTTAAACAATCACTACAACTAATGCATTCGGCTTGTGTCTTAATATTCTTTATTACTGTAGATGTGTGCTCACATCAATGGCGCGGCAAGAGGTAGATTTCTTCTAGTAATTTGGTATTTATCTATGTACATCTATTAGCAGCGCCTCCTAATGATAGGTAAAAGAATTATAGAATTATACTGACTAAGTCTTAGAGGGAAGCTATTTTCCCAGAGGTAAGCCCAAGATGGGAGAAAATTGATTTCATTTGATATTGAAACAAATATGTATGAATGGAACTAACTCTTTTTGGTATGATCAGGCAGAGTGAGGTCCAGGATGGTGGAGAGCACGCTAATAGTCAATAATGTGACTATGAACCCAGCGAATACACGTTCGTTGAGTGTCAAGGGTTCTCTGTGAGTAGGGCGCTCTCCCGCCGGCCCGCCGTGGCAGTACTCCAGTCGGTACAGTCTCGAGGAGAGTTGGTACCTCATCATTGTGGTCTCGTTTACGCATGTCTCGAACCTGTTTTAATAAAAGCTTTGGTTACATTTTGTTATCAGTGTTGCTCAAGATAGATTCTCTTAAAAAATTGACAAAGTATTATGAGCACCTTGTCACCGCTCAATGTCATAATATCCATAATGCCAAGAATCCCCTAAACTTTACGTAGTATTGACAAGTATAATTTTCAATCATTTCGCTGGGAGAAAGTAAAACAAGTGAAAAGAATTTGACTCATTATGTCTGATGACATTGTGGTGTTTGCCGAAAATGCAATTGTACTTGAAACCATGATCAGCGAACTAACCAGAAAGTAAAAAAGGAGAACTCCTTCTAAACTCATCAAAAACAAAAATACTCACTAACAGATAGATGCGTGACATAATAATTGAAGGTGAAAACATAGAATACGTGAAAGATTACATTTATCTCGGGCAACAAGTATCATTTGAAAACTGTACGGAAAAGGAGATACAGAGAAAAATTGTTATAGGCTGTCGAAAATATTAGGAACTAAAAGAAATCATGAAAAATAAAGAAATAGACATAAATATAAAAATAAAGTGTTTGAAAATGCCGTGCTACCTTGTTGACCTTGAATACCTGAATTGAATACCTTGAAATCGCAAGCTGGCTCCGAGGTCCCACCCGGCAGAAACTTATGCTTAGTGTTTCGTAGTTATTGTCCATTAAAGAGGGCCACCCCCCAAACCCTGATCCCAGGTTCTCCTCTCTGCGCGCTAGATATCAGACGGTCTACTGTTATATTGTGGGCTAGTTGGGGCTGCGGTGTACGATCTGGAACGTTGGGCGGTGTGTGAGGTCTGTGTAGGGAGTCTGCAGGTGTTATGGTTTTGTTTTTTTTTTTTCGGCCACCGTGCAGAAGATCTTCTCCGCATAAGCTAGTAAGAGATGCCTGCTGGTCTGCTCTGCAAGTAAGACGTGCAGATTGGGCAGTTCCGGCGGCAAGTTTAACTGCGACTGAAGGTCGTGTCTGGCGGCCGAAAACCTTGGGCATTCGAGTAGTAAGCGCCACACTGTCTCCCTCTCCTACGAGTCACATTCACATCCTGGATCCTCCTTCAGCTTGAACCTATGGAGATATTCGCCTATTCCCCTGTGTCGCGTCAATATCTGCACTTGAATGGGAGACCACTTGACCTTTCTTGCCAGCCGATATGAATCGGCTATATTACTTCTGGTGCTGAAAGAGTCATACCGGTCCTGCTAATGCTGGATCGACTCCTCTCTGATCTTTCTTTTGACATAGGTCACAGGGACTGACTTGTAGTCGGGGGGTTCGTTACTGAGCGCTGCCGATTTCGCAAGCTCGTTCTGGCAGTTCCAGCTAGCCAGGGGTAGAGATGTTTGGAAGACTTTATGGGGGGGCCTAGGCCGCTGAGGCGACTAATATAATTACAATATAAGTACAGCAATGTAATATTAAACATTGTACCAGATTCCTTCTTGTATTAGAATTAAAGGCTTTTTTTTTTTTTTTTATATTTTATTTTCTCAGTCTTTATTAATACGGCGTTTACTGCGTGCATGCTTATAGTTACTAGTAAATTAAATATTATGAAGAAAAGCTCATACAAAAACATATTCAATATGTACAGTAGCGATGCTACCATAACCTTATTTACAAAAACAACAATGGTTTTCTGTTTAATTACATTAATATCCGTCTCACACATCTCCAATGAACACGTTCCCAGCATCAATCCACTCGAATACATCATTGAACACGGCGGTATCAGTAGTCTTCAGACTTAGTCATTTCCTCTTCATCGACGCACTCGACATCTAACCACCCCATGAGTTTGTGTACGTCGAAATAAATTATACGAACCAACTGACGCAAGAGCCAGTAGGAGATCTCTTTCCGAGGATGAATACGATTTTAATAATAAAACTAGCTATATTTTTTAAATGACTGTCTTTTTTTTCGTTTTCACGCAAAATTTTGTTGTAAATAATATGTAAAAATAAATTGCCCGAAAATATGAGAACTTAATATTTTAGCTGTCTCAGAGCGTGAGAAGATTTCCTATATAAAATACACGTCAACTCTGATTTGACATTTAGGAATTACTCAGGATTGAGCGCTCTATAATAGTACAAAAAAACGCTTCCTGTTTTATAAGTTCCCTAGAAAACATTTTCCCACATATTATTGGTAATATGAAAAAAAAAAAAACTAATTACCAATCAGCCAGTACATGATTCCGATGGGTTAGCGGTAACGTCTGCTGTTGCGGTGCATACTGTCCACAGCTAGCGGGTAAGCACAGCCCGCGGTGTACACGGGTGTGATTGAAGTTGTCCACCCAGTTTGCAGAGTAACCCTGCCGATAATAATAGTCTATGATAACTTGTGTCTATAGGTTGTTACCCTCTCTCTAGTCTAGATTTAAAGTGTTACTGTGCTGGAGGGCATTCTTGTGATCTAGTTTTAGACATTTTTGACTAAAATTCATATAACTACAAAGAAGACAAATTAAATATTGCTTAGGAATCACCATTCGAAACCGCCCTAACCCTAATCGCTCCTAATTAATGTTTACGTAATACAGAGACTATATGCATTGTCTATTGAAGTCATTCTAGTAGATAGAACACATTTACATCTTAGGTTTCTTGTAGGACCCCCGTGTCGCCCCCATCCCCCGTGTCGCCCCCATTCCCCGTGTCGCCCCCATCCCCCCGTGTCGCCCCCATCCCAAATGCAGCGGACGGCCCCGGGGGGTTTTAGTGGGTATTTCCGGGCGACTCTCGCCCGGGTGAGTCCCAGACTGGCGTGGAGCTCGTCACTCCGTGCCCCCTTATCTATTGTATTTTGGGGACTTGGATCCTCTAAATACAATAGATAAGGGTAGTGCGTAAATGCATTTCCCCCCGTCAAAAAAAAAAAAAGGTTTCTTGTAGGATGCGACGCGGTGCTTGCGAAAGCCACCCCGTGTCGCCCCCATCCCAAATGCGGCGGACGGCCCCGGGGGGTTTTAGTGGGTATTTCCGGGCGCTTCACGCCCGGGTGAGCCCCACACTGGCACGGAGTTCGTCCCTCCGTACCTCCTTACCTATTGCATTGGGGGACTCCGGTCTCACTAATGCAATAGGTAAGAGTAGTGCGTAAATACATTTCCCCCCGTCAAAAAAAAAAAAAAAAAAAAAGAGGTTTCTTGTAGGATGTTATGTACGAACACACTACTACTGGATCGTCGTTGCTACGAGCTTATGCTTTGCTTAACATCCGATATTTTGCTTTAAAAAGTCAGTTCAGTGTGAAGAGATCATAGATTAACTACAATCAACAAGAGCATGGTGTAACAGTGCATAGTTTAAACGTAAATAATAATTAAAAAGAAAAGAACTATTACATAATATAGAGATGAAAATATCGAGTAATGTCAAGGCGAGTCGCATACCGCCGCGCTTTAAGCGGTGCTCTGCGGTGTTACATCGCGAAACTGCGGTCATTCACTTCTTCGGTGCCCATTGATGCAACCTTCCTTTTCACCGCAGTGCCCTAGCACTGCTAAATGAGCTGCTTTCAAAACTAATTCACACTTAAAAACTAAAGGTTTACTCTACAATACAATATACATAGATTGCTAAATATTATAATTTCTAATTATGAGTGATATTAATAGGTATACGTAATTATGAAGCGATGATGGCTGTTTGTTGGTAAGGTCGGGTTCCGCGTCGATGGGCTTAGGTTCGAGAACTCATCCATATAATTCTGTAATCAGCCTTAACTTTTGACGAAGGAAAATACTGAATTTTCTAATAATACCCGGTTGAGTAGCGCCCTTAAGTCTGAAAACCTGGTGAATTAGTATGTTTACATCGTCACTTAACATCAGTTGAAATCTTGATCAAACTAGTGAGCCTTTACAGCGTGAAAAAATATTGTTAGAAAATGTCCTACTTATTAAGACCTAATTATGTGAATGTAATGTTACTATGGTTTCCGTTTGCTTCATCGAAAGCTCAGGCTAGTTTTAGAGTTAGATAGGTAGGCTCGAACCCGCGTCCATTGACGTGGAATTCTGCCGAACTGCACCATATATTAAATTAGAAAGATTCAGCTACAAAATATTTTTGAAACACAATTGTACGTTACGAAAAAATGTTTAAAAACTATTTCTACGTTTTATAAAAAAGTAGATTCCGTTTAATTTTATGACACGAAAGTTATCTACCATCGTATATGTATTCCCAATAGTGACTCGCTCTGGCTTAAAGATTTTTGATTTTGTGCTTATTTACGTTCAATTTAAAAAGGTCGTAAATAAATAGACTTAAATAATTAGTTTTTTTTTTTTTATGTTGGGCATAAAACTGATCGGAACTAAACATAGAAATATACTTTACCCGCATGAGCTCGTATAGTTCGTTGGGTGAATGCGCGCGCAGCTCGAAGCTGCCCATACAATAGACTCCTGCTGTCGCAAGGCACCGCTCGTATTCATCCAGGTGGAATAATGTTGGCATTTGATAGTATTGCTCATCTATTACAAAATATATTATTTCTGTAGTATACATATAAATTAGAGATAGGCAGTTACTTATTTGTTACTAGGTATGCGCTCGTGGTTCGCTCGCTTTTACTAACGGACAAGCAGATAGATAGACGTTGCCTTTAATATAATGTAAGGATAAGTATTCGGTTTCTTTGCCGAACATTCGCCTAAATAACCGAATATTAACTGAAAGTTTTCACTTCACTAATAGTCATGATTGAGCATTATTAATAAATTAAATGTTTTGGAAAGTTTAAAGTGTGTTGTTCTTATGAGGTATTTCATTAAATAATCGTATCTTAATCTTCGCAAATAAAAAGATATATAAACAAAAGCACTCACTTGGCTAAGATTTGCTGAAGATTCAACGTAAATAAGGTATACTTTCAGTAGGTGAAATAAAAACGCCGAATATTCGGCTGAATGTTCGGTTCGGTAAAGTCTCCGTTATATTGTAATTCCTTACTAGAAAATGGTTTTAAGGTGCTCGAAAAATAGGGCCCTATTATTTGTTTTGCCCCGTCGCGTTAATATTATTTAGTTTTATCGTAGTATTCAGCTATGATTTTATCTGTCTGATGTATTCAATATTTATTAGTTTAGCGTAACGAAAAAAGTATTTGTTATACCTTCAGATGGCGCAGTGGCTAGTGTGACTGAATTTCGCGTCCACGGACGCGGGTTCGAGGCCGCTTTTCCAACTGTAAAATCAGCCTGAACTTTCGGTGAAAGAAAACATCGCGAGGAAGTCATAGCGTGGTGGTAGGGCTTTTTTTAACAATGTCTGTCTGGGTAGCTACCACCCTCAAGCTTGAAAACCTGTCGCCAAATACCAATAATAGGTGTGTTCCGGCAGCAACACTTAACACCAATTGAGATTGTGGTCAAAGCACTGAACCTATGTTATGCATATTCCTCTATAATGCATGCATCTATAAAATGTATTATGTAACTTTGATTCGAGATCCAAGTCAACTGAGCCTAGCGTTTTATCATCTTTACCACATTGCCACTCAATAAGTTGAGAATATGGTCGAATTTCCATAACTTCATCATCATCATATCAGCCGAAAAACATCCATAACAGAACAAAAATCTCCATCAAAGATCGCCACCAGTCTTGCACCAACGGATTACCGCGACCTTGACCAAGTCGTCGATCCACTTTCTTGAGGGATCACTCTGTATCTTCCTGCACGTGGTCACGCTTATAGAACCCATTGACATCGTTTCTACGAACAATGTGTCCTTTCATTGTTATTTTATTTTGGCAATTCTTATAAAAACGTATACAATTTAAAGTGATTTAATAATGTTAATGAATGTTGAACGATTAATTTCCTCTGCCTATTGTTTAATATGCATAAATTCAAACAAATGCATAAACAAAAGGTTGCATACAATGCGTCCGGCGTCCGGCTCGGCGCAGTGCAGCGCACGTGCACATGCTCCGACTGTTTATTACCAGTTAATCATTATTTTGCTCTTTGACCTTAACATTGGATCAGGGACATTTCTATTTCCAGTATGTACAAATACAAAGCAGACGTCAAAATAAATAATTCGCAACCCAATGTAGGATTATGTACGTAAATATATATTTTTAAACATAATTACGGCTGATCATTATTCGTCCACCCATTCAAGCGAAAGACGTCCTCTGCTGGACACAAGTCTCCCCCAAAGATCTCCACGACGACCGGTCCTGCGCCATCCGCATCCAGCAGATTTCCGCGACCTTCACCAGGTCGTCGGTCTACCTTGCGGGGGCCTACCCAAACTACGTCTTCCGGTGCGTGGTATTCATTCGAGAACCCGTTGGCCCCATCGGGCATCGGTTCTACGAGCAATATGCCCAGCCCACTGCCGCTTAAGTTTAGCAATTCTTTGGGCAATGTCGGTTACTTTGGTTCTTCTGCGGATCTCCTTATTCCTGATTTGACCACGCAGTGAAACTTCAAGCCTTTTGAATAACTTTGAGCTTTTTTATTAGGTCCTATGGTGACGACGACGTGACGTCCATCAGTGCCGTATGTCATCACTGGCAAACACTCTGGTCCATTGTGAGCGACTACGTCTCAGTGCCGTATGTCATCACTGGCAACACACTCTGGTCGAAGACTTTCGTCTTGACACACTGCGGTATTTCAGACGAGACGATTCTGCGTGGCATCCCGAACGCGGCCCAGCTCAGCCGATCAATATATAATAAGCAAAATGCTTTGATTTTACATAATTTATACAAAAATCTGTGGTGATAGCGCCAAAGACACTAACGTCATGAATGAACGTACAAGACCTAAAGAAAATGAGAATCTCCAAATACACATTTTATGTTTGTCTACAACTTTTTAACTGGATAGTGTTAATTTGAAGCGCATGACAATACGTAGTAAGTCCCACTACATTCGGCTCACTTGCGGCCACTATCTATACACTACACAGATCAGTCGGTGCATCTACAGATGAAGAACGCCTTCGCGAGCTAGTAGGACGGCAACTCTCGCCACTAATTCGCCACTTATTTACAACTGCAGTCCTTGCAAATTTCACACCGCATAAGAATCAATAAATGTGGTGTTATTAGATGAATTAAAGTAAATTTTTCTTCTAAATCAAAATCAGTCGGTAAATTTTAGAATTGACATCAAAAAAGACTTGATTCAAACATTATTTTTTTTTACATAGAGCATGTTATTCACATAATTTATATTTTAATGAAATTGATATGTTTATTCACTCGCTTATCACATTTAAAAAACTAATTCGAACTAAGAGTGATAATTTTAAGATTGGATTGGAAAAGTAATTATTTATTATTTGACTGGTTCGCTATTTGTAATTTGATTGTCGCACTATATTTTCATTTTAATGCTTGTGCCTTTTGTGTGTTCGTTTGAAACTTTTTTTTTTTTTTTTTTTTTTATCTTAAACAATTTTTATTGTCAAATTAATATGTACACGTTGGCTTGTATGTTTTAGTAATACGTGGAAACTTTGTTGGAATATGAAATTTTAATATATAATGTATTTAGTTTTAAGCGTAATGTAAAGTTTGTTTCACAAATAAATAAATAAATTATGAAAATGTGATTTTGTTCACATTTTTTAGTTGTGATTTTTTTCCATTATTTTCATAGAACTCTGCTATTTAATACCGTCCGTCTTCACCAATCCAACAAATCAAACATCATAAAATAGGTCCAACCGTTCTGGAGTTATATATGGTGTAACTAACCCGAGTTTGTTTTATATTGTACTCTATACGCATTGGATTCCTTGTATATTTGTTGGGTTAAATGGTATAAACAAATAATACAATGATGGTTCATTTTGTTTCGACTTCCTTCACTATTATTCTCAACTATTCTTATATACTACCTAATGTAATAAAGTATATCTTAAAACCTGTCCAGATAAAATATATTTACATATAGAATAATGTAAATCGGTGCAGTGGTTCTGAGTTATAAAACAACTAACGGATAGATAATAATATCAGATTGACTTTCTCCTATGTGTTACCCAAATAACTAAGTACTGATATTGTGTTATTAATTTATTATGATAACTTGTGCAACATTTGAAACAGCTGGGCGACGCGACGCCACGACACCTCGCGCCGCGCCGCAACGGACAAAATCGAGGGCGCCCTCTTACACAACTGACCGATTCCAACATCAACACCGAAACCGCTGCCCCACGGCACAGATTCAATACATTGTCTTCTTTCCTTCATTCATTTAACATCCGCTTTCAAATATACCGAACTGACACCCCTCTTCCGACATTTAGCAGTGGCAAATAGTCACTCTAATTTGGGGACTCGTGTTCATTTAATATATCTACTAGAAGCGCTAATCGTTGTCTTCATCGAAATGATTAAATACGGTTGATAATGAGTTGCGGTTTAAAATATATAAGGCCATGGGACAAGAGCCTAGGTTTTAATTTTGTTAGTTGATGTAGTATAGAACTGTTTTGGATAATAATGATTGTGTTAAAATAAAAGTAAATGAAACACCTGAAGCGTTACGTGTTAGTATCGTTTCTCTCCGTTTGCCTTTTAAAGTTTGAAGAGAGTTGAAAGTTATCTAACGATGAATTTAGTAAGAATGAATGTTATCTTAAATAAGAGGATAATAATTTAATAAAAAAATAGTTATCACAGTTTATTAGAGTTTTTGTTCCCAGTTATGGCATAATGAAAAAAGCACGCCATAATGAAATATTTTGGCGCGTCGCATCCTGATATCAGCAAGTGTTCATTCAGAGCTATTTAGATGCTTTACCCGTGCTAGACTTAGCCGGCATGGTGATGCCACTTCGAGATAGATTAACATCTATTGGCGGTTATTAAAGTTTTTGCTTTTTACTTTATATAACGTCATAAGTCATTTTGCCGAACTCGAACAATACTTCTTGCATTGCTTTAGATTAGATCTAGTGAATGATCGTCATAATTTTAATACTAGAAGTAAAGACAAGTTGGCCGGAACCACGCTTTAGGTTAAGTAAGTGTAATAAAAAAACTTTATAGGTAATAGTATTCGGTTTTACAATAAGATCCCAAGTAACATTACCGATTTACCTGACAATAAGTTCAAGTATTATGTCAAGCAAGTTTTAATCTCAAAAGGTTATTACAGGGTGGATCATTACGTGAACGATAGTGATGTCTGGAATTAACCCACATCTCTGTGCTTCCACTAACATTATTAAAACTACGATTTGTATAGTTTTTTTATATGACAAAAAAAATTATATATATTATATTTATGAAAAAAAAGAACCAGATCGAGTTTCTCGCCTGCGCTCTTCTCGACTGTGTTGTTTTCCGAACCGGTGGTAGTGTTTTAGACGTTCATAAGCGCCTTCTTAGGGCCTAAATTGAATAAATAAATTTTGATTTTGATTAAATTCATATCTGGGAAAAGGTAATATCTATAGTTTTTTTTTTACTAGTTAACGTTGTTAACCGGAGGAGTCATTACAGCCCTGACCATGACTTTGGGAGCGAGTGCTGAAGGCACTCAGCAAGCAAAAGTAACAGTATAAGGGTAAAGTCGTATGGACCTCGGTTTGGACGTTACCTGTGTGTAAAAAAATGCGCGGAATTTTGAACCTAGTTAAACCCTACATTTTTTATTTAATAACAATAGTAAAAAAAGGTTCCTAGCAGTTTGTTTAAGAGTGTTGTTTGTGGAACCACACCTGACCACTGCCGTGTAATAGTTCCAAATACGAAGTGCCTTCTTGTATATAATATATTTATATCTTCGTGTCCATTATATTTTTAAATACAATATTGAATTGGAGAATAAAGGCATTCATCGTCATACCCTCGAGGAGTCTCATGTTTTTTTCCCTTTTAATTGGTAAAAAAATTTCAAGAATCCTCTCACAGTGACTCGTTAATTTACATTCAGATATTATCGTCGTGATTTTTATATCAGGATGTTGATGAATATTATATTGCTTTGGTAGCTAATACCCTCAATTTTGAAAACCTGTCGGCAAATACCAATAGGTGTGTTCCGACACTATCACTTGAGAAACCAGTACCTCTAGGCTTAGTGTATTTACCATCTCTGACCACATCATCACTTAACATCAGGTGAGGTTGTGCCCAAAGCACTGAGCCTATACCGTGCAAAAAAAATCTCCATCTCGTCAAATTATATTGTTCTTAATTTGTACACACTTACCATTACGTGAAATAAAGTCAGTTTGTTAATAGAAAAAAAGACTTCCTTACCGCTTTCAATTTAATATTCTTACATATAAAAGGCAACGTTTGTGTATTTGTCTGTCGGTTAGTTGGTTTATAAGTCGCGAGCCACTGAATTGATTTATATATAATAATATGGTACATTATGTGGGCAGATTTTTGTATATATATATATGGTTACGTTAGTTAATACATGCAGTATATAGTATAACAAGATATGATGATAAGTATAGTCAAGTCGCGAAAAAGCTTATTCCTTTGTTGTAAGTATTTCAAACCTAAAATATTTTTTTTTCTGTTAGATTTGCCAACAGTTTATTCGGGATATAACTAGTTATGTTTTTTGGTTATACCTTTAGTTATTAAATGCTTAAAGTATGTTGGACGAGTGGACTAAAGTGGCTTGGAAACTAATTATATTTTTATGCTGATATTTGTTAAAATGTAAGAATATTGAACACAGGACAGGGTGCAGTCGTTGTACGTTTTTCACTATGTGTATGGTGGTCACGATGCGTGATCCTAGAATGCTACCACTTAACTCTCATTTCGTGATTGGCAGTTGTATGTTTCTGACACTAGTAACATCCCTCTGATATTATGACACTAATGTAGTTGGGGATGTGATGTGAGGGTTAAATGATGTAGAGGATTACCAGTGACGTGATAGAGGATGTGTTCTGCGCTGGCGAGCAGCAGTAAGACCGGCGCGAACGCGAACAGCATTGTCACGAGCGGATACATCGCGTCGCTCAGTGCGGACACCGAACGCGGACTGCTAACCGGCACACAATCTACAGCTCGTTGCCTCTGCGGTCATTGCATAACACCGGCCTTTCCTTTTCTACACTGCTCCAGGCAGGGCTTTCACATGCGCGATTTGTTCAATATATCGCAGCGGTGTAACTAGTGAAACAAGCGCCACAAAGTCCGTAGGCGCATATAAAGAAGAGGCCGCCATCAGTGAGAATCGCCCTGAAACGTTTCCTCGTAAGTCCCCCATTATGTTAAGTTAGTGTTAAATTTAGACTGTAAGTCTTTTTCTTGAATAATGTTTTACAGGCTCCCAGGACTTAGGGAACTTACGCCGAAATGCCACCAGCGCCAGGCCGAGGAGGACACGGCGCAGCGTACCATCGAAGAGTATACGGGGCTTGAGGTGCAGCAACGTGTGCTGCGTAGCGTTATTGGGGATGACCTATCGGTGCCGAAGGTGGTGGAGTGAATACTGGTGGACGAAAACAACTGGCAATGAGACAACGCGATCGAACGCATTTACCATCCCGTATAGCCGCACACAAAGTGGCGAGACGATCCGGGGGGTTTAGTGGGCATCGCCGGCGCTTCTCGCTGGGCGAGTTTCACACTGGTGTGTGAGAAGTCTATCACAAACCTCCCGTTCCATCCTCCTGGGGATTTCCCTGGTGAGGTTGGTCGGGAAGTGCGTAAATGCATTTCCCTCGACAGAAAAAAAGGCTCTCATATCCAGGACTTAGCAACCGGATGCACTGCGCTAATTGTATCTAAGGTAGCCATGCTAATGCTGGCATGTGTGTCTTTACTAGCGATGCGTCTCTAGTCCAAAATAATGTTTTACCATCTGTCTTAAGGTTGATTTCATGTTGAAAAAACATGCTTTTTTAAGTTCCGGCTAATAGAATGACTACAATTCATCTGACGTTATATAATATCCAAGAATCATGACGCCATGAGCGTCGAAAGATAAGAACTGCACCACTACTATCCTTCCGACTAATATGTCATCAAAAATAATCAAAGTATGGACATTTAACCGGTGCTCACGTAATACTCTAATTGTCCCTATAATGCAATCCGAGGCTCTCGGTTGAGTATCGTAATAAAATAAAACACCGATTTTAAATGCCAAATTTAGAGTATCATATTTTTTATATTAAAAATATTCCGCGCGCTGTATATCTTACGTCTGGGTCAGCAAGGTGCGATATCATAATACTCAAAAGTTGACAACCCTAATGTAATGATCTATACAAGATATATTTGATTTCTTGTATAGATCACGTTGGTTATGGTGTGACACCCTGATAATTACCTTTACTATGTTGCATAACCAATTGGATGATCACACAAGAAGTTGACAGAAACCTTTAACTAAAGTTGTGGACATGGAACTAGCGGCCTGATTACCGTTATATTCTTTATAAATTACGAAATTTGTCTTTAGATTAGAGGCATTTATTTATTACATCATGGTCTCTAGCTATTTATAATCACACCATGTCTCCAAGCGGGCAGGTAAAAATTAATTCTCTCTATCCTTACAAACATCTGAAACATTTATAAAATTAATTAAATCCTTCCGCCACTGATGTGTACGTCCGTATTTAGGATTAAAGTCTGTTGATGTTTGTTTCTTGTTGTTGTCCTCTTTCATTTACACCTTAAATATATCTCGTCTATTAGTATCGTAAAGATAATAGTTAGCCGATGTCGTTACTAGATTATTAAAATATCTTCCTTTGTTTCATTTTTTTAGAGCACTTGGTGGGTGTCTGTGTTGACGGTGGTAATGTACCTTCCCTCCTTAATTGGAATTTGGAGTTGGATGAGTGTTTTACTGACCTCTTTCACTACTCTGCAATGGTCTCTTCCTGGTGGTAGACAAGGATACATTAACAAATCTCATACGTTTAGAAGGCGATGTCACCGAAAACCACCATTTGCCTAAGATTTAGTAATTAAACTATTTCGCAGTATATAGAGAGGCAAAGTGTAATGAGCATCCGACACAATGACCGGCGATGGCGACAGAAACAGTTTCCGGTCGATAAATGTAAAAGCGACTTGATTATGACCCCTGATATGGGACATTCAACTTTCGTGTTATCAACCAGTGATTGTTTCAAAATATGTGGCATTATTCTATTTACATTTAATATTAATGCACCTAATTATGCCAATTATAGCGTTGGAGTCGGTTTCACGTAGATTGATTTTGAATCGTGTACGTCAGGTGAAGCAATATATCGTATTGCAACCAAAGTAGAAGCAGTAATTAATGGTGATATTCAAGGAAGTGCGTAAAATGATGCAGGTATTAGGTAGCGTGATCTCTTGCAATGCGCTCGGGTGTAGATGATTTTTTTTACTGGCTAAACGCTGTTGACCAGAACACAGCACACAACACAACACACTTGACAGCTTCATCAGACTATGAGGCGAGCGCTTAAGGCACTTAGCCTAAAAATGGTAGCCAGCGTTATACCACTAAAATAATCTTGGCTTGAGCTGCCACCAGTGCACTCAGGTGGAGATTGTCTCCGACTGATTTGCAACTACCATGGGGGTAATATTACTTAAGCAAAACTCCTCTTCTTTGTTAGCAATAGTAAGCAGAGCTCTTACCGCCCCCTGCGCGACGCAGACGTTAGCAATACTATAATTTTGAAAAGAAAAAAATCGCAGCTTATTAATAGACGGACCGATTGAGGTTTAGGTCCAAAAGGACATATTCAAACGGGCAGAACTGTTTGAACGCCCTATATCGGCCAATTTAAGATTTTTGTCGATATCATGGTCCCATACTGAGATATCGCTAAGTTGGTATTTTTCACTCTTAGAAGTTTTGATTTCACTTTTTATTTTTGCACTAACGTAAGCCATTATACGTCAATCATCTTCGGAGTGAACTTGTGCCGTTTTTTTTTTAAAGTGACTCATTGATAGTTAAGTCTGTTTAGTGCAAAATTTTGATAAAAAACTTGATTATTTTTTTGTAAAAGACTTAAAACATAAAACACACACATTGTCAGCCATAGACTAAATAAAATACAGACGTAATCTAAATCTAAGTTGTCAACAGAAATATTGTTATGGAAAAATATTTGTTTATCGGAAACGGACTCATTTAAGACAATTTTTTAAAACCTTTATTAAATATAATAAATATTAAAATATCTTTCAATATACATTCGTGTTTCATTTATCATTTCTTCAACTATCATCATAATATATTGCCATCACGCCGTTTTAAATTAAGTATATGGAATGCATCGTAAATGGCAAAACGTTTTTGGCAATTCCTGAAATATCAGCTTTTTAGAGTTAGGTCAGTCTATTACTTGCGACGCGGTGCTTGCGAAAGCCACCCCGTGTCGCCCCCATCCCAAATGCAGAGGACGGCCCCGGGGGGTTTTAGTGGGTATTTCCGGGCGCTTCACGCCCGGGTGAGTCCCACACTGGCACGGAACTCGTCACTCCGTGCCTCTTTACCTATTGTATTGGGGACTTCTTCGGGGACTCGGTCTCACTAATACAATAGGTAAGGGTAGTGCGTAAATGTATTTCCCCCCGTCAAAAAAAAAAAAAAAAAGGTCAGTCTGTTACAAGGCTGATTAACCTTTTTATTAGTCGGGCCTGACTGTTCAGAATTTATTGTCGTGCCACTAACTGTTACTGTTGATATCTATTATTCCTTATTTTGATCCTTCGATGATAATATATATTTTTTTGTTTATTTTTTTAAATAGCGTTATGTACCTTAAAAAGTAATTTCAATTAAAAATCCCGCGCGAAAACGCTAGCCTCCATGTTGTTTTAGTACGTGACGTCACTAATCATCAACATCCTAGGGATAATGGTTCTTTCCAAAAAGATCGATTTTTAATACACCTGATACAAAACAGAAAAGTAAATGAAATAACCGATACCTATTTTCAATGTCCTTTCAGACAGAGCTTTTGTTGTAATAAATTGTTTATGCCAGGAGTTCAATTACCTAGGTGTTGACAGTAACATTAGGTCACAAATATCTTTGATCAGTTACTAATATGCGATATTTATTATTTACACAACTAATATCTAAGTAGAGCTTTTCACAAACATCTTCTGTTAGTGAACCCGTACGAGAATATATTTTACTTACGCGGGCCATTTAAAAATCGTATGTGGGCCATATTATGTTCCGAAGGCATAGGATTAAGCAACCTGGGTCTATTATTAAGCGTGCAATATGTAAATTTATTTATTTATTAGAAATATAAAAATTACAATAAGATTTTCTATATAGGATTCAAATTAAATTAATTAAATATTGGTTATACAATCACCATTAAGACTTCCCGTTACGCATAGCATCAAAAACAAGCGAAAATAAGTTGACTGTATTGTTAAAGATGTGTGCAAAATAAGTAACAAACGTAACTCGGATAAATCCGTTGTAGGTATTTTTCGGTGTGAAGTTGGAAAGAACGCTGTGGGCGTCTCGCTGACACACTGACCCTCTGTGAGCTTTGTTTTTATTGTATAATATGCTATCGTAATGGTTCTGGGCATTTTTTTTTATTTATAACATAGTGTTTGATGTATTTGTCCACATTTTATAAGCGTGTTTACCGAGATGAATGATTAGATAATAAAAGTGTCAGTGGGCACTATGCTTGCAGAACTGTTGTCCAACGGGTTCTCGAATGTCTACTCCGCACCGGTAGACGTAGCGTGGGTAGTTCCCCAACAAGGTGGGAAGGCGACTTAATGAAGGTGCGGGAATCTGCTGGATACAGGTGACGCAAGACCGGTTGTCGTTGAAATCTTTGGAGGAGACTTATGTCCAGTAGTGAACGTCTTTCGGTTGAATGGATGGGTGGATAGAGAAATCTCACGTCGGTTGGAATAGATTCTTGTACATCGCAATTTAACTATTATTCGGAAAGTTAGTAATGTGATTCGAATCCACCTGTCCAGGTCTATAATGAACTTAAGCTTTTGGTAAAAGAAAACATCATAAGGAAAGCTTAGCATTAGCCTGTCTGCATCACCCTTAAATTTGAAAGCCTGTCTTCAAACTCCAATAAGTTTGTTCCGACAGCCACACTTGAGTGCCATTACCTCTGGACTTGGTGTGTTTACCGCCCTGGACTACATTCTCACTTAACATCAAGTAAGATTGTGATCCAAGTGCTAAGCTTATAGAATATGAAAAAAAGTTATTTCTGAAAGTGAAAACTTCTTTACCGACGTTGATCGATTCTCGGTAGGGGAAGACATTATAGATTGACTTTACCAATGCTATGACGTCACCCGTCAACATACTACAGTATGTTAAGTATACGATGGCGTTCAGAGATAAATAATAACATTTATACTTACGCAGGCTATCGTATGCTTTGGTTATAAACTATATGTAAATGGACATAATTATTGCTCGGAGCGACAATGGATGTAAAAACTAGAAAAATGTAAATTTCAGGTTAGGTTAATAATTTCAATTTATGGGAGGCGGAAGTCTGTTCCGCCCTCTGGATGTCTGACCTTTGGTCATGCCTCTCCTCAAGAGGTGGGCTAAGTAGTGGAGGGGAACTTTTCTCCTTCATCCCCACCGGGCCATTGCACTGACGGGCCTGGTGGGTTCGCTGCAGGGGGCGAGGCGGTGCTTGCGAAAGCCACCCCGTGTCGCCCCCATCCCAAATGCAGCGGACGGCTCCGGGGGGTTTTAGTGGGTATTTCCGGGCGCTTCACGCCCGGGTGAGTCCCACACTGGCTCGGAGCTCCTCACTCCGTGCCCCCTTATCTATTGTATTTGAGGGACTCTGATCCCACAAATACAATAGATAAGGGTAGTGCGTAAATGCATTTGCCCCCGTCAAAAAAAAAAGGTTAATAATTTCAATTAACAGATTATGAAATTTAAATATTAAAAAAAATATTGAGTTTTCACTTCTGTCGGGAGTCCCCGTGGCTGCATAATTTTTTTTTTATACTAAAATCTAAAGAGATTATATATCTACGGTTTAAAAAAATCAGCATGCTAACTATCATAAAATGTTTTCAGTGATTCTCGAGTTATAAGCCAACTAATGGACAGAGAGACGCCTTTTATACAATGTGAAGAAACTAGGTTATTACGTAAAAAATGTAAATTAGAAACAACGCCGGTTCCTAGGTGCGGCGATGTTCTGAATCGGCGACCGTATTCGCCGTGGAGGTGAGAGTTAATTTTAATAAACCATTAATTATATTTAAACATAGTACATACTAACTGTGTTCGTGTAATAGTGACTTTGGGCAGCATTTTTTGGATATAACTTTTGGTTTATTTTGGATTATAATCACCGTCGTTATATCGTATATGCATCGGGGATCTAAGCATACAGGCTGCTAGGATTGCTAACACGTGACAGAGCAACATTAAGCTGACCGTGGAAAAAACAGCGAATACTTAGATCCACATCCACAACTTTTAGCGCCTGACCTTAGGCTTTATTAATTGTAATCGCGAAACATGAGCTCACTGGAAACTGGACTCGTTTAAAACTAAACGGAAAATGAACACTATGTTGAAATCTCTGCTTCTATCAGGTTTCGTTGTAAATTGGTCACTTATAATCTGGCACCATTGCAAAGTTTTGGCGGTCTTAAATTTCTAAGGAGAATTATGAATACGGTGACTTTTAAATTTATTTTATGAGCTGGCAGTCCAGGAGCTCTGAGAATTTTAAAAATTCTGCTGGGTAGCTGGTTGATTCTTCATCTACCATAGCTCTGTTAATGGAAATATACTCTACATTATCCACCAAAACAAAGCTCAAATTTCAGCATTTACGAGTATTATTCATTCTCAGATAAGCCGTTTCATTACCGTGCACAAACGCACAGACAAACACAAAAATTGTTTTGGGTGCTATTTGCGTTGATAAAAGTCCTAATAATATTTTTTCTCGTATATCTTCCATGTACAGACAGCGATCTGTTACATTTTTATTATATGTATAGATTTCATTTAATTAGTAATTATTGAGATGATTAATATGACGGGGATCATGTATTGTTACTTGGATTTACGAATTGTAAATGCTTTCGGCTGCTTAAGTTTTTGGTTAAAAAAGCAATTTATGGATTGTCTATTGTTAAATATTGTACGTGACAAACTGTCATGTACAGTTTTATGATATTCTTTCCGTTGATAAATTATATACATCCATCCATCCATTTAACTATAAAACGCCCACTGCTGGACATAGGACTTTCCCCAGTAAGGCAGGAATTTCCATAATCGCCACGCTTGGGAAGCGGGTTGGCGATCGCAGTAGGTGTTTCTGGTACTCAGAGAATGCTGCTACCCATCCCCTGGCTTATTTTCCTTGGTCGCCATTTACGACACCCACGGGAAGATATGTGGTGGTGCTTTTCTACGCCGGCACCACGCGGTTTAAAATAATATAAAAAACACAAATGATCATCTTTTGTGGAAACGAATCATACGATACTTATAACTATTATTGAAAGCATTTTATAAAATAACATTTGTTACCTATTTATCATATTTATGTTAAAAATATTGAAACACGGAACAGGAGCGGTTTATTCCGTGTTTCAATGTGCAACTAGCGCCATCTCTTATAATTTTATTATAAGGTTTTTAAACATCGCTTAGCGCTATTTTGTAACGACTGGCAAAGTTTAAGTTAATTTAATATTTTATCTTGAACACAGATGGCGCAAATATTGTTAAAGGTACAGTTATTTAAAAAGAATTTAAAAAAAAATTTGTACAAGTTGAATGTTCATTTATTTTTAACCAAAAGTAGATATATGAAAAATTCATGCTAATTAGTTACTTGAAAAATGTAAAAATTTCCATACAAACTAGCCAACCTTAATTCACCCTTTTAGGGGTAACATTTGGAAAAATATCGACATACGGTTTACATTTATTTCTAACCAGAGGCAAAGCTAACTTATCTATGCTAGAAGTAAGTATATTATATGTCATGATTAGATGAAAATGACTGGTTGGATGAATGGTTTTTGCCTTATTTTAGGGGTGAAATTGCCAAAAAAAATCCTTTCTAAGTGGATGCTTACACCATAAAAAGGGATCTATTGTCAAAATTTCAAGTATGTAGGCCCAGCGGTTTAGGCCTTGATGTGTCGATGAATCAGTCAAGTATATAGATTAGTGATGGAACGAATATTCCCATAATTTTTTACATTCGCATTCGTATGCGCATGAACCATGCGAATGTATTTAGTAAATTAATAGTATATGGAATGATACTGATAAGATATATATGTTTTAATTTACTCATATATTAACAACAATAATGATTATGAAAGAGTTTTCAAGTAGCCAACTAATACATTTAATCTAATTCAATCATTAAATTCTATTTTTGTTCTAATTGACTAAATTCTGTTGACTAATTAGAGGCGAGTGTTTGGAACGCTCATGCGTGAGAATACTAGCTAGCACAAGAGACACAAAGTCTTCGGTTAGGGCTGCTACCAGAGCCCGGCGGGTTCGCTGCAGGGGGCGACGCGGTGCTTGCGAAAGCCACCCCATGTCGCCCCCATCCCAAATGCAGCGGACGGCCCCGGGGGTTTTAGTGGGTATTTCCGGGCGACTCTCGCCCGGGTGAGTCCCACACTGCACGGAGCTCGTCACTCCGTGCCCCTTATCTAGTGTACTGGGGGACTTTGATCCCCTAAGTACAATAGATAAGGGTAGTGCGTAAATGCATTCCCCCCCGTCAAAAAAAAAAAAAAAAAAAAAAAAAAAAAAAAAAAAAAAAAAAAAAAAAAAAAAAAAAAAAAAAAAAAGGGGCTGCTACCAGAGGCGTAAATTCAACGGAATTTACCTGATAAACTTACGGTCGTTAAAAAATTTACGGATACGGTTTACGAGTGTTATTTCATTCTCGGGGTTGGTAAGGATGCTACGTGGCAGTTGTTCGTTTCACGGGGCGATCGGATCTATGGAACAAAACGCGACGGGTACCAGCAAATGATTCGAGTGTTCTCATTTCGATCAGAGGAATGGATACTTCATAACGGATTTGATCGAAGGTACCAGATGACTAGTCTCTGTTGAGATCTACATCCCTCTGGAATCACTGGGTGGGTACGGTTTTTCTTACAAACAGATTTTTGATCCTCTACATGGAGATAATATGGAATTTCGCCATATGGGCAAAAGGAGCAGTCCGTCAGAACGGATCTGACACACGATCTAACGTTATATCGTTGTCTAGGACGACACACCAAAGACACTTTGCTTTGATGACCCATGAGACTTTGCCAGCGAGAAACTAGCGATCGGTTTCATTATGTTTTTACCTACTTAAAACAGAAAATTAATCCTTTATTTTTGCTGGACATAAATATCCGCATTCGCTTTCGCGTTCTACTTGTTACTTGTTGGTGGGCTCCTGTTTCCGCACTTAGACACATTGGCGGTCCGTTGTGCGTGCAGGATCAGCCAGCTACTCGAGCCAGCCCAGCTCCTTCCAGAAGCGCAGAAGCCTCCTGGGGCGATCACAGGCTTCCTGGAGCGACCTCATTTGCTTGAGGGTTTTTGCCCGTTGGCTGACTACTCCCGTGCATTCCAGGATCACGTGGGCAGCAGTCTCTTCTTTTTCCAGACATCCCCTTACACATGGGGCTATCTGTCAGACCTATAGTGAATAAATGTTTATTAAGTGAGCAATGTCCCGTCATTACACCCACCACTAGACGAAGATCAGTGCGAGATAAGCTGAGCAGTCTCCGGGCCAAGCTCCGTGATATTTCCGGAACAGCTTGTTTAGACTGCCTACAGCCAGGAGTGTTAGCCCATCTCTCACTGTGAGTGCTGTGGGTGTATTGACGCAACCATGATCTAAAAGTACTGTAAGCAAGAGGAAGACAAGGCACAGGGCCTGCCACTGTTGTTGTCGATCCTCTTCTTGCCAGTTCATCTGCTGCGTCGTTACCCATTGATTCGCTGTGACCCGCTCGCAAATGTAATAAAACCAATATTCGTAACATTATTAATATAGAACATATAATAATCCCCACGTCTGAATCCAATAACAATAATATACGAGTTATTCTAAAATATATTTATAAGTTAATTTATGAAGAATCTAAATATATCCTTAATTAAAGTCACTAGGAGCATTAAAAAATTTATCGGTGATAACTTATATATTTATAGATAAAATTTATATTATTATGTGGTATAATGTGGTAACGTTCTGGTCAAAGATCTTGTTCTGTTGATAATAAAGTGTTACTATGCTCTATCACTTCAGTTGCATCCAGATATAATTATTTACAATCAAGTATGGCTGCCAATAAGTAAAACCAAACCAAGTTCAAGGTTAATAGAATTTTATTAATTCGTTGATTTATATATGTAATTTATTAGAAATGATTACGATATTTTCTATGAGTTGAAATATTGGGCGCGTCTACAAGACATTTTAATTTAGAGGCAAAAGATAAATGCATCATAAAAATGCAAATTGAGTATGGCTCGTAAACTAAACGATTTTATTGTGAGACATTTGATTGACACATTATCTATCCAACCAAGGACCGACCTCTGTAGAACCCCGCAGACCACCCTCTTGGACTTCTGACGATGATACCCTCTGTCGATGTAGGCTACCTCCCTGTTTTATATACATAATACACGCAGGTATATGGGTTTTTCAAAGAACCTTTTTTTTTACCAGGGGAATGCATTTACTCACTACCTTGCATTAGTGAGACCGAAGTCTCCCAATGCAATGGGTAAGGGGGTGCGGAGGGACGTCTCGGCACCATTGTGGGACTCACCCGGACGTGAAGCGTCCGGAAATACCCACTAAACCCTCCGGGGCCGTCCGCCGCATTTGGGATGGGGACGACACGGGATGGCTTTCGCAAGCACCGCGTCGTCCCCTGCGGCAGACCCAACAGGGCCACGTCCATACTTAGCCCGTTGGGGATGGGTGGGAGAATCCCCCACCCACATCTTCGCCCACCTCTCGAAGAGAGGTATGACCAACGGTCAACATCCGGGGGGGTTTTTAAAGAACCTAGAGATCCGTAGTTCCTGTTCACTAAGGTAGAGTAAATTTCACCAAGTTCACGTCTAGGGTACACATGCCGAGCCCATGCCGAGGTACGTAACTCTCCCTCTCTAACCCTCGCGTCGTCACTCGCAACAAAAGTTCAGAGAAGCTGTCATGGCTCTACCGGTTAACAGCAATTAGACAATTTAAATAAGCAATTATGTTCAAATCCTTATACAATACAAAAAAAAAACATATTTCTCAAATAATTTCAAATTTATTTTTGAAACATGAGCAATTTATTTTGTGATTTACTTTCATAAAAAGTAGATTTATTTATATAACTTCACGCTCACTCTTTGGTAGAATCGTGGTGCCTACGATAGTTATAAATAGATCCTGCTGGGAGGTAGCCCTATGTATCCCTTTGCAGAATCAAAAGAATTTGTTGCTAAGTTTTTGTTTTCATCCAATAATGATAATACACTAAAAATAACTCGCTAAGTTAATTTAATGGATGTATTTTTTCAATAATAAATCGCGTAGAAACTTCTATATACTTCAATGCATAAAAACAATTTAATTAACGCTATCTGGTTAATAATGTTTTTACTTTTAAAAAATACGTAATTCATTATGCAAAATAAATGTATATTATGCAGTAATTAATAATTATTATGACGAAGTAATTTGATTCTGATTGTATTCGATAGCGAAGTTGTTTTTTAAACATTTTATTTTTGTTTCGAAGGTTAGCGAAGGTTGAACGTAGAAGAAGGGATCAGAGGGAAAGGATCGATATTCTATATAGATAATAAAATAAAATTCTAAGCAACCTAATCTAAACACAGTACCACCAAATATGAGACTATTTATACAAATAAATAGAATTGAAGTGTCTCTTTGTTTGGGTCGAGCATTACACCGAACTTTACTCTCGTCTCATAGATATTAAATTCGATGGCACAGAT
This sequence comes from Samia ricini, assembly GCA_014132275.2. Lineage (NCBI taxonomy): Eukaryota > Metazoa > Arthropoda > Insecta > Lepidoptera > Saturniidae > Samia > Samia ricini. The sequence goes on from AP028168.1 coordinate 30,214,520, forward strand.
GGTTAAAAAATCACGGGACCGCGATGTCGGCATCTTCAGCGACTCCAAATCATTGCTGGAAATGCTGGCAAACCCGGCACCCCCCATATCACACTGGCCCTGTGGGCGCAGCAGCTCCTCCGGGAGGTACGAGCGGAGGGGCGCTCAGTCCGCTTGCACTGGGTGAGGGCTCACGTCGGCACGATCGGCAACGAGCGCATACAAAAAAAAACCGCGGCCGACTACAATCGGTACCCGAGATCATACGCAAAGAAGGTCATACGCAGGGACACTATTAGGCTATGGCAGGAACGCTACGAAGCCTCCGACACGGGGGCGGTGACTAGGGTCTTCTTCCCTAGGGTAAAGGAGGCCCACCGGTTGTTGAAGAAGATCCGTATGTCACCGACCCACGTGCAGATCCTAACTGGACACGGAGGCTTCGCAGCGTACCTGCACCGATTCACAATTAATGATAGCCCCGCGTGTGCTTGCCATCCGGATATCGCCAAGACAGTCTTCCACCTATTAATAGACTGTCCTAGGTTCGGCTCGTCCAGATTCGACCTTGAGTGCTGCACCGGAGTTGGGGTGACGGTGGACACTTTGGCTGCCCTGCTGCTGGACGCTGACCACCGCCCAGCCTTCTTGCGGTACATAGACATTATCGCAAGAAGAGCTGGGAAAGGGAACAAATAGGCGGTGGCAAAGCGTGGTTGTCGGGAGTAGTCAAACAATTTGCAAAATTATACCTTTGAACTGATATTTACGAGGAATTTAATTATTATGGTTTGACTTCTGGACTTTGTTAATTAAATTTATTACTTAATTTATTGATTATTATCTTATTGTTAATATAGTATCATTCAGTGACATATCATCTTAATTATTATTTACAAATGACTATGATTAGTATTAAGAATTTTACAATGTTTGACATTAAGTGTATTGTCCTGTCTTGTTTTGTCTTGTCATCATCATCTCCCTACCCTTTTTCCATTTTTATTTGGGGTCGGCGCAACATGTCTTCCTCTTCCATTCTTCTCTATTTGTTGTCATCTCCGCATTCGCTCCTTTCCTAAGCATATCATCTTTCACACAGTCCATCCATCTTTTCTTTGGCCTTGCTCATCCCATGTAACCGTCCACATTCATATCCAAAACCTTTCTTACAACATCTTCTTTCTCCCTGCGCATCACATGTCCATACCAGAACAAACGACCGCCTCTTAACTTGTCTTGTCATTGTTAATTATTAAATGTTAGTTATATATGTATCAGGTCATAAGTAATATCAGACGGCAAAAGAACGCGCCAAAAATTTTAATAAAGAGCACAGAGAAAACAAACATAAGAACGAGCTAATAAATAATAATGAATATTAAGAAGAGCACACACACACACACACACACACAAAAAAAATGTATTTATAATTAAAGAAATAATAAGGTCCCTGGTCACGCCAAGGGAGTTGCGGGACACAAAAAAACAACTCGATGGCATTCAAAGTTAGCTTCTTAAGCTTCGATGTGCCCGACCACTATAATATAATATTTTTGTGAGATGCTGGGAGGGGGGTTATATTCCGCAAGATATGCGCGATGCTAGTATTATCACAATTTAGAAAGGGAAATGAGATCGCGGCGATTGTAGAGCCCTTCGGGGAATAACTCTTCTCAGTATTGTAGGTAAGTCAAAATCAAAAAATCTGTAAACAATTTAGGCCCTAAGAAGGCGCTTATGAACGTCAAAAACACTACCACCGGTTCGGAAAACAACCCAGTTAAGAAGAGTTGGCAAGAAACTCGATCTGGTTCACACCCGCAGCGCAGCCACAGTTCTTGGAAAACTTCGTTCCAGGGTATGAGACAATAAATATCAGCATGTTAGAACCAAAATTATTGTGTATCATGCGTGTCTAGTAGATAGATCTAAATAGCGTAGTAGATCTAGACAGAGAATTCGGGGAACGCAGCTTGTATATGTGTACAGAATGACTTTGTTTTATCAATAAACTTTTTATTACACGTAATAATTATAGCTGTAGGAATTTTTATTTTTATTTAATGTCATTTTCATTAACATTCATCTACGTTTTAAATTTGCATATCTAATTAAATGTGAATAAAGAAATAAATAATTAAAATAATGATTTACGATCAACGAGCAAGTTTGTCAGATCATACTTAAAAGGTACGATTTCCGTACTCTTTACTTGTTATCTATTTGCAACCAACTTGACAATAGCAAATTTAATTTAAATCCAAATTTCCATACACTACATTACATACATGGTTCTTTTTCAATAGTCAAATTATTAATATGATACAACGCAGTCCGAACTAAACAAATGAAATAATAACAAGTTGCACAAGCTGTGCGTATTACGCATATTTTGTAATTTTTTAAGTTTTCGCGTTCCATATTTAAATTCAGTTAATTTCAACGGGTTTTCACGCGTTACCTTTGCTTTATTCTATCCCGACGTTTCGGCCGGGTTTCACTGACCGTGGTCACGGGCTGACTGGCGGTGCGCGGCGTCGCCTAACGCGTTGAGGGGTATTTTGATGAACTACCCCCGTTTGGTCTTTATATTTATTATAGTCACAACACACAACACTAACAGTGACATTTGACATTTATTATTGACTATTACTATTAATTATATAAAAAAAAAATTACATTGTTTTTAACAGTATTAACCTAGAATAAGTTGACATTATTATATAGTATATAATAAAAAAAAAATAAAAAAAAGAGCACACATATAAAGAGAATCGTAGTAATAAGGTCCCTGGTTATGCCAGGGGAAATGGCGGGGGTTTAAAAAAAAAAAAAAAAACACTAACAGTGTCCATTGACGATGCCTGTGTAGCATACACATAACACTATAATAAATATAAAGACCAAACGGAGGTAGTTCATCAAATTACCCCTCAACGCGTTAGGCGACGCCGCGCACCGCCTGTCAACCCGTGACCACGGTCGGTGAAACCCAGCCGAAACGTCGGGATAGAAAAAAGCAAAGGTAACGCGTGAAAACCCGTTAAAATTAACTGAATTTACGTATATTTCATTTTGGTTTTTAAAGCAGTGACTTGTTTAAAATGAACACAAAGTTATTAATTGATTTCACCGCATTACGCGATGTTCTGCATTTTGGTCCTCGTTCGATACCGTAATTTTAATAATAATTGTATGAGAAAGAATTTGATTAAAAGCCATTAAATAAAATATCATAAATGTTAAATAACACATATATATTAATAACAAATAAAAGGACTACATGACTGACATTTGCATTCACAAACAATACTATGAGAACTCACAGGTCGAAAGGACAGACAGTATCGCGAAGTTGCATTCATAGATAATATTGGAGGGATGGTCAGCGCTATGTGATTATCGAAACGAACTTAGATAAAGTAACTAGAGGTATTTTACTGAACGCATAGTTTTGGTTATTAGTGAATTTATCAATAAACTAGCCGTGCCTATGACTTGGCTCGCCTGGTATTCTGATAATTATATTATAATGGACAGCCTATATTTTCCGTCTAGAACTAATCTATCTCATTACGAATATATTCGTCCCGTCCCGTACTTATTAGATTTTATGTTTCTAATTCAACTTTTTTATAATTTTGGCAAAGAATTCCTTAGTTGTTGTAGCTAAATTATAACGTTCATATACGGGCCAAAGACATCAGTTGAGAACCTAGCGATGTGTATTTTTTGTTATTCGTGTTTTTTAAGAAGCGTAGAGAGTTTAAATTTAGCGTAAACTTTTAGCTTATTTGTCTACTATAGCACAAAGAAAAAATTTTATTAAAATTTTATAGAACATTTTTAGAGTGATACGCGCCTACACAGAAAAAGACAGATAAAAATTCTAAATAAAATATTTTTGGCTTCTATATCGATAACAAGGTCCAAACCGATTATTTTTGTTTTTTTTTTTTTTTAAATTTTGAAACTAATACAGTTTGAACATTTTGAAAAACTATTACAACAATTATATGGTTCAATGTAATCTTATCCCATTTTGTGTTTACAATAATCAGAACTGGTACATTGAACGATTCTGTAATTACTAGGTCATTGATTTTATTACATTTTATATTTTCGCAAAAGGAACAAAGTAACCGACATTGCCAAACTAAAGTCTGCCAATGAGTTGGCTACATTGCTCGTAGAACCGATGATCAACGGATTCTCGAATGGCTGCCGCGCACTGGAAGACTTAGTGTGGGTAGACCCCTCATAACGTGGACCGACGACCTGGTGAAGCTCGCGGGAGTCCGCTGGATGTGGTCAGCGCAAGACCGGTCGTCGTGGAGATTTTCGGGGAGACCTATGTCCAGCAGTGGACTCCTTTCGGTTGAATGGAATTTACTTGGTATAAAATATTATTCAACGAATTACTTCGCTGCCATTTGAAAATATACTAAGACGCTTTGGCTGATCCTAATAAGAGGCGAGGAAGCGTCTTTATATTTTTATTTCACACTAACAGACACTTGAGCTAAACTGAAGCAATACTTATGGTCGATTCTTATGGTTAATGTCAGTATGGTTCTTATGGGGATCTCCTCAGCCCGGATTCGATCATGCGTTAAAAATCAAAAAATCAAAATCAAAATTTATTTATTCAATTTAGGCCCTAAGAAGGCGCTTATGAACGTCTAAAACACTACCACCGGTTCGGAAAACAACCCAGTCGAGAAGAGCGCAGGCGAGAAACTCGATCTGGTTCTTTTTTTTTTTCATAAATATAATATATATAATTTTTTTATGTCATATAAAAAACTATACAAATCGTAGTTTTTAGTGGAAGCACAGAGATGTGGGTTATTTCCAGACATCACTATCGTTCACGTAATGATCCACCCTGTAATAACCTTTTGAGATTAAAACTTGCTCGACATAATACTTGAACTTATTGTCAGGTAAATCGGTAATGTTACTTGGGATCTTATTGTAAAACCGAATACTATTACCTATAAAGCTTTTATTACACTTACTTAACCTAAAGCGTGGTTCCGGACAACTTGTCTTTACTTCTAGTATTAAAATTATGACGATCATTCACTAGATCTAGCTTCTCTAAATTTTTACGAATATGCATTAAGTTATCGAAGATGTCGAAGAAGAAGAAACTCTGACCATAGGCCTCTCCATTGCTCTTTGTATGATTTCGAACCTTCTTATGAGGCCCATTGTAAGCTACCACGCCTCGGTGCCGATTCATCAATATTGTTATAGTGACATTTAGCTGAAACTAACCAATTAAGTGTTTCCGTAAAGATTATAATTAGTTTTTGTACAATGATGTTCTGAAATGCGCTTCAAAAAGTATAGTCATCAATATGCATAACCCATGCAGGGGATTAATTATCGCATAATTATAATTATGTGAAAATGCTAATTATATTTTTAATTGTTTCTTTTGTGTACTCTTTGTTTAGAATTTTGATATATTTTTTTAATATGTGAATGACGTTGACGTCTGGGAATTTCTTCCTCTTTACGTACAATAAATTGCATAAATATTTGCACAATTATTTATACAAGTGCCTGGTGATCAAAATTCTATCATAATCATCTAAAAATCACCAATTATTTTATATTCATAAAAAATAAAGCTCGCCAAAAACGACTAAATAAAAAACAGAATAAGAAAATCAGTTGATAAACAGTAGAAAAAAATACTTTAAACTGTTTGTCTTTCCCTGTTTATACATTAGAACCAAAAAACAAATCTATTTCTAATGTTTGAGTTTTTATTATAATTAATTGAATTTTTCTTTTGTTCTGTCGTTCTGTTCTATTTGGTTAATTTAATTTGTTTATATTTTATTTTACTATTCCACGTGTTCCAAGGGAAGCGACAAGAAGAGGGTTCTAACCCCCCTAACAGATTCCCGGATTTGCCCGGCTGTGACATCCCCCACTTCGCAATCCCCCTCCTGGGCGACCCCTGATACGGCCTCCTCCCGTGACACCGAGTCCTCCAGCCCGACAAGGCGGATATCAACCCGCCTTGCCGTCCTGGAGATCTCCGCCACCTCCGCAATTGCCTCCTGCAGGCTGGCGGCAAGCGCCTTCGCCCGCTCACCCCCCCCCCCCCCCCCCCCCCCCCCCCAGACCCGAGACCACAACTATGCGCGCTCCCGCCGCAGTAGGACGGCACGAGATGTTCGCGATGCCTATCTCGCGCAGTCCTACCTTGGCACTAGCCTCCGCCAATACTTGGCCATACGTAATACCCCTGGCCGCAGCATCCGGCCGAAGGGTAACGACCACCGCCGCCGACGACCGCGACGGCGACAGGGCCCTCAACCCTGGCTTCGCCACTCCCCCCTCAGGCCTAATCTGAGATACAGAAAGGGCCGACCCATCCCTAGCAATCCTCCTTCTCTTATTAAAAAAATTATAAAAAATATTACGGTTCCGCGTAAAATATTAAAACTCATTTAAATTGACATAAAATCTGATTCAATGCACAGTTTTACTGGCAGGTATTTGAATTTGTAAGAAATATCTTTGCTTAATATTAGTAGCAATTTTTTTTTGAATAATAAGTCGGGTTTTGTATAAAAAAAATTAAAAACTATATTATGCAGTGAAAATTTACATGAATCGCGAGCGCAGCCGCGGGCACACAGCTACTGAACAATATTTTTAATAAGCCTTCGTAGTTTTAAAATTAAATTTTTTGTTTTTTATTTTAATTATTGGATATTATTTTTATATTGAAAATAAATAAAGGTTCAACATTGATGAATAAAATATTTATTTAAAAAAAAAAAGATCTAACTCGTTACAACGTTAGCGTTAGTGTAAATAAGTTCGTTCGCCTCTGATACCTGTATATTTGACGACTTTTTTATACAAAAAATGTCGTCTTTTACACGAGATTTTAAAGGTTCACACGTGGTTGAAATCAGATCTCCTGTTATCTTATTTCGTTTTATTGTATTAACCCTTGCCTGCAGAGTGTATTGAAAATAATGGACCAATGTCCAAAGTGTACGTGTTTTTTTTTTTGTTTGAACAAAATATCCAAGGTCATGAGTGTTTCCCAAATATCATTTAGAAATTAAAATAAGTGACTAATAAAACACACCTTGGAGACCAACCGCAGAAGGTGATTCAAGGCGAAAACTAATATCCATAATCGAGATAATCTTTATCCACACTAGGAAATAAATAAGTGTTTGGTTGTAATATCAAAATAACAAATTTTTACTAAATATATATAAATGTATATTTACTAATAAATAAAATAGTAGTGTCTGTTTGTAATGTGAAAATTAACTTTTTAACTAAACAGATATGAATACGATACCTATACAAAAAATACAATATTTTAAATTTTTTGTCTGTTTGTTAGATTTTTTTTTTTTTTGGAAAATAATTAGGGTTTCGTGTAAAAAAAATTAAACTCATTAAAATTGTGAGAACAAAATACGATTAAACGGACGACATCATTTAAATATTATTTTCCAATGATTACTAAAAATCTATATTACGCGGTGAAGAATATGTGAAACGCGGACGGAGCCGCGGACACACAGCTAGTATCATATAAAATAGGGATAACGATATCGAGTATTTATATATAGGTGGTGTTATGTGTACACAAGGAATATCTAGTTGATTGTCGAATCAAATTAGTTAGTGTTGTCCAAACTGATCGGTTTATTAAAAAAATCAATTATAATTCTTTATATGATCAGTAAAGATTTTATTGCGTCCAGTATATTATATCTTATTCATCGAATAAATCTATAATTCCCTGTAGTAATTATCATACTCTTTGAACTATACTAATAATAAAACTGAAGTTTTGTCTGTACGTTTAATTTTTATTTTTTTGTTGATTTGCTTGTCATTAAAAAAAATTGTCTGCCTGTGTATATGTCCAGATTTTACTCGAAAACGGCTTTACCGATTTAGATATAGATTTTAGAGATAATCTTTAGAATTCGTGAATAAACACAATTTGAAAAAAATATTTTCGGCCTTAAAACAAAAACGGATTGACCTGGTTTGATATAGTTTTCGGTGCATAAAGTGTAAATATTACCGATTGATAAATATATGGTTGGTTATAAAATAATAAATATATATTTTTTTTTAAAGGACTTCATTGACTGGGATAGTATTTGATGTATGGGAAGCATGTGTCGTTCGTAACGGATAGGCTATGTTAAAAAGAAAACGAAATCAGGACACGTCCCACATTCAATTAAGATAAGACACGTAGACGAAGTCGCGGGCACCTACTAGTATGTTATAAAGATCACTATATAGAATCGAGTCGATTAATTATACTGGTCACTATAAAATAGAAGAGAATTCTAATCTTAAACGGATTAATACTGGTTAAAAAAGACTAATTTGCGGATCATTATTACCTACTGCTATGGATTACAGTTCGATGAATTACAGCTTTGAATCTAAGCATAAATTATGACTTATCTATAGTTTATAATATTATTGGGAGTGATTAAAATATTGTTCTATTTGATTTTTTAAAGAGAACTGTGTTAAGGATAACGCCTCTATATTCTAGCGGTGCCGTATAAGTCGACAAGGCCAACACTAATTATGAATGCGAAAATAAGCCGTTACCTTATATGACAGTTTGCAAAATTTTTATTATCTATTGAATATTAGGTATAAAGCATACGCTAATAAAAACTTTATCGATAGTTAAGGCCAGACGACATGCATACATTCTATGTAAAGGACATTATAATGCAAGTAGTATTGACGGAATAAATAACTACCACAAGGGACTCAAGGGACAAAATAAATAAAATTTAACAATTCATCGTTAACATTCTCATGCCCTGTTCCCAATTCACTCGGTCTCGGCGGAGTATGTTTTCTTCTTCCATACGTTCCTATCAGCCGTCATATTTTGCATGGGGATAAGGCATTTTCTAACCTAACCTAACCTACCCGCCTGGGTAGCTACCACGCTCCAGTTTGAAAACCTGTCGCCAAATACCAATAGGTGTGCTCCGGCAGCATCACTTGAGAACTAGTACCTCTAGGCATAGTGCGTTTACCATCCTGGACCACATCGTCACTTAACATCAGAGCCAACACTGAGCCTATTCCGTGTAAAAAAAATCTGTTAATTTACTCTTTTTTCTTTCATATTCATTTCTCATTTCTTTATCCTTCCTCCACTTTTCCATCCTTCCACATTCATATTCATTTATATTTTACCCAAATGCGCTTCCTCTCTTCTCATAAAATGTACATACCATGAGAAACGAGAATCTTTCAACTTTTCTACCACTGGCGCAACTTTCAAACTCCCCCTAATTTATTAATTCGTTTGACAATTATCACCGCATAATTATTAACGTGATAGTTTTTTCCGAAATTACTATAATGTTTACTTCATGTCTCAGAGGTCTTAGCTTTACTGAGCTTTGAGAAGAGAGCAATTATAGCTCTAAGAAATATGCAATTCAAATCAATTATGATAAGTAAATGTCTGTCTAATTTTTAAGGTCGTGAACACATCTTTGAATAAATAGGATTATCATTACGACATTTAAATTATAACAATAATTATAAAGATATTATTGTAAGTAAGTCTGTCATGTAGGAGTTATTGTCTTCAAACTATTAACTTGCGTCTATAGTTTGTTTATGTAATAAGGATAATATATAATGTCATATTAGTTTTCTATTATTTAAATATAATGCTTTTATTTGCGTGCGAATTTGATCCTATATTGTGTAATTTGGGTGGTTTTTTGTATGATATTGTTTGGTTATTATGCACATAGGAAGTGTATTGACGTGAAACGTTTATTCAGAGGTGCCACAAAAAAACTCATGTTTCAGCAAGATGAATCACTCGTTTTACTGGAGCTTAGAATTGTTGACACATGATTGAAAACGTACGACTTCAACTTTCACATGATGCGTGGCATAACTTGTCACTTGGCGGAATTGTATATGTAAATAGCAGTTTGCCATTAACCAAGAAGAAGATCAATTGTTCTTGAACAAACTTTTACTATTATTACAAAGATGATATTCTATTAACAACAATTAATTAGACAATACCTTACAATAGAAAAGTAAGAGTTGAGATTAATTATGACAGTATGTGATCAATAAATAATTAGATAAGTTTCCTTGAAATTTGAATTAGGTAACTCCAAATGCAGCAACACTCGTGAAATAGGTCCACGACTAAAAGAGTCAGCGTCCGCGAAATTGAAAATGATGTCTAAAAATGTCATACCGGATAATTATCTGTGACAGTAGCTTATTATTTGTTTTTTATAGAGATTAACAGATCTTATTTCTATGATATATTAAGAATGGGCTCGACACAAGGAAACGTCTATAGTTTTTTTGTAGCCTGACTTTTCCATATGCAATGCCTATACAATGCGTCCACTCCCGACGATGTCTACCTGACTAGCCTACTTAGAAACAACTCCGTAATTTAGACCCGTACTTAAAACATTATGAGCGATTTAACAGCAGGTTTTCCTTGATAATGAAATATTTAAATGTCCACTCATTTAATTACGTAGACACATATTGATATGTCTGTAATAGTTTCAAAAATAATAAATAGACGGATCTTGTTATTAAATAATATGTCAATTTATATTCTTTACTTTGGAGTATATTTATATGATATTTTTCGAAATCTACATCAACTTACCCAGTATTTAGAGTCAGTAGTACATATTCGGATGTTTTATCTCGTCTTTGTTAAATATAACTGTTTCGGTGGCGCAGTTTTATCACGGTGCGACTGTCGTTCTGAGATCTCGGGTTCGATCCCAGGGTCGGGTCAGTGATATTGGGTTTTTCTACTCAGTATCATCCCGGAGTCTGGTATTTGTGCTCGCCCCCCATCACATCTGGGACGGAACTAAGCTCAGCGAAATGTGGGTGGTGTAGTTCGTTATTTCACCTCTGCCCTAACCCTTCGTGGATAATACGCGTGAGCTTATGTTATGTTATGTTAAATATAATATATGTATAAGAAGTTCGCAGTTAATAAACATATGTCGGTGAATTCTTTTCAATTTCAAGAGGCACTCAAAGAACGCTTTTGTTATATTCGTTGATTTCAATCTAACGGAAATGATTATAACATGGGCCATCAAATAATTTCTCTTCAAATACATTGAATAATTTAAAAGAAATGTATAACGGTTATTTTGTAATTGTAAGATTTTACATAAACAAATATAAATGGATCGATAAGGGAATAATTAGCCTGTGATGAATATATTATATAAAAAAAAAAACATTTATGCATGTTCAACTTTATCGAACATCTAGAATGTCCTGTCCAACTACTGCCGTATATGTATTATACACCCAAGCCTATAAATCTATCTGTACGTACAAATAACACACACACACATCTAAATTATTTATTTTGATACAGTTGGTAATTTTAAATTGTATGTTATTTACAATATAGTACTGTTGTTCTGATATTAATGTATTTGAAATATTTGGTATAAAATAATGTATGGCGACTCTGATACAGTTTGTACTAGCACCTTTTTTTTTTCTTTTTTTTTTTTTTTGATGGGGGGAAATGCATTTACGCACTACCCTGACCTATTGTATTAGTGAGAGACCGAAAGCCCCCCAATACAATAGGTAAAGGGGCACGGAGTGACGAGCTCCGTGCCAGTGTGGGACTCGCCCGGGCGCTAAGCGCCCGGAAATACCCACTAAAACCCCCCGGGGCCGTCCGCTGCATTTGGGATGGGGGCGATACGGGGTTGCCAGGCATGTCGCCGCGTCGCCCCCTGCAGTGAACCCACCGGGCCTCGTCGTACAATGGCCCAATGGGGATGGGGGAGAATACTTCTCGACCCCACCTCTTCGCCCCCCCCCCCCCGAAGGGAGGCATGACCCATCGGTCAAAATTCCGGGGAGCAGTATAACCTGCCCCCCATAAGCAGAAAAAAGGAAGAACGGGACAGAACGGAGGCGGGCCAAGAAGAAAGAAGAAGGAACCCGCCTAGTTTGTACTAGCACCTAAAGATCGAAATCTTTTATATATATATATTTCAACATTCTATAATGACCAATGTTTGCTTGTGGTCTAATGGTCGAAATTAGATCATAATTTGAGGTAAAGTATGTTTTTCATTTTTTCTTAATAATACTAAATCTAGTCAATAGTTACAAAACTAAGAGAAAAACAATCGTTTTCTGAAACAATAAACAGTATAGAAATAACCTAAAAAACTGCTGTAAAATTTACCCTCTTGATAGAGTAGCGCCATGCTAATTTAACACTGTTTTCTACACGGAGATGGCCTCCTGCCTTTGTTATTTTATTATATCCTAGTCTAGGTATAATTAGCATATTTATTATACAGAGAGGTGTGAGGACTTTTCGTTTCTTGCCTATAATTGTATACTAAGAACGATGTATACTAAGAATGTGTGTGTTTAAACAATTGGAAATAGAGCTTTCAAATACAACAATTGATGGGGCCAAAGCGTTCTCGGATGGCTCATGGTGAAGCGACGACCTGGAGAAGGGATTCCGCTAGATGCGTGTGGCGCAAGACCGTTCGCTGTGGAGATCTTTGGGGGAGACCTATCCTGTCCAGTAGTAGACGTCTTTCGGTTAAATGGATGGAAAGGCCGGATTTATAATTCAGTATACCCCGATATAAAGAGTGGAAGTTATCAATTATTATGTCGGCTACATTAGCAGAATTTAATTCGAATTATTATTTTATTAACCAAATTACTACTTGTTACTAGTTTAAAGGGAAAGTGGTAAAGTAAAAACATTAATAATAATTACTATAGATTTCTTAAAAGTATTTAAACTTAGCACTTCATCAATCAAGTACATTAGTCCGCTAAGAGTGTAGGAAGCGCGCGCTCTTTATTTGCAGATATAATTTTATAAATACAGATAATGTATTAAAGATAAGATTAGATTCCTCGTGAGTTAATGTTCCCATTGTTCGCTGTGAATTAGGAATTTTTAATCGTATTTTATTCATGCAAATTTTTGTTTCTTCCGCATGAAAAATATTTTCAAATCGTTTCTAAACTACATAATTTATAGTGACTTTATAGACGATTCAAGAAACTATTTCATTATAGAAATTAAGTGTTGGAGCAAATTCTGTTTTTATATTTACAAGAGAAATTGACGTTTACACGTTTTTCAAATAAAGAGCGGGAACAAATAATTGATAGAATAATATGGAAGTTGGATAAAGACTTCGTTGAAAACTATCGTCAGTGAGACGTCGTCAGTACGGCTAGACCAAATTTAACGGGACTTTTTTTGGTAGATAGCTGAAGTTACTCCGTGTGTCTTTTAATTTTCCAAAAGAATTAGGGTTCCGTGTAAAAAATTAAAACTAACAAAAATTTGAATAAATTTATGAGAAATATTTTCAATTTATTTTAGTACAATTTTTTTTTTAGGAAAATAATTATGGTTCCGTAAAAAAAAAATAAAGCGCAGTGAAGAATATATGAAAGATGGGCGCAGCTGCGCGCACACTGCTAGTTCTGTAATAAAATTTGTCCATTATTTATTCAGTATATCTCTCATACGATTATGACTTTTAAATGTACTCTTACGGAACATAACAGAAGACAAATCTAATGTAACTAATGTAACCTCACTTCTCGTGATGGCGGATATTTTTCGTTGACTTAAGTCACAATTACAATTACTAAATATTGCATTACAAACAAAAAAGATATTGTTTGTGTAAAAATAAATATCAAAAATAAACTGAACGCTCTCAAAATGAAGTGTTATCCGTTCTGTTTCAATATTTATGAGAAACGTCTCGTAATATGTCTTATGTTTATACTTCCTTGATCTTTGCTGTATTTACTCCAATTTATAAAAAAATAGACACTTGTAGCGAGATATAGATCAAAACGTACTACAATTAATGAACTGGATTTTCGTAACGTTAACCACGGCCACTGGCCACTAATTATATGAAAAAAAGTATTCAACATTTCATTTGAGTCAAGGACTTTTGTCAACACATACTCCGTTGTATCTTTACACATTTAACTCCGATTTACTGTGTAGAAATGTAAATGCTAAATGTGAAATGAAAAAGTCAACTTCATGGTAGTTTTTGTATCGGAAAGTTTCAGTTCTCACATTAATATATCTTTTTAAGGGTCTATAATACATCAATATTTAATTCGAGACAATTTTAATTGTTTCGTTTATTTCTATGATAACTTTAAACACCACACTGGATATATTGGTTTTATTGGTCCATCCACTGCGCTGGTCGATGTCCTCGCTTGGAGAATGGTCTACGACGAACAGGAATACGAATTGCCAAAAAGAGAGGGGCCGATGTTTAAACATACATTATATTATAAATAAATATATAAACATATATTATACTTGTCCGGTCATAGAGTAAACATCGTGCTCGAACTTATTGTCAGGTAATTTGTTTTGGAGCCGTATTGTAAAATCTAACGTTTGTACCTAAAGCTTAAAGGAGCTTAAAGGATGAGTTTGAAGCTATGATGTTGAAGATAGTAGTGCGGTCGGATTCTGCGTCAATGGACGTAGATTTTAATCCACCCACTAAACTCAATAAGAAGCCTGAGATTACGCTGTAGTGTAGTCAAGTATAGTAGGGGTGAAAACATCGCGGTGGTGGGGCCGGACCTCTCTCTGCCGACCGTCAACAGCGCCATGGTCGGCAGCGAGGAGGTCTGGGGGGTGGTTGCCTCCTTCTGTGAACAGGTGATGTTGCAGAAGGAGGCGGCCGAGAGGGCCCGTGAAGAGGATCCTAGGGCGGATCCTCGGAGGCGCAGAAGGCCCAGGGGGCGGTGGGCACGCTACGTGCGGAGCTTCCTCCGCATGTAGGCGTGCCTGGGGGGGGGAGGGAGTGAGTGAGTGTATGTGGGAGTGTTGGTGGCGTGTGCCGTAGAGGGGGGGTTTGTGTTGGTGGCTTGTGCCGTATTTCTTCTTTGTGTTCTGTTCTTGTTTCTGTGTCTTCCTTCGTGTTTCTTCAGGTATCCCTCTCCTTCCTACGTCTTGTCGACTTAGACAAGACGAGTGAAGGGGAGGGACTTACGTCCCTTAAAGCAGTGGCGGGTTTCTTCCCCCCTTTTCCCTTTGCCCGCCACTGCTCTCTACAACTCTTCTCCTTTCTTTTTATGGGGGGCGGAAGTATGTTCCGCCCCCTGGAGTTCTGACCTTAGGTCATGCCTCTCCTGAGGTGGGCTAAGTGGTGGAGGGGAATTTTTCTCCTCCATCCCCACCGGGCCATTGCACTGACGGTCCTGGTGGGTTCGCTGCAGGGGGCGACGCGGTGCTTGCGAAAGCCACCCCGTGTCGCCCCCATCCCAAATGCAGCGGACGGCCCCGGTGGGTTTTAGTGGGTATTTCCGTGGGTGAGTCCCACACTGGCACGGAGTCACTCCGTGCCCCCTTATCTAGTGTATTGGGGGATTTTGATCCCTCAAATACAATAGATAAGGGTAGTGCGTAAATGCATTTCCCCCAGTCAAAAAAAAAAAAAAAAAAAGGGGTGAAAACATCACGAGGAAACTACAGCGTGGTGGTTATGTAATAATGCCTAAATAGCTACCAACCGCAAGTTTGAAAACCCTGTCGCCAACCACCAATATTCCAGCTGTATCAATTAGAAACCAGTACCTCTATGCTTTGGCGTCGTGAGCCACGGTTAAACTATTTCCATAGTTTACAGGCACTTTGAGTTCTGTTATTATAAAGTCGAAAAGATATCCAAAGATATAATACATAAACCAGTTATTAATATGTTGCGAGATAAAAAAGAAATATTTGAAAAAAAGATATTATTTTCAATAAAAACTAATTAATCACAGATTAATAGATTTTATTATACAAAATTGTACAATATAGATATCATTAGTTAATTATAAACTATGCGTATAAATATGTAAATATTATATTAAATACTAGCTGTCAGCCCGCGGCTGCGCTCACTTTTCATATATTTAATATAGTTTTTTTTAAATTATTGGAAAATAATGTTTTAATGATGCTATCCATTTCAATCGTATTTTGTTCACAACTCCATGAGTTTTAATTCTGTTACAAGGAACCCTTTAATATTATTTTCTTACATTATTGTTGGTTCTAAGAGAAAGAAAAGATATTTCTCACAAATTTGTGAGTGGTTAGTAAAACCGACAATTGAATTAGTTTTTTTTACATTTTACAGGGTTTTCACACGAAATCCCTAATAATGCCCCTGTTAACTTTAGTACTAGATATGTCCTCAAAATTTCTACAAATTTAAACACCCAGTAAAACGGTCCTTTAAATCGGATTTTATTCATAATTTCATGTGTTAATTTTTTTTACGCCGATTCTAAACATTTTTGTAAACTTACGCGGAGTAAATTCAGCTATCTACCAAAAAAAGGCCCGTCAAACGAGGTTCAGCCGTTCCGGAGATTAGCCGGAACAAACAGACAGAGAAAAAAATTAAAAATTGTATCTTTATTATAGGTACCGTATAAACACTCATATGTAAATTTATTTAGTAAATAAATGTTAGTTTGGTATTACAAACAGACGCTCCAATTTTATTTATTATTATAGATGTTATGTTTTTATTTTAATATGAACAAATGTATATGTAAATATCTTAAGTTTGTAAGCAAATTGAGTGAGAGATTCGTTACATTAGATGAAGCATGCAAGGTTCAAACTTTGGTTTCAACCAAATTATAGAAACCATTCAAAATCAAAATCAAAATCAAAATTTATTTATTCAATTTAGACTCTAAGAAGGCGCTTATGAATGTCTAAAACACTACCACCGGTTCGGAAAACAACCCAGTCGAGAAGAGCGCAGGCAAGAAACTCGATCTGGTTTTTTTTTTCATAAATATAATATATATAATTTTTTTATGTCATATAAAAAACTATACAAATCGTAGTTTTTAGTGGAAGCACAGAGATGTGGGTTATTTTCAGACATTTAAAGAAGGAGTTGTGGAAGTCGCTATTGTTGTGTGCTGTATAGGTAGGAGAGAAAAATGTGTAAATTAAAAAACTATCAGTATGGCAGTAAAGTCATCTTTACTGAGAAGAAGAAAGCTTAGTTGAACTGGTTAGCTGCAAAGCTAATCAAAAGCACAAAAAAGCAACGTGTGAGAACGAGGCAAGAAAATAATATAAAAGAGTCTGGCAAAAGGAAAGTAAAGAGAATGATAGAAATGAATTTGATAGGCGTTTATCTGACGAAATCTAGAACAATATTAAATTTTTCTGGAAGTCTGTATGGTCGACTATAAGGGAAAATATAACCTCGCAGCAAGACAAAATCAGAAACTAGGATGAAAGTATTGTGAGAGGGGAGGAATGTATTCTAAAGAATTGAAGGAAGGAATATTTTGAAAGTTTGTTTGAAAATAATAATAGGCAAGCTCAGCCAGTTTCATCAGTTGATAAAAACGAAGGATGGGATGCAGATTATATTGATACGAAAGATATTGTAGATGCGTTGAAGGGTATGAAGTTGGGTACGGTTGCAAGCTGTGAGAGGGTTACGGTCGTAATGCTGAAGGCTGAACAGGGTGTAGTTGCTAGTCAAATGTACTGCCTTTCCAATCTGTATTGCAGAAGCAGCAAAGTACCAGAAGACTGGTGCAAGGTCATGCCACTTTATAAAGGAAAACGGTCACAGCAAGACTGTAAAAACTACAGGGGTATCAGCTTACTCAGCAGCGTCGTTAAACTATGCAAAAGTTTTAGTTAAACGATCATAGGCGGAGGAGTTGCAGGCGATGGTCAGTATTTTTAGAAAGAGGCGTAAAAAAATGTTTTTTGAAAAAGAAGAAAGTGTGACAGATTGTGCAGTTTTACTTGATGGAGAACGAGTGAAATAAGAGTTTGTATACTTGGTGTCATTGGTTATCAGAGATGGAAAGTGTGACCGTGATATTGAGCGAAGAGTTGTGTTAGGGAATCGAGTGCAGCCAGAATATGTCTAAAAAGTCACGTTTGGGGCATCAGGGTGTACTAGTCCCTACACTTATGTATGATAGTGATTGCTGTGCCTGCCAGAAGAAACCTGTAAGCAAGATTAGTGCAGTAGAGATGAGAAGTCGATGAAGTATAGCTAGCATGAGAATGAGATAAAGAAAGGAATAGTGTGATAAGGAAACGTTGTGATGTGGTAGAGGATGTAGTGACAAGATAGAGAAAGGGGTGCTTAATTGGTTTGGGCAAGTAGAGAGGATAGATAAAAGATTGATGAAAAAACTTTACAAGGCGAGTGTATGTATTAATGGCTTTGACCACAATCTCACCCGATGTTGACTGAAGTGACGATGTGGTCTAGGATGTGTGCTTACCACGCAAATGATGTTGCTGGAACACGCCTATGGATATTTAGCGTTTTCTATCATCGCTTAAACTTACTCTTGTAAGTAATATAACTTATACTAATAAATAAAATTGAAGTGTCTGTTCGTAATGTCAAAATAACCACTTTTACTAAATACACATGGTATTATACCAAAAAAATCCATTTGCCTTTGTCAGATACCAGGAATTACTCCGCGTAACTCAGGCTACTTTTATTTTTCGAAAATAATTAGGGTTCAGCGTAAAAACTCATGAAATTGTTAATAAAATCCTATTCAACTCACAGTTTTACTGGCAGGTGTTTGAATTTGTGTTAAACGTGTTTGCTTTCTGTTAGTACTAAAATAATTTCAAGTAAATTATTAGGGTTCTTGCGTAAATAAATGAAAACAAGGAAATAAAAAAAAAAAACGACTCACTGGTCAATTTTACTGGAAAGTGCTTAAATTTATGAGAAATATCTTTGCTTTCACTCAGTAAGAAAAGTAAATAATGAAAAAAAATTAGGGATCGTGTAAAAAAATTAAAAACTCATACAATTGTGAATAATTAGGTGTTATAAATAGGTGTTTAAGAAATTCGATCTGTGTGATGCTGGATTTTAGGAATACAAACTTATTAATTCCCTTGATACTTTCACTAGAAATGTATTGTGTCTTGTTTTATTTTCTAGCAGACATGTTTAATACATTTTATTTACATTTGACAATGTGCAGTTTATCAGAAAAAATACAATTTTTTTTACCATTTTCCAGTTTTATATTGTACATGTCATGCGATTACTGCACTGTGGGTCGCACGTACGTCTGATAATACGTTTATTCCACTTTCCTTATAATTCGCATTCGATTATTTCATTCTATTATGTTCCTATAGGAGAAAAAGAGGAAAACCTAGAAGCAGATGGGCTGATGACATTGAAGGGAGGGCTGGTAAACTGTAGAAAGAAAAAACGCCACAAATAGAGACTATTCGGTATCTATGGAGGAGACCTTTACCCTCAGATAGAGGGGTTCACGCTAATCTAAAAAAAATCTTTCAAAGTAATTTAATAATAATTATACAATAATAATATTTTTTTTTTTTAATATATAATACCAGCATGATGATTATCATTTCCACATTAAAATATATTAATTGATTATAATATTTGTATACAATATCTACTCTAACAAAGTAAATATGAAAAATGTATTACTTAACAAATAGATGTGAAATAAAAGGCTTTTTATGTTTAGTTTTTATATCACGAAAGTGGCAAACAAGCAAACGATCCGCCTGATGGTAAGCGGTCATCGTAGCCTATGGACGTCTGCAATACCAGAGGTATCACGTGCGCTTTGCCAACTCTTTTAAGAATACATGGACTGTACTGAGTTTCCGGAATTACATAGAAAAAATTCTATGAAAATGAATGTATTGTTTTCGCATGAATAATAATAATACCGGGTTGGGCTGATATACTGAAACTTATATCTAGTTGAGCCTTAAGTAGTGTGAAATTTGGCATTATTATGGTGCATAATGGAACGGTGTTTTTGATCATTTTTACAGACTTGGTAAATAACTTTCGACGATCAAATGATTATATACCAATCGTTATTCATTTTACGACGATCTACTGAGGTGTCAAACTACATTTAATATCGTAGTAAATTTTGTATCCGTTAAGTCCATAGTAACGTAGACACTCAAATATCTCATATATGAACTGCAATGTAGTTAAAAGTTCCACTTTCAAATGTTATAATTAGTTATAAAATGTAACTTTTAGTGCGGCCTATGCCTTAGAAGATATTGAATCTTCTGATACAATATTGTTTTTCCAAATCAATGCAATTTGACTCAAATAAATCCCAATCTTTTGCAACTTTTCCAGGAACAAGATATGTTGGCCGAAACCGAACCTTTTGTCGGGCACTAATTATTAGATATTTCGTAATGTAAAAGATGGACTTTCTATAGAACTACGAAACATAAGTTATAAAATTACAAATAAAAGAATCGATAATTATTAATGCAATAATTTTGCGTTGTTATTTAATATCAGTCAGTCGTATAACCTTTTGCTTTAACGAATATTAATATATTATTAACCTTTTATATATTTT
The DNA here is from genome assembly GCA_014132275.2 of Samia ricini. Taxonomy (NCBI): domain Eukaryota; kingdom Metazoa; phylum Arthropoda; class Insecta; order Lepidoptera; family Saturniidae; genus Samia; species Samia ricini. The sequence goes on from AP028168.1 coordinate 30,235,022, forward strand.
TAAGTAGATAATACTATAAATACTAATTTTTGAACACGACTTTCCTCAAGTCTCTACAGTAAAATTTTAAAAGTTGCATTAAAAGCAGACGAATAGGCTCTTTCAATTTCCAAGTTTTATTTTTATTTTATATAAAAAGATACACGATTTGTTCTTCGTCTTTGGCGGTATCTCCAGTCTGAAGCCGATATCACTCGGAGGAACACCAGTACCAGTCTGTTCTGAATTCCGTTACCTCGGGTCACTCTTGCAGTGTGACGGAGAAATCGACCGCGAAATAAGGCATAGAATCAACTCAGGTTGGATGAAATGGCGACAATCTCTGGTGTGATTTGTGACTCCAGGATGCCCCTTAAATTGAAGGGGAGGATATATAAGTCCATCATAAGACCTGTCATATTGTATGGATCAGAATGCTGGGCTAGTAACAAGATGGATGAGAAGCGACTGCATGTAGCTGAGATGCGAATGTTGAGATGGATGTGTGCTGTCACAAGAATGGATAAAATAAGGAATGAATATATTAGAGGGAGTTTGGAAGTTGCGTCAATGGTAGAAAAGTTGAAAGGTTCCCGTTTGTCGTGGTATGGACATGTCATGAGAAGAGAGGAAGCACATGTGGGTAAAATAGTAATGAATATGAATGTGGAAGGATGGAAAAGTAGAGGAAGGCCAAAGAAAGTGTGGATGGAGTGTGTAAGAAATGATATGAAAGAAAAAGGAGTGAACGAAGAGATGACGGCTGATAGGGACGTATGGAAGAAGAAAACATACTGCGCCGACCCCGAGTGAGTTGGGAAAAGGCAGGAGAATGATGATAAAAAGATACACCACGCGGATATAATTAATAATTAACTATTAATAATTATATATAAATAATATATAATTATTAACTTCTTATCTATAAAATATTCATTGGTTAATGTATTATAAGGAAATACACACATCAAGAAAGTCTAAGATGTATGTTTCTTAAACATGTTTATGTTTCTTTATACTTATGAACAATTTTTAATAATTTAAGAGCACCATCATACTGTTCGATTTGAATGACTGAAAAATAAACTTCGGCTCCTTAAGTATATATTTTGCGATTCTTGCGTCAAGTACTTAGGAGTTACTCTAGACAACCGAATGTCATTCAAATATCACGTCACGAATATTAGGAATCCGGTCGCCATGGTCTAGAACCTCTTTTACATACCCAAAGTAGAATGGTCCTCCATCACAAAGTCACACTATATAAACCTTGAATCAGACCCGTAATGACATACTGCACCCCCGTTATCGTCCATACGGCGGCAAAAGATTATATGTGGGATATGTCTAAATAATTTTTCTAATTTTGTTTTGTTTCGTAGCCTGTTAGTTACCAAACGAGACATATTTCCCGTACACCAAATTTAAAACAAATCAATAGAGCCCATTTTGAGTTGTAATTTTAGCCTATCAATCGCTAATCAATTAATATATATACTTTATGCTCACAATGTTTTATAAAAATCGGTCAACTCGTTTTTAGTTAAAGCCAAATAGAATATTTTCCTAATTGCTATTCAATAATTTAAAAAATCTTTATGGACTTGCAATTCGTCCTTGACATATACTTCCCGTTAACAAAGTTTCATCAAAATCGGCTAAGCCCTTATCGAGTTAAATTTGGACAGGTACACAGACAAAAAATATCTCTAATATCAGATTCAACATAAGTAACGGCAAAAATCTGTCACAAAATTAGTAAATAAATAAATATACAGACAAAGCTTCAGATTTATTAACTCTATATATTTTAACGATAATCATTAGCTTTATGGTTTTTGACATATACATTTAACTTACTTAGCAAATTACAAATGTAAATCTTTAGTTGCTTACTTTTTCCAACCTCACTTTTCATATTTTTATTTTGCGTTTCTCTGCATTTCTTTTTTGACACAATAATATGAATAAATATTACCAGAAACTGCTAAAAAGGTAGTAAAATGTACAGTACAGTACAGTTATAAAAGCATTAAATCACATGTTACTACTGCTTTTTTATTTACAACAAACAGAGACGAAACGTCACTTATTTTATCTTCAAAAATAGTTATGATTCAAAATCATATTTAAATCATGTGTAAAATTATAAGATTCATTCACTTCTGTTGTCATTTCAATAGCATTTATTTTGTTTAAAAAACTTCAAAATTTAAATCTCAGTTTTTTCTAATTTTGATATTTACACATTACTGCCTTTTGCTGCCTGAACACGGCGGTGTAGTGGGCACCTATTTGAGCGTCGAGCTCGTAGCCCGTTTTTATGCAATCTATTTCTCACGGATTGGATATAGACAACAAACACCGCTTGAGAGTTTAATTTTAAACCTATCTCCCAGGCGGTTAACCAGGCTGACCAACCAGTTTCGGTCCTGTCAAGCAGTTGAACTCCATCCACAACCTGGGTGTTGCTCAGGGGGCATTATGAGGATATGCTTGCGGCGTTTATTCCGTTTAGTACATATTTATATATCCACCAGCGCGATGCCCGTACATTTTGCCAAAAAATAATTATCGTAGAAACTAAGAGCCTTCGAAAATGAAAAAAATCCCGATTTTTACAGTCGTTTCAGAAGTCTGTTAAATAAATTTGGTGAATAAAACCAAAAAATACAATGCGTAAAGGCATAACCAAAGTCTTTTTTATTTTATAGTTCATATATATATAATAAGGTTTTACTCTTAGTGTAACTTTGGTCAAAAATAAAACGACTTAATTGGGTTTCTCTGTAAGACGAAAGAAACAACATTTAAAGCCCTTTATTTTCAATTGTATTTTCTTTCACAACTCACTCTTATATCTATTTTAAATATGTCATTTAAATGTCATCTTTACTGATGACAAGGCATAGACAAAAATAAAGAAAAACATAGATAATAATAGAAACTAGATTAAAATGGTTTTCTTTACATATAAATTACAATCAGCCCAATTAAGGGGGTTTCTCCTTACAAAGAGGAATACTAAGTGATGATTCCGTTTATTTGGCATACGGTATAATAAGTACGAGGTGCAGTTTTCTCCATAGCTTTTTTGAGCTCTTCTTTGGGCCTTTGGACTCTGTGGTTATCAAATTATCAACTACAGACACACAGGCAAATACATATATGTATACATATAAAGTCTTTAATAACATAAAGATAATAACAACACAATATAAATATTATAAAATGACGAATACTTAAATTATTACCTATTTAATAATTTTGCGTCTTTGCTTTGTATCAGTAGGTCAAACAGTATAACCTTTTCCTTTATTAAATATAATTCTATTATTAACTTTTTTGTTATATCATTAATTTTAAAATAATATAACTAAAAATACTAATTTTTAAACATGACTTTATTTGAGTGTGAATAGTAAATATTTAGTCAGTGATTATTATACTTATACCGGGGTTTCGAAATGGCTAAACTCAGCGTTTTACTTGACAGGAAAGTGTAGCCTAGAAACCACCACGTGGTGCTAACCACGGACAAGTCGGGCTCGACTGGTAGTCACCATCATTTCGTAATATAGAGGCTAGTGGACCGGTAACTACACGTGTCCCGGTAATTCTCCTTCGCGCACTAACTCTGATATTTTTACGGCATTTGAGGCCGGTACAAGTGTCGCGCATTTTTGCGATAGAAGTAAAATAATTTTAAAAGTATAAAATAATTATTTCCAAATTAATAATAGAACGACAAATATATGAAAGTGAAGCTCATTGTTAGATAGGTAATACAACAAAGAAAAAAAAGAGAAATTGGTTATGTCCATCCATCCATTCAACCAACAGACGTCTATTGCTGGACATAGGTCTTACCCAAAGAGGGGTGCGGTGTCAGACAACCTCCTCGTGGTGCACCCTGGGTAACGGCAGTCCTTCTGACTGCCGGCTAATAGTCTGACCGGGCGGCTGGGCGAAAGCCCACTTTTGGGGGGGGGGGGGGAGAGGTGATTACTGCGGTCGCAGTGATCACTCCTCTTCCCTCCGGAAGGTAATGCCTCTTTCAGAAGCGGGCGAAGAGGTGGTGTAGAGAAATTCTCCCCCACCCCCGCTGGGCCATTGCACAGACGGGCCTGGTGGGTTTGCCGCAGGGGGGCGACGCGGCGACATGCCTTGCCTTGCAACCCCGTATCGCCCCCTATCTCAAATGCGGCGGACGGCCCCGGGGGGTTTTAGTGGGTATTCCCGGGCGCTTCTCTCCCAGGTTTGAGTCCCACACTGGCACGGAACTCGTCACTCCGTGCCCCCTTACCTATTGTATTGGAGGGACTCAGGTCCCACTAATACAATAGGTAAGGTGAGTGCGTAAATGCATTTCCCCCCGTCAAAAAAAAAAAAAAAAGGTCTTACCCAAAGATCTCCACGACCACCGGTCTTGCGCCACACGCATTCAATGGATTCCCGCGATCTTCACCAGGTCGTCGGTCCACCTTGTGGGAGGCCTACTCACGCTACGTCTTCTGGTGCGTGGTAGCCATTCGAGAATCCGTTGGCCCCATCGGGCATCAGTTATGTGAGCAATATGCCCAGCCCACTGTCACTTAAGTTTAGCAATTCTTCGGGCAATGTCGGTTATTTTGGTTTTTCTGCGGATCCGATTCCCGATTCGATCACGCAGTGAAACTCCAAGCATAACCTTCTCAATTGCCCTTTGAGCAACTTTGAGCTTTCTCTTTAAGTGCATTGTAATCAACCACGTCTCATACCATATGTCATCACTAGCAAAACTTTCGAAGACTTTCTTCTTGACATACTGCGCTATTTCGGACGAGAAAATTATGCGTAGCTTCCCGAACGCAGCCCAGCCGAGTAGGATTCGACGATTAACCTCTTTCTCGAAGTTGGATCTACCTAACTGGACTGTTTATCCGAGGTATACATAACTGTCTACAACTTCCAGGGTAGAGTCACCGATTTTTACAGAAGTTGGCACAACATGGACATTAGACATGATTTTCGTCTTGTCCATATTCATTTTAAGATCAACTTGTTCGAAGGCTCTACTGATGTCACCGAGCATCATACTTAGGTCTTCTGCGGTCTCAGCTATGACTACTATATCATCAGCGAAGCGTAGGTGTTTTATGTACTCGCCGTTTATGTTGATGCCAAGTCCTTTCCAATTCATAATCTTGAAGAAATAATCGAGCGCAGCAGTGAACAGTTTTGGAGAGATGACGTCTCCCTGTCTAATTCCATGCCCTAAAGCTTAAAGGCTGGGGCAAATAGGATCCGCGCCGGTTACGCTCCGTGAAGCTGACAGCATAGACCCGCAATATGTACTACAATATGTACGCAAAACATAGTACTTTACTAGGAAAAAGCACAGCTTTGTAGAGGCTCCCGAGATTTTTTTATTTAGTAATCGTTTTTGAGAGAGAATTCGTAATTACAAAATTTGTTTTAAAAATACTTTTTAATGATATATTGTTGTAAACTTGTATAAATAATTTTGAACATTTTTGGAAGATTTTGGATATCTACAATGATATCTCAGATAAAATCAATTATAAATCTGGATATTATTTGTGTAATAAATTAATTATAGAAGTTTCCATAAATAAAATATTATTAAAAAGTTATTTTATTACAAATTCTCTCTCAGCATTCTCAGCAGCTCTCAGCTTGGTACTAATAACAATAAGAAAAATGAATAAATCAATATTTATTACTTTTGCAGATAACTCTTAAATGCACGACATTTTTTCAAGTCGTGTACTATTTTTTTTCATACCTGGCTTCACTGTGACCGACCCAACGCACAACAAAATGTCAAGTGGTTCAAACGTCTTCTATGTCTACGTCGTAGTTGCGTTGGACATAGGGTTAGCACCTTTTTTATGCAAATGAAGTACTTTGGTTATTGAAAGTAGGAAAAAGAAAGTACATTGTGTCAAAATAAAGTACGATTTAATTACTCTAACTTTTTGCTTAAAACATATTTTTCAGTAGTTTCAGCAAGATAACTATCACTGTCAAACATATACACCATTTTTACAGTCAACAATAAGGTAATGAAGTAAATAAGTAATTTTTTATCAGATTCAAAGACGGTTTGTTTCTTTCTTCTCGCCTTTTGCTATTCATCAAAATCATAGAAATCTTTATTCAATTTAGGCCCTAAGAAGGCGCTTACGAACGTCTAAAACACTACCACCGGTTCGGAAAACAACCCAGTCGAGAAGAGCGCAGGCGAGAAACTCGATCTGGTTCTTTTTTCTTTATAAATCTAATATATATCATTTTTTTTGTCATATAAAAAACTATACAATCGTTGTCTTAATAATGTTAGTGGAAGCACAGAGATGTGGGTTAATTCTAGGCATCACTATCGTTCACGTAATGATCCACCCTGTAATAACCTTTTGAGATTAAAACTTGCTTGACATAATACTTGAACTTATTGTCAGGTAAATCGGTAATGTTACTTGGGATCTTATTGTAAAACCGAATACTATTACCTATAAATCTTTTATTACACTCACTTAGCCTAAAGCGTGGTTCCGGCCATCTTGTCTTTATTTGTAATATTAAAATTATGACGATCATTCACAGGACCTCTACAATTCTTTCTGACATGACGAACATGAGTAAAAACGAAATTGACTTATTCAAATATAAAACTTTCATCAGCTTGCTAGTCAGTTCAAGTGAAGAGAACAGTATGATTATTTGTTTCATAGACGAAGAAAAGATTTGGTTTTCTTTGTATTATTCCGTTTTTGAGATTATTCATAATCTCATAAATATCTAATAATTGTTACGAAGTTGCCTTCAAGACAATTTAGAACTTTATTAAATATATTTAATACATGGCTTCAAAAATGGAAACAAATTTCAATCAAGTATCAGTAAATTTTGTAACATGATTGGATAGTTTATTAAGCTTAAAAAAAACTTAATAATAATGTGTCATAATATTGTCCCCCCCCCCCCGCGACCCGCGTTCTCTTCCCGCGCAATACACGATATGCCTCTTGAATTCATTTACTACTTGCTCCACTAATTATACTAATTCTATGACATTCCACCGGTTTTTTTTTGAACCTGTTGATTTGATAAAAAAATAATTTCCTTGTGAATATATATTTTTAAATGTATCTAGAATATTAATTCGAGTAATCCGATTATTAAGTCTGTGGTTGTATAATTTTATTAACGACACTTTTTTATTTACCCGTTATATAATGGGAATTCCAAATAATATATTATTGTATTTTTTGTTATTTAATCCATCCATTTGAATCGTTAATACATTTAAAATATTATATCTGAACACTTATGGGTAAAATCTGCTGTTGACGAGCTGTATCGGTTTCTTAGGAATCTATGAGTTGACCAGGAAATTAATATTTGAAAGTTTTTCGATTATAACTCTATAGCACCTGTAGTTGCTCCAGAATGATATGTCACTTACCGTTTACATTTTTTAAAATTTTATAGCGCATTTTAAATTGTTGGAAGCTTATTTAATCTGAATAAATACTGTTGATCGGTAAAGCTTTGTTTGACAGCTTCACTTGCGTTTAGAGTGGTGTCGAGCGCAAGGACCAAAATGATAAGAACCTTTTATTTTTTTTTTGTCGGGAGGAAATGCATTTACGCCTTTCCCTTACCCATTGCATTAGTGAGACCGAAGTCCTTCAATGCAATGGGTAAGGGGGCACGGAGGGACGAACTCCGTGCCAGTGTGGGAAAATCCCCCGGGGCCGTCCGCCGCATTTGGGATGGGGACGATACGGGATTGCTAAAATGATAAGAACCTCAAATCGAACTAGTAATTGTATAAAAAAATTACCTGCATTCAGTTTGCAACCCAGCGTGATGTTAAAATGCATGCGTGCAGTTACTGTATTGTGTTACAAGAGCTTTCCTAATTAGGGATCGGGGTCGTAGTGTCTTCTTGGATTATTATACTGTTAAATGATATTGCAGGAATAAAACTGTAGGAGTTGCGCGTTGCTAGGACACGACTATTGTCTACGACTAGATTACAATTCATAACAATCTTATAAAACTCGGTATAACGATAACCAAAAGTGGCATAATACTAGGTCCAATCACTGTACAAACGGTCAAATTTATGTTAATATAAACTTGTAATGGGTTGTTGATATCTCGTTAGTCGCTATTATATTTGGTTTGGAATGGGTTTACCAAAACTAAAGGTAAATTTATGAACATAAATGCAAATACATTGATGTATTCCATATTAATGTGAAACGACATTATCCAGTTTGTATTTACAAATACAAAGAGGGTCCAGTTTTATATCTACAATAGTTTTGGAAACATATTCCAGCTCGAAGCTGTACATCCATAACAATAGGTAGTTTCTTTGATAAGAAATGATAACTAGTAGTTTTTATTAAATTAAAACGGTTTCAAAATAGTTTCAAAGTTTTTTTCTTGATATATATCTATTTCATATTAAATTTTGTTTTAAAAACAATAACATCGGTATGTTTTTTATTTATAATTTTTTGTATAAATTATAATGAAGTATGTTGCTAAAAATAATGTAAAGCGTTGACGAGTTTATAAAATATATAGTAAAAGCGTTGGTGGCGGAGGTCAGTCGCTGTTCGGTGTGTATGTGATGTGGACCCGCTGGTGAAGGAGTTCCGTGCGCTAAACATGACCGTGATCGTAGTGCTGTTAGCGGCTGCTGCTGCTGCTGCTGCTGCTGCTGCTGCTGCAGACTTTACAATAACCGGTAACTTTTGATTTGAATTACCTGTGGTGAAGGTGATGATACGTTCGCCATCCTTTGATTTACACTTCAATAAACATCTCGTTGGATCTAACCCGCCTAGAATTTTCCAGAACATGTATAATTAATTTATTTTTAATTATTTTCATAGAAAGTGCTTAAAAATTACTAGATATTTATATGAATGTTCATTGAAAAAAACTTATTATATTTAGTGACTAGCTTCCGTTCCGACGTAATATACTTTTTAAGCAAAGAAAAGATATTTGTCACATGTCAGTAAAACTGTGGTTTACATTTATTTTTTTGTTCACAATGTTATGATGAGTCTTTAATTAGTTTTACACGGAACATTTCGCCTATAATTGGAGCAGTATATTGTATTAAAAACTATCCATCCATCCATTCAATAAAAAGACGTCCACTGCTGGACTTAGGTCTCCCTCAAATATCTCCACGATGACCGGTCTTGCGCCACTCGCATTCAGCGGACTCCCGCGACCCTCACCAGGTCGTCGGTCCACCTTGTGGGGGACTCGAGAACCCGTTGGCCCCAAATTATACTAGAATGTTATTATCATGTAAATCAGAGTGCATAACTCTGTCGTTGTGCCGAATAAATTAATAAACACTAACTGTTTTTCTGCAATTTTGTAGAAACAAACATTACCCGTCCCTAAGAAATTACAAAAATGTGAATTAAGATATCAAAAATTTACCTATAGTAGTCATTAATTGACGTGCGAGACGCTTGTAGTGCTCATTATCCTACATATGGCTTTAAATCTAACAATTTAATCTGTCAAAAAAGTCAATCAAAACACGACTTCATAATCAAGGTTGATTTAAATTTTGTATATAATACCTTCTTTAACATTTTCCGTGTAAATCAAATATTAATTTATCCTTTTATTTATATACGAAGCCAAGGGGGGTCTGTAGTATTGTAAAATCTATGAATAAACGAGACGTACCAGCGGCTCCGCTCGCATTCAATAATTTTATAACTGTATCTTTAAAATATTTTATGATGTGGTCTAGGATGGTAAACACGCTAAGTCTAGAGTTACTAGTTCTTAAGTTATGCTCTCGGAACACACCTATTGGTATTTGGAGAAAGGTTTTTAAAATTCAGGGTGGTAGCTACCCCGGCGGGATTTATTAGAAAATTCCCAACCACCATGCTATGGACACTTTACGATGTTTTCTTTCACCGAAAGTTCAGACAGATTTTCGAGTTGGAGTAGAGTCAATGATGATAACTGACCCATTGGTTCTCGAGTTAGAAATACATACATACAGACAGACGTTACTTTTTATAAAAATGTAGGGAATTTTTATGACTAAAATAAAAAAAAAAAACGTTAAATGACGCCATATGTCGAAATGATTAGCTTTTAAAATTATTATTTCCTGTCAAAAACTCGTTTTTTATATATTCTATCATTCATTCTGTTATATAAATGTTCATATTTTTTGATAAAAAAAAATAAAAATATTCTTTACGATTTACAACATACATTTTTATCGTAATTTCACATGATAGTAAGTGATATTGTAGCTGAAGAACATTTAATAATGACATTACAAAACAAAATTAACTCTGTAGTGTGATCACCGAAATAATCACATAGGTTATTTTCGAAATATAGTATAGTTTAGAGTCAAATGTATCTGAAATACCATGGATTTGTTCGTGTGAAACTTCTGCGATGTTTGAGATTACATTTCGTTTGCAACAGGCTCTCTCATTGTAACCCATGTTTGCTAGGCGCAGCTTGTCTAACCAGGTTTTTTTTTCCAGAAGACGGAATTTAGCTAAATCACGGCCACCCGGTGTGCGAAGTCGCATAGTTCTCGGTTCAATCCTTGGAATTATGTTACGACACTACGGATGTATCCGTTTGAATCATAACCTCTTTACCATATTATCTGGTACATATTTAACAGTTTTTATAAAATATTCATGGGTAGTATACGGTGATAATATTTCACTGTATCATTGAATCAGAAATGAGGAGATTCGTAGAAGAACCAACGTAGCTGACATTGGCCGAAAAATTGCCAAACTTAAGTGGCTATTGCTCGTGGAACCGATGCCCGATGGGGACATCGGGTACTCAAATAGCTGCCGTGGACCAACGACCTGGTGAAGGTCCCAGGAGTCCGCTGGATGCCGGTGGCGCAAGAAAGGTTGTTGTTGAGAACTTTGGGGGAGACCTAAGTTCAGCAGTGGATGTCTTTCAGTTGAATGGAATACGTACTAACAAAGTGGGGTCCAGCCCAAAGTCCGGTTTGCAGGGTGGTAGGACATTCGTACATGACTCGATAACCATCCCCGTACACTTGTGAAGAATTCGTTATAGTGAACCGTTACAGGCGTAATACTTCCCAGTATTAGCAAGTGTATGCCCGGAGCTACCTAGAAAGTTTAGCCGTGGATCTAGTCCGGCATGATGATGCCGAATCCAAATACGGTCGTTCGGTATCGTTCTTGGACTCCACTTTGCAATTTTACAGTAATATAAAAATAGCCTCGTTTTTAAGACCCCACCCTGTTATCACAGTGAGAAATATGTTCAGGTTCAGGTTTCCGAATCTGATTGTAAGATTCGCAATCATAAACTATGTTTGAGTAGTATATTCCTCTCGGTTAGCTCCACTTAACATCAAGTGCTATGCTGCACAATATAAAATAGGAAGTCATATTTTGTAGGTGTAACAACGATTTATAGTCTCTAGATAAAGCAATTTTCGATAAATAAATATTCATGAACAAAGAATACATGAAAATCAAGAGTCGTCGAATCCGCATATCATATGCTTTTAATTAAATACGCATGTATAATAAAATACTGGTTTCAGCGATTACCACATCTAGCTGGTGGGAAATATTTCTCGGGAAATGTCTCTTGTTTGTTTATGTTTGATGTGGACTCTCTTTTGATATTTCTTAATTATTATTAAATATACGTTATTTACAATTTCAGGTCACATCCTTTACTGTCTCAATGAACATTAAGATCCTTGTTATCAAATATTTCCAACGATATTTAGTTACGTAGTCACTTGGTTAACAAGGCAAGCTGATATCCAAAAAGCTAGGTGGGCTGAGTAAGCCCCCATCCCAAATGCAGCGGACGGCCCCGGGGGGTTTTAGTGGGTATTTCCGGGCGCTTCACGCCCGGGTGAGTCCCACACTGGCACGGAGCTCGTCACTCCGTGCCCCCTTACCTATTGTATTGGGGGACTTCGGTCTCACTAATACAATAGGTAAGGGTAGTGCGTAAATGCATTTCCCCCCGTCAAAAAAAAAAAAGAAAAAAAAGGTGGGCTGAGTAATGCGAAGTGATACTTCACAGCGGTACATAGCACACACTAAGTCTAGATTTATTGGTACTCAAGTGATACTGCCGGAACACACTTGTTGGTATTCGGTGACAGCTATTTCGAAACCAATTTTAGTATAAATGGGGCTCGGGAGCGTTGCAGGATGATTTTTATTCATATCTATACTAATAAATAAAATTGAAGTGTCTGTTCGTAATGACGAAATATTTTTTTACTAAACAGATATGGATGGCGTATACGATAACAAAATACGATTCAATGGACAGCGCCATCATAAATTTACTTTCTAAGGATTATTTAAAAAATATATTACGCATTGAAGAATACATGAAACGTGGGCGGAGCCGTGGCCACACAGCTAGTAATTTATACAAATTATCGTCTCTAGTACTTGTTTCTATTAATTCTATGGTTTGAAAATATATATTTTTTTTGTTGTATACTAAAAGCAATATTTAATTAATAAAAAAAGCAATTAATTATAAAATATTATAATGTTTTGGTAAAAAAAAGAAACAAAAAAATGGAAAAATTCAATAAATATCGGTTTTTAAATATTCATGAAAAACATGTTATATACGTAAATATAAAAAAAAAAAAAACGATTGAAAGTATAAAGCAAAAAAACTTGATAGATTATCGAACGGTAAAATTATAAATTATGTACAAAAAAAAATAATTACATCCAGTTATCACAAATATAATGTTCGTCATATACTTACATATTTTTTATTTATTGTATCGAGTAAAGAACAGGCGTATATTTCATGTGGTGTTAAGGGATAACTGGAGCCTATATTTATGTATAGGGAACCTTAGAAATCTTGCAATGTTAGTCCATAATATGTTAACATAACCGTAAAGATTCAGACCAACGTCTGCAGTACTAAAATCAAATACATTTTGATTCAGGTTCAACGTCCAGGTTTACATTCAACTGTTTAGATCATTTTACGTTTTATTAAGAAAGCGGGTGTGTCGATGGCGACCTTCCATGTTAGATGGTTTACTGAAAAATCATTATTCAAAACTAAAAAAAAAAAATATAGATTGTCATTTTTTTTTTTTTTTGGTTTATTTCGAGAAAGTTGCATACAGGATCATAGATTTCAAATTTTATAAGCGCCATAGTAATACTGGGCTGTGTGGTGGGCAGCAGCATCCTCTGAGTATCACAAGCACCTACTGCGATCGCCAACCCGCCTGCCAATTGTGACGATTATGGCAATTCCCCACCTTATTGGAGGAGACTTATGTCCAACAGTTGAACGAATGGATGGATAATATAATAATAATAATGTTAGTACACGAATAAATCTCCATGAGGAAGTAAGCCAACTTCTCCTGAGTGAAGGAAAACAGAAGTATTTATGCTAAGAGGAAAAGAACTGTCAATAAACCACTGAATATCAAAATCAAAATTTATTTATTCAATTTAGGCCCTAAGAAGGCGCTTATGAACGTCTAAAACACTACCACCGGTTCGGAAAACAACCCAGTCGAGAAGAGCGCAGGCGAGAAACTCGATCTGGTTCTTTTTTTTTCATAAATATAATATATATCATTTTTTTTTTTGTCATATAAAAAACTATACAAATCGTAGTTTTTAGTGGAAGCACAGAGATGTGGGTTAATTCCAGACATCACTATCGTTCACGTAATGATCCGCCCTGTAATAACCTTTTGAGATTAAAACTTGCTCGACATAATACTTGAACTTATTGTCAGTTGTTATTGTCATATGATTCCATATATAAATATACTACAACAATACATAGAAAATATATCGACTACACTATTTAAAAAGCTTACAAGGTGCAGATATTTGTCACTGACTTAATGTTTCAAACAAACATTATTTACATATTGTATTCTGTCGCTGTTAGAAGGTAAATTAGAATAACAGGATCGCGATAGTAAAACTATTTAGTGTTATTATAACATATATATTATTGTTACATATTGTTATATATTTACATTTTATATGGATTAATAATTAGTGAATATTTAAACAGAGTTTAAAAGGAAACGATTAGGGCTTTACAAGTCACGTTTTCTTATAACAATAAATAATTAATTTCTGTAAATTCTTGTTTGAAATGTTGATACAATAGTTATTATTACCTTCTTTTTTTTTTTGACTGGGGGAAATGCATTTACGCACTACCCTTACCTTTTGCATTAGTGAGACCGGAGTCCCCCAATGCAATAGGTAAGGGGGCACGGAGGGACGAACTCCGTGCCAGAGTGGGACTCACCCGGGCGCTAAAACCCCCCGGGGCCGTTCGCCGCATTTGGGATGGGGGCGACTCGGGGTGGCTTTCGCAAGCACCGCGTCGCCCCCTGCGGCGAATATCATTACCTACCGGTGGATTTGTGAATGTATTTATACGAAATTTACATTTGAATTATAAAAAAAACATGTATTCTGTTATTTTTGATTAAGTAAAGATATACTCCGCGATATTTAATTTATTTTTATTTTATTTATTTGTTTACTAGGACCATAACAATTTTCCAAAAAACAAAAGTACGCAATATTGGATACATTAGAATATGACTGTGTCGCAGCCAATAGCGCCCACCACCTCATAATTAACAAAAAGGGCTGCGTTCCATAGAAGTAAAAATATGTAAAAAAAAACCTAAAATAAAATTGTAGCTGTTTCTTTTAAGTAATGCTAAGAACATATGTATGTATTGTTGTCGTTGCGTATGTGTGTATTTTGCTAGTAAGTGTGTGCATATAATTGTGTGTGTGTGTGTGTGTGTGCGATTAATAATAAATTGAACTTGTGGTTGGAAAAGAAGTTCTTACGTATTTTTTAAAATGTAATGATTTCTTCTGTTTCTTCATAACTAAGAGCTAGAAGTCAATTTCGTGCACTTTTTTTACATAGTCGATACGTGAGGGGGGGGGGAGATGTTTAGTTTCATATTTAATCTATACTAATAATTAAAATTGAAGTGTCTGTTTGTAATGTCAAAATTATTTTTTTTTACTAAATAGATATGAATGTATACACCATACCTAAACTAAAATTGAGTTTTTTTTTAATTTTCCTCTGTCTGTTCTTGCTTGTTCCGGGTAATCTCCGGAAGGGCTGGATGGATTTCGACGGGACTTGTTATGGTAGATAGCTGAAGTTACTCCGGCTAACTAAGGGCACATTTAATTTTCTAAAATAATTAGGGGTCCGCATAAAATATTAAAACTCATAATTTTTTTTATAAAATCCGATTCATTGCACGGTTTTACGTGCAAGTACTTGAATTTATGAGAAATATTTTTACTTTATCTTAGTACAAATAAAAAAATAAGGGTTCCGTATAAAAAAAAAAAACGCAGTGAAGAATAAATGAAACGCGGGCGCAGTCAGGGCAACACAATTAGGCTGTTATAAATAAGTGGACTTAGAGAAATAACTTGTCTTCTGGCTACAGTTTAATTATCAAGATCAAACGTTAAAAAAGAATGTCGGCTCACATATTGCGTTAGTGCGAAGTATACTGTCCTCAAAATATCAGTAGTTCTTAGGGTTTTCTAATTCTAGTATTAACAGATTCGCCTTGCTTTTCCTGTGACAAAGTACTAATAATCAGGACCGAGATATTTAATGGAATATTTATGTTCAATTTTAGGACAATTACATCCTAAAAAAGATAATGAAGAACAAGTATGGGCAGCAGAGATAGGCTGTGCTGATGCAATTCTAGATGCAAATTCGGTTTATCTAGGTTCCATGTCAATAAATTAGCAGATAATCATTTCATAACTACATGTAGATAGACTTCAGCGTATGTTTGAGTTTCAGCCCAATTATCACCCTGAACAACTGTCACTGTCATCAGCATAAGTTATGATTTTAAAAATAGTAAGTGGTAAGAAGCAGAGAATGTTTACGTAAATTAAAAATAAAGTAGGACCTAGCATACTGCCTTGAGGTACACCATAGATTAAAAATGCTTCATTACTGCTACATTCATTTGGGGGCGCTCACATAAATAACTTGTAAAAATATTATAAACCTGGCCCGTTATTCCAATTCTTTCAAGTTTACTTAGAAGGATTGGGGCAGATACAGTATCAAATGCCTTCGACAGATCTAAAAAGACAGCTACAGTTTCAATCCTATTTTCAAGATTTTTAGTGACAGTTTCAGTTAATAGTAAAATGGCATCTTCAGTGCTTTTAACTGCTCAAACTGGTTTTCAGTTAGAAGTTCGTGAGTGTTTAAATAATTGACGAGCCGAGTTTGTAATTAGATATGGCGCGGTGACCAAATTTTGAGGTACGGGTGAGGTGAGGGTGATTTTAGTGTAAGACTGTGCTACAAGGCCCTGACGTATAAACAATAAATTCTATTGCGATTAATATAATGTGATACTGATTTTACTTTGCTAATTCCACTTCATGATGTATCCAGACTAATAATTTGAAATGGAATTAGCGACATATTATATTAATGTTCATCCGCAAAGTAACGCCTTCATCAATCGAATGACATTTGTTATAGACGTGACGGACACAACCGCTAGACTCGGCCACATTTTTAAAAGGTTTAAACAAATAGTAACCATTCATATTATAGTGAATAAATATAATATTTTAATGAAAACAATAAAACACTGATGCTTGTAAATTACAATATTTTGATATTCGATAATATCACGAAAAATATTTATTACAATGTCGGTTACTATAATATACATATATGTATGTTGTTTCAAATTTCGAAATATTGTCCTCATTTAAATGACGAATAAAAAAATATTATTATAATATGGTCTAATAATATTTCTGAGTTTTGTTTATTGTTGGCTCCGGGTCGTCTGCATATTAAAAAGAATAAACGGGACTTTACATTTATGCACATTTAGATCTATGTTGCACGCATAATTGAGTATGAATGTATTTCTGTTTCAGACGAGGAGTACAGCCGTTTCCCGAGGCTTTTCCACTTGGATGACTACGAGGCGTGTCTCGCGAACCCAGGTGGATTGTATTGCGTCGGCAGCTTTCATGTCGCTCCAGCAACCCAGCCGCACCAGATCTATGATCTCATGAAGGTAAACATAGAAATTATTCAGTTTACTCATCATTTCCTACTCTATCTCTGGGAATAAGTCTTACTTAATTTAGTGTTCATTCTACTTTACCCACGTATCAAAAATACAAAAAAAAAACAAAATACAAAAAACTTTATTATTTTTTACAAATTTAACACACAAATATATGTCTATTGATCCCCGCACTAGGAATGAATTCCTGTATCGCGGGAGATCATTCAAAATTCCGAGTTATAGTAGTTGATTACGCTGTGGTCGAATCGCAAGTGTCTCAAAGAATTATAAATTTACATTCAGGTAGTTTTATTACATAGTTAATTTATAGATAAATAAAACGATAAGGCGAAAAGTATCTAAATATAAAAATAAATAAAACTAAATATAATTAATATTTATGTACATAGATGCGCAGCATATATATACCAACTTAAATATAGATAGACATACTTTATATATATTTATATCAATTAAATTATATATACATACACTTTTTTTTTTTTGACGGGGGAAATGCATTTACGCACTCACCCTACCCTACCTTGTATTAGTGGGACCTAGTGCCCCTCCAATACAATAGGTAGGGGGGCACGGAGTGACGAGCTCCGTGCCAGTGTGGGAGTCAAACCCGGGCGAGAAGCGCCCAGGAATACCCACTAAAACCCTCCGGGGCCGTCCGCCGCATTTGAAGTTGGGGCGATACGGGGTTGCTAGGCATGTCGCCGCGTCGCCCCCTGCGATATATATATATACCTACATACTTAGTATCATAAAAAACGTGTAATATCTCCAATTATATAAAACATAATTGTCCAGAGTCTGCAGTCTTCCAATTAGTTATGACAGTCTACCAAGGATCATTTCTGTGTCCTCGTATGATAAACCGGAGAGCCATTTTATTGTAATTATCTTTGCTTGGTTAAAATTGAGATTCATTATCTCGCATCTTTTATTCACTTGCCTATATGTGAAAGGAAGCGCGAATTCACTAAAACGTTGTGGAAAAGTGGTGCTGACTTTAGGTGTTTTTAAAATTGTATCGACGTGGCGTGTGTGAAACAAGGAACTATCCGATAGTCGGTGGTTGCTTATATATGGGTGATACTTGAGTGTCATCTTGAGAATGTATAATTGTCGTACTGTTAAGACCTTAGCTTCTTCATAAAGATTCCGAGTTGGGAATTGAAAGGGTTTTCTAAAAATAATCTTCAGCAACGATCCTTGAGCTCTTTCTAAGACAATTATCGAATAAACATATTATGATGTCGCGGTGATGGCGTAGTGGGTAGCGCGGCCGTATCCGCGTCAATCGACGCGGGTTCGATCCCACCTATCCAACTCTAAAATCGGCCTGAGCTTTCGGTGAAGGAAAACATGGTTTCCCATTGCATGGTGAGTAAGGCGTTTTTAATAATACCCGCCTGGGTAGCTACCACCTTCAAGTTTGAAAAGCTGTCGCCAAATATCAATAGGTGTGTTCCGGCTGCTGTACTTAAAAACCAGTACCTCTAGGCTTAGTGTGTTTACCATCCTGAACCACATCGTCACTTTACATCAGGTGAGACTGTAGTCAAAGCACTGAGCCGATATAGTGTAAAAAAAAGAATTAAAAACGTTAACTAAATCAAATAAAAATAAAAACGAAATTTTTTTTTAAAGCGTGTTGTAAGTACTTTTAGCTGCTACTGTAAGCTTAGCTGTTTTCCTGCGGCTCCGCTCGCTGATCATGTTTTCTATTCCGCACAATTATTCACTTCATACGGGTTTTAAAAATAATAGTCCCTATTTTTTACAGATTCCTAATTATTTTAAGTACTATCAGAAGGCAAAGATATTTCACAAACAGATTCAAACGCTTTATAGTAAAACATTAATCTGTTTTTGGTCACAATTTTAGTTTTTATGGATAATGATTTTACAAAAACAAAAGTAGCCGAAGTAACACATTATAGCTTATTTAAAAAGTGCCGTCAAAACAGGCCGGAAATTAGAGAAACATGCAAAAAAAAAATGTGTTTAACAGCTGAGCTGTTATTTTAGATATTACAAACGGACGTATAAGTGTGTACTTTAGAAAACCTCAAAAAAAAATTCTTTCGCTAATTTATATTAAGACTAATTGTGTAGCCGCGGCTGGGCCCGCGTTTCATATACTCTTCACTGTGTTTTAATTTTTTTATACGGAACCCTAATACATTTTTTTCTAGAATTTTTTTAGTAACTAATAAGACAAAGTAAACATATTTTAGATAGATTCAAACACTTGCTCGTATAACTGTGCATTGAATCGTATTTTATTTAATTTTTTATGAGTTTTATTTTTTTTTACGCGTATCCCCAATTTTTTTCGAAAATCAAAAGTGCGCGGAGTAACTTCAGCTAGCTACCAACAAAAAGTCCCGACAAAATCATTACAGCCGTTCTGAATATTACCAGTAGTCTATACATTACGAATTTATTTTAATATAAATTAACCATAAATTAATATAAATTACACCTTTTAAGGTAATAGACGGCATTTTCAAATGCAAATCGTTCTCTTCGACTAAAAGGTTTTTTTACGAGGCAAAACTATAGGCCGACCGGATGGCTCTGTTAAATCAAGCACATAATCTAATTTTATTATACACTAGCTGTGTACCCGCGGCTCCGCCTGTTTTTTGAAGTTTGCTGCTATTAAAACGTATTTTGTTCACAAATTTTTGAGTTTTAATTTTTTACATGGAACCCTAATTATTTTACTACCGAAGATAAAGTATACATTTTGCTCATAAACTCAAACACTTGCCCGTGAAATTAACAGTTGAATCGACATTTTAGTGTTGTTCTGTGGAACCCAAATTATTTACTGAAATTGTGTTTGGTACTAACAGTAAGCAAAAGATACTTCTCACAAATTAAAAAAAAACTGCTAATAAAACTCTGCGTTTTACACGGAACTCTAATTATTTTCGAAAAATTAAAGCAGTCTAAGTTACGTGGTTTAACTTCAGCTATCTACTAAAAAACGTCCCGTCAAAATCGGTCCAGCCGTTCCAGAGATTAGCCGGAACGAACAGACACAAAAATTTTGAAATTGGTTTTTTTTTGGTTAAATTTCGGGATAAAGTTGTTATTTTGATTTTACAAACAGACACTTTAATTTTATTTATTTGTATAGATATATATATATATATATATTTTTTAATTTTAAGATATATTGTAATTTACCGAATATTTTATATTTGCGTAAAGGTCAAGTTTAAGTGTGAAAAGGTCATTAGGTAATAAACCCTACATAATATGAAACGCGACGTCTCTTTGTACTGTGTTTTGGAATTGTTATCTAGACTAGATTTTGGTATATATTTAGTTATGTTAGGTTACATAGGGAAGGGACGGTTATTGTAAATAATAAGGTAATACGAGTCGGGTCATGTTAATTTATCATATTTACCGTGTGATTTATATGAGAACACGTTGTTTGTATATTTAATTCAGTGTGATTTTATCTAGGGTTGGAATGGTAGTCGTTGCCTGTCAATCCGGTCTGACATCATTTCTATTTATACCCACAATATGCAGATGTATTAGATAAAAAATAAAGTTTCGTCCTGTGGAAAGTTTTTTAATGGTGTTGTTTTGGTAACAAATTTATATATAGATACTAGTTGTGCCCGCGACTTCGCTCGCGTGGAATTCAGACAAATTCTGAAATTTCTGTCTGACTGTCCGTCTGTCTGTCTGTCTGTCCATTTGTTCCGGGTAATCTCTGGAACGGCTGGACGGATTTTGACGGAACTTTTTAGTAGATAGCTGAAGTTACTTGGGGTTACTTAGGGTACTTTTAATTTTCGAAAATGATTTGGGTTCCGCTTAAGAAATAACAGTTATTCAAAATTGAATAAAATTTGATACAATGAACAGTTTTACGGGAAAGTTACGGCGATTTATGAGAAATATATTTATTTTATCTTAATACTAAATTTTTTTCAAGAAAATAATTAGGGTTTCGTATAAAAAAAATTAAAACGCAATGAAAAACATATAAACGCGGGCGCAGCCGCAGGCGCACATCTAGTATTTGAGTATAAATGTTAAGCTGTTAATATCGATCTAAATAAAGAATTATTGTTACAGCGGTTACTAACCAAAAGCATTTACCAATACTCTCTTATTTTATGAAGTGTAAACTTTAATTTTGGTATTCATTCCGTTAATAGGAAATATTTTAGGTATTTAGGTTGCATAAAAAATATAATCATAAACTTATCTATTTAGTATTACTAATTTAAAAAAAAAAATTAAATAATAATATGAGAGATGGAATTATGAACATGTTTTTGTAGAGATTTTATTTAACTACATCATGTTTAAGCTATGAATGCATCTAAATGGTATAATTTCATAGTTCATAATAATAAGAACGAACAGTTAATCGTAACTCATTAAATACCTGTTGGTGCATTACTGTGTGCGCCAGATTGCTACACTTAGTTATCTGGCTAATATATATTTTCTATTTTACGTTATAACTGAGATAATGAAATACGAATGCTGTAATTTAACTAAAGGCAGTGCAAATGACTCAGTATCGTGCATTCAATGCAAGAAACATTATCATCTTCAATGCTTGTATCCTACAGAAAAAAAAAGAGAATTTAATAAAAAGTCATGGGCATGTCCTGACTGTATAGCTCGTCAACCAAGTGAAGTTAATGATGATAACACCCCCATACGCACTGGCAAGCCTAATGTGACCCAGAGTTTTGATGAATATGTCACAACTAAGAGGGGTGCCAATGCGTCAACTCAGTCACCTATGAGCGAAGAAGTCTTATCATTTGGTTCATCTCTGTCATTAGAACAAATTAACTCCATATTTTCTATTGGTATACAAAGATTGTCAAATGAATTTAAATCTACCATAAGCGAATTGTTGAATGAATTTAAAGAATTTAAAAATGAACTGTCTACGATTAAGGAATCGATGAATTTTATTAATGCGAAATATGAAGAATTTAACACTCGCATCACAAATATTGAGGATGATTTAAAGGTATTGACAACAAAAGTGTGGCACAAATACCCGAAATAAAATCTCATATAAATACAATGGAGTTTGAAAATAATAACCGAGAACAACGGGCTCGCAGGTCTAATGTTGAAATTTATGGAATACCAGAAAAGAAGAATGAAAATCTTATTGAAATTATTAATTCCATTGCTAGCCGAACAGAATTTAACTTAAACCCTTTAACTGACATAGATTTTGTTACTAGAGTAGCACCTAAAAGTAATGAAAATACTAAGAAAATTAAACCAATTGTAATTCGTTTCTTGGCACGTTGGAGGAAGGACGATTTCTTATCGCTCGTTAGAAAACTTAAACTTAAATGCTCTGATATTGGTATCACTTCTAGTAATAATTTCATTTATTTTAATGATCATCTTACAAGTCATAATAAGTCTCTCTTGCATTCTACAAAAACGCTGGCTAAAGAGAGGAACTATGCATATGTTTGGGTTAAACATTGCACGATTATGGTTCGTCGCTCTGACACTAGTCCGGTATTTTCCATCTTAAAACATGAGGATTTAAAAAGGATTGTTTGAGAATCGTCTTTTTTCGGATGTATTTTGCAATTGGTTTTATTACTGTTTATTATTTTATCTTGATTTTGGGTTACGTATCTTATTATTCTTATAATTATATGACTTTTTCTGGTGTGGTTGGTGTTATCTTTGCGAGGAAACTTTGGTTACTGATTAATTTGATCTTTCTCTTAGTCGATGCAGATTTTTTTGTATACTTTACTTATCTATTTTACTATGTATATATTATAGATTTTGTATTATTTATCTTTTCAATTAACAATTGATAATAAATTCCGGTTCTACTACCAAAATGTACGAGGGCTACGTACAAAAACAAATATATTTTTTCGTAATTTGATCCAGATTGATTTCGATTTAATATGTTTAAGTGAAACTTGGCTTCTTGATGGAATTTATGATTCTGAAATTTTTGATTCTCGTTTTACTGTTTACAGATGTGATCGTGATTATTTATCTCGTGGAGATCGGATGGGTGGTGGTGTTTTGATAGCTGTTAATCGAATTTTTTTGGTAATTTCTTCAACAAGGTTACCCGTTATAAATTCAGCTGCTGACGTTATTAAGGTTACGATAAGAATACAGTCTTCTACTAAATTACAGTTACTACATATTTATTGTTGTTACTTCCCACATTGTCAATTACACCATCAAGTTCTAAGTAATTTTTTTGATGAAATTTCATATGATATTGCGCGTCATCCGGATGATTTTTGTTTAATCTTGGGAGATTTTAATATAACCAATGCAAATTGGACTGTATGTGGTTCTTATAGTAAATTAGAATTTAAAAATAACAATGATTCAGTCGTATCAGCACTTCACAATTTTTTAAATTTTGCTAATTTGAAACAATACAACTCTATTTCAAATGTTAATGGAAGAAAAAAACTGGATTTAGTCCTTGGTAATTTTGAATGTAACGTTAATAAAACAAATCATCCTCTGGTCGCTGAAGATATTTATCATCCAGCACTGGAAATAAGCTTTGATATTTCGAATACATGTACCGCCCGTCCAGTTTCCCGCGTGGTTCGATTATTTAACGTGGCTAATTATGATGAAATTAATAATGAGCTGTCAAAAATAGATTGGAAAAGTAAGTTATTAGACCTTGACATCTCTGCGGCCGTGGCCGAATTTTATAAAACTTTAGGAGAAATTATTGCCGCTTATGTACCTGTTAAGACTGTAAAGGAAAATTCTCGATACCCTGTTTGGTATACGAAATCTTTAATTAAAATCATTTCTGAAAAATTAAAATTTCATAAAAAGTGGAAAAATTATCGACGATTTAGTGATTATAATACTTTTTGTGTTTTACGTGATCGTCAAAAACGTGTTCAACTTGAATGTTATGATCGGTATATACGTAACTGTGAGATGAGAATTAGATACAATAGTAAACATTTCTGGTCATTTGTTAAGTCCAAAAGGATGTCGGGTGCGTTACCAGATACTATGAATTTTGAAAATTCGTCTTCATCCGATGTTAAAGAAATAAGCAACTTATTTAATAATTATTTTCATTCTTCTTTTATTACTGATCCATTGGGTGTCAGTGGTAGTGAGAGTAATCTACAAATTAATAAGTCGAATACACAAACTTTTTTGAATACGATTGAATTTTCTGGTAATGTTGTCCTGAAATATTTAAAACGCTTAGATACTAATAAAGGTTGTGGACCTGATGGGCTACCTCCAATATTTTTCAAAAAATGTCAGCAGTATTTAGCCTACCCGATATCTTTTTTGTTTACTAAATCTTTTAGTTCCGGAATAATGCCTGTCGTATGGAAGAGGTCTTATGTAGTGCCTGTATATAAATCAGGTGATAGACATAATATTAAAAATTATCGACCAATCTCAAAATTATGTACGATTGCAAAGTTGTTTGAAAAAATTATTTTATGATAGTATATTTCCTTCGGTTAGACCCTTCATTATTAGCCAACAACATGGTTTCTTAAATGGGAAGTCAACGGAGTCAAATTTATGTGAATTTGTACATCGCATTGCTCTTGCTATGAACCAAGGATTCCAGGTGGACGTTGTGTATACCGATTATTCTAAGACTTTCGATAAAATATCCCACCCGTTACTCATTTGTAAACTGGAACAATTTGGTATACATGGCGACCTTCTTCGGTGGTTAACTTCTTATTTGCGAGAACGAAGCCAGGCTGTAGCAATTAAAGGTTACTGCTCTTCATTTGTTCCTGTTACATCAGGTGTACCTCAGGGTTCGCACCTTGGTCCTCTTCTGTTTAATCTGTTCATTAATGATATTCTTCCTGTATTTGTTAACTCTGATATTCTCTTATATGCAGACGACATGAAGATCTTTAGGATCGTCAAATCTCATTCGGATTGCTTGTTACTTCAAAATGATCTGGATGATCTATCTGTTTATTGTAGCAAGAATTATTTATATCTTAACGTTGAGAAGTGTAGTATAATATCTTTTTCTAGAAATGTTAATCCTTTTCTTTATGAATATTATCTCAATAACATCATTTTGAAACGAGTGACTGGGGTGCGAGACCTGGGTATACACCTCGATAATAAATTAAACTTTAGTGATCATGTTAATAATATAATTGGGAAAGCTTTTAAAATTCTTGGCTTTGTTCTTAGAACTGGGAGAGATTTTAAGCAACCAACTACTCTAGTACTTCTTTATAATGCTTTGGTTCGTTCTCTATTAGAATATGGTTCAATAATATGGAATCCACAATATAACAAATACATTAACCTTATTGAAAGTGTACAAAATCGATTTAAGAGGCACTTAACTTTTAAATGTAAATTGTCAAATAAACCTTTGCCATATCTGCCTTCACTTACTAATCGTCGAATAGTGAGAGATCAAATTTATTTATTTAAACTTCTTAGAAATTTTATTGATTCTCCGTTTCTTGTTAGTGAAATTAATTTTAGGGTTCCTCGACCAAATGCCAGAAACCACTTACTTTTTGAAATCCCTGTTGCGCGAACGAGGTATGTGAAGAACACATATTTATTTCGTTCGTGCGATATGTATAATAAGATGTTTACTAAAATTGATATATTTGCATGCCCCATCAGTTCCTTTAAAAAACTGCTAAAAATAGTTTTAAATTTATAGTGTTTGCCATAATATTTTTTTATAGCTTGTAATGATGGAGGTATTATTGTTTGTTATATTTACTTTCATAATTATAATTTTAGTGGAAACTTGACTGGTTTATGTATTATTGTTATGTAATTTCATATGTGTATATTATTAACTGTGTGTTTTCCCAAATAAATAAATAAATAAATAAAATAAATAAATAATTAACTACAGGAATATTCAAAAGACAGACGTCATTTCAACCACATGCAGCTCCACCGCGGCTACTGCGTCAGCGAGCGCTGTGCTTCCCTTGCGGCAGAGCGTAACTCCTCGCTTCGGTTCGAACGGTGCGCCGCGCAATGGGGAAGGAAGCGAGATTTCAAACTATCACTCGTGAAACTCCAGTACTGTCGTACTCACGTGCAAGAGTACGCACGGAATCACAATACGGAACCTCTAGAACAGGGGCATCGAATATTCCTGTATGTTATTGCGTTCCTTGTTTTAGCCAATTTACTGGGAACAATGTACGATGTCTTATTGGGGGACGACAACAAAAGTAAGTCAGACATGCATTAACCAATTCTAAGTAAACTGAATTTTATAGTATCGTAGTATATGGTTAGGATTTAAAATTTAAATATGATATATCGTTCATATATTTCTGTATCATTACGTATTTCTGAGTAGGTACTCCTCACCGAGGCTGTGTGTGGATAGGAGACGTGATCATTATTACGTCTATAAAAATTTGCGAACAAAATAAAATTCAACTTATTCACGTATACGTCATATCAGTGTTACCAGATTATTATTAAATCTATAACACTTTCAGTAAATATACATACATATCATCACGCCTTTCTCCCGTGGGGGTAGGCAGAGATTACGTCCTTCCACTTGTTACGATCTTGGCATACCTCTTTCGCTTTCTCTACTTTCATGAGCGCTTTCATACATGCTCGTCGGTTATGGGTACTTTTTACCTGGCCTTTATTTAAGACATGATTGATTTGGTCTAGATACATTCGCCTAGGTCGACCCTTACCGACTTGCCCATTCACCCTCGCCTTATAAATTAATTTCGTTAGTCTTCTCTCATCCATCCTCTCTACATGCCCAAACCAACTAAGCATACCTTTCTCTATTTTGGTCACCACATCCTCTACCACACCACAGCGTTCCCTTATCATACTATTCCTGACTTTGTCAATCGTCTTCACTCCAGCTATACTTCTCAGACTTCTCATTTCCACTGCGTTAATCTTACTTTCATGCTTCTTCTGCCAAACCCAGCTTTCACTACCATACCTAAGTGTAGGGACCAGGACTCCTCGATGCACATGAAGTTACGCAGGGCCTCATGCACTCTATTCCCTAACAAAACTCTTCGCTCAATATCATCGTCACACTTTCCATCTCTCATAACCTTTGATCCCAAGTACACAAACTCTTTCACTTGTTCCACTCTGTCTCCTTCTATCGAAATTACGCAATCTGTCATACTTTCTTCTCTTTCAAATACCATTACTTTCGTTTTACTAACATTCACTTTCATTCCTTTACTTTTAAAGGTCCTACAGTTTCTGTAAATTGTAATTAATTCCTTTCAGTAAACATACATAATAATTTGAACAAATACATCATATTGGTAAAGAATATTGATGTTTTTTTTAGAGAGTCGTTATCTAGTTGTTTGGTCTGTAAGATCGAACTGGCGGCGGCTGACGAACAGTTATGACGACGGTGACCCGCGGCTGACGGCGCTTAACCCAGTTCAAGGCATCAGGTACTGAACCTTCTTGATAATCATCACATAAACTATCTCCTCTGTCTTATTTGTCTATCTTGAAGCGTTAATCATCGAAACAGCTGTAGACATTTTATTTCTATTTTTACCAACAAATACACCAATTACCAGGTCAGATTTTTATGTTTCCTTTTACACCTTATAAAGGTAATATCTGTCCATTAGTGCGCATATACTATCTCGAAAGCAACTGAATTTTTTTTTTTTAATATACAATTTTCCGTGGAGAGCTAATATTTTGATACATATTTTATTCTGTAAGGACTGTAAGTTTAAGAAGAAGAAGAAGAAAAGACATTTATTACCATATTTTAGTGTAAAAAAAAACAATTAAGCATATAAGAAAATAAAAAAAAAATGGTAATAAGGACTGGCGTCAGCATTTGCCGCTTTATAACTGTTGCCATAAAAACGGCGCTGTTTTTCAGCCAGCTCTTTTTCGGCCGTAACATAAGATATATAAATATAATACTTCGTGCCTTACTTTTAAAATTACAAGAACAGATGTTTTTTTTTAATAAGTAAAAATTAAAATTACATAAATAAACAATTTTGAAACAAATTTAAAAACTCAAGAGTGAAGTAGTTATAATTTAACTTAAAAAACTAAAAAAATATAATAAATAAAAAGTAAACGCAGACATCAGATTAACGAATTGATAAAAAAAAAATAAAAAAAAAAGGAAATGTTACTTGTAAGTTAATTTTTGGTTTTTTAATATACATATTTTTAAATTTTTCTTAAAAGTAAATTTTATTGTAAAAGTTAGCGGAGGGGGTAAATCGTTCCAAATTTTTGATGCCGCATATTTAAAACCTCCTTTATAACCTGCAGTCCTATGTTTAGGTATAAATGTAGTATTTCTTGTTTTAGATCTAGTATTAATATTGTGAATGTTCTTAAAGCAATCAAATTTATTATACAAATATTCAGGTTTTTTACTCAAAACAATATTACGTAAGCATAATTTTCGACTAGTTTTGTGAAATAAGTCTAAGATGTGCCCACCGGTATTTTTACTAGCAATGCTTTACTAATTTACTGATAGACAAGACAAGATAGCTTTAAACATTACTAAAATGTGAATACGTTAACATTTCAGAGTACTGCTGATGTCTTTAACACTCGCGATCCACGCCGGCTGCATACACGACATGCTGTATCTATATAACCCTCGTTTTGTGGAGAAGGTAACCGAAGCGGTTCATATTTACTTACTCGTGCCGACATTTTAAATTTTATTTTATTTTATTCTATTGTAAAAATCACTGATACAATAAAAATACAAAAGCACCTTAATTCTAGATAACATTTTAAATCCCATACCCTATTACATTAGTGCACAATTTACACAGTTAAAAACTTTTATTATGAATGAAGATGAACAGAATACAGATTACATAAATTATATCTTTTACAAACATTTTTTTTTTGTCCATTTTAAGTTTAATTTAAACAAAAATATAATAAATAACCCTAACGAGTATCCCTACTAAAAACCCCAGTAAAAACCCTTAATAAGAATTTGAGATTATTAGCCATCTAACTGTGTAATGAGACTTTTGAATTCTGTTAGACTATTGAAAAATATGTCATATTGAGCATGACTTTCATTATAGCGCCTACACATTCTATTAATCGGTCTATTCTCTGACACGTTATTATTACAAGTTGCCACAATAAACAACTGTTGATGTCTTACGGAGCGAGTGGGCGCCTTAATATTGAGTTTGCTCAGTAACTCGCCTCCGAGTATTCCATTTGAATTTGAAATGTTTATAAATACGACACAAACTCGAATACACGACACTATTTATTCCAAATACACCACTATTAAATATTTACTTGTTGGGGGTCTGCTCTAGTGCTTCAGATAATGATGATGATTATAACAATTCAGAACGGTCTAGAGTGGTCGTAGATTTTTACTACGGTTTAAAAGTACACACGTAGGTGGCGTGGTGCATGGTGGCATTTTCTAATAATCGCTGCCTTGTTGATAACCACTCTCAAGTTTGATAACATGTCGTCAAATATCAATTAGGTGTGTTTCCGGAAGGCTTGAGAATCGATACTTCCAGGCTCGGTGTGCTTACCATCCTGGAGCACACCGATGTGTAAACGGGTCGCCAGTCCGTTCCGCCGAGCGAAAGCGGCGACGTCCGCGTAACATACTAATCGACCGCGACGATAGCATCACGCGCGAGAATAGGCTCTTTCCTCATGTTCCTCGTAAATATGCGTGTCAGCGCCCACGCCCGCGTTACCGCCGTTCTCGCCGTCGCGGACGAGCGGCTAATTTTGCTTCCGCACACTTTTCGGGTCCCCCTCAGGCGGCGGCCCAAGACGTGCTTCGTTCCCCAACTGGGGAGGCTCTTGAAGTCGCCGCCAGCGCGATACAGTAACACTGCCCATGCATTGAGAATTACACGCACAACACTGCACACACACTCCTGCATATAACACGCAGGTACATAGGTCCTGTAAGGAACCTTTCTTTTTTTTTATGTTAAATAAAAAAATGTAGGGATTAGCCAGGATAAAAATTCCGGGGGAGTTTTCACACTCAGGTAGCGGCCAAGCCGAGGTTCGAACCCTTGTGCTAGTTACCCTTTTACGGCTGAGTGCCTTCAGCACTTGCCCTCAAAGTTCGGTGAAGCTGTAAAGGTCCTTCCGGTCAACAGCATTAGCTAGCTCTTCTTTAGAGGGCGCCTCAATATGTAACCGTAATGTATTTTCAGATGAGTCACCATCCGATAATGACGTTGTTCTTCAACGGTACATCGATCGTACAGATATTCATCGTCATCTCCAACTTCCTGCTCGCGTACAACATCCTCCTACACTCGAAGGGGCATAATGTCGGTCTCAAATACTTTCCAGTTTGCATGCTCAAGAGAATTGCGAGGTGACATGTCACTTGTAACGTATTCCACATTATAAGATAAAATAGCATTATTCTATAATCTCCACGTACAAAAAAGTTATATCCATCGACCCTTTCGCATTTTTTTTTTATTTACACTTATGTTAATTTTCTCCCGGTAAAACCGTTGCAAAAATTAAAATTGATCACCGCATGCAATTAACAGTGCATTGGATCAGATTTAATTCATAATTTTTATGAGTTTTAATTTTTTTTATGCAGAACACTAATTATTTCAGAAAAATTAATTTACGCGGAGTAACTCCAGCTATCTACTAGAAATCAAAACCCCATCAAAATCGTTTCAACCGTTCCAGAGATTACGCGGAACAAACAGATAGACCAGACGGATATTTTTTTTTTCTTGATTATGTTACGTAGATAGATTCAAAAGTATTTAATAAAAATTTGTGTTGTTGATATTAAAAACAGTCACTTCAATTTTATTTATTAATATACATTACATACATAATATACATACATGCAAAGTATCATATTTCATGCAAGAAAATATAGTTGGGTCCCCAAGGGTCTCAAGACGTAATTACGTTAATTCTCACCTTGACAATAAATTCCAGCTCCGTACGGTTTCAAAATATCAGTCAGCGCATTTTAATAGTTATGACATTGATTCGATGATACAATCTTTAATTCATCCAATTTGTTGTTCAAATTTTGATGTTACATTTTAAACATCAATAAGAGACAAAAAACCATTTATTACAGAAAAAACTTCCCGAAGAAAATAAGGGTACAAATATTTATTTATTTATATGGAAAACCTACAGCAATAAAACGATATAGCACTAAGAACATACAATAATTAGCCAATTACAGAGTTTCACGAATAGATTATATAAGTACCTGATTAGAAGGTTACCCTTTTTGCCTTTTAGTTTTAAAATGGTGAAATAAATGTGCTAGGTGTATTGAAATTTTGAATTTATGTAATTTAAATAACTTGTTTCAGGATATTCCCAGTGTACATGCTGGTGGTGGGATACGCCGCGACGTGGTGGCCCCACGCCCGTGGAGGCCCACTGTGGCCGACCACCGTCGAGGCCGAGAGCGCTATCTGCAGGCGCAAGTTCTGGGCACAGGCCCTCTTTATTAACAATCTGGTCGAGCCTGAGAGCCATTGCCTCGTACAGACATGGTCAGTAAGACTTTATGACATTCTCCAATGTTGTCAACACATCAGTAATACTGGAGTTGTCAACAGGCGACGGTACCCATCTACCATTTATTGATTCTCGATTGTGTCATACAAATCTTAATAAAAAGTGGATGCAGAGGGTTTCGTTGCGAAGAACTCGTTTTCTGCTATCAGCAAATGTATATCCCAGAGCTACCTTGAGACTTTACCCTGTGAGTAGATGTGGTTGTCCGGAATGGCGATGCCGACTCGAGATACTATTCACATCTACTGGCGCTTTCCGTCATTCTTAGACTGCATTTAACATCAGATGGTGCACATTTTGACGAGCTTGTTTCGTATTTATTTATTTGTTTCTCTTTACAAAAAAAATGTATATGTTATGAACGATAAAAAGCTACTGAAGTTGAAAATAGTACCATCTCCTGCTTCCGGAACATATACTATATTTCTATCATCGTAAGTTAATACAGCCACTATAAGTTCAATATTGTTTGTCAGAACGTAAAAGCCGTATAGTTTTGAAGTTTGTTTACAAATATATCATTGGTGGAATCCGTCAGGTTCCTGGCAGTTGACATGCAGCTTTACGTGGTCAGCGTAATCCTGACGCTGTCGATAATCCAGTTCCGGCTTCCAGCGCGGCGCATTCTCGGCGCGTTGGTTCTGGCTTCATGTTTGCTAAATTCGGGACTCGCTTATGCTTTCGACTGGCAAGCGCTCGTATACTTCGTTAGTCCTGAGTGAGTAACATACTCTGAAGTTGAACTGCAGCCAATTTTTTGGGACTTATTGAAATGTTGTTTTCCAGTATACGTTAATTTTGATAAAATAAAATGATATAAAATCATTATGTATTGGAAGCGATAAGATTATCCTTGGATATTATAAAATGCATATAAAAAAACTCTGCCTCGGTGGCGCAGTTGCATTACTGCCGTTCTGAGGTCTCGGGTTCGATCCCCGGGTTGGGTCAAGTGCTATTGGGTTTTTTTCTACTCATTATCATCCTGGAGTTTAGGATTTGTGCCCGATATGGCGACAGGCTCGCCCCCTGTCACATCTGGGACGGAACTAAGCTCGGCGAAATGTGGGTGGTGTAGTTCGCTATTTCACCTCTGCCTAACTCTTTGGGGATAGTAGGCGTGAGCTTATGTTATATGTTAAATAAGCTCTATTATTCAATCTGTTAAGTTAAACTAGTTGTGCCTGTGGAATTTATTCACTTTGGGGTAAACTAAAAAAAAAACAAACCCTATAAGTTACTCCGGGATATAGGCTACTTCTTCCATAACTAAGACCTTAAATACAAAGTTCCAAAATCAAATTTGTGGGGTTAGTTTTCAGTTTTTTTTTTTTTATTCCATACCGAATTTCAACAGAATCCATCGCGTAGATATCTAGTAGATTTTACGTGATGCACGCATGTATAGACAAACAAAAATTCTGAGTAATTTTTCTCAAGTATATTCTATTACAAAGTTTTCGATTCTTAACTGTTTTATTACAAGTAATAATAATAGCAAATTTATTAGCAAATTTCTTTCCTCTTTTAAGTATAGATTTTGAGGATTGATACAGATCCCCAGAACAGTTTTTAATATTGATGCGAGTACAGGTAATGGAAGTTGTTGATTATACTTCTAAATAATATTATATGTTATGGTTATGTATGTCCAAGTGAAGTAGTAATTAAAATAAGACGTGAGAATATAATTTCCTTGGAGCCTGTTTTTATGTTTAATATGGTGGTTATTCAGATCCCTTCGAAACATGTACTAT
This sequence comes from Samia ricini, assembly GCA_014132275.2. Classification (NCBI taxonomy): domain Eukaryota; kingdom Metazoa; phylum Arthropoda; class Insecta; order Lepidoptera; family Saturniidae; genus Samia; species Samia ricini. The sequence goes on from AP028168.1 coordinate 30,268,553, forward strand.
GGTGTACCGTCATTCGCACGTCTCTACATGTCTCCGTGGGGCAGCTTGCCGGCTTGCTTCATCGGCTTGTTTCTGGCACATCTACACTACGAACTCCCAAGAGAAAGGTTTCAAAATTTCTGCACACAAGGTATTTTAAGAGATTTATATTTTAAGAGTCTATTTGATCTATTTTGGAGTCAGATTTTATAGTGGTATATACAATATTCTGTAGGAATATTATAACTGTTTGACCAGAACACTTTCGGTGTATTTTGATGGGATGCTCTATCGTTCATCCCTTTAAGGTTGAATCCGATTATTTCACTTTGGTAATGTTAAAAGAACTGCAGCTCAACCATGCGCGATCAGATAAATATTAAAATGGTTGGTGATGTGAGGAGCGAAACTAAGGACCGATGAATATAACTTTCAATAGCTAATAGCTCGCCAATTCTGGGGCTTTCTACACCTTGTTCAATTGTTTAGAATGACCAGATAATTGCGCTCGGTTTAACAGAATCGACCTACCTGGTGTACCGTGGTCTCTGCGTTGCCTTGGTGCCGTCTTCTTGTTGCCACTATTAGGAGTATTATTGTAAGGTGTGTTATTGTTTAAATTGAAAATATGAAGCACACACGTTTCCTATCATAATTATTTAGAGATAACGAAATTACTAGTGAGGAGCAAGTAAAAAAATATCCGTAGGGTCCGTATTTGTAGCGAAATACCAGCATGCGCGGAGTCAATGAAAACAACCGGTACAGATATTATAAAGTATTGCCTGGAGAATGGCTATAGTTATTACGGAAGGGTTCTTGTTTGTCGACAGTGGTATAAGATACCGTACTACCTTTCGATTCCGCTGATCAACGTGTGGTTGGCGGCGGGGCACTGGGCGTGCGACTACACCTCGCCCGAGTTCGTCGCGCTCTACGTGGCTCTCGAGAGACCTATTATCAGCGGCCTGTGCGCCATCGGCCTCTTCGGAATGTTCAACGGACTCGACCGTAAGACCACATAGTGTATACAATACTTTTGAGAACAAATATGAAAATGTATAGTCTTAATTCCCTATAAAAGATCGACAGAACAGAATTACACGATGGACGTTACTTAAGAGATGTGTATGTTCTCTTGTCGTTCGTAGAAAAAGAAAGCCACTGTGCAGTATGTATGAATTCAGTAGATTGTATCTATCGTTTTATGTTACACATCGTCTTTGATTGTAACATCGAAAGCTCACATTCTGGACCAACTATAGTAATAATACAAGTCTGATAAGTCTGATGCTCTTGCAGATTTACTGAAGGGTTACTTCAGTTGGCGAGGGTGGCTTGCGATGGGTCGCATGTCCCTCTCCGCTATGATGATACATTGGTGTTTGAATATGACAATAGCGGCGTCGAGACCTCAACTCATCACCACATCAGTACTTGATGTTGTAAGTATATCTTTAATAATTTTACTTGTCCTACATTAAGTAATTTCAGCAAAACATATTTTCTTCTTCCACTCTCATCTATCAGCATTTAATCCTTTTATACACCTGTCATTCTTCACACAATGCTTCCATCCTTCGGTTTATCTTTTATCTTTAATTCATCTACCTTTATAATTAGCACTCTTCTCGTGAAACGAGTTTCATTTCTCCTCGTGACATGTTCATACCACGTTAACTCATTACTCCTTCACTTTTCTGTCACTGGAGCTACTTAGGAACTTCCTCTGAAATAGTCATTTCTAATGTTTAGCGGCTGACTGCCAACTTTACAACAGTAGCTAACTGACAGCATTGCCGAAAGCGCAGATTGAACGTAGAAATACATTTATTTATTTATTTATTATACCAACAAAGTGAACATCGACATAATTTATCAGTTACATTGGCATTACAGGCGCGCTAGATGCCACCTCAATTATAGGCACAAATAACAAGCTCAAAACATCAGCTCATGTAAACAATTTTTTATATAAATTATATGGTAAAAAAAGAAATTACATAACAAAAAAAAATAATAGTAGGTATAGTGCTACAAGTTACGTCATGCATATAATAATTGAGTAAATAAATCAGCAATAAAATAAAATAAAAAATACAACATCGAGAGCAAAACAGTAAACATATATAATAATTAACAGTAAGGAGCGATTAAGTCATAGCTGCTATTTTCAATTTAAGATTTAACTTAAAACTATGAAGACTATTTGAAAATGTATGTCATGTCTCTTTAAGTGTCGTCATGCTCACTTCTAATTTATTGTAAATTCATGGTGTTAGAGCATTTTCTAATTACTGCTTGGATGGCTGCCCCCAAATTTAAAAATAGTTGATCATGCCCTCATTGATGCATTCCAGTAGTAACGGTAACCAGTATCTCTGGGTGAGTGTCACCATCTATAATTACATCGACAGTTAACATTAAAAATGCTAAACCTGTACACAAATTTAAAAATCGAATGATAACAGGTATACAACATGGTTTATATTTATGTATTTGACAGACCACAGATTTCCTGGCGACTGGCGTATGGACATATCTAATAGCCATACCTCTCACGTTGCTGGTGGAAATGCCCGTCCATAGGTTTGTCTCCGCGTTCCTCTACTAAACGCTCTGGTGAACAAGAATCCTCGAGGATCTGACTGTGGAGACTTTCAAGTGGTAATCGCCATTCAAAAATTACTTCTAAATGTGATACTCATTTAAGAAGATATTACAAGGATTCGGACATTATATTGGCATGTGTATTTATAAAGAAAAAAGTTATGGGTAGGTAGGTCGTGACGTCACTATATACCCTGTGGTCAGCGAGAAGCAATTTAGAATATTGTTCTGTAGTGTGCTGTCCATATCATTACCAAAATCATGCAGAGAGAATTGAAGCCATTTAAAGAATTTGCCTGCGCAATCTGGTATATAATGTTTCAATAAAATATAAATTAACTTCATAAAATGACAGCTTAAAACGTTTTGAATTGAGCACATTGTCATCTAGGCGTAAGTTTAACAGTTATTCTATGATATACCAAATATTAAATACTAAATGGACTACTAGCGAATTGTTGAGCCAATTTTCTCTAAAGACAGGCAGCAATAGAACACATAATATTTCACGTGCCACATTGCTCTAATAACGTATCTTATTATAGCCCGATTTTACGCCGATTTTATTTGTAGAGGGAACAATGAAATCAATAAAGACATAGATATGTTACACGATAATTTAAATACTTGCCTAAACATGATTGTAAGTATTCTATAATTTAATATTATGTCGATATAATCGAATATGTAGGATTTTTTTTGTTATAAATTCACTTAATTTTTTAAAATAAGTTATTTGATGTTATTGTTATAAATTAGTATAATATGTAAATGTTGCGCATTGCTCTAATAGCAAATTTAATCACTGTACATTTAAATATCTACATTACTAGTATAAGCATGTATAAGTTTAATTTGTTCTCTTTAGCAGCGTCTAAATAAATAAAAAAATATATTTTATTTTCTATTTTTAAGGAGGTTTGCGCATGTAACAAGTATTACAGCAACTAGCTGTTTACATAAATCACAATAGAACTGCGCACACGTAGCAACTAGAGTTGCGAGTTCCGGTTATAGACAACAGTTTTAATTTGCTGCAATCAATGACTATTTCAAATTGCCGCAACTATCAATTGTCAAAATTGTATCGGTTGTGTAAAGTTTTTCTGGTTTCCTAAACCAGCAATTGCATCTCGTAGAAGAATTCCTCGCCCTCTCTGTCCCGGTTGGCTCCCGCAACGCCGCGCTGTTCAACGTATCGCTGCGACTACACGTTTAACTTTAAATTCTTAAACTTGAAGTGTAATAATAGTAAGAACTGCATTTTTATTGAAGTACAATAATTATAATAAATTTTACATAAAGAAAATACATTCTTTGACAATCTGGCAGGAAAAGCTTTAACTGGCCATTAATAACTTCACCACGTCACTAGCTTATCATTTTATGAAGCACAGTTCGTTAAGTTGCTTACAACTGCCTTTTTGTTAACACTAAAGAGCTAAACTGTTCGATGCTTTTATGGGAAAATTTCCAGAAGAGACACTTGCTCACTACCAACGATCTTTGTCTTTCATTCGTCTATAATGGTTTGGACCTCTTCAAGTTACCGTAGGTCAAAGACATGAAAAACGGTACGTGATATACTTTGCTACGAACGGCTTGGTCATGAGAACCGTACACCTGGAGGTAATCTTACTACAGATCCTGCAATGATGATTCTGAGAAGATTTATTGCTCGACGAAGACCACCACATTAAATTTTTCCTATAACCTTAACTTCCTTCTTCGACTTAATGCAGAGCTCAAAAAATTTACGAGGAACAAGTGTAAATGCGAGTGAAATCATACAGTAGAAGTTATTCCACCCGCTGCTTCTTTTGCTGGTGGGACTTTGGAGAGCTTAGTATGTACTATAAAGTACACTATTAATTATATCAAAAGTCACTTGACATAGGAATGGATAACAGCGTCCATTTAAGGGTAACTTTTAAAAGGCTCATGTACTTGTTATCTTTGGTTAGTTTGGTAACTCGAGGAGCCAATGTGAGTCATTATCCTCGAGGCGAGAGTCCGTTATTATTTGTCAAGTGCGGCTTCTCTCCAGTCAGCGAATCAGCTCGGGCAGATCTATCTCGAGGGCGAGGTTAGCCCGGTGGACTAACCCGCATGACTCATAGGTGGTACGAGTGATAGGTTCGAACCTACAGGGTAAAACATTTTCTGGGCCATTGCACGACGAGGCCCGGTGGGTTTGCTGCAGGGGGCGACGCGGTGCTTGCGAAAGCTACCCCGTGTCGCCCCCATCCCAAATGCAGCGGACGGCCCCGGGGGGTTTTAGTGGGTATTTCCGGGCGCTTCACGCCCGGGTGAGTCCCACACTGGCACGGAACTCGTCACTCCGTGCCCCCTTACCTATTGTATTGGGGGTCTTCGGTCTCACTAATACAATAGGTAAGGGTAGTGCGTAAATGCATTTCAACCCGTCAAAAAAAAAGGGCAGATCTATCTCTATACTAATGTGGTGGTGCCTCCGCAATTGCTATAAACGCCCAGATCAGTAGCCGTCAATAACATAAAATTTGAATTTTTTAACATCACAACTCCAATTTTTACGTAATTTGGTTGCGAGTTGGTAAACGTATTTTTATCGTTACATTAAAATACCTTCCTTAGTTATTAATATAATTAATTACTATAAAAAAATATTGTATATTTTTGTATAATAAAACATATGAATATCATATTCACAGAATATATAAACTAGGTAATAATATATAAAAAGATAATTACTGTTACTAACTAAGAGAAAAAAATATATTTCCGTGAGTCCACTGACGCGTTTAGAAAATATAATGATGCCACGTGATTATAATCCTGGTTCATCGTACAGAACCATTGACTATACCCGTGAGCGAGTACAATTAAAAAACAAAGTAAAAGAAGGTAATATTAGAACTGCAGGTTCCTGAAGCGAAGTGAGTCTCGCCCGCCTTTCACAGATCCTACACTCTAAGTTTTTCATTGCCATATTATATACGAAGCATTAAAAGCGCATAGTCTCTGGATCACTACGGTTTTTATACTGTATAGGCCTACTGCTTTAGCCACAATCTCACCTGATGTTAAGCTATGTACTATTCTTTTTTTCAAATTAACTAACTAAGGGCCAATTTTTTGATCCGTAGTCAACTCGAGAAATGGTCAGATTTGTAACAAATGGTTAAAATAATGCCCTGATGCGTTTTTTGAAACATAGTTAAGCTAACCATTTGTCAAAAATGTGACTATTTGTTACAAAATTTAACCATTCAACTCAGTCGGGTTAGCAAGATGGCGGACGGTTAACTCCAGTGCGAACAGCTGTTTCATTGCTTTCGTGTAACATTTGAAGTAGATAATTTGAAGTTTCATTATGTAACATTAATTTATATAAAATAATTTGTTAAATAATTACAACGTATTAATAAATTGCTATTTATTATCTTTTTCGTAATATATTTGTTTATGAATTTTGTTTTTCATAAGAATTCAGTATTCCATTATGTATAGTATATCAAGTTCGTACAAATATTTATTTGGCTTGTAAAATATATTAAATCCAAGAATTAAATTATAAAATCAAAGAATATTTTAGACAAGACGAAATAAAAAAAAGGTAATAATTCATTACAAAACTATCACAAGAAATAATAATGGACACAGATGTTCGAGAGTAGCTCGACCCTTTGTTTTTTGTAATGTTTATTCGACAACTCGAATTATGGACCATGACACATTTTACTCGGAATGATCATACAAAAAAAATACCGGAATCAAAAGTATTCTATTATACAGTTCATTTTACTGGCAACATAAATAACTATTGCTAAATTTAACCATAGTAGATTTTGTCATCAAAAAACGCATTGTGATTATAACAATTGGTTTGTGTAATTGTAATAGTAAATTTGACAAATGGGTATAGTAACTTTGACTACGGATCAAAAAATTGGCTCTAAGTCCTGTTGACCGGAAGGACCTTAACAGCTTCATCGATTTTCAGAGGCGAGCGCTTAGGGCGTTGTCACGAGAGTGGTAGCCAGCACGACGTCACCAAAGCGGTGCGGATCTCGATTGGGCTGCGCTACCTGAAATGTACATTTCACGGGATTTGCCCCGCGCTTAACGTATTTAAAGAAAATTACCGATCTCAAAGTTTCTTACAAAACCCATTTACCTACGTGTAATGTGGAGAAGCCTCCACAGATGGGCATCGAAACACGTCCTGAGCCGCTGCCGGGAGGTTCCCCGGGGTGTAATGACCCAAGATAATAAGTATGCTAAGCTTAGAGATACTAGATCTTAAGCGATGATGCTGGAAAATCATTGTCACTGGTCTTGACCAAGCACCAGTCTTGACTTGTACAAGCACGTTACCTTCATTTTTTATGTACTTGGGTCTCCAAAGTAAAATATCATGTCTCTACATTAATAACTTCAATTTTGAACTATTTTTTTTCTATTTTAATTCGATGAATCTTGGTGCGTATTTTTCCCAGAATTCTAACTTTATTGGGAGTAGCTGCAGCAACGACAGCTATCTTCATGATTATAATAACGGTTTTATCTAAAATATCTGCCATAAACAAAATAAATAAAATAAATATTAGCAGGTAACAATAATTCATAATATAATGATTGCACAGATAGCGAGAAGTAGCATATTAATTTGAAATATGGCAAGTATTGTCCGGTGTAAGTCCGGTTTATTTTCCCCTCCCGCCTCTACTGCTTTTTTCTTACAACTTCTTGGATGTAATTATCGTACTTGTACTAAATCCCTAATATAAAATGTATACTAAAAAAATAAAACATTTTTGTCAAATTATACGGAGTTCAAATATAAAGGTATGGCAACTCGATTTAACTAGCTTGTCATGTCAACACACAAGACCGTCCTCCATTTAATGGAATAATCGAAGATTAGTTTGTCTTTTCTTTTTCACAAAAAGCACGAACCTTCAATACAATTTCTTAAGTATTACTTTTAAACGTCTGTAGCATGCTTACAGCAATAAAACCCCCCAATTTCTACTCTAAAATCACAGCGCTTGGATTTGACAGAATCGATTGACTTTCCAATGATAGTCTGTAATGCCAACATAAAGGAAAGGGACTCAAAATAACAAATAACAAGTTATCACTATAACGTACTATATATAGTACGTAAATTTAGGGATTATGTGAAAAATATTGTGTTATTTTATAATAAATAATATATTAAAAAAGTAAATACGGCAAATCGTACCTTTCTACGAATTAGTTGTAAAAGATACGTGAAAAAATAAACATTATTTTAAAATCATATATCAACTACCCGTCTTTAAACTGTGATGGAAAGAAATATATTGTAAGTAAGTGAATAAAATGTAGGTAATGTTTAAAAGCCACGAAATACGATTTGGTCCGCTGCACGCTCGGCCGCCGGACCGAAACACGAATCCGTCATCGCAAAACCTCGTCATCGTCACGATCGACGCAAGCTAAAGAAGAAACCAGATAATTCAACAAGAAACACCAAAAGTCATCAAGACTGACCGGTCCTTGGACCGACACTTATTCAGGCGTCGCGAGAATATCATTCAAAAGGACAATACAAAGTCCACCTTCACAAGGAGGCTGAGAAGATTACGACGACTCAAACATCGGTGTAACAAAACTCCTATTAAACGGTTACACGCTCCCTTATTGATATTATTTTTTATTTAATTCTATTTATTCTCCTAGATAGGAAATATTCTATTTTTATTTTCATATATTGGATAAGTGATTATAACTAAATTCAGTTGAAAAGTTCCATGCCTCATTCATAAATATAAACATCTGATATGATAGTTTTTTTTTTTTATTTACGTCTTAAAACAGTACTACTCTTAGAGAATATGAACTAAATCACAACATGCATGTACAATATTATCTTCACATTATTAAAATCATTTAAGGTTTTATTTATTGCTCACTTTATCCGTTTTACAGCAGCTATTTATTTATTTTAGTTCTTTGGACTAATTTCTAAGCCGCTATACGGAAAATATAGAATGTACACCAACTACTTTTGTTATTATCTTTACAAATCACAACAAGACATATAATATTTATGGACCCATTTTAAAATACAAACAAATTATAGGAAACAATAATTTGTTGTGATAGGAAACAATAATGTTTGATAGAAAATCCTAACTAGTTGTCAATTTCTGGCGCGGCATACGCCACGTACGTAACGTTACGTAAATAGAGGAGAAGGTGAGAAAAGTAAGAGTTTTCATATGACACTGGAAATTACAGTCTTTTTGCGATAAAAGCGCCATATCGCATCGCACTTTGTATTTAGATCAGCAACAGACTTTCCGGCTTAATTTCATCAGCTAAACATGTGATTACAAAAACTTTTTTTACAAAAACATTTTACGTACAAAATTGTCTATTTGCGCGCATATTAAAATCAACCAAATTCTAAACAGTAAAATACTAAATAATGTTCATAGATTAATTAGTAGAGTATCATATTCAGTAGTAGAGTAGAGTAGAACCTTCACCAAGGGCAGGCCTGTTCATAACAGAAGCCTGTATTAAAAACACAAAACTTGTAAAACGTAATTATTACATATTCTAGACACTTATAGATGTAAACAATTGTAAATGTGTCTTTTCATTTCCGAATTTTATGAGTTTTTCACACATTACACATTGAATAACGCCGTGAGCTTAATATGAAAGAAAAGTTAATAAGAAAATGCTTTTCAGTTTTATGCAAAAACAATAAATTGTCGCCACGTCTCACGAATTTACAAGTAAAACATCACGTGATTAATGGATTGGCCCTGTGACATTAAGCGTACGAGGAAACCGAGGGAAGCGAAGGGAACCAACAGGTGGTTCGTTAGCAATCGCCTGATTGGTTCACGGAATGGCAACTAGCACCTCGCGGCGCTAGTTGATCGGAGCGAAGCCGGGGGGGTGCTCAGGTATAGCCCGCCCCCCAGTTCCTGCGCGTTCACAGCTTTTCACGAGCCACCATGTCGTCGTCCTCCAGCGACGACGGAAAAGGCCCTTATCAGGGCCAAAGAAGCAAGAGAAGAGGGAAGAAGAAGCCAGCACCATCGGCGCGAACAACGTCACGCCAAGACATCTCAACTAAAGATGACACCGCAACGACCTCAAGCCTGCCCACGGACTCCGACGAAGCCGTTATTAACAAGACGCCCTACAGCCTGTCCAAGGATAACGTACTGCAGTACGACCGATACCTGCGGGGGGAGGCAATCCCCCCCCGCCCTCCAAGCAGCGCCGCCGTCCGCAGCCGACAAGTGCTGCCACCTGCGGGGGTTGAGGCAAGAATTATCTTGCCTCCCCCCGCATCGATGAACGCTGACACGCGCGGCAGCCGCTACGAGCTGCCTTCTGCGGGGGTTGAGGCAAGAACTATCTTGCCTCCCCCCGCACCGACACGTGCAACATCGCGCGGCACCCTGGAGCCGCCATCTGCGGGGGTTGAGGCGAGAAATATCTTGCCTCCCCCCGTACCATTCAGCAGCGCTACCGGTAGCCGCAAAGTGCTGCCATCTGCGGGGGTCGAGGCGAGAACCATCTTGCCTCCCCCCGCACCACCACCGAGCAGCGCCATCGGCAGCCAGCAAGTGCTGCCATCTGCGGGGGTTGAGGCAAGAACTATCTTGCCTCCCCCCGCCCCTCTTGCCACCTTCCCACGCGATCCGCGTTCGAGACCGCCAGCAGAGTCCCTATCCATCCCAGCTGCAAGCAGTGCGTGCGCGCAGCTGACGTCCGACCGCGCGGGACCCTCACCACCCGCCCCGGCTGCCGAGAGACGGCAGCCGTCACCCGCAGCGTCCTCAACCACCATCCAGGAGAGAGACACCGTTGTGCTCGCCCAGTTGGTCGAGACGGGTCTCCTCTCCTTGGGGATGCTGCGGTGGATGGCGTTGTACCTCCGTGTCTCGGAGGCCGAGACGGAGGGACGCACCCCCTGCGCGGAGGACGTCGCAGCGCTGCACATGGCAGCAGCTGGGGTCACCGCACCCCCCCCCATCCCCGCGACAGTGCTCGACCGTAGTCCGGTCGGCCGCGGACGTAGGAGGAAGAGGAGTGAGGGGGAGGAGGAGGACGAACTGCGAGTGGGTAGGAGGACGCGCTCACTATCGTCCCCCACCCCCCCGCTTCACCCGGCGAAAAGGCTGCTAACCGCATGGGCAGCTGCGGAGCGGATGCTGGCCGCGAGGCACACTGGCTCGACCGTCCCAGCCGGGACCGGAGAGCCAGTACCTCCATCCTCAGCGGCCGCTCCGCTCCCTCAGCGCCAACGCCACCGATCATCGTGGCAGCCACCTGCGGCGCAACCGCAGCCACCTGCGGCCCACCGGCCGACTGACCCGGCCGAAACCGGAACTGCGCGTGCGACGCCGACCGTACGGCCCGGACCTAGCAGCGCGATGCCCGCGCGCAGCATGCCCGGGCCGGCTCCACGGGCGGCACAGCGCACTCCCGCACCGGCACCAGCCGTTCCAGCACCACGAACATTCGCGGTGGCGGTCGGAGGACAGCGTCAACCGACGCCAGGGACGTCGGCACCTCCGACCGCCCAACGCCAGCAGCAGCAACAGCAGCAACAGCAGCCACAGCCGGACGCACCGAAGGGGCCTTCAGCCCCCAACGTTAAGCAGGCACCGGCACCCAAATATCCTCCACTGATAGTGGAGCGTCTGCCAGATTGGCAAAGACACTTCAAGCTGCTGACCCAACAGCTCGGCAGAGCACCGAACGCGCGCCCCTTTGGGACAGGGGTGAAGTTCGTGCCGGAGAGTGTAGAAGAGTACCGTACGGTACAACGCTACCTCACCAAGGCGGAGTGCGAGGAAGGGGTAGCCTGGTTCTCGTACTCGTTGCCTGCCGAGCGAAGCCTCAAGGTGGCTCTGAGGGGATTACCCTCAGACACGGACCCCGCTGACATCGTTGCCGCCTTACAGGAGCGAGGCTTCGAACCCGAGTTCGTTAAGAACATAATGGCGCGTGGAGGTCGCCCGGGTTCCGTCTTTCACGTCGTCCTGAAGCGGACACCGACATCTCCGGACATCTACGCAGTAAATGAATTACTGTGCATGAGGGGGATCAAAATAGAAGCCTGGCGCGGTAAGACTGGTCCCGCCCAGTGCCATAGATGCCAACAATTCCGGCACAGCTCGATGCAGTGTCATAGAACACTCGCTTGTGTCCGGTGTGGAGAACCACACGCTGCACGTGACTGTGGTCGCTCAGTTGAAGAGCCACCGACCTGCGCCAAACTGCGGAGGACCCCACCCTGCCAATTATAGGCAGTGTCCGGTCTTCCGTAGGGAAGCCAGGTACCGGACGGCTGGCGTTATTACGCGCACTGGCGACCACATCTCAGGACGCGCGACGAAAGGGTCAGCACTACCTCCGCGGACAACAGTAGGGGAGACGGCGTCAGCGTCGCTGATGGCGCCGGCCAATGAACCTACAAGCCGCGGTGCGACGACTGGTCCTGGGAGAAGACGCCGACGCCAGAATAAGAAACCCGCGGTTCAGGATCGTACCGCGGGTGCGTCGAGAGATAAACCTGCCCCTCTGGTACCTCCATCCCCCCCCCCCCCCCCCCCCCCCGGCTCAGCAGCTGGACACTTTGACTGCGACCCTCGGTGTCCTGCAGGAGATCTTGTCGGCCGTTAAGGAGGGTGAGAAAGGTCAGAAGGCCACCCTATTGGGATTACTGAAGCTCCTAAATCCCAATGCTTGAGTTAAGGGTGTGCCATTGGAATGCCCAGGCGCTCACGGGGAAGAGAAGGCTACTCATAGCCTTCCTCCGTGAGCAAAAGATTGACGTGATGCTGATATCGGAGACTTTCCTGCGTCAAGGCGAAGAGTTTCGGGTCCCTAACTACTTCGCATACAGGAAAGACGAGAGGAATCCGACGAGTGGCCGCCCGTACCGAGGACTTTTAGTCCTCGTCAAGAGGAATGTCGTACATCAGCCAATACCCTTTAAAGAGTACCAGTCACTCTACGCTCTGGGGGTATTGTTGCACGTCGATGGTCGGGACTTGAAGGCTTACGCCATATACCGACCAAATAACCAGCCCACACAGATGCTGGAAAGAGAACTTGAGGAATTAATGGCGGGAGGTACGCCAACGATCATGGCAGGAGATTTTAACGCGAAGCACACCTCCTGGAACTCCTCATGTAATACGCAACCTGGTCGACAACTCTTGAAGCTTGCTGAAGACTATAGCTTTGATATCCACGGCCCAGATGAGCCAACACATCATAGCCCGAGGTCGCAAGACGTTTTGGACATAACGTTAACGAAAGGGCGCTTGAATCCACCGAGGCAGACAGTACTGCCGGATCTACCCTCGGACCATAGACCTGTCCTTCTCGAAGTCTCCGAGTCACCTACGCGAGTATTACTTCCAGCATCACGTACGCGGATTGATTGGGCAATATTCGTGAAGGAACTAGAGAGCACCACACCGACGCGAAAGATGTCCACGCCGGAAGATGTGGAACGGATGACGGGTGAACTCACCCATTGCATCCGCAGCGCCCGAGAAAAATCTACTCGCACCATTCCGACGGAGTCGAGGCTCAAACCTCTTCCCCGGCGGATTCAGGATCTCATAAAAGAGAAACGAGCGCTGCGGAGGGAGTGGCAGAATACCCGTTGCCCCTTCACGAAGACTAGACTTAACTCGATGGTGACACGAGTTAAAATTGCCCTAGATGACCATGCAGCCGAAGCGTGGGAGAACCATATAGACGAGATTATCACGGACAGCTCGGTCCCCTCTCAGTACACCGTCTATGTAAGCAGCTATCGAGCACACCGGAGCCGGTCCGCCCCTTACTGGGCGAAGATGGCTTCCCACGCTTCACAGCAACTGATCGGGCGGAGATCTTTGCTACGTGTTTGGAAGAACAGTTCCCCCGAACGACGAAGCGGACCTTCAGCACGTCTTCAATGTAAACCGACACCTAGACAGATACTGGGCTGAGCCTGTAGTCGGCGGCAGCCCGGCAGACGCCCTGTTCTTCACCCCGGCCGAAGTAAATCGCGTGATCGGGAAACTGAAGCCCAGGAAGGCCCCCGGTGCGGATAACATTACCGTTGCAATGCTGCGTCACCTGCCGCTGAGATCACTCGCGGCGGTGACGCGGTTATTCAACGGTATTATCCGCTCGGGGCACTTCCCGAATGACTGGAAGCTCGGACTGGTCCGCATGTTACCGAAGCCCAGGAAGAACCTGCAAAGACCAGAAAACTACAGGCCAATCACTTTGCTCAGCACGCTGTCTAAGGTGTTCGAGAGGCTCGTGCTGGCCAAGATGCTGCCGCACATGAACCTGAGAGCCGAACAGTTCGGGTTTAGAGAGCATCACTCTACTGTTCTCCAACTCACGAGGGTCATTGACATAATAGATACCGCAAGAAGAAACAGACAATACGTCGCAGTTGTACTGCTGGACATGGAGAAGGCGTTTGACAAAGTATGGCACCAGGGGATGCTATACAAACTGTTAACGACCACCACGATCCCTAGGAAGATTCTCCATGTCCTGAAGTCTTTCCTGGAAGACCGCCGCGCCCAAGTAGTGGTCGAAGGCCAAGTGTCTCGGGAGTTCCCTATGAGAGCCGGAGTCCCGCAGGGTAGCTGCCTCTCTCCTAGCCTCTACGCTGTTTACACGAACGACCTACCAGTTCTCGGATGGACAGAGCTGGCGTTATTCGCGGATGACGCCGCATACTTCCACGTCGACAATACGCCACAAGACGCACAAATTGAGGTCCAAAAATTACTAGATACCCTTCCTGAATGGCTACGGAGATGGAGGCTGCGGGCCAACGTAGGGAAGACACAGGCACTCATGACTAGAGTGATGATGAGTAGATTACCACCTTGCTTGACGCTCCAGGGAAAGACTATACCGTGGAAGGATAAAGTTCAATACCTGGGAGTCACTATAGATCGAAACCTGACTTTTTCAAGTCATGTAGGAGATGTGATCGCGCGGACAAGAGCGGCGAGGAGAATGCTGCGTCCAGTGCTCACCTCAAGGCTACCCTTGAGAACGAGGCTTGGTTTATATAAAACCTATTTGAGGTCACGATTTTACCTATGCCGCCCCTGCATGGTTCAGTCGCTTATCGGAAACGAACAAGAGACGGCTTAGAGCCCAACAGAGCATCACGCTTCGCATGATCGCGGGGGCACCGCGATACGTTAGCAACCACGTACTTGCGCGTGACTTACGTGTAGAGAGCCTGGATGCGTTCATAAGCAGCCTTGCAACCAACATGTTCCGAAGAGCGGACACGTCGGCGCACGTTCACCTCCAGAACATCGCGCCGTTGCACGCCAGACCTCCCGACAGTCGGAGAGGAAGAGGTGATCGCTTGTCATTAATATATAGGCCTCAGGCGCGCGATCTCATACGCCGGTCCTCGCCTAGCTGAGTAGGTAGTTGAAGGAGGACCGTGTCTATGACCCGTATAGATCGGGTGCATCTCCCTGACCCCTCAGAGTCCGATCGACAGCAGGATTAGCTCCCAGAACTCAGAAGATTACTCCACGAGGGACGCACCTGTGTGCCTCACCCAGTTGACTTGTCCGTAGGCGCGGACAAAGGAGAGGCCACCGTCGAAGGGAATAGCCCTGATGCGGTTTCCCCGTGTCCCCTATTAGTTTGTAGTTTAGCTTTAAGCGTAGTACTGTGTAGTTTTTCTCTGGCCTTGTTTACTTTTTTTCTATTTTTATTTTGTATTTTTATTTTTTTATTTTATTATAAAATGTATTTTACCTGTGTAAACTGCATATGTAATAATTTTTTAAATAAAGAACCAAAAAAAAAAAAAAAAAAAAAAAAAAAGTTAGGGAAAACACACGGCACGTCGCTGCTAGACTGCTGAACAATAAGGAGCACGAGAAGAGTTGCTATATACGTGATTAATGGATGACCTCACAGATAGGCCCTTAGAGAAAGTCTTTGGCTACTTTTGATACGAAAGTAAAACTTGAAGGTGGTGAAATAAGAGATGCGGGTTTGTTTGGGGAATAAATTAGTTTCCAATTTAGGATCATAGAGAATCATAACATCTATACTTATGGTGAAAATTGTAATTTTATGGCCATCACGTTCGACTGATCTATTTGGTGATGGTGACTGTCGATAAATCAACATCAAGTAAGAATTGTGACCGTCGTCAGAGCAAATCAATTTATGGTGACGAATGTCGAACTAGCATTTACACTTGCATTTAGTGATTGTGACTAGCTTTTGAGTATACCAATTGACTGGAAGTAAGATCGTAATAACTAGATTTAAACCGGTTGACAGTCACGACCACCGAATGGTAGGGATCGATCTACTGTTACTATTATCCGAAGATATGATTAGAAGGGATCAGTAAGCTCGGGCTGTCCGTCTGTTACCTTTTTACACTTGAACCCCAAAACAGATTTCGACAAAAATGGAAACAAGATAGATTGCATACAGAAGAGGATAAGTTGCATGTTGTATTAATATCAAGCGAGCGAAGCCGCGGTCACAGCTAGTTACCAATAAAATTAATTTAAACAACATCGGGTAGAAAATCAACTGAGCCTAACATCAACGTTAAACTTTTTTATTGGGGTAAAAATATTTAATTAACAATTACAGGATATATAAACTAAGTGGGTGTGTAACGTTAATTATAACATAATTATAATTATATGAAACATAAGTTGAGGGTCGCACAACGCACCCGCTGGTCTCCTTGCCAAAAGCAAAGTTTTCATAACACCTTGAGCATTTTATATCTTTATGTTAACCGCGTGTAGTTTTCGTTTATAAATTTTAACATACAGAACGATAACCGCAATTCGAAGCTATACGCCGACGTACTTGCGTGTCAGTATAAAAAAAAATATATTTCATAATTAAACCATCTTGATAAAATTCAAAAGCTATTTCGAAACAGAATAAAATGTTTACAAAGACCTTTAAAAAATAAAGGTGTAATTAAAAATACGGGCGTTAATATTTTAATATAATTATTTAAATGTATGACATAATATGTTCAGTTTTAAACTTATAAACTTGTAATTTTAATGTTACAGTGTTTAAGATATTAAAGAAAGTGGTATATACATACAGATGGTGAAGATGTTTCTTTATTTGATCTTGCTTAATATTTTTCTAACTGCGGTGTCATCTTTCGAACTAACAGGTAAGATATTATCCTTGCATTGAAATAAAACCAATATTTCTCACCCTAGAGAACCAATGAAACTTATTTTGAGACTAATCTTGAGTGAAGTCGACAAAGAAAGAAAAATATCAGAGCTTTCAAACTAAACCGTTATATATTTAAAAGAAATACATCGTTGAATAATTGTGAAGGAACGAGATTATAATAAACAAGGGAAACCACAGGGCAAAGCTATATAAATGTATGAAAAACATAAGCTCAAACATAAATAGTAATTCATAAAATTAATTCTCTAGAAATGGGTTGCTCTAAGATAAAACTTTACAATAGGTTTTCATTGAATGGTTCTATAAGATACAAAATAAGTAAACAGCTGTGTACGTTTCATATATTCTTCACTGCGTAATATAGTTTTTAAATAATCATTGGAAAGTAATGTTTTGATGGTGCCGTTTAATGAATCGTACTTTGTTCACCATACTAACATCCGTGAACTTCACTCAATCTTCTTGACAGAGATTCACCGATCGACCGGTACTTCATACTTCCACTACTCCGGCTACCTACTTGAGGAGCACATTGTAGGGAAAGCCAGAGTATGTGTGTTTGGACGGTCGGACGTACAGGTGTCGCCGTTTGCGCTGCATGGAGAATTCCCTTCTCTATCCTTTGTGCATATGTAGACCTTGGCACTCAAAGCCATGCTATAGATCCCATAACTGGGATGAAGAGACTACTCGGATGTTTTACTGCCTAAGCCGGGCGATAGACGACGGTCAGGAGCAGTTTCCTACAGCGGAAGTGTTTCACGAACCCTGGTTGGTTTTTTCTGAGACTTACCATGCAGGGGCAAAGTGCTCATGCTTTCGCTTTAGCACATGACCTGACGCAATTTGTGGCCCAGCCCACCAGAATTCACGATAATCGGGGAACTTTCACACTCTAAAAAAATTTTGAGGAGGAACTGAGGAGCGAGTCAGCCGGGTATGATATAACAGTTGACGCTCTTTTGGGCACGTCGGGCCACTGCTTGGTTCTACCTCCATCTAGTACTAAAACTAATCGCAAAGCTTTACTCATCAGCAGACTGGGACGGAATACAGGAATATTTCGTATCCATCCCGTGGCCACAATCCTGTTTTCATGGGAAATATCGTATTGCTGGCGAGATTGGAGTCGCGATGGATTATTACATTCCTTCCTCCGAGATCTTCAGTAATCGTAGAGGACACCCATGGTACAATCGTGACTGCCAGTCTAGACTGCGCGTCCAGTGTTATCTCCGTTAAAGTACTCTTATGGATACCTGGTCCATAAACCTAACGTTGTAACCTCAATGTTGTGCAAGATTATGGAGCGGATTATAAATAACCCACACGTCTGACACCTAGAGAATCACTCTTTGATTAATGACCGACAATATGGCTTTCACCAGAATCGATCAACGGGTAAGCTTCTAGCGTACATACTGCACCTCTGGGGTGAAACAATTCATAAGCACGGCGAGGTCCGGGTAGTCCACTTCCACATTGACAAGGCTTTTGATAGGGTCTGGCATACTGGACTTCGCTCTAAACTACCGGCGTACGGACTTTCAAACATCTTATGCAAATAGATCGCTAGCTTTTTATATGAAGGCAGAATTCGTGTCCTCGATGTGTTCATGACTGTAAATGTTGGTGTTCCACAAGGCTCTATGCTCTCACCCATACTGTTCTTGCTGCATATCAATGATATGTTACCTCTAGGTCATATTCATTGTTATGCAGATGACAGCACCATCCATGGATTTTTTTTAGTAACACTACTTGCGGTCAGGAAGAAATAGAAAGTCAAAATAAAAAAAATATTTATTCAATTCGGGCCCTGAGAATGTGCTTATGAACGACAAAAAACTACCATCTGTTCGGAAAATACCCCAGTCGAGAAGAGCCGGCAAGAAGCTCGATCTGTTTTTTAAGTTAACTTTTTTTAAAGTTATTAAAATTGTATAGTTCATAAAAACAATAAACGGTTTTAGGGAAAGTACAAAAAGGGGTTTCACTTCCAGACATCACTATCGTTCACGTAATGATCCACCCTTAACACATAACCTTTAGATATTAAACACTGTTTGACATAATGCTTAAACTTATCGTCAGGTAAATCGGTAATGTGTTTTGGTATCATGTTGTAGAACTTGACACATTGCCTAAAAAGATTTTATTGGTGTTACTTCTGGTATTATAATTACGTCGGACTTTTGCTATATTAATCTATAAATTATTGCGGACGTAAATTAAATTATCAAAGATGTATTGGAAGGTTAATGTTAATTAGGTAGTTAGTTAGGTTTGTTAGGTATTATTTAGTTGCTTAACTTCGAATTATATTCTTTTCACCTTGAATATAAGTGAAGTTTCATCTGCAAATAAAACCATGTCAGCACATTTACTAACTATTAGCGATATATCATTAATGTATATCAGGAATATAAACGGTTCCGAATCGAGCCCTGCGGGACTCCTATTCGAAGTAATGATCCCGTGGAAGTAACCCCATTTACTTTATTTAGTTTTTGACAGCACTCTGTTAAATAAGACTCCTGAAAGGCGAGAGAGGAAAGAAGATGGAAGAAACTTCAGTGACAAGTTTCTCTTCAGTGACAAGCTTAACAATTCCTTGCACCACATATCTTCTTGGGGAGCAAGTAACTTGGTTGAGTTTAATGAAAAGAAAACTCATGTATCCGCGTTCACAAAAAAAATGCCCGTTATCCTCCTCCCTACTCTTTAGAGTGCCTCGCTGGTGTTGCAAGACAGCCACTATAACTTAGGTATGGATATTCGCAGTAACCTAAATTCTAGTGATTTCATCGGTGGTTATTTATCGGTAGTGTCATCTCCACAACATCCAGGAGACTAGGAGTCTTGAACAGGTTTCGACGGTTTTCGCTCGACCAGTTTTACCTTCTATATAAGGCACAAGTTTGGCCGTGTATGGAATACTATTCACATCTTTGGGATGTATCCTCTAAATACCTCTTTGATGCCCTGGATAGGTTACAGAGACGGGCTATCCGCATTGTAAATGATGCAGACGTTACTAAATTCAGCGAGCTGCTTCAGCTGCGCTGGGGCATTACCTCGTTAAGCGTGTTCTACTGTCTGTATCATGGTGAGTGCACTGAAGAATTGTTTAATCTGATCCCTTTCTCTCCCTTCCATAGTAAAACCACACACGCTGGGCTTTGGAACCACAGCTTTACAGTAACTTTCATCCAGGCACGAATTAAATATTTCAATTCGTCATACCTTTGACGTACTGTGGAACAGTCTTGCGGCTAATGTATTCCGTCTTTCCAATAATATCACGTCCTTCCAACTTAGCGTGAGAGATATCTGTGCAGACTGGCATGGCAGGGACGACTGAAGATGGATAATCCGATTTCGCGACGGTCGCCACTGTTTCAGAATTGCATTGTGCTTAACAGCACGTACATAGCCGTCGCATTGTCGAGATACAATTAAAAAAAGGTTAATTTTTTTACACGGATTATTTTCATAAAATTGTAGGTACCTACTAAGATAAGCAAAGATATTTCTCACAAATTCAAGCACTCGCCCGTGAAATTGGTCATTGAATCGGATGGAATAAATAAAATTGAGACATCTGTTTGTAATATCAAAATAACATTTTGTTACTAAAGACATATGAAAACGAACCTCCGGAGCGGCTACACCAATTGGATAAGAATTTTCTTTGTAAGTACCTGAAGTTACTCCTCGTAACTTAGACTATTCTGTTTTGTTTTTCAAAGATAATTAGGGTACCCGCGTAAAAATGTTTAAACATATGAAATTATGGATAAAATCCAATTTAATCCACAATTTTACTGGCAGATATTTAAATTTGTGATAAGGGAAATTCCGCATATATATAACAAACAAGAAGTGAAAAAAAACAAAGATTTGAAGGTCAGTTTTACTGGCAAGTGCACGAGTTTATAACAAAACTTTTTAATTAAAAAAAAAAAAAGCGACATCAAAAGAATAAATTATAAAAATGCACTAAAAAGTCAATAAATTTATTAATCTGGTTCGTTAATTTTGGAGTCGGAAAAGATATATCTGTGAGGCGTACTTCATAGCTTTGGAAACGAATATATGAAACACGTGTAAGTGTCTATAATATTCTCGGGGTTTTCTCAATTTCCCTGAGTTTCACTGATCAGATCCTGATCTGGTGGAATTGGGACCACCTTAGGATTGTACTCATTCGATTAAAAAGAAAAAAATTGCAAATCGGTCCAAAAATGACGGATAAATCTCGAGTAACAAACATACAAAAAAAAAATACAGACGAATTGATGACCTCCTCCTTTTTGAAAGCGGTTAAAAATATTATTTATTTCTCTCATAGACCTAGTATAGACTAGCGAAAACATATTATGTCTATGATTTTTCTTAGTATACAATTTTTTTTAGAATATAGTTAGTGTAAAATTTTATTTTTACGCTGTTAATTTTTCATGTCAATAAAAAAATAAAAATTAAATCTCATGAATGTTTGAACAAAATAGTATTAATGGACAGGACTATCAAAACTATCCAATGATTATTTAAAAACTATATTACTCAGTGAAGAATATATTAAACGCGGGCGGAGCCTCGGGCACACAGCTAATATATATATAAGACAAAATAACATTTTTACCTCTTTGTATAACAATAGTATATAGACTAAATATAAACTTAAAGAAACAGGGCTATATATGTACTAGGATTAGTAATACATGTAATCGTTTGTGTTAGATGAGCAGTACTATGAAATGCCTAGGCTGTTTCATCTCGACGACTACGAGGATTGTCTAAGGAGCCGGCAGGGCGTCTACTGTCTCGGCAGCTTCCACTTGCTGCAATACAAGAACAACCCTCTACTCGATGTTATACAGGTAACGAAAACTATTGCCTTACGTCTGCTTATCTTGGGTGAAATACTTAACAGGAACTTACGTAAAACAGCGAGCTGAATATAAAGTTACATAAATGCTTGTAAAACTAGCAATACAAAGAATGGCAGAGGAAGGTTAATTCATGTAATTGAAATAAATAAAGTACTTACTGATCGTAAGGAATTTAAGAAAAATTCGAAACCCGTAAAGATAAGGATAGACAAAATTGCACCTGTGTTCTCCTGTTTATTCCTGCAAAGATATTTCGTGTGAGTAACACACACACGTGACAGAGAGTTCAAAATTTCGATCTAATTTTTAAGTCTAGCAAGCTATGTGACAATGGGTCAGTCATATACAGCGAAGTAGTGACTACTTTTGTAATGGTCGAGCTCTTTAGTGGAGATCACGTCTAGGGAAACTTAATGTGGAACCCTCGTCACAAAGTACGGGGAATAGATGAAAGCGAAATTTGAAGATTAAATAGAGTGCCGCAACTCGGGAGAGATTTATTTTTAGCTTTGGACGAATACAGACTGAAGATAGACAGCTAGATTTTTAAGAAATACTTATTTGGGACCTTTTTTAAAGTACGTCACATTAAGATTTTATGACATTTCCCCCCTTCGTTCTTGTTTCATTTATATGATGCGAGATATTTTTAAATTTTACATCTAGAAATTATTAAATGAAAATAGCAGTTCTGAAATTTTTGTTTCAATTCTAAATGTTTTAAAAATAATCGACATCAAATCAAAAACTTGAAAGGAAAAATATTAATGAAAAATACCTAACTAAATTCTGTTGAGTCTATGGACTTTTATCCCATTTCTTTATATTATTTATAACAGGTTCAGTTTATTCTCATATTGGTTATAATTGCCAAATAGGGCCAACGGGTTCTTGAATAGGTGCCGCATACCGGAAGACCGTGGGTCGAACCTAGTGAATGTCAAGGAAGACCGCTGGATGCGGGTGGCGCAGGACCGGTCGTCGTGAAGATCTTTGGGCGAGACCTTGTCCAGCAGTGGACGTTTTTTCGGTTGAATGGGTTGATGGATGGATTGTATCAACATCTTTTTCATCCAACTATATAGCAATATCGTCGTAGTTTATCAAATTTCAAAATAATTTCTCTGCCGCTTTTAGCATCAATTCTATGAGGACGAAACATTTCTTGATGCCTTTTATGTGATTGGTTCTATTGGTCAGCCGCCCTGTATTATGAAAAATATACACCACAGACGTCAGACGATTGCAGTAACTTGCTTTAAAAGCTCGGGGATCTAAATATAGTTCAAGTAAAGGCTGAGGAAAAGTATCATACAGATGAAGTTATAAATATTTTTAAAGTTTTTTATTAATAGGTTAAATTTCACATTTTAATACTTAGATCCCGTACACAAGTGCCGGGTAAGAAGTACCACCCAATAGCTTCCCGTGGATATCGAAAAAGGCGACTGAGGGATAAACCTGGGGATGGGCAGCAGCATACTCTCTGAGCG
The DNA here is from genome assembly GCA_014132275.2 of Samia ricini. Classification (NCBI taxonomy): domain Eukaryota; kingdom Metazoa; phylum Arthropoda; class Insecta; order Lepidoptera; family Saturniidae; genus Samia; species Samia ricini. Next base: position 30,291,789 of record AP028168.1, read on the forward strand.
CTAAAACACCTACTGCGATCGCCAACCCGCATACCAAGCGTGGCGATTAAGGCAATTCCCTCCTTTTTTGAGGAGACCTGTATCCAGCAGTGGACTATCATAGATAAAAAAGTTTTAAGTGCAACGTCGCAACATCTATGAGTCGTGTCACACTTCTTCGACCCTCTATTATAACGTGTAAAGTATTTTTTTAATACAATAAAGGATAAAAGATTTTTTTATTTTAATATTAGAAATTATTGCAACTATTTATTTTGTCCAGGTCAGGAAAATCTGTTGTTTGTTGGAAAGTTAAGATAAATATTAAATTGTGAAGCTACTAATAATTCCGTATAATGTGTCGAAATAGATTTTTTTTTATGGAAAATTACAGCGATTCTCAGAAGACAAATATCATTTCAATCACACGCATATACACCGAGGGTATTGTCTGACGGCGCGTTGTGTGGACATCTCCGGCACTACGTCGAGAAGTCGCTTCGAGAAATGCGTCAGCAACTACACGCGAAGAGAATACGGACTCGAGACGAACCTCACCACTTTCGAATATTGCAAGAGTGCCGTGAAGCCTAGAACGAGCCAGCTCGACTGGCTGGATATATCGTTTGCCTGCCTAGCCGGTCTCATCTTGTTCTGCAATCTCATAGGAACAGCATACGATGTGTTTAGGAACAATGACGATAAACGTACGTACCTGATGTAAATAGATGTTAACCGCATTAATCCCATAATAGCAGAAGCTAAGTAGTTTGGCGAGAAAATGAAACAACATAATCCATCGTCGATTATAGGACAAGTTCGAGTTAGGAGGTAATCCATATATAACTTTAAATGTTTGCAAATGAAGCAATACCCAGACCGGTTCGGCGTAGGCAGAAACCTTCAAATTGTAAAAAAAACTATTATAATATGGCGAAATATGTTTTTGAATCATTTCACCGTATCACGTGTCGTCCGTAAATATGAATATTCACACAGCATTATTCACAAGGTTTTTAGTTTTAATAAAATACAGTTCGACATTAAGTTAGTAACTACATCATCTATACTAATTAATCAAATTGAAGTGTCTGTTTGTAATGTTTTTATACGGAACCTTAATTATTTTCAAAAATTAAAAGAACCCTAAGTTACGCTGAGTAATCTAGAGATTACTATGAACAAACAGAAGAACAAAAGTATTTAAAACCGTATATACATTCATATCTATTTAGTAAAAACATTTAATTTTGACATTACAAACAGACGCTTCAATTTTATTTATTAGTATAAACAAACTCTACAAGGAAATGTGATTGCTTTAAGATTTTTACAACGTCGCGGCTTCGCGGCTTTATTTACTAGGGTCATTTATTTAATATGACTGCAGTTGGTAATTATTTAGTTATAATGCTTATATATATTTATGCTTATATGCTTAATTTCACAGCTTAATATCTTACGGTATTTTGCTGTGGGGTACAGCAGCAGAGGTAGACACCATTTTTACGTTACAAAAGAGGGCTGTTCGAGCAATATATAATATGGGACCTCGCGAATCTCTAAAGAACAAGTTTCAAGAATATGATATCTTAACTTTGCCCTCCCAATACATCTTCGATAACTTAATGCATATTCGTAAAAATTAAGACAAACTCGATCTAGTGAATGATCGTCATAATTTTAATATTAGAAGTAAAGACAAGTTGTCCGGAACCACGCTTTAGGTTAAGTAAGTATAATAAAAGCTTTATAGGTAATAGTATTCGGTTTTACAATAAGATCCCAAGTAACATTACCGATTTACCTGACAATAAGTTCAAGTATTATGTCAAGCAAGTTTTAATCTCAAAAGGTTATTACAGGGTGGATCATTACGTGAACGATAGTGATGTCTGGAATTAACCCACATCTCTGTGCTTCCACTAACATTATTAAAACTACGATTTGTATAGTTTTTTATATGACAAAAAAAATGATATATATTATATTTATGAAAAAAAAGAACCAGATCAAGTTTCTTGCCTGCGTTCTTCTCGACTGGGTTGTTTTCCGAACCCGTGGTAGTGTTTTAGACGTTAATAAGCGCCTTCTTAGGGCCTAAATTGAATAAATAAATTTTGATTTGAATGAAAGCCTGTTCATTTTATTATACTTATGCAATAACGTTTTTTGAATAAATAATAAGTTATTATTTAATTATGATTAAGTTATTTATTTTAATAATGACCTATTGAAAACTATTTCATTAGGTACGATAGCACGACTTTTATAAAATTTGTCTTTCTCTAAACAAACTTAATTTATAGTAGATATGCTTTTTGATATTATTATTCATATATAATAATGATTATGTTTATGATGTCAGCGAACCGTTTCCTGATGTCATGGTCACTAATCGTTAACTGGAACCGACTGACAGCTGACTACTCTGATGGGGACCCGAGGCTGTTTGCTCTCAAGCCTGTCCAGGGGATGAAGTAAGCTTATATTTTATAAAATTTATTTTCATCAACGTACATATCTATTTAAAATACAGGCAACTCTTGAATATAATGCTTATCTGATGAAGTTCCAGCAATTTTGGCAAAAAACATGTGCAGTACCCTTATCACAACCTTTATTTATGATATTTAACAAATCTCTACAGTCTGGTATATTTCCCTCAGTATGAAACTATCCTTAATAGTATCAATACCCAAAGCTGGCAAAGTAAATCTAATTGATAAATATAGACCAATATCCATGATGTCTGTTTTTAGTAAACTGTTTGAGTCACTATTACATCCCATTATCTCCTGGCATGTTAGTTCAATCATAACTGAGAACGGACATGGGTTTATGAAATCCATATCGACGGTAACAAACTTCTTTCTTTATCACGATAGTTTGAATAATTCTGCAGATAATCGTATACCTGTGGATAGATTTTTCGAAAGCATTCGATTCAGTGGATCATGGTTTACTTTTACAAAAATTATCCTCTGTTTGTATTGCTGGGAATTTACTGAATTGGTTCGGGTCATATTTGAAAAATCCTAGTGCGGTGGTAGTTCCGAATAGTGTTTTCGTTTTCCTCATTTCGTGTTAAGTCAGGAGTTCCACAGGGTTCTCATTTAGGCCCAACATTTTTTAATATCTTTATCAACGATATTACAGCTTGTTTACAGCGCTCTGATTTCTATCTCTATGCTGGTGATCTTAAAATAGCTAAATTAATTAATGTCACAGGACACATAAAATTACTTCAAGAAGACTTAAACCGTGTAGAGCAATGGCGTGACTCTAATAAAATGAAACGTTAATAAACGTTATTACATAAGATTCACGAGAGATAAGTCTATTTCATATTGTATATATACAATTCTGAATAGGTTTTTGCAAGAAGTTGATTATATTAGAAATTAAGGTACAATTTTTGACAAAAAATTAAAGTTCGATAAGCACATTAATGATTATTACAAAATCCTTTAAAATACTAGGCATTGTTTTAAGGCATTGCAAGCCTTTTAAAAATCCTAGTACTAAATTATACTATTATAAATCCTTAGTACGGTCTAATTATATATACAAAAAATATTGAAAGAGTACAGAAAAGAGTTTTGTGGCACCTGTGTTATTTGGCTGTAATTTAAAAAGAGAAAATTACAAAACATCACGATCGTCTCCAATATTTTAAGCTACTCTCATTATTTAACCGAAGAACATTACTGGACCGTATGTTTTAATATAAATAAATTATTGACTTGATGAATTGTTCAAAGATCCCAAGAAAATTCAAAATTAATATTCCTGTAAAGCTTCCCAAATCTAATAAAATACGTCCCATTCAACATCCCACATTCCTCTACAAATTTAGGTTTTTATACAACTGTTAACATGTTATCAAGAACAATACATTACACAAAACTTGTGACACATTTTTTGAAAATAGAACAAAATTTAAAAGGCTATATTATTACATCAGTCTTCTTCCCATTGACCATAAATTTTTTAAACCAATTATGTATTGTTTGTTATTCAATAACACCTTTTTATTAAATATAATTAAAAAAATTGTTTACAATAATATTATTTAGTCCAATAATTTAATATTACTTTTAGTTATAATTTAGTTTCATATTTTCATTTTCTTTTTCTTCTGATTTTATTTTAAAATTTGGTATTTATGTAATTAAGATTTTTTGAAGTTCTGTGCATGACGTGGTCATTAATAATAGCAACGGCATTTTTTAATTTAGTATAATTTTATGACTTCAATTTGTAATATATGCCCAGTATATGTTAATGATCCATATTTAATAAATAAATAATTTAAAATTGTTATTCAGGGTAATAACTCTAATGCTGATAATGTTGGCTCACTCGGTACTGGTGCACCACATCACCTACATCCTGAACCCACAGTTCCTAGAGAAGGTGAGGAGATGCGTTCAATATATATTTAGCATCAGTTGTGCTTTCAGCTTTCTTCTCGCTGTTTATGCCAGACGTAGTTCATAAACGAATTCTTAATAGTGCACATTCATATTTATCTTTACACGTATGTAATAAATATAGCGTAAAAACCCGTATTTTTGTTTGTTTATAATTCGAGAGTCACTGAAAAAATAGACATTATTTTTTAAATCGCACGTTTTATGGTAACATAACAATAGTGAATGGAGTTTACAAAATAAGGATCATAGGCATATTTTTTACTAATAATTATTTTCCTAAATCATTTAATTTTAACAGATATATGAGTATAACACTGTAAATAAGTGAACAAAAGATAATGTTATGTTATATGTTGAGTTTTTTCAAAGTCAGTTTGAATTTCAAATAGAGTTTTATTTGGTAAGCGATCGTTTATTATTACTTGTTCACAGTCGAGCCATCACGTAATGTCCGCGTACTTACAAAACGGTACGGCCATTGTGCATACGTTCATCATGGTCTCCAGTTTCCTGCTCGCCTATAACTTGCTTCTCCACGCCGACGGGAACCCCAAGAACCAACTCAGCTTGACAATGTTACCCAAATGTCTAATGCACAGGATTGTTAGGTACAATTAAAATCACTAATTATTATCCGTGACTTATCAAAGTCCAGATACGTATAGAATGATTAAGTGTCGATCAAGTATTTTATATTTTTGACTCAACTACCCCACCTCTTCTCCCTCAATAAATAAAAATGAAAAATATCAACTAAGCAGCGACAGAAATTAACCTCAAAATCTAAACACTGAAGTAGTTATTAGAATAGTTATTACCCTACTTTATTTTTTACCACTGATCTCCATTTTTTCAGACACTTATTATCAATATTTATTATATAATTTAGATATATAAATTAGCTTATAAAACAGCATAGTTTATACATAACTCTGTAGGCTAAGCGCACAGCTGATGGATGACAGTCTTTCTTTTCCTACCTAGCTAATGCTGTTGACCGGAAGGGCCTTTACAGCTTCACCGAACTTTGTGGGCGAGTGCTGAAAGCACTCAGCCGCAAAAGGTAGCTAGCTCAAGGGTTCGAACCTCGGCTTGGCCGCTACCTGAGTATGAAAACTCCCGCGGAATTTTTATCCTAGCTAAACCCTACATTTTTTATTTTATTCTTTATTTACATAAAAAGAAAAAAGAAAAAAAAAAAAAAAGGTTCCTTACAGGACCTATGTACCTGCATGTTATGCATGAGTGTGTATGGAGTGTTGTGCGTGTAATTGCTCAATGCGTGGACAGTGTTACTGTATCGCGCTGGCGGCGACGTCAAGAGCCTCCCCAGTTGGGGAAGGAGACACGTCTTGGGTCGCCGCCTGAGGGGGACCCGGAGTGTGTGCGGGAGCAAAGTTAGCCGCCTGTCCCCGGCGGCGGGAAAGGCGGTTACGCGGGCGTGGGCGCTGACACGCAAATGTGCGAGGAACATGAGGAAACCGCCTATTCGCGCGCGTGATGCTATCATCGCGGTCGGTTAGTATATTACGCGGACGTCGCAGGTTTCGGTCGGCGGAACTGACTGACGTGTGCGACGGACGTTGCCGCTTTCGGGCGGCGGGACTGACTGACGTGTGCGACGGACGTTGCCGCTTTCGGACGGCGGAACTGACTGACGTTTGCGACGGACGTTGCCACTTTCGGACGGCGGAACGGACTGGTGTGTACGAGACGGCTCGTACTATGAGTGGGTTCGGGTGTGTCTCTGCGCGTTCGAAGAAGGCACGACACTGGGTTTTAAAGACGGACTTAATAAAGGGCAGGTTCAGATCTCTGTGTAAGTCCACATTTCTCTGAAACCGATAGACATCTGCTGCTATCCTTATAAAACGATTCTGAATCTTTTGTAAGGTTAGCATCTGTTCGTTAGAGATGTGACCGAAGACAGGTGCGCAGTACGTGATGATGGGTCTGATCACCATCTTGTACAGGGTAACTTTATGGCGGAGAGCCATTTTGCTCTTGGTGTTGTAGAGCGGGTAGAGACGGCCTAGCACCAAGAAGGTCTGGCGCCTGATTTTCTCTATGTGGGCTTTGAAATAGAGTTGGTCGTCTAATTGGACTCCTAAGTACCTGACTTCGGTGCTGTAGGGGATGACAGTGCCTGAGTACTGGACGGGCCTGGGGGGATTTTTCCTAACCTTACGGTCTCTGGTAAATAGTATCGCGGTGCTCTTGCTCTGGTTGATCGCGATACGCCACTTGGAGTACCAAGAGCTGAGGTCGTCGACCGCTCTTTGGACGTGTTCCCGTATGAGATATGTCATACGGTGGGCGTAATAGATGACGGTGTCGTCCGCGTATAGACCTAGTTGAACTCTTCCGAGATCAGGGAGGTCTGCTAAGTAGAGATTGAAGAGGACAGGTGCCAGAATGGAACCTTGGGGGACTCCTGCGCGTATAGGGTGCGCCATAGACAGAGCGTTCTCTACTCTATAGCGGAAACTACGATCGGTGAGGTATTCTTGTAAGATTCTAACTAGAGTGTCCGGGATACCTAATCTAGTGAGTTTGTAGACGAGGCCTGTGTGCCAGACCTTGTCGAATGCTTTGGCCACGTCGAAGAAGACTGCGAGCGTGTGCCAGGGTTTATTATACTTGGGGTGATTGAAATTTGAGAGTACGTACTCCGTGAGGCGGTGTACTTGGTGCGCACAGGAGTGTCTGGCTCGGAAACCAAACTGCTGGGGCGGCAAGAGATTTTTGTCCTCTATCACCTCTATGAGACGGTTCATAAGGATCCGCTCGTAGAGTTTTCCCAACGTGTTGAGAAGGCTGATGGGACGGTAACTATCTGGTAGCCTGGCGTCTTTGCCAGGTTTGTGTATCCCTATTACTATTGCTGCTTTCCAGGCGGCTGGAAAGTGGAGGTTCTTGATGGCCGCATTGAAAATGCAGACCAGCAACGCGATTAGAAACGGAGGAAGAAGTTTGATAACTTCGTTCCTGATTCCGTCAGGACCGGGGGACTTTCTGGGCTTAAGGCCCTTGATGGCGATCGCGACCTCATCACAGGTGACAGGTGAGATGGGGACAACCGGAGTAAGAGCTACTAGATCCTTCACTGAGGATTCTACAACAGAGATGTGTGCGACATCAATGTTGTCGGTTACAGGGGCGCATTGTTGCTCGAGGCTATCGGCTAAGCACTCGGCTTTTTCGATATCGTCAAATGCGGGTTGAAGACCCTGCGTATTTCTGTCCAGGGGGGGCATGCTAGCGATGGTACGGTCCATCTTCATGGATCGTGCGAGCTTCCAGTACGCGAGGTGGGAAGGTTTCAGCTCTCCTAGGAGTCTGTCCCACCTATCATTTCGGATCTGATCTATGCGGTCTTTCACCGCTCTACGCAAAGAACGTAAGCGCGCACGATTTTCCTCAGTCGGATACGTGTCGTGGGCGCGGGTCGCGGCGTTTTTCTGAGTGAGCAGAGCTCTCACGTCATCGGGGAGTACGAAGCGGCGATCGTTCGCCGCTTGCACCTCTTTCGAGGTCTCCTCGATGCCGATCTTGAGGTGCTCGACCAGAGCATCGATCGCGAGGTCCGCGTCCGCAGACGTATCCAGAACATCTGGGATCCTAGCGAGAGAGGGGGTGGACTGATGGTCCTTTAGGTAACGGCCGAGTTTGTAATAGTCAGCGACTTTTACAACTGGCGGGCTAGAATTAGAGTCATCCGTGTGACCTAACAATAATACTACTGGGCGGTGGTCGGAGTCCAGTTCGTGTACGACTTGTATGAGACGCACAGGAAGCGAGACTCCTTTTAACAAGGCGACGTCTAGAACTGACGGGCGGCAGTTCGGTTGAAAGTGGGTGGGCTCTGAGGGCGCGATGACCTCAAAGTCGAGCTTCTGTACTAAGCGCATGAGTTTCACCCCATGGGGGGTGTCACATGAGCTGTTCCAGAATGTGTGCCCGCAATTGAGATCACCGGCGATAATAACTGAGTCACCTAAGGCGAAAAGTTTCCTTAGGTCTGACTTTAGGGGTTGTTTGTTGGGGGACAGGTATGCAGACACGAGTACGACTGACGGATGGCCAGTCATACCTATTCTGCATACCGAAACTTCCATATTGGTAAGCTCCGGAGCTTGCAACGGCGAGCAATAAAGTGACCGTTTATAATAAATAAGGGTACCACCGCCCCTTTGAGGGGTCCTATCGTTCCTGACTATTTTGTAATTCGCAATCCCGGGATTGCGATCAGCTGGTTTCAAAAGGGTCTCCTGGACGAGAAATACGTCTATTTGACGATCGCGGAGAAAGTTAGCTACTAAATCACGCTGCGGAGCTAGTTTCCGAGCGTTAAAAAAGGAAAGAGAGAGTCCGTACGGCTTGGTCTTATCCATCGCTTACGGGTGTTGGGAAGCGCGTGCCAGCCCTTGGAGGGTCATGGCGATGGCGGGAAACCGGGTTATAGCGTCTAACTCAGCGTTTCCGGCGCCGCTGTTCAACAGAGCGTTGAACGCGACGACATCCTGCACGTCGTGGACGCGCAGGAGGAAGAGAACCCGGTCTAGGCCGGTGGAGTGGGCCTGAGGGGCCTGAGAGGTAGCCAGGCGCGGCTGCGTCTTAGCTTGGGGCCTGGGGGCCCACGGAGCCTGAGGAGCAACGGGCCGGGAGGCAGGTTGACCTGTTGGCACCGCGGAAGGCGTTGCCGACTTGCCTGGAAGGCACGGGAACGTCCTCAGTGTCATTGGTGGCACTTGAGGTTGGAGGTGTTCCTCTGAGGAACATACCTACCGCCCTGTCTGGGGTGGTTGCGCTTTATCTTGGGTGCGCACGGGCACCCGCGATAGTTGGCGGGGTGACCCTCTTGTCTGCATAGAACGCAGCTGGGGGGGTCGGCGGTGTCCTTTGGACGGGGACAGTCGGGGGTCAGGTGATCCCCGAGGCACTTGACACATCTCGGAGCCATAAAGCAGCTCCGAGAACTGTGCCCGTACCCCTGGCAGCGGTGACACTGCGTGGGGTAAGACTTCTTGTGGGGGATCTCTACAGAGATCCGGGACAGGCCACAGAGGGTCTCAAGGCCGAAGACCTTCTTACCCTCTTCTGTGGCGGAGAGGGAGACGAGAACCATGTTGAATGGTTTCTGCCTGTCGTTTTGGGAGTACATACGATGTACCTCAATGACGGGCAGGTTTTGTTCCCTAAGAGAGGCGGTTATCTCGTCGCACGAGAGTTCCTTCGGAACTCTTCGCATGACGACGCGCAGGGATTTCTCCTCCTCGAGAGCGTACGTGTAAAACGCGTACTTTGCTTCGCGGAGGAACTTGGTCAGGGCGCGGAAGGTGTCCACGGTCTGGACCTTGACGAGAATACCATCGCGAACGCTTGTCGCGGTGGTGAAGTGGATGTGGCGGCTCGCGAGAGCCGCCAAGATCTTAGTCCAGGACGCTTTGTCCTGGATCGTGACGGGAGGAGGCGGGCGAACCTTCTTTGGCTGAGCCTGAGAGTGTTCGGTCGCGGGGTATGGGCGGCGCCGGTGTTGTCGGCGCGACGACGGGCAGCGGCGTAGGCTGCCGGGATGTGTCCTCTACCGCGAGGATCTTGGGGGTGGAGGCTGGCGGCGAAAGCGGCGGAGAAGCCGCCGCCTTCCGCTTGTTTTTTCGCCTTGGGGTGATGAACTCATCACCCCCCAGCGGGGGAAACTCGACGTCCATATCGTCAGAGTCTGACCCGGACGACTGGACGGAGGGCTCGGCGAACCTAGGCATGAGGCTCGGACGCCTGTCTGCCTGGTTTATGGGCGATAGCGGGGAGAAACTGTTCCCCGTCGGAACATTAATAATGTCCGCTGAAGGCGGACGGTATGGGGATCTCGAACGCGACCTACATTCCGAGTTAACGGACTCCCTATCTGCGAACGACGCGGGCGGAGAGCGCGGACGCGGACGCTCCGGAGCGTTAATATTCGCGACCGGCTTGCGGACGCGTTGGGAAAGCGCGACGGATGGTTGGATGACAGTCCTAACCTCTCAGAACATGTGTTGTTATCATCTGACGCACAACTGTAGCACTACGCGTGCTCATTGGTCTATTCAAATAGCGCGCGATTCCCCGGCGCTTTCTGTTACATACTTCCGTCCCTTTTTAACAAATCACTCATACAGATTGTAGGAAAGTGAGAGAAAAGGTTAAACATAAAAACATCTTGCATAAATACATTTTACAAAATGTATATTCAGGATATCACCAGTATACCTGTTCGTGCTGGGGGTATGGCGACCACCTGGTGGTCTCGAAGCGGAGACGGGCCAATGTGGTCGCCGCTGGTGGAGAGCGAGAGAGCTCGCTGCAGAGAGAAGTGGTGGATGCAGGCGCTTTACATCAACAACTTAGTGAAACCTGACGTCAAATGTCTCATACACACATGGTGAGTATTTTTTTTTACACGGCATAGCCTCAGTGCTTTGATCACATTCTCATCTGATGACAATTTGGTCCTGGATGGTTAACACACTAAGCCATAGTACTGGTTCTCAAATGAGGTTACCGGAACACACCTATTGGTATTTGGCGACAGGTTTTCAAACTTGAGGTCGGTACCACCCAGGCGGGCATTATTAGAAAATGCCCTACCACCATGCTATGGTCTCCCTTCGATATTTTAGAGTTGAATAGTTGGGAATCCGCGAACCCGCGTCGAATTGACGCGGAATCCGACCGCACTACCCATTGCGCAATCATCGCTTCAAATAATTAATACTCAAGTTACCGTCAAGGCGTTATGAACGTTATGAACTATTTACTATAATAAAAATACAATATAACTTTATTACCTAATTACATCGTAAATAATTTCTCGAAGGTTTGAATTGCAAGTTCAAATTTATAGAGGTCGTCTTAAATGTCACAGTTGTGACTGTAGAATGTATCACTGTAGTTTTAAAACTGATGACTGATTCAAAATTTAAATTAATCATACTTCTTCGTTGTGGAAACAGGTACATGTGTTCATGTTTTTTTTTAATTTCGTTAATCGCGTGATTAACCGATAATGGCTCAGCTCACACTGGTGGGCAACCGGATTCCAGGACGATGGACGTAGGTTAGAATGCACATATCCCATTATATGATGATGGGAGGCCTTGTTTAATGCTCGCCTGGCGCTAGCTATCACTCGCAAGATTTAGTAACAGTCGCTGAACACCTATAAGTGTGTGTGACACCATCACTTGATAACCAATACTTAACCAATACTTCGGTTGACATGTTTTTAATCCATAGCATTAAGTTTCCCTTCTTATTCATTCAATTAACCATCTAGTAATTAATCACTGTTTATACCTATGACCCTGTTTCTATTCTATCTATCTATTGTACATCTTTGCTATTCTAAATTAATACCAATAACCGTCCTGGCATCAAAATTTAATTTTAAGCATAAAATATATACTGTAACAGCGATTTGGTGCAATGACTAAAACAATGTTAAAGATGACGATCCTGTAAATGTAATTAGTGAGTAAGTAGCGTTAAGGTAAAATGTGAACTGATAGGTTAAGTTAATAATAGCACATACACCGATAAATTATGTATAATTTTAAGATATAAAAATAAAAGAAAAAGCAAAAGAACAAGCTAATAAATAAACACAAAAGAGCGCACACAGAATAAAAGTAAAAGCTTAGTATTAAAAAGATCTCTGGTCACGCCAGAGGGATGTGGGGCTATTAAAAAAAAAATTCTAGGTTTAGTATGTTTAACAACTTTGACCACACCGTTATTTATAGGTAAACAAAGTATACATACGCAATTTTTTTCATTTATAAGTATTAAAAGCATTATTTTTTATTTGTGTGTTAATATACTAAGACGATTTTATTCTTTAGGCACTCTTACAATTTCAAAGAAACTAATGCTCGCCTGTGATCGACATTCCACCATAATTCATAAAAACGCTAACAATTTTGTTTGCTTTTCATCGTCAATTGCTTAAAGTAAAACCTTCTCAAAAGTCAATATTCTGTCTGTGTGCAACCAATGTTATTGTGTGAACTGTATTGTTTTATTATTTTAACGTCTTTTTATGCAAACAAAATATTAGCATTCTGCACTCCTTCTCTAAATAATCTATAAGTGTGCGAAATTTCGTACTTCTCCGTCCGAGCAATTTTCGTAAAAAAGGGTACAACATATTTGCTTTACGTATTAATATTATGATTATGATAATGATGGCAAAGTTTAACAATTTAAAATACATACATGAAAATGATAACCTTGAAAAAAATCGATCAAGTACGGGAATTGATCCCGTGATATCTAAACGAGTCGAGGGTCTGTTAATATAATGTCTTAATGTCTTTAATGTCTTACGGTATTTTGCTGTGGGGTACAGCAGCAGAGGTAGACACCATTTTTACGTTACAAAAGAGAGCTGTTCGAGCAATATATAATATGGGACCTCGCGAATCTCTAAAGAACAAGTTTCAAGAATATGATATCCTAACTTTGCCCTCCCAATACATATTTGATAACTTAATGCATATTCGTAAAAATTTAGACAAACTAGATCTAGTGAATGATCGTCATTAAAAGCTTTATAGGTAATAGTATTCGGTGTTACAATAAGATCCCAAGTAACATTACCGATTTACCTGACAATAAGTTCAAGTATTATGTCAAGCAAGTTTTAATATCAAAAGGTTATTACAGGGTGGATCATTACGTGAACGATAGTGATGTCTGGAATTAACCCACATCTCTGTGCTTCCACTAACATTAAAAACTACGATGTGTATAGTTTTTTATCTGACAAAAAAAATGATATATGTTATATTTATGAAAAAAAAAAGAACCAGATCGAGTTTCTTGCCTGCGCTCTTCTCGACTGTGTTGTTTTCCGAACCGGTGGTAGTGTTTTGGCGTTCATAAGTGCCTTCTTAGGGCCTAAATTGAATAAATAAATTTTGATTTTGATTTTGATAATCTTGCAGGTTTTTGGCGGTCGACATGCAAATATATATTGTGTCAGCAATCCTCACGCTGGCTCTGGGCCGGAAGTTGCAAGTCGCTCTCAGGATCCTCGCCTTGTTGATTGTCAGCTCTGTGCTCTTAAACCTGGTCATCATCAGCTTTTGGCAGCTTAAGCCTATGGTCTTGTTAATGTTTCCCGAGTAAGTAATTGTAAGGCTTGTTAGACTCGTTGTGTACCAGGAGGGTGCCAGATTAGTTTTAATTTTGTTTACGAATAACTACGCTGATTCTTTATAAGCTACCTGGAGCTAGCACAAATAATAATTAGTAATATTGCAAGATATAACGATTTGTCGGTAACTAACATACAACGCTAAAATCACTCAGTATGAACTGATAAAAAAGGATGCAGTTTTCCTGATGTCAAGTGCCTAGTAGTTTGCTAAATTAGAATCACTCGTGCGCTTATTTAGCCGCTTCGCATCCTTCAAACGTGAACAAGCTTAGTGATCCATAAAATACTTGTTGATTTATCATACAGAAACAAATTTAACAATAAGGATGTCGACTGATTTGATTTGTCTTATCAAAAACACACCTTAAATCACGCCTGATCACTGAAAACAATATGAAAATATGGGTTAAAATTAGGCAATTGTTAGAATTTAGTTTTTGGCTCATAGGTGTAGTAGCTTTAGCTGGCTATTAAAGTATGTCTGGATTATGGTTCTTAATTGAGCTTGGCAACTAATTTCCGGCTTCTATGATAGGAGAACTGTAAACACCTCAATATTTTAGTCACACAATTTATAGTTATAACTGAGAAAAAAAATCCACACGTTGACTGTTATCCAGGTTCATGCGGCTCCAGTTCTACGGAGAGGCTTCCTTCAAGTGGTTGTACGCAGCGCCATGGGACAGTCTACCGTCAGCTCTGATCGGACTCTTTGTTGCGTTTCTGCACTTCACGCTGCAGCGAGAAGGCTACCAACCCAACCAGAGTATGGTAATTGAACTTTTTTGTTATACTGGAAGCCCTTAATTGTTTTTACAAATCACTTTTAATTCTCTGTATGCCAGTAAAAATACAACAAACATATTGATAGAACGCCAAATCAAGCAAAAGCAGAAAACAAGCGGCACGGCCGTACCATTCTTTTCTCGAAGCACTTCAAGCCATTTACGACCCTCTATAACTTCGTTGTAGACAAAACTAGAAGCATGAATTGGTATGAAGTAACCAAGCAAGCATTGTATAAACACGATATATTTAAAATTTCATTCAATTTAAACCAGTAGCTTATTATAACTAGACAAAATTTCTTAATTTTGTCACTAACTCACTGTCCGATTATCAAAACTCTAAGCCTAGCAGACATAGAAGCTTCAAATTTAGAATACAATTAGTGTTTAGTGTATTAAATCATGGAAAAACTAAACTATTTTGTAATTTCGGTCTAGTTTTCTAGATACATTAACTGCATAAATAACTTTGTAATCCTATATAAATGTATAGGAATCTTTTAATAAGTACTTTCAACTCACGTTTACTATTAATCGTATTTATGCACAAAAAAACTCTTGCGTACCTCTACTAGTAGTCGCAATGCATTCGGAAATACTGTATGTGAATGACCATCCTTGCCCTATACCTGGCGATGATTTGTGTTTATTTCATTCTTTGTCATTCTGTCATATTGACGAGCAATCTTCTCATGTAGCCTCTATTAGCTCAAGCAGTTAAGCAACAATGCAGCGTGTGCTCCCTAACCATTCTTTATTAGATAATAAAAATTACAATTAAAAAATTACAATCATCTTATAAAAGAAACAAAGTTGGGATTACATACTATACTATTACTAACTTACAAACTAATAAGGGACACGGGGAAACCGCATCAGGGCTATTCCCTTCGACGGTGGCCTCTCCTTTGTCCGCGCCTACGGACAAGTCTACTGGGTGAGGCACACAAGGTGCGTCCCTCGTGGAGTAATCTTCTGAGTTTCCTGGGAGCTAAAACTGCTATCGATCGGACTCTGAGGGGTCACGGAGATGCACCCGATCTATACGGGTCATAGACACGGTCCTCCTTCAGCTACCTACTCAGCTAGGCGAGGACCGGTGTATGAAATCGCGCGCCTGATGCCTCTGTATTAAAGACAAGTGTCCACCTCTTTCTCTCCGTCTGCCGGGAGGTCTAGCGTGCAACGGCGCGATGTTCTGGAGGTGAACGTGCGCCGACGTGTCCGCTCGGTGGAACATGTTGGTTGCAAGGCTGCTTATGAATGCATTCAGGCTCTCTACTGGGAATATCGAGTCGTCGTATGAGATTAGACTTGCTATAGTTGAGTATGTGGGTACCGGAAAGGAAAAAATAGGAGTATCTACAAAAAGAAATGTGACGCCATCAAAAACAAAACTTGTAAAAAACCAAGTCTCGCAACTCAGTTCTTCTACCGTAAAAAGTTATGAGATCCATGTAATACCAAGTTTACTTAGATTTTTGCTACATATCGGTTACACGTCGATAGGCGTAGGTTTGAACCCACGTATCCCATTTCATAATTATCCTGAGCTTTCCGTGAAGGAAAACAACTTGAGGAAACTATAGCATGGTGGTAGGGCATTTTCTAATAATGACTGTAGCTTAATTACCACCCTCAAGTTTGAAAAAATGTCGGCAATCTCCAATAAGGGTGTTCCGGCTTCATCACTTGAGAGCAAGTAACTCTAGACTTAGTATATTTATCATCTTGGAGCACATTGCCGCTCAATATCCGTAAGGATTGTGGTCAAAACGCTCAGTCTATACAATATTTAAGAAAACTATACTAGTATCAGGGTTTTAAGAAAGTAAATGATTTTGGTACATGTTTAATAACTTTACTGAATAAAATTATCTTAAAGATAGTGGCTGAGAAGAATGGGGTCGATTTGATTGCATCTCTTCCTAAAAGTCAGGTGTTAGCTCGTAACCACAGTTGCACTTATAAGTTTTTTTCTTTCAGATGCTAAGGGTGGTGTACCGTGTGTCAGTGCCGTTGATGTTCCTGTGGGTGTTGGGCGGATACTTGCTGAAAGGCGCGACGAGCCCTCTGTGGGCGTCGCTCTACGCGGGTATAGACCGGCCCGTTTTCATGTCCCTCACCGCATTCGCAATGTTCGGATTTATCAACAAAATCGACAGTGAGTTTCTGCTTCATACCAGTTAAATTGGTCGTAATTTTCATTTGATTTCTAAAAAACTAATCAAACGTTGGATCTGAAAGGAAACTACATTCGCACTCTTATTTTATAACCAACTGATAGTTGTAACTCCGCCTGGGTTATTTATTTCCTTTAAAATATATTAAAGGAAGCAATCGCGATATTTTTTTAGATAAAAGCCAATCAGATAACTGCCTCGGTAGCGCAGTTGTATTACATACGACTGCCGTTCTGAGGTCTCGGGTTCGATCCCCGGGTCGGGTCAAGTGATATTGGGTTTTTTCTACTCAGTATCATCCCGGAGTTTGGAATTTGTGCCCGATATGGCGACAGGCTCGCTCCCTGTCACATCTGGGACGGAACTAAGCTCGGCGAAATGTGGGTGGTGTAGTTCGCTACTTCACCTCTGCCTAACCCTTCGGGGATACAGGCGTGAGCATATGTATGTATGTAAAAGCCAATCATACAGGAAGTATAACTAAAATTTTTGTTGCATAAATCGAGTAGTTTTTCATATTTTAAGTAACGATAACCTGAAATATGACTTTGTCAAGATCTCTGGTGGAAGTTCCTGTCGTGGCGCGTTTGGGAGATCCTCGGCCGGATGTCTCTGTCGATCTACCTGGTGCACTGGATGTACGCGCTGTCACTGCTCGCGATGCGCCCGTATCTGTCTCCCGTATCTGTTATCGATATTGTAAGAATTCTCCCAGTATCTCTCATTAAAATTTTCTTTGTGGATATGTTATGAGGGGGCTCTTTCCTGAAGCGGCCCAGGACATGCCCTGAACCTCAACCGAGGAGCCTCCTGTACCCGCCGCTAACGTGATACCATGCATTACACTGCACCCCGCACATTCACATACTGCACGCGTGCACAGGTTTTTTGGTCAACGCTAGCTAGCACTCCCTTGACTGAGAGCCTTAAAAGGATATGCAGCCGGTGATAAATTTGAAACGTAGGTAATTCAGAAATCTATTGCTATCGCGGCACCCTAAAGAAAGTTATAAAACATGAAAGAGGCTGATTTTACCTATGCAAAATAGATGTAAACATCACTTCGTAGTAACTACGCTGTTTTCCCCTCCAAAACTGAATCGATTTTTAATTCTTTTTCAGTCATAGAATAAGAAATACTTTGGCTATGCCTCTACTTTTTTTGTTTTTACTTATCAAATTTGTTTAACGATCGTCTAAAAATAACGGTAAAAATTGAACAGAACAGAGCGCCTGACCACAGAGGGAATGGCTCTGGTGGTCAGTCGAAACGAGATACTCGGGTTCAGGGTGGCGGCCGATAAGACCGAGGCCCTAATTTTTCCTGGGCCTCGGCGTGAACCGCTCCCAGGGGCGAGTATCTCGGTCGAAGGGCACCGGATTCGGGTAGGGACCCGCATGAAATATCTGGGCGGTCGATGGCGATTCAAGCCCCATTTTGAGGGATTTGGACAACGCATCACTCGTGCGGCTTCAGCTCTAGGCCGGTTCCTCCCAAATACGAGTGGGGTCGGCCAGAGGTGTCGTCAGCTTCATGCAGAGGTCGTGTGGCGCATTGTCATATACGGAACACCGGTGTGGGCGGACGCCCTCGGTGCCAGCAACGATGGCGTTGAGGGTTATCAATTGATACCGTACGGCGTCTACGATGGCGATCTGTGTTCTCATGGGATCTCTGCTGTTGGAGGCGGAGGTACTCGCCGCCGCGTACAGATTCGCGGCGGCGGGGAGGGATGATGGCAGGCTCCACTTCAGCCTCTCGTAGGGCAGAGCCGAGAGGGAGAGAATGAGAGAGGTGGCGTTTCAGAGGTCGGAGGAGGACCTGGCGGACGAGCGGTACGGTATCTCTACCGTAGACGCCAACCATCCAGTTCTCCAAAAGTGGTGTCTGATGAAGTTCGGCTCTCTCACATTTAGATTTGTGTAGGTTGGTATCCGGGCATGGATCCTTCTGTTGGTACCTGCACATGATCGCACAGAGAAAGCCGACTGCTGCCTACCATCAGTTTGGTGCGGCTAAAGACACCGCACAGCACACTCTATCGGAGTGTGCTGCGTGGGATGAGTCGATTTACACGATGGTGGCGGCGGTAGGGGGCCGGACCTCTCGTTGCCGAGTGCGGTAAAAGCTTTACTCGACAGCGAGGCGACTTGGCAAGTAGTGGCCTCCTTCTGCGAGCATATTAGGCCTCGGAGAGAGAGTGGGAGTCAAACCCCGCGGCGGTACCAATGAAGCGCCAGAGGTGAGGAGGGAGGAGAGTGTGGTTCGTCCGTGTTCTTCTACCTTTTTTTAATACGGTATAGGCTCAGTGCTTTGACCATAATCTCAGCTGATGTTAAGTGAAGAAGTGGTCCAAGATGGTAAACGCACTAAGCCTAAATACTGGTTCTCAAGTGATGCTGCCGGAACATACTTATTGGCATTTGACGACAGGTTTTCGAACTTGAGAATAGTACGGATAAGAATAGTTCCACCCCATATCTTCCCAATAAACCAAAGGATGGGCAACATCATCCTCTGAGTACCAGAAACGCTTACTGCGATCGCTAACTCGCCTGCCAAGCGCGGCGATTATGGCAATTCCTCCCTTAATGGGGAGACCTATGTCCAACAGTGGACGTCTATCGGTTGGCTCATGATGATGATGTTTGCTCGCGGCTCTGCCTGCGTTTCATATATTCTTCAATGCGTAATATAGTTTTTAAATAATCATTTGAAAATAACATTTAATGGTGATGTCCATTGAATTGCAATTTATTCCGATTTTCATGAGCTTTCATTTATTAACGAGGGACCCTAATTATTTTGGAATAAATACGCGAAGTAAATTCAGCTGTCTTCTAAAAAAAATCTTGTCAAAATCGGTTCAGCTGTTCCGGAGATTAGTCGAAACAAACATTCAGTCAGACAAACAACAAAAATTTTTAAAACTGTGGTTTTGGCGTAGGTACCGATATACATTCACGTGCATTTAGTAAAATGTTGTTATTTCGATATTACAAACTGAAAATTCAACGAAAATAATTATTTTACTTTTAATTACAGAGTAGTCATTGGCTGATCGTAATGTTGTACACGTACTGCACAGCTGTTCCAGTTTATCTCTGCGTCGAGTTACCTCTACAGAAGTTACTTCAATCTTTAATATTATAAACAGAAACCAGAGAAACGTTGTCCAAACAAACTTGTGCGTTTAGTTTTCATTTTTTTCGTCAAAAGTTCGTTTTGATCCTCCTCTTCCTGATCCTGATGACTCCTATATCTTTAATTTAAATACTGTAAGTGCGATGCTGAGTTGCTGTGTTTTAGGCTGGAAAAGCCGTAGTTAACGAAAACTTGTTACAATAACATTTCATACGATATTTGTTTTCATTTGGCCTTATATTTGCAATGTGTTGGTAAACTAGTGTAGTGTTTTTACTATGATATTCTATGCTTTCACTAAGTTAAGCTTTTTAATAAGTCATTATTTACTTAAATTTCCATTGTAAATTTTGTTCGTAAATATTAGTGTTGCCATTTTGTGAATTGTAATTACCAATGTAAGGTACACAAAAAGTATGCGTTGCAAGACATACGTACAGATAGTTGTCTTTACAAGTAAATAAAATTGAAGTCTTTGTTAATAACATCAAAACAACAACTGTATACTAAGTACATATAAATGTATTCGGTACATATACAAAAATACCATGTTAAAATTTTTGTCTCTTTGTTTCGCCTAGTCTCCGGGACGGCTGGAACGACTTTGACGGAACTTTTTTTTGGCAGACTACACGCCATATGTAGGTTATTTTATTGTACGAAAGTTATTAGGGTTTTGCGTAAAAAATTAAAAATTATGAAATTGTAAATAAAATCCGATCCAATCTAAAAATTTACTAGCAACTGCTTGAATTCGTGAGAAATGTCTTTGCTTGGTAACAAAAACAATTTAGAGTTAAAAGTAGTGTTATTGCAGCGGTTGAGTAATTTAACGCAGCATTCAATACGTCTGTTGATGTGGTTCAGTCGATTTATGCGGTACCCATGTTTCTGTTGTCTAATTTATTTGGAGCGAATTAAAATTATTTTATCACTCACGCCTATGCTTGCCACTAACTCTAATGTTGTTTGGATAGATCCGCTTCCACGACCATCTATAATTTTTGTACAGTTTCAAGTTCAGTTTTTTTTCAAAAATCAGAAACCAGTAAGGGAAAATTTTCTCAACTTAGCAACACTATTAAAAATTATTTGTGTCTCATGTGTGGCCACGCTATACCTCCATCTGGTATATCTGTGATACATCTATTAAGGCTCTATTCTACTAAGTTTTGAAAATAGATGTAGATATAAAGGGGTAACTTAGTGTTTAAGTATAGTGTGTTTTTAATTAAACAGAAACAAATAAAGGATATATTTTAAAACATAAATCTTTTCTTTATTACACATATCCATTTATCCATAAATTTATCTATTCAAACTAACCTAGATTTTACTTTGACAAAAGATACATTGAATTGACAATCAAGCTGTAAGTGACAATAACTGTGGCAGTGTTCATCAATTTTATCTTAAAGTCTTTTAGACCTTATAGGGCGTTACTACTTAACTCTTACGTAAGGCAATAAATAAAACACGCAGTCCATGTGTTAATTGGTTATAGAGAGTTTTTAAATCTGTTTACTAATTCTCGAAAATATACACAAATATTCATAACATAACATTTCCAATAAATGAAGTAAAAAACCCCAACAAACAAATACAATGAATCAACGAAAGAAAAGAAATACATAAACAATAAAAATAGAGCTTGTAGCACAATCTCCAAGTCACAGTTGTATGTAACAAGAACGTTGTATCTAATTTTTTTAAATCTACGCTCCATTTCAGTGTCGTGCCTTCTTCGAACGCGTAGAGACTACAGAATAATAATACTCCTACCGGAGGCAGAGACACGCCTGAACCACCCTATCATAATACAAGCCGTGTCGTACTCGCCCGACCCGAATGCATTCCCCAAGATGCGACTACCGCGTAACATCTCGACCGACCGCGACGATAACATCACTCGCGTGAATTCCTATTCAATAGAATTCCTATTGAATAAAAGTTCTTTAGGCCCAATTTTATATTATTTTACTAATCTTTAATCTATACTAATAAATTAAATTGAAGCGTAGATTTTTTTTTTCTAACATAGTTAATGCTGTTGACGGAAGGGCCTTTACAGCTTCACCGTAACTTTGGGGGCGAGTGCTGAAGGCAATCGCTGAAAAAGGTAACTAGCACAAGGGCACCAAAGTGGTACGAACCTCGGCTTGACCGTTACCTGTGTGTAAAATTTCCGGCGGAATTTTGATCATAGCTATTCCCTACATTTTTTTATTTATTAAAAAAAAGGTTCCTTACAGAACCTATGTACCTGTGTGTTATGTGCAGGAGTGTGTATGCAGTGTTATGCGTGTAATGCTTGATGCATGGGCAGTGTCACTGTATCGCGCTGGTAGCGGCGTCAAGAGCCTCCCCAGTTGGGGAACGGAGCACGTCTTGGGGCGCAACCGGAGAGTGGTAATTGTGTTATCGTATCGATAGTGTTCCTAACGCCTGACTTGGCTGCATGGTCTACTAGTATCATTGCCTTTTTCTTAACAAGGAATAAATGGAACTAAAGAGTTTTTGGCGGGATCTCAGTCTGACATGTAGCAATTGTTTTCTTTAATTCATTAAACTTGTGTACTTGACTCTATATCATGTAATCTTGGTGGTGTTTTGTGTGAAATAGTTTAGTTATTGTGTTCAAGTTAAGTTTATTATAGAAGACAACGCGTAGCATACATTCTGAGGTGCCGACAAAGCTCAATGGAAAGTTCGAACAGGATAGGCCACCGTTCTGTTGGAGCTTGGTAACGCTGATACAAGATTGAAAATCTTACCCACATGACATTGGCACAAATTGTGTGTACACACAGATTGCCATTAACTAAGAAGAAGTAAAAAAAATGGAACTAAAAAAAAAAGACGGTTCTGACACCTGACAGCGTATGTCGTTCAGTCACGCGTGACGTACGGGCTCTTGAGTTATGTTGACAATTTATTTTTGCAAAGCAAATTTTTCCATCATTCGAGTGGTTTCTATTGCGTAATTAGTGCAAATAAAATCGAGTGTTGCAATGGGAAGTCATCATAGTCATGACTCCAAGTCGGGGGGTGAAGGGAATGCGAGCGGGGCAAGTACTCCTCGAGGATCGCAGAGGGGTGCCGGGTCACGGTCAGGGTCTGGAGGCGACCTCCAAGGGCTCCCAGATCGGCAAGACAAGCCGCCTCCGTCAATGGTTCCTGTGGAAAAACTTGGCAAGGTGAGATTAATTAGCGAGGTCACGACATTTCTTCGTTATGACGTCTTCACTTCAAAATTTGTTATGATTCGCTACTGATAACAGTTTTTCCTCATCGAAGATAAATATAGTAAATAAGATCTGATGATTCAACAATGTCTCAAATCTCTATAAAGACGAATTTAAGTTATTGATTCAACCAAAATAACATTATAATCAATTTAATTATAATACCTAATAATAATTGTTTGATATTAATACATAGCAATATAACAATAACAATCTCAATTATATAACTGTTAACCCCTTGAGCACTAACCTGGTGTTTACACTAGCTTTCCATTGTCTTGTTTTTATGGGTAATCAACATATTAATCTTTTCTTTTACTAATTTTTAAACTACACTCTGTTTTTTCTTACATTCAATGTTTGCATATACATATAGTACCTAGTGAATATCTCAGTATTTTAAATCTATAAAAGCAATTAGTTGTAAACCTACAGCATTCAAGAAAAAAAAAACTTAATATTAAATTTAAAAAAAGAGTCCAGTATTGAAAAATTATCTATGGTGCATAAATGAAACAAAAAAAATATAATTGCCAAGTAGTATATATCTCATTCAACAATAAACAATAGTACTAACACAGTATAAGGATCAACAAATTACTAAAGTGATGGTTTGTACTTGGGTCCCACAGGAATTGCCTTGGATATTGTAATTGTTGAGTCCTAATGTCTAATTCAGGATGAAAACCATTTTTCTAACTTATATTTATTTATAGTCATATTCATAAAATACTAAATATAGTATTTACTTTATAGTAAAAATACTCCAATAAACAAGCAAATCTATGTTTAAAAAAAATATAAGTAGTTAATCAATTAAGTAGTAAGCATTACCATTATGAATAACATGTTCTTAACAATATTTATTATGACAATATTGCATTGTAAATTCTTGTTGAGAATGAATACCATTGACAGTTATGGTTCTTTAAGATGCTAGATCTAGTGAATGATCGTCATAATTTTAATATTAGAAGTAAAGACAAGTTGTCCGGAACCACGCTTTAGGTTAAGTAAGTGTAATAAAAGCTTTATAGGTAATAGTATTCGGTTTTACAATAAGATCCCAAGTAACATTACCGATTTACCTGACAATAAGTTCAAGTATTATGTCAAGCAAGTCTTAATCTCAAAAGGTTATTACAGGGTGGATCATTACGTGAACGATAGTGATGTCTGGAAATAACCCACATCTCTGTGCTTCCACTAAAAACTACGATTTGTATAGTTTTTTATATGACAAAAAAAAATTATAAATATTATATTTATGAAAAAAAAAGAACCAGATCGAGTTTCTCGCCTGCGCTCTTCTTGACTGGGTTGTTTTCCGAACCGGTGGTAGTGTTTTAGACGTTCATAAGCGCCTTCTTAGGACCTAAATTGAATAAATAAATTTTTATTTGATTTGATTTTGGTTTAAGACTGTTAAATTCTTAACACAATTTTATGTATTTTGTGCAATATTGCCACATTTGTGTTTATCTCTACTAATAGATAAAATTGAAGTGTCCGTTTGTAGTATCATAATAATTCTTTTGTACTACTAAAGAATACAAATGAATACTAGGAATAGTGTACTTATTAAAAAAAACACAATTTTTAAAATTTTTGTGTGTCTGTTTTGACTAATCTCTGAAACTGCTGGATCAATTTTGAGGAGACTTTTTGGCAGATAGCTAGCTGGTTTGGTCTAAAAAAATTAAAACTCATTAAATTGTCCACAATGTTTGATTCAGTGCTTAATTTTACGTGCAGGTGTTTAAACTTATGAGAAATATCTGTTGTATCTGTAAAAATCTGTTGTTATCATAAATAATTTTAGAAAAATTATTAACAAAATTAAAACTCAGGATATTTGAACAAAATGCATTTCAATGGACAGCACCATCAGAACATTATTTTCTGATGATTTTGTTTTAAAACTAAATTACACAGTGAAGAATACTTGGTAAGAAGGCGGGGAGCTGGGACACACAGCTAGTCAAATTTGTATAATTTAGTGCAAGTAATTAATCAACCAATAGAAAGAAAGAAAATCTTTATTCACAAATGAGATACAAAACACATACTGAAAAAATAGAAAATAGTAATAATAATAATGAAGAAATGATACCAAAAAAAAAATAATCACATAATAGGGTAACTATGTGTCGCCCACCAACCAAAATCTCATTAGATGAAAGGGTCTCCAGCTCAGCGTATGCTGAAGTACCAAGAGATACTCAGCGCTGATTTTAAGATAAGAGCTGTGGTTCATTGAACAATCTTAATTGTTATGTTGCCCTGTAGTCACAGGTTGAAAGTGTGTCAACTTCAAAACATTGAATGTTTTATGGAGCTTAATTGACTGATTCTTAGAGCAATTTTATTCTTCTTATGTATATGGAGATCATCACGTATTATGGTACCACGGACCAGTTAAATAATGCTTCTCTACAGTAATAATTATATTATTCACTGACATACATTTTAGGGTAGAATTTTAAACAATACTGTACTTAAATAAACTTTGATTATCCATGTTTAAGACGTTGAGTTCTATTATAACATTAGTGAAATTTTAATGATTAAAGTTTATTGATATTCAAAAATATGTGGTAATCTAATTTTAGTATATTGTAGTTTCAAAAATTAGAGTAAAATAAATATGGTTTAGTTAATGATAGATTATGCTCAAAAGCCAGCTTAAAAAATCTCCTGTTAAGAAAATTTATTGATTAATACATTGACAGAGAAAGACAAAACTGTGAATACCGCAGAGGGAATTAGCAGTGGTTCTTTGTAACAGATGTGATTCAATTAATTGAAATTTTCTAGGTTCATTTTCATAAATAATTTTGTGTACAATGTCCCCATCTCGCTTTTCATGTGCTTCAACATAACTATGTCCTTGAAGTTGTGAGAGTGTGTGTTTGTTTATTCCAATCTACTCACCTATCCAACATACCAATAACAAAATAATCAAAATATTTACTTTTTACAAATCATTGTGAAGGTAACACTGTAGGGCATAGTATTGTTAATACATAAATTACGTAGTTGACCGTCAGTAGGAGGTTTTAAAAAAGGCAATTTTTGTCCTTTATAAATTTATTACAAACTAATTACAATATAATACTTAAACCTAAAATGCAACCTGCTAGCTCAGGCGATCGAGCGAGATGGTCGATTTCCCAACGTGTCACTGTCCCACGATACGTTGTTTTACGTTGTCAGCATTTTGGTATTTCGCGTGGGAACTTCTGCTGTAACTTGAGTGCGGAATGTGTGGTGGTGTGTTATGTACTAAGTACAGTAGGTACTAGGTAACACATATATCTGTGTAATAGAGGCATTGTAAAGTTTTAGGAAACAAATACTTTCAACTTTCTTATTTGTATTTTCAATAACAAACAAGATGACTAGAAATTAGAACATACCTACTTACCTAGTATTCATTAATATCGTGCGGATGTACAAATGTGAAAATTTACTAAAAATAGTTTACCGCTCGATCGCAATATCGAATCTTAACTTTTGAGATCAAAACAAAAATATATCGGGTTTCTGACTGATCTGAAATTTTATAGAAGAAAATAATTAAAATTTCGGATTTCATTAAATAAAAACAAGACTGAGATCGTAATTTGTTAAATATTCGCGTTCCATATTTATTAAATGCAGTTATTTAAAACGGGTTTTCACGCGTTACCTTTCCTTTTTTCTATCCCGATGTTTCGGCTGGATTTCACCAACCGTGGTCACGGGCTGACTGGCGGTGCACGGCGTGGCCTGCTGCGTTGAAGGGTATTTTGATGAACTACCCCCGTTTGGTCTTTATATTTATTATAGTCACAACACTAACAATGTCCATCGACGATGCCTGTGACGATAAATCGCAAACCTTGACATTTTCTGGCACCGGATTCCACGCTGAGGAAAGCTTATATCCATCCTCGCGATTGATATAGGCTGTACCGGGTGTTAATGTTTGATTCAAATCTTACCGGTTTAATTAATTTCTAATTCGATTCGGAATTCGAAACCATGACTTTTCTGAATCCGAGCACGCTACCACAGAAGCGTCATTTCTAGTGCACGTTTTTACAACCAGAATCAAGTGCGTACATGGTCTCTAATTTTATTCGGCCTCCCCCTTGACAGTGCCAAATTGACCGATCAATATTTACTTAACTGCGTAATCATTAAAATCACGTGTTATCGTATATAATTATTTACGTAATTAGAAATATTGTTGGGAGTGAGTGTGAGTTGCGAGATATCGCATTACGACGGAATTAAGTTCACTCGTCACTCGAAAGGCACGTACACAGTGCACAAAAAATAAATCTGTCAGTTTCTTTAAAGGTAAACGTATCCACGAATTTATAGATCACAAGTGAGTCCTCTTACTTGAGAACAAGTTTTTATTCTGTACTAGCTGTATGCCCGCGGCTACTTCCGCGTTTTATATATTCTTCACTGCGTATTATAGTTTTTAAATATCCATTGGTAAATAATGTTTTGAAGGTACTGTCCTTATTGTAACACTAATTATTTTCGAAAGTAGTCTAATTTATGCGGATTAACTTCTATCTTCCAAAAAAAATCCCGTTAAAATCGATCCAACCCTTCATCTGAGTAGCCTCAATAAACAAATTGTGTTTTTGGGATCATATATATTTAGAAAAAAGTTTTTACTTTGATATTACAAACAGGCACTTTAATTTTATTTATTTGTATAGGATATAGATAATATTGCATGTAGTGTCCTATCTATGATTTTTATATTATTGTTTCAAATGTCATGGCGTCGTCCACATCACTTCTTTGTTTACTTTTAGGCTCTGTTTAGACTGGTAGTACATCTCCCGTAACATTGTTTGCATTTCCATAAAATATCACTTTGATCATCTTTTAAGATGCAACCATTATGTGGGAAGCAATCTTTCTGATGATTTTTAAACGTTTATTTTATCTCAATGTAGAATCGACATTACATCCTCGATCAGATCAGATTTAGAGTAGACTTCATTTGATGGTGTCGAGAAAATTTCCGTTATTCAGTAAATAACTACATAAAGAGCGGCAAAATAATGTCTTCTTGGAAATACTACAATAACATTGTTTGGATTTACATCCTTCCAGTGATATCCCGAAGATTTAAGCGATGTCGCTTTACCTAAAACTATTAATTATTTGTTAGAATCGATTATCAAATTCACTACAATGGTTTGGAATTAATCGTATAATTTGAAAGCATATCGTTCGTAGCGACTTTGCAATCTAATCACGGACTTGTAATTGATTAAAAGTAAAATTGATTCAGTTTGTTTATATCGGGTTGTTATCCTCGTTTAGTCTCTCCCAGGCGTTCGTGTAATTATGTCAAAGAAACAGAACCGTTGGGTGCCGGACTTGAAGCATCTGCATTTAACAATTGTCGGTATACAAGTAACTAGGATAAAGAAACGGAAATCTGCGGCTCCTACTTGCAAGGTGCGTTGTCGTCATCCAGCTCTCTCTGGAATATTCTTGAAATAAGGTCGCAGCTCTAAACTTATTGCACTGGAATGGGTCTCATCATGGATGCTTCCAGACAAGTGACTATCGTAGATTGTTTTTAAAATGATGATGGCGCAGTTCGTAGTGCTGTCGGATTCACCGTCGATGGGCACAGGTTCACATATCCAGTTCTATAATGAGCCTGAGGATTCGGTGAAGGAACCCTAATACCATAGCATGATGGATGATCGGCCTGTCTAGTTACAACCCTCAAGTTTGAAAATCTGTCGCATAGTACCAATAGGCTTATCCAATACCTCTAAGCATTTTATTTTTACCGTCATGGACTTTGCTCAGCTTAAGTTAGCTTATGACTATAAATTTGATTTCTGGAGTTAAGTCTGAGATAACCTGAGTACGCTCTATAGATTCCACCTTAAGTGTGCTTAACCAAACGGGCAGACACGTGAGAGCAGACGACTGCGTCGCACGTATGCGAATACTGGCTAAATATGGGAAAACAAAATACGTAGTTTATAAAAATGTACTTAAATAATAAAGTATTTATACGTATGTATCTTATTTGTAAAATAATTAGCCTAAATAATTTAAAATGCTACCCAAAGACACTATTCCACGCGGACGAAGTCGCGGCGCAGCTAGTAATTTCATAAATACAATAAAGATATATTGAGTTATACCAGAATTTAGGTTGCCGTGAAATGGGATATTTTTTAATTTTATAGATTTTATTTTCTTCACGAGGTGGCCATCGAAATTCTAGTGAAACTAATTTACTGAGTAAACATTTATTAACCGAAAAAGCAATCATAGTTTTGTTTAGAAAATGTCATATATGTTTTTAAGGTAACACAAGGTCAGTTACAGTACCTAGGCTCACTCCTGCAAAGCAATGGCGAAGTAGACCGAACGGTAAAGCATAGAATTAACCTGCATGGATGAAATGGCGGCAGGTTACGGCTACTACGTGTGATCCGCAAATCCCCTTTAAATTAAAGGGGAAGATTTACAAGAACATAATACGACCTGTCGTCTTGTATGGATCAGAATGTTACCCCATAAAGGTGACGGACGAAAGAAGATTACATGCAGCTGAGATGCGAATGTTGAGATGGATGTGTGCCGCGTGGGGGAACAAGAATGGACAGGATTAGTAATGAGTATATTAGAGGAAGTTTGAAAGTGGCGCCAATAACAGACAAATTAAGTGGCGGTCGTTTGTTCTGGTGTGGACATGTGATGCGCGGGGAGAAAGAGGATGTTGTAAGAAAGGTATTGGATATGAATGTGGACGGTTACATGGGAAGGGGAAGACCAAAGAAAAGATGGATGGACTGTGTGAAAGATGATATGCTTAGGAAAGGAGTGAATGCGGAGATGACAACAAATAGAGAGGAATGGAAGAGGAAGACATGTTGCGCCGACCCCAAATATAAATGAGAAAAGGGTAGGGAGATGATGATGATGATGATGAAGGTCAGTTACAGTACAAAATATTTGATTGACCCTTATTCACGAAATTGGATTTAATTTATTACTATTTATACTTACTAATGTTGTTGTTAGCAAAAAAAAAAATCTAAATTTTAATTTTAACATCTTTACAGTGAAGATTCGTACACAATGTATTTAGCAAAGCCTCAGACAGTAACTCTTCATATGTTGGTATTGCTCTGGACGCCTTTGACATAGCTACCCCCCCCCCCCCCCCCCCCCTTCTTCTATATGTTTTCAGCTACATAGTAAATTCATCGAGATATCCTGGATGTTTGCAGCCGTTTAGTTTTACATTTAGTCAGATATCAATTTTTTCAATCTCTAAATGACTGAAGATTTGAATTCGATTTACGTATAAATCACGATAATGTTGCCACCTCTACGTTGCGTTTGACATCTTTAGGAAGTTTTACGGATTTTGAGTTTTGCTAGAAGAAATCACTTTGCGTAATCAGCAGTTTTTTTACGTAATTATTATAAATTAATTTTAAAGTATTATATGTTTTTAATTAGGATAATTATATGTCTTTTTTTAATGTTCAGTTTTAAACGGATAAATGGTATTTACTGATATCAATGACAGGTTCAGTCCTTTGATTGATTTATATTATCTACTACTTTGTATAATACCGTATTACACACACATATTTTATAAATAGATTAAGAACTAGTAACGTAATTAACTGATAAATTTATTGAAAACATTAACACCTGAACTTTGTTTTTTAATTCACTTTTATAAAATGCACATGAAAATGTACTGGATTTGTATGTATGTCGTCGATCTCATATGCCTGTCCTTTTTTTTTTTTTTTTTTTTGACGGGGGGAAATGCATTTACGCACTACCCTCGCCTATTGCATTAGTGAGACCGAAGTCCTCCAATGCAATAGGTAAGGGGGCACGGAGGGACGAGCTCCGTGCCAGTGTGGGACTCGCCCGGGCGTGAAGCGCTCGGAAATACCCACTAAAACCCCCCGGGGCCGTCCGCTGCATTTGGGATGGGGGCGACACGGGGTGGCTTTCGCAGGCACCGCGTCGCCCCCTGCAGCGAACCCACCAGGCCTCGTCCGTGCCATGGCCCGGTAGGGATGGAGGAGAATACTTCCCCTCCACCTCTTAGCCCGCCTCAGAAGGTGGCACGACCGTACTGGTCGACAGTCCGGGGGCAGGATGTACTTCCTGCCCCCCATAAAAAGGAAGAACGAAGAAGGGACAGAACAGTGGAAAGGGATAGAACAGTGGAGAAGGGACAGAACAGTGGCCATATGCCTGTCCTATAAATCTTGTACAATGAGCGTGTTATTTTATACCCATTAAACATAACTTATCAATAGATAAATGGTCTAATTGTTTCCTCATGTTCCTTGTTCAATCATTTGTATTTAGTATTCATTGCATTGTTTGATAAAGAGAGTACAAAATTTGACCTTACCATGAATGATACCTATTCATGGACGACGATAATGATCAGCGTCATTATTTATGAGACCAAGTTTAATGTTACTACATCTGTAATTATTAATTTAGTTTAGTTGTAAAATGCGCTAAACATTGATTTAAAAAATGTTGGGTTAATTTTCACTTTGGTAACATGATAATTTTGAATGCATCCGTGATCACGTGACTCCCTCGCGACCAATCAGAGCCGGCTACGGCTGCCTAGTCTCTCGGGCTCTTCCGTATTTATTATATTTAGTCTGTGTTCCGCCGTCCTTGAACCGTTAAAACGCGTTTTAACTACTTTGTAATCGCATATTCTCCAGTGTCTACTCGTGTCACATCGACACGACTTTTAGAATCCAATTTTTATATAAAAAATTCTAATAGTAATTTCATATTTTGCTTTCAGTTGTTAGTTCAACGTTCTCAAAAAGAAGACGGTATCAATGGTGTCACTGAGAAATCGTTCACGGTAATTATTGTTATTTTAACTGAATTAATTTCCATGTTTTTGAAAAATATATACAGTACCTAGCTGGTTTATTTGTAGCTGTAATTCTCAAATTGAAATTATTACTGAGAAAATTGTTAATTTGTTCTGATTGAAGAATTGCCTTTCTGGAAATAGTCTTTTAAATTCATTTGATAACTCCTCGCTCATTATAACACCATCTATATATCTCTAAAAATGAACATTCTTAGAATTTGCTTGTGACAAAAACCCGTTAACACTGTCCATATTTAAAAACAGAATTAAATCTTTTTATTATTCCTTGCAGAAATACTTATTTCCCATGTACCCGGAACTGGCCAAGCAGTTTTACAAGTACATCCACAGAGTCGGCAAGTGCAAGAACCAGCACATCTCTCTCTCAACGTTTAGGCTCCACTGCGAGAAGATCCTCACCATGTTGGACGACAGCGTTATTATCGATACATACGTCAGGTAAACCAGAAGCCATTTGTTATAGTTAAAATTAACTGGATGAGACTCAAATATTTAGGTCGCGTCAGAATATTAACGTCACGATTTTGAATGTTAAAGGAAGGATAAAAGTACGTAGTGAGAGAGATAAAGATAATAAATAGACTATACAGTTTTTGATTGTAGAATGATTATTTTCTCTTTGTGTTTTCTTCATGCATTTTAAAAATCGAACATATTTGCATTTTAGTGTTAGCCTCTATCAATGTTCTTTTTTTATAATTTTTATTTTATAGAGAGTTTGTACATACATACATACATACATATCATCACGCCTTTCTCCCGTGGGGGTAGGCAGAGATTACGTCCTTCCACTTGCTACGATCTTGGCATACCTCTTTCGCTTCCTCTACTTTCATGAGCGCTTTCATACATGCTCGTCGGTTATGAGTACTTTTTACCTGGCCTTTATTTAAGACATGATTGATTTGGTCTAGATACATTCGCCTAGGTCTACCCTTACCGACTTGCCCATTCACCCTCGCCTTATAAATTAATTTCGTTAGTCTTCTCTCATCCATCCTCTCTACATGCCCAAACCAACTAAGCATACCTTTCTCTATTTTGGTCACCACATCCTCTACCACACCACAGCGTTCCCTTATCATACTATTCCTGACTTTGTCAATCGTCTTCACTCCAGCTATACTTCTCAGACTTCTCATTTCCACTGCGTTAATCTTACTTTCATGCTTCTTCTGCCAAACCCAGCATTCACTACCATACCTAAGTGTAGGGACCAGGACTCCTCGATGCACATGAAGTTACGCAGGGCCCCATTCACTCTATTCCCTAACAAAACTCTTCGCTCAATATCATCGTCACACTTTCCATCTCTCGTAACCTTTGATCCCAAGTACACAAACTCTTTCACTTGTTCCACTCTGTCTCCTTCTATCGAAATTACGCAATCTGTCATACTTTCTTCTCTTTCAAATACCATTACTTTAGAGAGTTTGTTCATACTGAAAATGCCACCCTCATCCATTACATACATAAAGCCTATATTATAATACAACAACTACAATAGAAACGGAAAGAAAAATAAAACAAAATAAGTAATCAATTCCTCGGCCTAATGACGACGTCCACCAAATCATGAATCGATTTGGCTTCTTTCGATATACATTGCACAAACCAACATCATAATTAATTCCAATAATTAGACGTCTTTGAGTTTCATTCCGGGTACATTCCATACATACATATGCTCACGCCTGTTATCCCCGAAGGGTTAGGCAGAGGTGAAGTAGCGAACTACACCACCCACATTTCGCCGAGCTTAGTTCCGTCCCAGATGTGACAGGGGGCGAGCCTGTCGCCATATCGGGCACAAATTCCAAACTCCGGGATGATACTGAGTAGGAAAACCCAATATCACTTGACCCGACCCGGGGATCGAACCCGAGACCTCAGAACGGCAGTCGTATGTAATACATT
This sequence comes from Samia ricini, assembly GCA_014132275.2. Taxonomy (NCBI): domain Eukaryota; kingdom Metazoa; phylum Arthropoda; class Insecta; order Lepidoptera; family Saturniidae; genus Samia; species Samia ricini. The sequence continues at coordinate 30,325,640 of AP028168.1, forward strand.
CCATAATTATATGATATATATATCTTCCTGCACATTACAAATACTACAATTCGGAGATTCGCTTTTATTCATTAAAAAAATTGAATTTATTTAATGGAATATGACGTCCAGAACGAATTCTTAAAGCCAGTACAATCGTGTATCTGCTCATATCGGACTCTTCGAACCAAGGGACAGAACCTAAAGATGGTTGAATGGTCTTTTACGTTTTTTGTTTCGATATATTCAATTGACAGTGAACTGAATGGGTCGGAACGCTAATGTGCCTACATTTGACCCATTTACATCGATAATTTTTTTTACAGCAGTTTTTTTCAGCATGTCGGCCGCTAAACGACGTGCTCTCTATTTCTTTTCTTTACAGGCCGTCACGATACCTTCAATATTCAAATCGCATTTGTTATTCCTCTTGATTCTGTTACTTTAAGATTAAGCTTTGTAACGGCTTAGATCCCGGCTAGCTGGGTTCTGGTAGTAATAGTCTTCTTCCCGCCCACTACAGTTCTATCGGTGTAGTATGAGGAAGAACACTGGCCTGCGAAAGATTCCCTTCCGCCCTCGGTGTTCCTCTAGGGGTCTTAAGGTGGCAGCCAGAGTCCTCCTTCCGCCCTCGGTGTTCAGTTGTTTGTAGCAGGTAGGTGATCCTGGAAGCCCAAGACGTAGGCAAGCATTATAACTGGCTAGACAACCCTCAACAAGCTCAGTGCATCCCTAACCACACTGTAATACTTCCTACGCAAAGCGACTCAGCATTTACATAGGAAAGAACACAATAAAAAGATAAAGGTTACTCACCCTTTTTTTTTTTTTTTTTGACGGGGGGAAATGCATTTACGCACTACCCTTATCTATTGTATTTGTGGGATCAGAGTCCCCCAATACAATAGATAAGGGGGCCGCATTTGGGATGGGGGCGATACGGGATTGCACTGCATGCCACCGCGTCGCCCCCTGCGGCGAACCCACCGGGCCTCGTCTGTACAATGGCCCAATGGGGGTAGGGAAAATACTTCTCAACCCCACCTCGGCCATCACGATACCTTCAATATTCAAATCGCATTTGTTATTCCTCCTAATTCTGTGTAATTGCTGTAGTAGTAGTCGAGTGTAGACGTTTGTATTGTAACCGTTTAGGATGTTCGGCGCAGAGACGGACGACAACGTCATGATGCCGGAGGGGCTGCGGCAGCTGCTCTACACCAGCTACAAGCTCTCCATGGACCACTACCCGGAAGGGCCCCAGACTTGTCTTATGGTAAGTCGGTGCGTGTTCGAATTGCGCAGTGGACAATCTGAAGTGTATAGAGGTTCCGTTTATATGTTCACGTCAGATAAACAAGACCCTGACGTCTGTGGTGAGCGGTTGCTTTAACAACAAGGACTGCCACAGCGTCGGGTTCGTCGTGCGCTGGCTCGAGGAGCACTGCCACAGGCTCATCTTCCCCGTACATAGGTATATTACTTTCGCATATTATAATCTCTAAATGCTATTTCATTCTCCATAATTCTTAGATTAGCTCTGCCCGGAGTGTGCTGTGAAGGGGGTGGGGGAGGGGGGGGGGGGGTCATCTTGTCTAAATTACCTTCTAAAATCTAAAACTTACAATAACATATAATTTAACATAATGCAATTAGTAATGTCACGCTTGTGTGTTATTCAAACGGTGTCGGGACTAAATACAAATCTATTAATCCTATTTTGTTTTTTAACCGACTTCAAAAAGGAGGAGATAATTATTAATTCGTCTTTGTATTTTTTTCTTGTATGTTTGTTACGTGATTTCTCCGTCATTTGTGGTTTTTTTTTTCTAACCTAGTTAATGCTGTTGACCGGAAGGGTGTTTACAACTTCACCGTAACTTTGGGGGCGAGTGCTAAAAGCTTTGCCCCAAGTGCACAGATCTGTACCGTACTCCATCCAACAAGAAGCCGTCCCCTCTCTACCAGTCGTAGTCCCGCCTCTACCGGCAACGACACGAACACCGTCCTAACCCCCCCTCTCACAATCCGGATCGGACCCGCCTTCACCAACTCCGCCTTAACTCCTACCTCCTGCGACACCCTCCACACTACCTCTTCCTCCGACACCGAGTCCTCCAGGCCCACCAAGCGGATCTCGATCCGCTTCGTCGGCCTGGAGACAACAGCGACCTCATCCATCACCCCCCGCAGGCTGGCAGCGAGGGCATCCGCACGCTCCATTCCACAGGGACTCGAGTATTCGGGCCCCTGCCGCAGTGGGGCGACACTAAACACCCTCAATCCCCAGATCCCGCAGCACCCTCCTGCACACTCTCCCCCTCTACCCCCTTCCCACCTCCCACCCTCGCACTCACACGAGACAAAGGGGTAGCCGGTATATCCCTCTCTGCTAACCTCTGCTCCACTGCCCCCAACCTCACACTTATCGCCTCCAGGACCTCTTTGAGGGGTGGAACCACACTTGCAGTTTCATTCCTCTCTGAGACCACCTTCCCCTTCCTCTTCATCACCCTCCCATACTCCTTCCTCACCTCCACGACATCCTTTCCGCAGCCGCATCGCCTCCTCCTCCAGCTCCCTATTCCTCCGCATCATCCCCCTCAAACGCTTCGTCACCCCCCACGCAAATCGTCCCGTCTGCCTTAGTCTATGAAGACCCCCCATTTTTCTCCACTATGGCCATGGACTAAACCACGCCATCCGCAGTCGCCATCGTCTCCTTAGGAGTCATGCCCTCAACCCCAAGAGTAACAAACTAAAATACTGTATCATACGCACTATTAACTATTTATTTTATTGATAATTTCCAGCGCTAGTCGCATTCGCTTGAGAGCTGTTATTTTAATCAAGCTATATTTTCCAGTCTATAGGTAGTCGTAAGAAGGATCAAAAATGTGTAAGATTTTGCTTAAGTGATACTTGAACGGTTCTCTGTAATCGGCAGTAGTGCAGAGTAGGGGTTCCGTATACGCAGGTACTGCGTGCACATGCTGGCGACGCGGTACAGGGACATCGAGGCGGAGGTCGAGTCCAGCGGGTCCGGCGCCGGGCTCGAGCTCGCGACGCCCGTGCTCGACCGCGGCACCTGGCAGCCGGGCACCGCCCTGTTGCCCGTGTCGGTCGCGTGGCTCGTGGGGGGCGCCGCGCCGCCGCTCTACACCCGCCCGCTGCAGCCGCCGCCGCCCCCCCGCCGGGCGTGGGGGCCAGCGCGGCGGGCGGTGCGGGAGGCGCGGGGGCGCTCGCGTCCGCGCTCTGGGTGTCGCGGTTAGTTTGCGCGCTGCCGTCGCACTGGGCGCCGCTGTACGCATCCCGCGACCACGGGCTCGGCGCTAACCGCTTCCTGCACCACACGCTCGCGTACCGGGGCCCCACGCTGGTGGTGGTGCAGGGCGACGGCGTGCTGGTGGTCGTGTGCTGTCCCACGGAGTGGCGCGAGACCCACCAGTACTGGGGCTCCGCGGACAGCGCGCTGCTGCAGATATTCCCCACGTGAGTACACACACACGCACGCACAACGATAACATTATTACTTAATAGTGTAAACATATTATTATACTAAGAACGGTATTGGGTATGAATGTGGACGGTTACATGGGAAGGGGAAGACCAAAGAAAAGATGGATGGACTGTGTGGAAGATGATATGCTTAGGAAAGGAGTGAATGCGGAGATGACAACAAATAGAGAGGAATGGGAGAGGAAGACGTGTTGCGCCGACCCCATATAAAAATGGGAAAAGGGTAGGGAGATGATGATGAGTGTAAACATACTATGAACACATAAATATCATAGAATGGTATTAGATAACCTGTGAATTAATCCAACTTAACTTTCCCCTCCCAATACATCTTCGATAACTTAATGCATATTCGTAAAAATTTAGACAAACTAGTTTAGTGAATGATCGTCATAATTTTAATATTAGAAGTAAAGACAAGTTGTCCGGAACCACGCCTTAGGTTAAGTAAGTGTAATAAAAGCTTTATAGGTAATAGTATTCGGTTTTACAATAAGATCCCAAGTAACATTACCGATTTACCTGACAATAAGTTCAAGTATTATGTCAAGCAAGTTTTAATCTCAAAAGGTTATTACAGGGTGGATCATTACGTGAACGATAGTGATGTCTGGAATTAACCCACATCTCTGTGCGCACCCGCTAACATTATTAAAACTACGATTTGTATAGTTTTTCATATGACAAAAAAAAAATGATATATATTAAATTTATGAAAAAAAAAAGAACCAGATCGAGTTTCTCGCCTGCGCTCTTCTCGACTGGGTTGTTTTCCGAACCGGTGGTAGTGTTTTAGACGTTCATAAGCGCCTTCTTAGGGCCTAAATTGAATAAATAAATTTTGATTTTGATTTTGAATCTAAAGGTAATTAAAAGAGTGGATACGAGAATGATTACTCTATGTACATACTTAGTTATAACTTTAAGTCGGTAATTGTGATATGTTCCTACGCGTATCAATTCATTAATGCCATTTTTGTACCGATGTAATCCTCGTAAACATATATTGTAACACGATTTTATATTTATCCCGGTACACAGCGGAATCTTTCAACACAACCTCCACCCACTTTCAAACTCCGAATTAACTTGAAACTTTGCATACTTGTGCTGATGACAATGCAATAATTAAGTTTGTCATAAAATAATAGGTTGCATAAGTTTTTTTTAGTGTCGTTAAATGATTTAATTAATTAATTTTTCGGAGTGTGAGAAATACAAAAGTAGCGCAAAAGTGTTGCCACTTAAACGCCATCTTCTATTTGACATACTGTAGCATGTTTATAAGTGACGTCACAGCGTTGGTAACGCGAATCTATCACTTTCCTTCAGCAACAATCGTTCGATATCGGTAAAGAAGATTTCACCTCAAGAGAGCAATTGCAATTATAATTGCATGTGTAAAATGAAGGAGGTGTTGGTAGTGTCTGTTAGTGTAGATTGAGTTGTGAGTTGTGAGTTGTGAGTCGTGCGGCGTCGGCAGGTTCAGCGTGGTGGAGCGCGCCGAGAAGATGCTGTACCTGAACACGTCCATCCGCGGGTACCCGCGGGGGCTGCGCGCGGGCGCGGACCCGCGCAAGCCGCTGCTCGCTCTCGCCGACGACTTCGACTCCTTCACTTTCAAAGGAGTGCCTTACTCGCTGCAAGCTATCGAGGTGATGCCCTCCGCCCTCCGCCCTCCGCCCTCCCTCCTACACCACTCCACCCTCTACCCTACACCCTCCCACAATAATGAAACGTTATAGTATGAGGTAACTATGCGGACACGGACCTAGTTCTGCTTGGCTTGTTACGACCGTTAATAAAAAAAAAAATAAGTAAAAAAAATTATGTAATTAATAATAACAAAATAAGTGTTTACAAAATAATTTAATATATAGATATAAAAAATTTAATAGAAGTAGATTTAAGCTCACATATATGCGAAAGAAGATTACTAACCGCATAGCGGCTTGAATTGCTATTATAGGCAATTTTTTCCGACGCAAGTCGATTTAAATCTCCAATATAAAAAAAGGTGCGGACCCGGGAGTCTGCAGATAGTTTAATTTAAATAAAAAAAAAAATAATAATAATGAAACGTTGAGCCGGATGTTACAGACTGATTGTTATTACTATGTGGGACATTTCATGTCAACCGGATAGCGAATTCGTTATAATAATAACAAGTCCATAAATAATAGTAATTAACGATATAATATATATGATTTTCTACGAGTCTATTTCGCTTCCGCTGTCGCCGCTCCAGGAACTGAACAGCTGCGCTCTGCGCTCCCGGACGACGAAGAGTTGGGTGTTAAGGGAATAGTGTAAATAGTAAAATTGTAAATATTACAAAATAAATTCTGTTTCAACCGCAAATTAATAAAACCGCTCTAACTCTTAAACTATTCGCGGTCTCGTTTTTATTTTTCTTTTTGAAGGAAGCTTTAATTCGAGATTTAAATATTTTTATTAAAGTGTCGGATCGTTTCCGGTTTACTATACGTGAAAAAAAAAATCAAATTTAGAATTCGAAACACGAAAATTAAACACTTGAACTTTTTACCTACCGGTAAGAAACAATACTTTTAGTTTTTTTTAATTAAATTCACGACTTCATTCTAAGTAAATTTTTAAAAGCTCTTAACTCAGCAATAAAGGACCATAAGGAAAAAAAATTGTGTCCACAAAAACAAACAAAATTCACGGAATTCTTTTGGTTGTCCGCTTGACGTGAAATGCCCCGCGTAGCACGTGAAGCGGTAACGTGCAGTGTGTGTGCAATGTGTGTGCAATGCGTGTGCAATGCGTGTGCAACGTGTGTGTCCGCGCAGGTGTGGGGCTGCGGAGACCGCGCCTCGCGCGACACGCAGCTGGAGATCAAGAAGTGGCAGGTGCGGGAGGCGGAGCGCCAGCGACAGGTCACTACTCCCTTGCAATATTACATACATAACACACTAATCATTGCTTTCATTTCAACTGATACGTACCTAAATATATTTCTATGACACACTAACTTTAATTAAATATATTTTATACTATTATAGATTAATGGTAACACATCTTGTGATAACCATAACATTAATATACAACAATCAGGGAAAGACTGATGTTTATGCTTGTATACTGCTCGAGGCTCACATTGCTTAGAATTTTTTTTTACAACAATAACTTCGTTTTATAAAAATCAATCCTTCTAGGTACTTTTAGACAATATCCTTGTTTTGTTATAAAACTTCTATACTTGTGGCGTGAGTATGATTTTCAAGGAAACATCATAATTTTAAATATTATGGATGATGTATCTCACATAACGAGAAGGAAAGAGGCTATTGCTAAAAATAAATAAATAACAATAAACAAAATTATATATTTTATGTAATGTACAGACGACGATTACAAATATACACATGTTTTATATTCTTCCCTGTCAATGATATCTAACTCTTACTAATAAAATAAATGTCTTACAGTTTTAAGTTAAAGATCGTCAAAGAAATTTGCTTTCAGAGATGTGTAAGTACTCTGTACTTATTTAGAAAAAAATATGTATAGGTTCAGTGCATTGCATAAAATTTCATCTAATGTTCAATGGCAACTTGTTCTAATATTGAAGTGGCAAGTAGGAAAAAGGGCGTTATTACAAAATGGCGCACTTTTACGTCAACATGGCTTCTATTCGGTTCATACAGTCACAAACATATTAGAACAATAGGTTGGAGTTGGGAATGGTGTGTTTGTTCGTTTATATATGTTGAGGTGACGTTGCAGGTGAAGCTCTCGGCCGCGGAGTGGATCGAGCATCCGGACCGGTACCTGCTGGAGCTGGCGGGCAGGCCGCAGTACAACAACTCCGCCACGTAGTGCCAGTGCTGTGCCAGTGCCAGTGCTGCATTACAACCGATATTGATACGCGCGTCATTAAACTAATCCATACTGCCTTCGTAATCATAGTGCTGTGTAAATGTGAAAGTGTCGTGTCGTGTCGTGTCGTTTTAGTAACGCTAAACCGTGTGTCGTATCCAGTGGGTAAGCAACACTTACTTATCAATGTATCTCTACTGTTCACTACACTAGTTCGTCAGGTTACACCACAGTTCTTCTTCTTCTTCTTAGTTAATAGCAATCTGTGTGTACACACAATTTGTGCCAATGTCATGTAGGTAAGATTTTCAATCTTGTATCAGCGTTACCAAGCTCCAACAGAACGGTGGCCCATCCTGCTCGAACTTTCCATGGAGCTTTGTCGGCACCTCAGAATGTATGCTACGCGTTGTCTTCTATAATAAACTTAACTTGAACACAAGTTAACTAAACTATTTCACACAAACGCCACCAAGATTACATGATATAGAGTCAAGTACACAAGTTTAATGAATTAAAGAAAACAATTGCTACATGTCAGACTGAGATCCCGCCAAAAACTCCTACACCACAGTTATTAACTTCATAAAAGAACTCGTACTTTTGCCAGTGTCATGTTATCAAGCTAAAATTTTGTGATTTTTTTTATCTCAAATAAAAGGTCTTTACGTTTTAAAGAAAACAGTAATAAATTGCGAAGTTCTTGGCGCCACGTGTTTTTAATTATTCAACTATATAGCTCTATATCATGTAATTTTGATTACAAAGTTTTGCTCGGTTTTGTTTATTTTATGTTATATAACCTAATAAATTAAGTATATTGATTAGTAAGTTGTAAATTATAAGATCTCAACAGAAACTCCCTTGAAGTCACTTTAACAAATAGCCACCAGATTGTTCAAGCACAGAACATTAATAAAATAATACAAGATTAACCTAAAAAATATTATTCAGGGCTATAATAAATTATTTACAAAATAACAGTTGTTAATAATAAGTGCATTAATATTCAATTTATTATATCGTTAATATTACCTACCCTGTTTCTCTGTGGCTAGTTTAATGGCATCTGTTTATAATAAATTGGAAGTGTTATAGCTGTAATTAACCTTTACTTTAATAACAATGATATTTATAACATTATACACTTTATGTATACCCTTATACCAAGAACTGTGCCTTCTTTGACATTCATAACACATTCTCAGGGCCCAAATTGAATAAACATTTTTTTTTATTTTGATTTTAATGTGAATAACATTATGAGTAAGAAATACACAAGTACTTATATATCATATTTAGGGGTCGTTTAAGTTTTATGGATGATTTTGTAGCAATATTTACTTAGCAGATTTTGTAAAAATTTACTTAATACTTACGTTACTGTAGTGACGAGCTTCGTCTACTATTGCTGAAAATGGGGGGCGAGAGGGGGGCATTAAAACTGTCTAAAATTCTGCTTATGCAATACTTAAACAACTCCTTATATTCATCCATCCATCCATCCATTCAACCGTAAAGAAGTCCACTATTGGACATATGTCTCCCCTAAAGATAAGGGGGCAATTGCTGTAATCGCCACGGTTGGCAGGCGGGTTTATAATCGCAGTAGATGTTTGTGGTACTCAGAGAATCCTGCTGCCCATCCTTTAGTCGCCTTTTACGACACCCTTGGGAATGATATGGGGTGGTACTATTCTTAAGCCAGCACCACTCCTTATATATATTTACTTATTTATTATAAAGAATCAAACAGTCACATCAACATATCAAAATAACAAAAACATTGCAAACAAAAACACCTATAAGTAGTTCCCCAAATACATAACAAATATATAAATTTAATCTATTTTATTATAAAGAAACTGACTCTGTAATTTCGATGAAAATAAAACTTTGTAGAAATACATATTCATTATAAATAATATCTGTGATAGTTTTTTTTTAACACTCCAAGAGACTCTTTTAGAATCAATATTATTAAATAATACATATTTACATGCAGGTCTTTTAAATGAGCCTCCGACATGCTTTTGTAGGGTGCTATTGAATATATATTTTTTACAATCAACCCTTTCTCAATGGAATCAAACTTATTTAAAGAAAATATCCTGATATAATACACACATTCATAACGTATCATACTTAAAATATATAAATTAATGTTTTAGAAATGATTTAGCAGTATTTAGTACTTATTAATTTGTAATATTCATATGAATTGTTTATGTTTAACAACAAATATTAATTGCTATTTTTGCTCAATTTATAATTCCATTTGGGCTTAAGTTTCACACTATTATATGTTCAGTTTTATTAGATTTATTCCATTAAGATTAAAAGGGAAATTATTAACTATATTTACTGTCAGTACACTATCAATATGAATCATGATAAAACTTTGCGGAAATCATCATATGGTTGATGTTACTTTGCTGCTTCCACTGCAAATGATTTTCAGCTGTCACATCTTTTTATTATTTGTTTGTTAGTTGGTAATTTAGATGTGACAGCTGAAAATCATTCCAAGCAGAAGTAACAAAGTACCTAACATCAATTATATGATTACATCGAATCAATATGTTTTAAAATAAAATCTTTAACTATAATCAATAAAGTATAAGTTAGTATTTATCCGATTAGGGGTCGTTCATGTGTTACATGATTGTTAGTGACGGGGCGGGAATAGTCCAGCCCCATTTGGTTATTGTTGAATAATGATCACGTAAATAATATTCACTTATTTTTCTGTTCGAAATTATCTAAATGCTAACATAATCACGTGAGGCGGTAAGAGCTTTCCTTACTATTGTTTAGATCCGTAGGTCGGGGAAGGGAGTGGGAGGTGGGGTTCGGCTTTAAAGAAAATAACCAAAATGTTGTTAATGTAGTACTTGAACAGCCCCTTATTGTAAATTGACAGTTATTTTAGAACTTGTAAATATTGCTCCAACGAAAAATATAAGTTGTTTGCTAAAAACTGTAAATATAAAAACAAAACTTATGATGTAAAAATGATGGTAGTGACGTAGATTTAGTGACGTCATTAGTAACAATATAACACGTGCCTAGTGTTACGGGAGCCATATTATTAAAAGAGTCACTATTGTATAGTTAATTTAGCTCTATATCAAGTAATTTAGAAAGAAACGGACCAAATTATAATGTGTAATGATTATTTAATAAAATAACACTTTCGCCCTTTTACTGTATATTTGCATTTAGATTTTGTAAACTATAGCAGTGATCAAAAGAATCTCGTGTTAGATTAATAACACTATGAACTTATAAATCAGTGAACTTTTGAATGCATCACGCAATTTCATATGAAGTATGTATTTTTGATATGATATAGAAAATACACTTAATTACAGTTTAAACACGAGTATTATGTTTATATTATCAGATTAGTTATTGCTAATTAGTAGTGAATGTTTTTTGACATTAGGTGCTATTCAATATCGCTTTTGAAATACCTATTTTATAAGTATTTAATATACGTAAATATTAATAATAAAATATTTTAATAACAAGGAATCGTTTGTTTATGTTTTAACCTTCGACAGTATAGTACCTCGGTGGCTGGGCTTAACTCGGGTGTTTTTAAGGTTCAATTGATGTGTCTAGTCAAATTTATAAAAAATACTTTATTCAGGGCCTAATAAGGCACTTATGAAAGTGAAACTACTAGTACCGGTTGGGAAAACAATCCTGTCATCGAAAAAGAGCCGACTAGAAACTTGATCTAGTTGAAGTGAAAACTTTAGCGGCGCCGAGCGATTCCCGGTCGGGGAAAAACTAGGGTAAGATGGCGCTCAGATATAGATAATAAAACTTATACTTACACAGCCTATCGTATGTTTTGATTATAAATAAAACTATATGAAAATGCACATAATTATTGCTCGGAGCGGCAATAGATGTAAAAATCAAACAAATGTTAGGTTATGTTATTAATTTCAGTTAACGAATTGTGAAACTTAGACACTAAAAAAAACAGTTTTTCTAAAGTTTCTCTTCTCTCGGCAGTGTAAGGGAGTAAGAAGCCTTTTTTTATTATACCATCCATTCAACCGAAAGATGTCCACTGCTGGACATATATCTCCTCCACAGATCTTCATGACGACCGGTATTGCGCGATTCGGATCCAGCGGATTCCCACGACATTCACCAGGTTGTCGGTCCACCTTGTGGGGGCGCATACCCACGCTGCGTTTTCCGGAGCGTAGGAGTGTGTCGTTCATGAGGGGGGTGATTGCCATAATCGCCACGCTTGGCAGGCGGGTTGGCGATCGCAGTAAAGTGTTTGTCGTACTCAGAGAACGCTGCTGCCCATCCCCTGGTTTATTCCTTAGTCGCCTTATACGACACCCGCGGGAAGATATGGGGTGGTACTATTCTTGGCCGGCACCACACGGCTTATTGTTATGAAATATAAAATGTAGGGATTAGCTAGGTTCGAAATTCCGCTGATTTTTATACTCGTCTAACAGCCACGCCGAGGTTCGTACCACTTTGGTAACCCTATGTGCCTTTAGCACTCGCCCCCAAGATCACCGTGAAGCTGTAAAGACCTTTCCGGTCAACAGCGTTAGCTAGTTAGGAAAAAAATCTATATAAGTAAATCTATGACTTTCATAATAAAGTTAATATTGTATCAGGATGCCCGAAGAAAAAATGGATGGAATGTGTGAGGGAAGACATGAAGGCAAAAGGGGTGAATGAAGATACGGTGGCTGATAGAGATGTATGATACAAGAAGACATATTGCGCCGGCCACAAATAACTAATTGGGAGCAGGAAGATGGTGATGATATTGTATCAGCATCCGTTGTATCATTTACTCGATCCCTACAGCAGTCTCCATGGCTGCCTAGTTTTTTTATTTCATGTTTTTATGGAACTGTACAACTCATAATATTACAAAGTTGTTAGTAGGTAGGTACATGCACAAAGAAGTCATTTCCTGACATCCCCATCGTTCATAATTCTATTAACATGAACAGTAATAAAAAATATTTTCCTAATATTTTTACCTTTTACGCTTGTCATAAATGAAAGATGTATTTCTCGAACATTTGATGAGCAATAACCGCATTGTAAATAGTTCACATGATAATTAGGAAATCGAATTTGGACTCAGATATTTAGTCAAGTAGTCCCGAATCAATATTTCTTAGTATTCCATAGCAGTTTTCAATGAGTTCCAGAATTATTTCGAAGTCTATTATGAGCCCATCATTTCAATATATTCAGTGCTTTTGTAATAAAAACAACATAAATACGAGATGTATATTGTTATACTGCGCGGCAATCCTTTGTGTTGTTGACTACAGGGCGTCAGCTCCTCTCAGCCGGCCGCGTTCTGTGGAGAGTTTCAGATTTTTTTCCGAGACGATACCTCCATGTTTGTAGTTGATAATGATAATGGTATTTACATATTTATTGATTATTAATATGTAGCTATAGAGTTGCTACAGATTTTTGTAAAATTAATTTCGTAACATAAATATTATTATTATTTATTTTATTTTTGGCCGTGTTATCAATGTTTTTACGCTCAATAAATACGTTTCAATAACGTCTATATATAGCAATCACCCTTTATAATAAGAATGAGTTCGAAATATATACTTGTACTGGATTGTCATTTTTTAAATACTTAAGACATTTTTAATTGTTTTACTTTTATAAAATTTACTTTTTAGGTTTTAATAACCTTATTCTTTCATAACAAACATAGATAGGAAACACCTTTTTTTATCAAATTATCGATTTTTTAGAGGTAGTATAACATGTGTTAAGATTATTATAAATTCTCGGAATGAAACATAAGTCTTCTGCAAAGATATTTTTTTATAATATATTTTCTTGTTACATGTTGCTATATACACTTATTCTAAATTTAAGCTAATAAATTATAAAGAAGATATACTACCTGCTTAAAAATATATTTTAACAATATCGATATTTTCACAACCAACATCGATGTTTCGTATACGCCGATGAATATCGGGCATCCCTGTTCTCTGTGTCCAGTGTTTGACATTGTTGATTGCAGTTAAAAATCATTATAACATTACTGAATAATATTTGTGTTGAAATAGAAGTGTTTGGTATGAAAAATAAAACAATTTCAACATGACAGCAGAAGTTTTAAAAATCGAGCTAGAAGCGGAGTCATGTTGTGTTTGTGGTAATAACGATACTGAACTTCTAACACCGGAAGAACACGATGCTGAGGCTCCGGTGGGCCAGATGCCGCTCAGGGCTATGCTATTACAACTTAGCAATACCAAGGTAAATGCTTATAAATTTTAAAACATAATTCACATCCAAAAAACGTTAAGTAATTTATAACCTTAATAAAGTAGGTACATCTAAGCAACCTAAAACTTACTGGAATACATCCTGTGAAAAATCAGTATTGCGTTGTCGCAATGTTCGGGCACTATTTAAAATAATGGTATAATATTGTGTATTAAAACAGCAAAAAAAATAAATTTGGTCATCATTTTTTCTTGCTCTCTATTTGATAACACAGATTATTTATTTTTGTTTTTATATCTCAATCTGTGTCACAAAATAGTGTTTATTTGTTGCTCTCATAATGTTTATTAGAGTTTAATTGCATTGTTAGTGAAAAGTGATATTATTTAAACCTTTGAGCACTATCCTGGCGATTACGCCAGCTTTCCATTATTTTCCTATTGTCTCATTTTTATGGGTAATCGACATATTAAAGGTTGTACCTGAGGGTCGGCTGTGTTCGAGTTGTGTCCGGCGCACCCAAGAAGCTTACGAGTTTACTAGCTCATTATCTTCAAGGGGAGTACTCCCACTCAGTGAAAAAATTAGGGCACTAAGAAGAAGGTACCTACTGTTTTTTTAATATAGTTAAGGATCATTGTATTTAATGACTAGGATTAAAATTTAAGGTTTTAATTTGGATGCTAATTATATATACAATTTTATTTTATTACTGTAGTTGTATACATCTTTTAGTAAATCAATATTTAAAAAAATTAATTATGGTCACTACTACAGGCTACATGAACTGACCCAGAAGATAGATGTGTTTATAGTGGTGGGTGGGCTGGGTGGTAATGCCGGGAACTCATACAGTGAAGAGGATATCATAATGGTAGACAAATCAGCACTCGCAGCCGCTGCTAAAGCTGATGACGAGGAACTAGAGAGGGCACGTAATGCAAGAGGCGATACGGTCTATCAATGCACTGTATGCCCTGCATCATTCCAGGTATTGTGTTGTTTATAATCCTTATTCTCATTAATATTTAGGATTGACATAGATTTTAAATAAGAAACATTTTTATTATATTTAATCATATATTTGGAGGATCTAAGCCTCTGCTCGTTGAACGCTCGGACGTGTGCCGAAAAACCAAGTTTTTCGCACACGTGTGATCCTCGCGACAGACCATAGACACCGAGTCACAACCCCTCTGCGAGAGGCGACTTTTGGTGTCCGTGTGTCAGGTTGGCCGCAACCGACTGACTAAACACTCCACGTCCCTAACCGGCGCAAAGATGCCAGGGCCTCCGGAGGCACATTATACATGTATTCTGCAGAGGCCCTGGAGGATCTAAGCCTGCTATGTAGTATTTGTTGTTCATTAGGTTATTTAATCTTATATTATATTAATTTATTTAGGTAGCATTTTCCAGGATATGGTTTGGTAATCTACACACGAAGTTTATTGCAAATAATATAGCGAAACTTAAAATTTTGCAGTGTTACAAACATTTCCTGACTAGTTTTCTATGATGTTGTATTCAAATTAGAATAATTTAAAATTTTACAAATGTAATTTATTATACTCTGAATGCAAGTTACTTGGAGCCGACTCTGTACCAATTGTTCCAATGGTGTTGTAAGATCCCAGATGGTCGACCGTCTAGTTAGGTAGATCCAACTTCGAGAAAGAGGTTAATCGTTGAATACAACTCGGCTGGGCTGCGATCGGGAAGCTACGCAGTGTCTCAAAATATGAAAATCTTTGACCAGTGTATGTTGCCAGTGATGACATGCGGCACTGAGATGTGGTTCGTTACAATAAGGAAGCTCAAAGGGCAATAGGGAGGGTTATGTTTGGAGTTTCACTGCGTGATCGAATCAGGAATGAGGAGATCCGCAGAAGAACCAAAGTAATCGATATTGTCTGAAGGATTCCCATCTTAAGTGGCAGTGGTCTAAGTATATTATTAGAACTGATGCCTGATGGGGCCAATGGGCTCTCGAATGGCTGTTGCGTACTGGAACACGCAGCATGGGTAGGCCCCCTACAAGGTAGACCGACGACCTGATGAAGGTCACAGGAATCTGCTGGATGGCGCAAGACTGGTCATCATGTAGGTCTTTGTGGGGACCTATGCCTAACAGTGGACGTCTTTCAGTTGAATGGATGGACATTCTGGTGTCAATATTTTCAACAGATTTTGCTTGTATATAAGCATAAGCAAACTATGTCATGTAAAACCATTAAAATTGCATTATTTGTTTATTTATTTATTTATTACTATGGATGACTAACAGTAACAGTTGATAGTATAATAACATATTTATCAATAACAAGTCATCGCATATATAAATCAGTTACATTATAAAGAAAATGTGGGTATGTGTGACGTCGCTAACACTACTACAAGAATCAATGCGGACTCAAAAATTCACTATAGAATAAGAAAAGAGAATAATTTAAGTATTAAAAAAGGTAAGACTTGAGCACCTTCTAGCCGAAGTAACACTTATTCGGAAAGGTTATACCGCTCACACAAACCATTGAAACTTTTACTAGCCTGAATTAGATAACGAGTTTTTCCTATAATTAGATGAAGCAAATGGAACTTTCAATAGGTAACTATGTCGAGTTAGCTAACACGGAACATTGAAATACATTTTGTAAAGGAGATCCGCGCTATTAATATCATTACTCAATATTTTAAATAACTATACGTAGTCATAAATTTCACGTCGAGTTGACAATGGTAAACATAAATATTTGATTATGAGATTATGTATAGCCATACACTGCAAGTTAAATGAATTAAATTGTTATTAATTAAAATGGAGGAGTACACTATGTTCAGATTAGTAAGAGTTACAGCAACAATATAAAATATTGACATTGTCAAGAAAAAAAGAAAAAGTAGAGTCTTGGTGGTAATTTAAAGCTGTATGGCCAGGACCATGTGCGAGATGCAGGGGAAGATTAAATTGACCGAAGTTATTAGTTCTTCGGTAGCAGTAAAGATGCGTTATTTTAAAAGTTTTTAAAAATTAAGCGTAAAAAGAAATTGTAATTGGGTCATATATGCAAATGACTGGTACATCGTGTGTGTGTGTGTAGCGCGTGTCCGAGTACCGGGAGCACAGCGCCGCGCACGGCAGCGACGCGCCGCACTGCTGCTGGACGTGCGGCGCACAGTTCGCGACGCGCTGCGCACTGCGCGACCACGCCGCGCACCACTCCGCCGCGCCCGCGCTGCACTGCTACATCTGCGACATTTCCTTCCAGGTCTCGCACCTCACGCACGTCACATACCTCTAGCTCACACGGTTGTAGCTAAACAAAACCACCTAACAACTTACAACTAAAACACAGTTCAAACAAACGAGCAAAAAAAAAAAAACAATTACGCAAAAATTAGATGTTTATCGTCAATTATAAGTACTTCTAAAAATTGAAAATTACTCAAATTCGAGGTTTTTTTAGAAAAAAAGCTTAACCTAAAGTATCTTCTTTAACATTTTAAAGACTGTGATATATTTCTGTATATTTAATAATTTTTGAGATATTTAAAAACGTAAAAATATAAGAAATTTAAATTTTGCATAAGTCTTGAAAAAAGAAACATCAATTGTTAAACAAATCGAAAGAGATCGATTCTAACTATCGGTCAGTTTGACGCGGAATGACTCCATAATTAACTGCAGAGCGAGGGGGCGATGCGGCGGCACGAGGCGGGGTGCGGGGCGCGCTGCGGCGCGTGCGGCGCGCAGTGCGCAGACCGCGCGGCGCTGTCCCGGCACGCGAGCGCGGCGCACGGCGCGCACTGCGCCCCGCCGCACCTGTGCCCCGTGTGCTACCGCGTGTACGCGGACGCGGAGCTGCTCGCCGCGCACCTGCTGCGCCACCGCCAGGCCAAGCAGTTCGTCTGCGGGTACGACTGCTGCATCCTGCGCTTCGCCGACAGGAAGGCGCTCATGTCGCACATACGCAAGTCGCACGGCGCCGACCTGCCGGCCCCGGAGGAGGCGGAGGCGGAGCCCGAGGCGCCGGCCACCGCGTGCGAGCACTGCCCGCGCACGTACGTACACATACAACCTAACTGACAAATCTAATATTTGGAAGAATAAAAAGCGCAAGAGATGAACTCCCTATGGCGAGGAGGTGAGCGCCGAGCAGCGCCCGGGACGCGGTGTAGGTTTCAAAAGACCTTTTCCCAATGCAACAAGACGCACCATCATCGCTCGAGTTTCCCTCAAGCTGTTAGTCCTATCTGGAGTGACTGTCTAAGTAAACCGCTGATAACAACGCTGAGTCATGGGGGAGTCGGGAACTCCGAGCTGAAGCACAAGGGTTCGAGTCCCGGCCCGCGCGCCACCTTTTCAATAACAAAGTACATCACGGTGTTATATAGTTCGCTACGACTCGTATGTAAACTGTCTTATTTCTCACTGCGGCTGCTTGTAGTGTGCTGAAGTGATAGTGATGGTTTATATTCTACGTGTCCCAGGTTCGGTTCGGCGGCGGCGCTGAAGCGGCACGCGCGTGTGCACCGCGCGCCCCGCACCCCGCACACCGCCCACTCCGCACCCCCGCACAGGTACTGTTCAAATATATTATTACTATCACATTTTACATGTAAGTTAACACCTCGGCAGATCGACGTACAATGAATAGCTATTGGTAGACGAGCATTTGATTGCTGGAAGTTATAGAACTGTGTAAAATTGATCAGAACTACCGTTACATTTTGCATCACGACAGCAAATTACACACAAACAGATAAACAAATTTTTAAAACGGAAAGTCGTATATGTAATATTAAGCTCAACATGTAAATCAACCTTGCGACTACTCCCTATTTTCAAAAATTAAGAATTGTCTATGCAGTCAACAATTAAGAATTGTCTATGCAGTCAACAGTTAAGAATTGTCTACGCAGTCAACAATTAAGAAATGTCTATGCAGTCAACATTAAAGAATTGTCTACGCAGTCAACAATTAAGAAATGTCTATGCAGTCAACAGTTAAGAATTGTCTACGCAGTCACAATTAAGAAATGTCTATGCAGTCAACAGTTAAGAATTGTCTATGCAGTCAACAGTAAAGAATTGTCTACGCAGTCAACAGTTAAGAATTGTCTACGTAGTCAACAATTAAGAAATGTCTATGCAGTCAACAGTAAAGAATTGTCTATGCAGTCAACAATTTTCAATACAAAAAAGGTTGATAAATCATATTTTCAAGGTAATCACGGAGAAGTGAGAAATCTTTTAAAAAGTGTTTTATTCCTTTGAATAACTACATTTAAGCTAAGAGGGAATATATTCATTTCTACTGCATGCTGCTGGTGCTGGCGAGTCCCACATACCCCTCTCAGTTTCTTGAGGGGGGATGCGTAAATGCATTTCTCCACGAAAAAAAACTGTTCAATTAGATAAACCTAACTTAAGCTGGGCTGCTTTGAAGAGCTGCGCAGAATCTTCTTTCTCGTTCGAATAGCGCAGTGTCTCGAGACAAAAAGTCCTTGACCAGTGTAGTTACCGGTAGTGGCTTACAGCGCTGAGACGCGCAATGGATTTCATTAGAAAGGTAAAAGTTACACAAAGGACAATAGGGAGAAAACTATGCTCGGAGTTCAACTGCGTGATCGGATCAGGAAGGAGAAGATCCGCAGAAGAACCAAGGCTGGCCAAATTGGCCCATAGAACCGATGCCCAGTGGGGTCGGCGGGTTCTCGAAAGTTACCGCGTACTAGGTAGACCCTAAAGTTGACGGACACTTGGTAGTGAAGGTCGAGGGAGTCCGCTAGATGTGAGCTGAGTGTTTCGGAACGAAACGTTTTGCAAAGTGAAGTTGGATCCGTACGAACTTCGCACTACGTTAAAAAGGCAGTTATTATAGTTCAAATTTGTACAAGCTACAATAAATTATATTACGCCATAGTTTTTCTATTTTTTTACATACACACATACATATGCTCACGCCTGTTATCCCCGAAGGGTTAGGCAGAGGTGAAGTAGCGAACTACACCACCCACATTTCGCCGAGATTAGTTCCGTCCCAGATGTGACAGGGGGCGAACCTGTCGCCATATCGGGCACAAATTCCAAACTCCGGGATGATACTGAGTAGAAAAAACCCAATATCACTTGACCCGACCCGGGGATCGAACCCGAGACCTCAGAACGGCAGTCGTATGTAATACAACTGCGCTACCGAGGCAGGTTTTACGTTTTTTTTTTTACGTTCACTAATAAGTAGCGACGCACCGCAACCGCCGCTACAATACAGTACCGGTCGTTATGGAGATCCTTGGCGGAGACCTATGTCCAGCAGTGGGTATCTTTCGGGTGAAATGAATATGATTTAACCAACAGTGGCTAAAGGAAAATATGGACCTCAAAGTCCTTTGAGTGTGGAGTATTGTGTAGTAATGCGTGTATGTTAGTGCGTGACAATCTTACCGTTTCACACTGACGGAGAGTACAGAAGTAAGAGAGTCAGAGAGAAGTAAGTAACGACTCCTTATTCACACATTAAGCTTGACGGACCCCACTAATAGATAATGTGTTTAAATAAATCACTGGTAGAAAAATAAATCCGGCTAGAGTATGTAGAGTATGAAACTCGAAAGCAAAATGCAGAGAAATTGGACTAATGTAATTCGAGTAATGAATAAAATTTATTTAGTTTTACATCCACATGCAATTATAAAATATATATAGTATTGACAACTCAATTATATTTATACATGTGAAAATTATACCAAAATTCAGTATAAAATACATTTTTTTAAAAAAGTTAAAAAGATTCGGTTTCGGTCGAAACCGAGACCCAGGCCGAAGGTCCGGTTTCGGCTGCAAATTCCGTTTCGATCGGACACTAATTATATTAAAAATTTCAATTATCCAAAAGTTTCCAAAGTTTTGAGTTTTTACTTCTGTTGACAGTCCCCATGGCTGCCTATCTTTTTTTTTTCTTCAAATTTTAGAGTGTTTTAATGTTAATGGGTTTCAGGAGGAAGGTAACGAGTTCCAACATGAAGACCAGATGGAACTGGAAGGTGAAGTGGAGTATCTCGAGGTGGAAGAGCTGGAATATCTCGAGGACCGAGACGACAACTACGAGCAGAAACCAAACATTGCAGATTTATAATGATTTTTACATTTATCGGGACTATCGATTAGTTATAATGAATTGTTAACGATACTATGGGAAATATATAAATTATTAAAAAGCAAAATTGTTGTTATAAATTCAGTAAATTTATTTATCAGATTTCTTAGAATTAAATAACAAATAAAAATTGCATTTAATAAAATGTAATAAATATAATAACAATTTCAAATGACGAAGTATTGTTCGTTCCGCGCGCGCGCACCTGTCGCTACGTCATCACGCGGGCGCGGGCCGACTGCGAGTGATGAGCGCGACCCGACGCAGGCGCGGCACCGCCTCGCCCCCCCACACACTCTCCTCTCCCCCCAGCACCGCGTGGCTGAACGCGTACCGCGCCACGCCCCTTGCACACAAACATATAATTCTATCAATATTATATACATTTATACTATACATACTTTGGAATATACCATTTTTAACTATACTACGATCATATATTTCATTTTAATTTGAACACGTGAAGACGATGGGTGAATGACGACCAACGGAAAGAAAAAAAATAATTAACTAAAAACTATTGTTAATTTAGTATCATTTAACCGTAGAGATTCACACTAAAACACTTCACTTATTTATTTATTAACACAATGGAACAAAAACCCAAGATATTTACAATAATAATCTGATCCATA
This sequence comes from Samia ricini, assembly GCA_014132275.2. Taxonomy (NCBI): domain Eukaryota; kingdom Metazoa; phylum Arthropoda; class Insecta; order Lepidoptera; family Saturniidae; genus Samia; species Samia ricini. Next base: position 30,347,049 of record AP028168.1, read on the forward strand.
CCAGTGCGGCAAAGCGTTCGACAGCGCGATACAAATCGACACTGGCGCCATCTTTTGGAATAAATGAGTCAACATTCAATTAGACATTCCGCCCACCAAGGACTAGTCTATAGACTATATTAACACCCAATCACTCTCTACATTTTTTACTGTATGAAACGTACTAGATCCACTGGACGCAATATAATATTGTTCATAAGGAGATTCAGAGAGTTTGTTTATTGCAAGAACGTATCGGATGGTTGTTATTTAACTTACCTCATGATATAAAGGCAACGTCTCGGCAGCAGCGCGAGCGCGGCGCGCGGGCTCCGCCCCAGAGTGTTGCAGCCGCATCACCGCACTCGAGACCAGGCAGACGCCCGCTATCACTTCACCACAGAACTGCAAACACCTTCATGAATCTTATTCTTGTTTAAAGGCAAATATTATAGCAGCTCTGGGTTACTCGTCCTATCGTAAATTAATATTAGCACGGAGAACCGGTTCTCTCCATTGTCCCCCCCAAAGCCAGGCGGACAAGCCACCCAAGCCTGATGCCTAGGTTTGCCGCTCCGGCGGTCCAGTCGTCATCCGGGTCTGACTCGAACGAAATAGGCACCGTGTTACCTCCGCTGGGGGGGGGGGGGGAGTGAGTTCACCACCCCCAGACGCAAGAATAAAAGGAAGGCGCCGGCTTCTCAATCCGGCGCTAAGATCATCGCTGTAAAGGATGCGTCGCGGCAGCCCACTCCGATATCCGTCGCAAAGCCGGCAGCGCCCAAGCCTGCGGCTGCATCTTCTCAGGTACAGCCCAAGAAGGTGCGACCTTCTCCGCCTCCAGTTACGATCCAGGACAAGGCGTCCTGGACTAAAATCTCTGCGGATCTCGCGACGAACGTTCGCGATGGTATCAAGGTTATGGTGTCGACCACGGACACCTTCCGCAAACTCAGGAGGTTCCTCCATGAGGCGAAGTACGCCCACTTTGCCCACGCGCTGGAGAAGAAGAAGTCCCTCCGCGTAGTGATTAAGAGAGTTCCCAAGAAACTCTCATGCGATGACATCTCTGCCTCCTTGAAGGAGCAGAACATCCATGTGCTGAAAATGCACAGGATGTACGCCCAGAGGAATAGAAAACCATGTAACATGGTTTTGGTGTCGCTCCACGTCACCGAAGGAGGAAAAAAGGTCTTTGGCCTTAAGACCCTCTGTGGCCTGTCCGTGGTCTCCGTGGAGGCCCCACATAAGAAAACCTACACCTCGCAGTGTCACCGCTGCCAGGGGTACACAGTCGCAGTTCACAGTTCTCGGAGCTGTTTTATGATTCCGAGATGCGTAAAATGTCTGGGAGATCACCTCACCCCAGACTGCCCCTGTCCGAAGGACACTGTCGACCCTCCTTACTGCATCCAATGCAGACAGGAGGGTCACCCAGTGAATTACCGTGGGTGCCCGTGCGCACCCGAGGTGAAGCGCAACCACCCTAAAAAGGGTGGTAGGTATGTTCCTCAGAGGAACGCTGCCGCTCCCCTCCTCCAGCCTCAAGTGCCAGCAATGACACTTATGGCTTTCCCATGCCTTTCAGGCACGTCGGCAGCTCCTTCCCCGGTGCCGATCAGTCCCTCTGCCCTCCGGTCCGCTGCCCCTCTGGCTCTGTGGGCTCCCAGGCCCTAAGCTAAAGCGCAGCCGCGTCTGGCTACCCCTCCTCAGGCCCTCTCCACCGGCTTAGACCGGCTCCTCTTCCTCCTGCGCGTCCTCCCTCTCCTTTTTTAACGCTCGGAAACTAGCTCTGCAGCATGAATTAATCGCCACATTCAATGTGATTTAAAATATAGTCCAAGAACACTTCCTCCCACCTTTCAACTATTAGTATCAACAAGCTGAGTTCTATAAAAAAATCTTTTAGATCTATCAAAAGATAGTCCTTGAAAGTAAGGTTTAACTGAACAATTCATTACAACTTTTACTTTTTGAAAACAAAAATACAAATTTAATAGATATTATCAAAATTGAAATAAATTTATTAATTTTAAAACTCACTCTGACAGCGTCAACGTGCGGTTTGATATGTCCTGCAGCTGCCAGGTCCAGTACGTGTGTGTGAGGCAACGGCTCTCCTGCAGCATCATCACTGAAGGCAACACTTTTAACCCGATCAAGCACTGCTTGGTTCTCTGGCAGCCACTTACCACGTTCAGTCTCACGGAACCCCTGAATTGCCTGAATAACACACAAATTATTGAACTCTTTTAAGTCTGTATGTATTCTTTTATGAACTATCAATAATGTATCTGTTATGTATGTGATTACTGTCATATGATTATATATGTATGTATATATAGGTAGTCCTGAATGTCTGAACTCAACAATGGCATACCTTTTGGTCACAAATGCTTGTTTCTCAATAGATACAACAATATACTATCAATATATTTATTAAAATATAATAAAAAAAAAACATAAGAAAGCCTGATTACTCATGAAATGTTGATATATATTATATGATTATTGTATAGTCAATTAGAGTGAATTACTGAGTTAATAGTTTCATGAGACATCGGATGGGTCAGGATCCACCATGTAATGTGTCTATATATCAACATGAACCATGCACGATATCTTGTTAGTAAAATTGCACTGGCATCTTGACCCACCCATTGTGTGGTGGAACCATAAGAGATATTTAATATATAAATAACTGCATTACATTATTATAATTATAAAACATGCAAAAGAATAACAAAGCTGCTAACATTATCCCAATGGTCAAACTCATATCTCATCCTCTTAAGGTAAGGATCCAATTCAGCGAGTAAAGCAGTTTCCTCCTGCTCCGACACAAAGTCAGGGAGAATCTGCATATCATGTAACATAGCTGTCCGGATAACAGGCTCTTCATTTTCCTTCCATGTTGAAGCTATTTTTATTAAACTTGTGTCTCCTGCAATAATTATTTAGATTAAGTTTATACCACAGTGTGCACTAGGTCGATTATTTTTTTTCTAATTAATGCAGCTGACCGGAAGGGCCTTTACAGCTTCAACGTCGCTTTGTGGGCGAGTGCTGAAGGCACTCCGCCGCAGAATACTTGGTAGATCATATTATTCTATATCACACGTTAAAAATCGAATATGTTGTTAAAACTACCTATTAACTTTCGCGCATTAAGTTCAGAGTGAGCAACACTACATTTTCGAATAAATCCATGATAAAACACTTTTAGTTTTGAATTTTTAAGAAAGCTAAAAGTTAGTAATCGCATTTTGTGTGTAATTAAAATCGCACAGAAAACACTATTCCTAAGCACTCTTGCAACGATAGAAAAAATTACATAATAATTTATACAGTTTTGTAGTCTTATTCTTTATTTACACTTATTCATTTTCAGTTATTATTGTTAGAAACTAAAATATCTGGAAATTTATTTTGACAACTTGACAATCCAGAAACAGAAATGTCAAATTCGTGTCAGCTGGTAATAGGGATGGATTATCTGAATTTTAACCACTTTCCTAAAGTTGAATATAAATATAAATCACGACCCGTGGTAAGTTAGATTTGTTCCCCTATTAGTTCAACTGAGTTCAGGCTACAATATTTGATAAAAAGAACGACAGAGAAGAGAACAAAACTTGAGTGAACGAGCTATCGGTTACCAAAAATTGATAATAACGGGTCGGCCGGAGGATGTAATAGATCAATCTTCATTTACTGTCACAGAATACAGTACATGTTAATAAGGGCTGCATTGTTTTTCCTATTAACATCGTTTTACCCCACATGTTTTTGTGTTATCCCTTTTTTAGTTTGATCACCTAGGTTAAAGTATTTTTTTTATTTCATCAGCCATATTCCTGCTAACCAATTTCCACTCCTTGGTTCGTGACAATGACTCTACTTTACGGATACTAGCAGAATTGTGACCAATAACTAAAAAGGCCAAATTAAAAAATATATATCGATCTCAGATAAAATTATTGGAAAAAGCATTATCTACCTGACGATTGTTAAGAAAACTTTCCTAGGAATGATTTTATTAATCGGTATTTTTAATATTAATATTAGCATCTCTATATAGCACCAACCGCAACAGCACGCAGATGTTATGACACGGATTAAGGGGGGAGCTGCTTTAGAGGCTTCAAAAAATCGATTTATTCGAGGATTTTTTTGGGAAGGAAATAAATATTCGATTGAAATGAAACTTTTAGGTTTTATTGTTCTATATTTCTACAGTCTTCTCAAATTTTTTCATTATAATACATGACATATTATGCCTGGTACATGGATTTCGCCAAGGTGCCTCGAGCGTGCATGTGTCGTGCGGCGGGAAAGATGCAGGTCGCAATTTCTATCTGAAACAAAAAGAAATAATATTTTTACAAGCATAGCTTCTAGTTAAACCAAGAAAATTCGAAGAAAATTGAGAAATTTAAAAAATTTTTGCAAATTAAAAATAAATCTTTTCTTTTTTTAAATCACTTTAGATTGTTTAAAAAGTGGGTTAATTATAACTTTTTTAAGGTTTTTTAGGTTCAACTAGAAGATAATTTAATTCTGAATACAATCAATTTTAGGATAGGACTTCAAATTTTTTTCCTATCTTTCCCGCCAACTAGCAAAAACCGTAAAAATGAAAAATCGAGAAATCGCTCATCAAAGTTTTCGTACATAAAAAATTGTAATAATCTTGAACTTACCACAATAATGTGGTAATCAGCGATTCCTGGTCCATAAAGTAGCTCTTCAGACTCTTCAAAAAACTGGTTTTCGCCCTGATGTTCGAGTCTGCGGGCTGTTCTGGCCTCTTTACTTGAAAATGAATCGCGCCTGTTTTGTCGGGTGACGCGCTCCTTGTCGACTCCCTCTGCGAAATTGTTGCATTGCTGTCCAATTTTCAAGTCTAGTAGCTGCATGGTTTTCAATAATGCACTGTAGCCTTCATTGAACACAAATCTTCTGTTGATTTCGTAGCCGGTGTGAATAAACGGTCCGGATTGAATTTCTCGATTACCGCATTTACACAACAAAACGATTTTGAATCCTAGACCTCGATGGCCGCTTTCGGCAAAATTTATTATCTGCTTACACGAATTGCAAAAAACTAATTCCGAAATTGCTAAAAATACAGAGACAAACTCGATTATCCGATAGCAATGAGACGGATAAATTATAACATTGTCCGTAGTTACTGACGCCAATTTTTTGCACTACGGCTAGTATTAGCTTCTTCATCGGCCACAGACGAAACATGAAACTGATTGCTATGGAATCTGCGCTTCCGTGGCTTTCCAGTCTGTTCACTTGAAGATTTGTGCACTTTTGGATAACTCTGCATGTTTTTAATATGTTCACGTGCCGAAAAACAAATCAAAACTGAAGTTAAATGCTAAATATAGCTTTGCTCAACTCGACACAGCCAGCTAATATATACCGTTATAATCCATACTTTTATCCCTACCATAGGTCCATAATGACCTTCTACGAATAGTTTATAGTGTCTCGAAGGGTTATTAATCCCGTTGGATACGTACAATAAGTAAAGTAGAAACAATAGATTAAGGGGCTGAGTGCGGACATTCCGAGCGATCCGGCCGCTCGTACCTACCTGCTCGACGCTTGCTCACTATTTCTTCTGTAACTCCGAAAATAATTTGAATTTGCTTCTGAAATTTTAGGGACACATTCTTGGATAGTTTAGAAAGACGTTTGTGCAAAAAAAAATTATCGATTTTTGGAAGCCTCTAAAGCAGGCTCCCCCCTTAAGGTCTTTCGATTGAATAAATAGATAAACTATATATTATGTAATTTTGGTGGCATTTTACGTGATATAGTGTAGTTATGATACACAAGTGTAGAGAAGTGAAAATAATGACACGAAGCGTGAATTCTGAAATCTCACAATCATTCCCGTTGTGGTCCTAACAGATTCGTTCATTTAATGATAGTGCTCCTAACGTCTGACTTGGCTGCATGGTCTACTAGTACCTTTTCCTTAAAAAGAAATAAATAGAACCCAGAAAAAAAAACAATGACACAGATACTTATAGCTAGGTTCAAACTCGCGAGAGAGTTTTACACTCAGCTGACGGCCAAGCCGAGGTTCGTAACATTTTAGTAGCCCTTGTGCTAGTCACCTTTTGCGGCTGAGTGCCTTCAGCACTCGCCTCCAAAGTCACGGTGAAGGTGTAAAGGCCCTTCCGGTCAACAGCGTTAGCTAGGTTCGAAAAAAAAACAATGACACAGATAATACAGATTGACCCATAGCGTGGCCACACATGTGATAGAAATAATTGTCAACAGTGTTGCTGAGTTGTGAAAATTCCCCACATTGCGTAAACAAATGAAATTTAATCATCTTTACAAATTATGTTCCTTAAGAGGAAAGAAAAGGAAGTGAATGTTAGTAAAATGGAAATAGGGGCGATCACAATAGATCTGACTAGGTCGCAGTGATACAGGACTGTTTAATCCTGCATAGCCCCTTTTCGAATAATAATAATAACAGTAAAATGGAAGTAATGGGTTTTTTAAAGAGAAGAAAGAATTACAGATTGCATAATTACGATTGAAGGAGAAAGAGTGGAACAAGTCAAGGAGTATGTGTATTTGGGATCACAGGTTACGAGAGATGGAAAGTGTGACGGTGATATTGAAAAAAGAGTTTTTTGTTTGTTTGTTAGGGAATAGAATGAATGTGGCTCTGCGTAACTTCATGTGCAACCAGAAAGTAACTGAAAAGGCGCGTTTGGCTAAGCATTGAGTAGTGCAGCTGGTCCCTACTTATTACTACTACTTGGGTATGGTAGTGAGTAATGGGTTAGGCAGAAGAACCATTAAAGTAAGATTAACGCTGTGGAGATGAGAAGTCCGAAAAGTATTAGCGGGAGTGAAGATGATTGATAAAGTCAGGAATAGTATGATAAGGGAACGCTGTGGTGTGGTAGAGGATGTAGTTATCAAGATAGAGAAAGGTATGCTTAATTTGTTCGTGCATGTGGAGTGGATGGGTGACAGGGGATTGACGAATCGAGTTTATAAGGCGAGGGTGACTGAGCACGTTGATAAAGGTTGACCTTTTTTTTTTTTTTACGTGGTTGAAATCTGCTCGTTGAACGCTCGGACGTGTGCCGAAACCGTAGTTTTTTGCACACGTTGATCCTCGCGACAGACTGGATCACCGAGGCACACCCCTCTGCGAGAGGCGCCCTCTTTGGTGTCCGTGTGCCAGGTTGGCCGTAACCGACTGACTAAACACTCCACGTCCCTAACCGGCGCAAAGATGCCAGGGTCTCCGGAAGCACATTATACATGTATTCTGCAGAGGCCCTGACAGCGCCATACCTCACGGGAGGTCCGACGTCAAGTTATTTTACGAGGTTTGGCGACCTCGACGGGTGCCCCGACGGCTGCGTCCGGTGCCCCGGCGTGTGACACGCCTCACTCGGCTGGGGAGCGCTGCCCGCTCCCTCACCCGCTCTGCCTACTCCTTTGCGAGCATGACGGCTTCGCAACAGGAAGAGACAACCGCCCAAGCAGGTAAAGGTCGACCTAGGCGAACGTATTTTTATCAAATCGAGCTCCTCTTAAATAAAAATCAGGTCAAAAGTACCCAAAACCTTTTTTTTTTTTTTTGACGGGGGGAAATGCATTTACGCACTATCCTTATCTATTGTATTTGTGGGATCAGAGTCTCCCAAATACAATAGATAAGGGGGCACGGAGTGACGAGCTCCGAAAAGTATCCATAACCTGCGAGCATGTTTGAAAGCGCTCATGAAAGTAGAGGAAGCGAAAGAGGTGTATCAAGATCGTAGCAAGTGGAAGGACGTAATTTCTGCCTACCCCCACGGGAGAAAGGCGTGATACTATGTATGTATATATATACAAATAATAAAATTGTAAATTTCATGAGACTGGCCGTTTCCGATTTTTGTGAAAAAAATATTCCTAAAGTTAGTCTTAAGACTTAAATAGGTAATTAAATACATTTCTATCATTTTAAGAAATGTCTGCCTGTTCGTTTGACTAGGGATCAATTTGAAAGTAATAATACTTAGTTTAAAAATAAAAGTTTTCATTAAAATCGGTTCAATCCATCAAAAATTGTGACAATTTGAATGACATATAATTTAAGTTTAGTATGAAAGAAGAGTTGGTAAAATGATGCGTTTTAGTTTACATAAGCAAACAATAGATGGATTTATTGAAATTGAATAAAATGACAAAATATAAAATAATGTTTATGGTACACATCAATACAAATAAATAAAATTGGAGCGTCTATTTGTAATATCAAAATTATTCCATATCATATTATTATATGATATATATGATATATATTATTATATGATATATATCATATTATTATAATCCATATAAAAAAATTAAGACACAGTGAAGAATATATGAAACATGGGCTGTTCAGCAGCTCGGCTGTTATTCCGTCATCTCCCGGCACCTTGTTGTTTTTGAGCTGTTTGAGAGCTGTTTGGATTTCGTCAGGCTGACGTCCGGGATATCTTCGGTAAAGTGTCGGGTAAAATCTAGGTCTGGGGTCGTTAGCTAGATTTCGAGTGGGTTTTCGTGTCGATGTGTATAGCTGTTCATATAAATTCTCTAATTCCCTCAAAAGCAGAGGTCTGGAGGGCAACGGACGGAGCATCGACTTCATCAGACGAAATCTGTCAAGCTTGATATTTAGATTCAATGTTCCTCAGACCATGCGGTGATCGCTACCGGTTTTTAGCGAACTGATCACAAAGACATCATTGAATATTTGCTTCTTTGTCGACATGATGAAATCTATCTCATTCTTGGTTACTCATCCAGGTCCACTTCCTGTGTTTTCGCTTTCTGAAGAAAAAGTTCGTCATAAAGAGTTCCTCCTAAACCGGCCGGTCGGTGGCCCCGCTATGCCTGGTCACAGTGGTAGCGGCCAAGGTAACGGCGGTGCAAGGGGTACTACGAATCTCCGGCAAAGATTCGGTTACCACAACGGCAGGCCCTCAGATTGATGGTAGGCAATAACCCATCCCTGCTAAGTATTATTGCCGCAATACTTGGCAGGCAATGAGGAGCTTCTACGAGGAAGTCATAACATTAAAGGAGGCCGAAAAAGAGGAACGAGAGGTGGACCCGGCCGAATATTGAAGTAAAAGTATAGAATATGACTGTAAAATACTATAGATAATTTCCAAATTGCAAATATAAGGCAAATATAATAAAAAAATATTGTCTACTTTAGAATAAAATGTCATTGTATCAAGTTTTCGCTAACTACGGTTTTTGCAGCGTAAAATACTGCAACCCACAATCGTTGTCTTAAAACGAGCTTTTGTACTAAAAAAAACATTAAACACTACAAGTGCTCAGCGAACAATAAAAAATAATTCAGATTTTTAAAAAACTTTATTAATCAATAACAAAACCGACTTCAAAAGAGTACGCTATAAAATACACTAAAAAGTCAATAAATAATTACATTATTAATCTGCGTTAATTTTGAAATCGGTGCCAGTTTATGGATAGCAAAGTGGTGTAAATATATGTCGCTTGATTAATTGTTCTTACTTAATATCACCCTAGACCTTTATTTAGCTTTTATGTAATTATGATAGCTAGCTGGCACCGACGCGAAAACGAAGCAGATTAATAAAATAATTATTTAATGACTTTTTAGTGCATTTTTATAGTTTACTCGTATTCTTTTGAAGTCGATTTTGTTCTTAATTAAGATTTTATTTCCAACTTTTTAGTTTCAGAATGTACTTTTAGGTATAATAGCTATGAAGCCTACTTCATAGCTTTTAACACGAATATATGAAATATGTGGAAATCTATAATAATCGATGGTTTTTCTCAATTTCCAATTTATGAGTTCCACTAGATCAAGATCTTTGCAAATCGATCCACATATGACGAAGAAATCGAGTAACAAACATACAAAAAAAACATATATCGGCGAATTGATAACTTCCTCCTTTTTTGAAGTCGGTCAAAAATAGCATAGAGTAAAAATGATTGTTTATTTTATTATCTATTTTGTACCTTACGATACACTATCCACGGGCTGTTGATTTCGTTCTAATATTCAGTTAGCATTCTGCGCTACTGCAGGTTGTGTCAGCTGTTTGAAATAAAAACAAATTGTTGTTTAAAGTAAAACCGTTACACAAGTCGAATAACCTTATCTGAGATAGTAATTTGATTTGACATTGAATTCTCTGACTGTAACAGTTTGTAACCGCTTCGTGTACCGTGTAATACGCGTAATGAATTGAAATAACTGTAAAGTTCAGATATTTTCTCAATTCTATAATACATCCTGTTACGCTCAGGCGGGTTCCATTCTCAACTCGATATAAAATTTGTCATGAACCTTTAATATTCATAATTCGAGTCTTTAATAGGACATGCGAACTGTGTTTAATTCATACAAACGTATTCCCCTGTTTCCTCCCTGGGTAATAGCATTATCAGAGTATATACATTATCTGGGCCGCGTTAGAGAAGCTACGCAGAATACTCTCTCCAAAAATGCTGCAGTGTCTCAAAACAAAGTCTTCGACCAGTGTGTGTTCGACTAGTAATGAATTAGGGCACTGAGACGTGGTCGCTCACAATGGGCCTAATCAGAAAGCTTAAAGTTACTTAAAGCAATGGAAAGGGCTCGGAGTTTCCCTGCGTGATCGAATCAGAAATGAGGAGACCCACAATAGAACCGCAGTAAATTGCATTGTAACGAAGAATTGCCAAACTGAAATGGCAATGGCCTGGGCACATTGGTCTTAGAGTTCTCGAATATCTGCCGCGAACCGGAAGACGCAGGGTATGCAGGTTCCCCACAAGGTGGACCGACGACCAGGTAAAGGTCGCGGGCGTCCACTGGATGCGGGTAGTGCAACATCGGTCGTTGTGGAGATGTCCAGCACTGTACGTCTTCCTGTTAAATGGATCTATGATTACAAAAAAGTGTAGGAAGTTTTGAGCTATGCGTCAACTAATGCAGGTAGAGATGTTTTTTTATTTTTATGATATGTAAGGATACAGAATGTAACAGATTTGTTAATTCGTCCATCGAGCTATAAAATCAACCCGCTATAAAATCATTCAGGCACCACATTTGTAATAACAACTGACATATTCTATTAAAGTTTTCTATTGTGTACTCAATGCGGTTGCAATCCCCAGTAATTATTATCCAATTACGATGCGCGCTCCACTAGCGCTACCATTCATTTCCATCCGTTGCGGCCGCGGCTCTGTACACTCATTAACAACGAGAAAACTTAAAACATTCATGTTCATACACTTACAGACGAGATTTCTACTCGTGACTCGTGTCTTTTCGTTAACGGTTTTTGTTGTAGTAACAAAGATAACAGTACTTTGAAAAGTTTTAATTGAAATTAAGTTTTCAAAATCATCGGCTTCATAAAAAACGAAAAGAATATTAAGTCACATTCAAGTTTATTCGAGTTCAGCAAAATGATTGTTATACATCTGATGTCAAACAAAGTACAGTCCAAGAGTGATGACCATTTTCAGAATTTGTGTGTATGATGGTCGTCATACAGTCGGACACGAAAGCCCTAGTAATCTCTGCCACAAACCCTGCACGGCGCCAAAAATTACACTATATTTCTTCTTTTAATGTCATCATTTATTATTTTATAATATCATGAGTATATTATTTAAAAACAACTTGAAATGATTAAAATATCATATGGAGCGTGACGAACGGACACTACGCGGCGATTCTAAAATGAGACATACTGGAATTCCGTAGAATAACTTACGGATGGGTAAGTTAGAATGTTCGCACGAACACGCAGAGACCGTCTCAAGTGGAAATAATCACAAACACCGGTTGAAACTAATACCATGAGTTAGAACAAGGCTGAGTGCAAATGACCGTGACGTTTTGGACAAATAAATAAACGATTAAGTTAACGCGCTTCAGAAACCGTGACTGTCCGTATTCTTATTTATAAAGGCGTATGTGTACAAGTAACCAGTGTTCAGTAAAGTGATAATTTATAACGTATAATAGTTGTATAACTATGCACACTATTTTGAGAAAGTATTGTCATTGTTTCAGTGTTGGATTTGATATTGTTTAAGAGCTTTCGACAACATTATCCAGCATTAGAATATGCTTTTGTATACGTACTTAGTTTTAACACCCATAGATGGCGCTAGGTGCCAATATAATTAAACGACGAAACAAAGCACTTGATATACTAAGAAAATTGAATCATCATAAAATTATATTCCTAATTAAAATAAAATTGTTCTAACGAGGGAATATCTTGCATTTAGCGATTTTCAGTTTTTGATACTTTTGATTTATTTTTTTAAAAGTAATTTTAATAAGTAGCAAACATGTTCTTTACGTTACTTGATAATTAAAATTAAAAACACCGTTGAACGTGACCTACACCTGCTTGCTTTTCCAACCTTTTTGATTGTGAATAACTTTCAGCTCTTTGTTTCTATAATGAACATTCGTCTCTATGAATATACCTTTACATATTTAGATAACTACCTTACTTCATACTTTAAATATAAAAGTAATTAATTTATTAGCTCTATATATATACTAACAATATTAGAATATGCGACATTAACGCCTTGCCAAACGAAAAAGGAAAAAACTCTTTGTTTCGCCTTATTCATCTTTTTTAATAGGAAAATTAAAAATTTGTAAATGTAGATATATAATAATGAGTAATACCTAGATTATAAACATGACAAAACCCTAGGGTTTGTAACTAGTTACGACTTAGGTACAAATTGAAATTCTATTATAGTTGTGTGTTTAATAATAAACATGTTATAAAGTGTGTTCTTTGCAGGCGTTTCAACAAGAACTTGATAAGATTATAAATAATTCACGGTTTAAACTGAATGAGTAATAGTTATTTAATGTGCTCTAACCTGTAACGGGTAAATTTTATTTTCTTAGCTAATGCTGTTGACTGGATGGGCCTTATCAGCACTCACCGCAATAAGGTAACTAGCACAAGGGCACCAAAGTGGTACGAACCTCGGCTATTACCGAGAGAGCATTCTCTACTCTATAGCGGAAACTACGGTAATTGAGCTCAGTAAGTTGTCGAATGCTTTGGCGACGTCGAAGAATACTGCGAGCATATGCCAAAGTTTCTTAATATTCTTTAAAAAATTAGAGGCGTAGGGCGGTGCATTTGATGCGCACAGGAGTTTCTGGCTCGGAAACCAAACTGATGGGGAGGCAAGAGATTTTTGTTCTTTATGACTTCTATGAGGCCGTTCATAAGGACCCGCTTATATAGTTTTCCTATCGTGTTGAGAAGACTAATGGGACGGTAACTATCGGGTAGCCTGGCGTCTTTGCCAGGTTTGTGTATAACTGTAACGGTTGCTGCTTTCCACTCTGCTGGAAAGTGGTGATACTTGATGGCCGCATTGACGATGCAGACCAGTAACGCGGTCTGAGGCGGGGAATAATCTAATCACTTTATTCCTGATTCCGTCTGGACGGAGGGACTTCGTATAGGGGAACAACCGGAGTAAGAGCAACGAGACCCTGCACGGCGGATTCGAGTTGTGGATTACGTCAATGTTGTCGACTACTGGGGTGCATTGCAATGTGCAGCGCGAGGCTTTTGACTAAGCACTTGGTCTTTTCGGAATCGTCAAACGCAGGCTGAAGACCCTGCGTATTTCTGTCTGTATTTCTGCTAGTGACGAAACGGTCCATCTTCATTGATTGTGCAAGCTTCCAGTACTCGAGGTGGGGGGGGTTTCAGCTCCCCGAGGAGTCTGTCCCATCTATCGTTACGGTCTTTCATCGATCTACATAAGAACCATAAGCGCTCACGATTCTCTTTGATCGAATACGTGTCGGGGCGCGGGACGCGGCGTTCTTTCAATTGAAAAGGGCTCTCACGTTATCGGGAAGTACGAAGCGGCGATCGTTCGCCACTTGTACTTCTTTCGAGGTCTCCTCGATGCCGATCTTGAGATGCTCAACCAGAGCATCGATCGCGAGGTCCGCGTCCGCAGACGTATCCAGTACATCTGGGATCCTATCGAGAGGGGGGGTGGACGGATGGTCATTCAAATAACGGCGGAGTTTGTAATAGTCAGCGACTTTTACAACTGGCGGGCTAGCATTAGAGTCATCCGTATGACCTAACTGTAAAATGACTGGGCGGTGGCCGGAGTCGAGTTAGTGTACGACTTGTATAAGATGCACAGAGAGCGAGACTCCTTTCATTAAAGCAAAGTCTAGAACTGACAGGCGACAGTTCGCTTGAAAGTGGGTGGGCTCTAGGGGCGCGATGACCTCAAAGTCGAGCTTCTGTACTAAGCGCATGGGTTCCCTCCCATTGAGAGTGACGCATGAGCTGTTCCAGAATGTGTGCCCGCAATTGAGATCACCGGCGATAATGATAGAGTCGCCTAATGCAAAATGCTTCTCGAGTTCTGACCTTAAGGGTGGTTTATTGAGGGTAAGGTATGCAAACATAAATACGATTGACTGATGCCAGTCATACCAATTCTACTAAACTTGCGAAATGGTGAGTTACGGTGCTATTAACAGCAATACAGTGATCGTTTATAATAAATAAGGGTACCACCGACCCTTTCAGGGGACCTATCGTTCCTAACAATATTGTAATTCACAATCCCGGAGTAACAGGTACCAGGTCACAAAAAGGTTTCCTGGACAAGAAATATGTCTATCTGACGATCGCGGAGAAAATTCGTGACTAAATCATGCTGCGGAGCGAGTTTACGAGCATTGAAAAAAGAGAGAGAATGACCGCTTGGCTTAATCTTAGCCATTTATTACGGGTAAGAAGAGGTGCGCGCCAGACCTTGAATGGTCTTGGCGATTAACGGGTACAGACCACAGAGTACATTATATATACCTACTGCATGTACAGACAGGCCTGAGCGGCCCTAGCAAATGAGACAGAGCGTCGGCGCGTTAGCTCGCCAATCACATGTACGTTGTAAATTAATTTAGTTTGTGCATGTATCTTATTTTAATATTATTTGTTTACCTCATTTTGTATCCAAGGCGATGTAGTCTGAATTAAAAGGTTATTACAGAAATAGCTATGCTTTATTTAGAAATACACGGCCTTCTGAGAATTATGCAAAAAATTGAAAACATAATAAATTTATAATACCACTTTATTTTTTCCCACATAGTCAACGGTAAATCGTTAAGCTTAGAATATAAGTAAAATAATTAAGTGATAAAAATCGATGCGTTCTGTTATACCTAGCAACCCTGCCTGGACCATTTACTCATCTCTCTCTATATATAGCCAAGCCTCGTATCCTACGCACCCGCATTCTACCTCTCGCCAAGCCAGTCCTCCCCGATCGATAGCAGGATTAGCTCCCAGAACTCAGAAGATTACTCCACGAGGGACGCACCTGTGTGCCTCACCCAGTTGACTTGTCCGTAGGCGCGGACAAAGGAGAGGCCACCGTCGAAGGGAATAGCCCTGATGCGGTTTCCCCGTGTCCCCTATTAGTTCGTAGTTTAGTCAGTAAGTGTAGTTTGTGTAGTTTTTTTCCAACTGTGTTTTTGTTTTTTTTTTACTTTTTATTTTTTAATTGTATTATAAGATGTAACTTGTTATAACTTGCATTTTGTAATGTTTTTTTAAAAAATGATTAGGGAAAACACACGACACACTGCTGCTGGACTGCTAGAGCTAATAAGGATGATGCCACGAGAAGATTGCTAAGAAAGAAGGTAAGAGCCAGTCCTCATCCACACTCATTCCACGCCGGTCATACAATCTCTAAGTTACTATCTCCATAAAATTACCTTTTGTGATTTGTCATTTTAATAAAACTATATTTAGTGAGTGCAAAAATGTTTTTTTTTAAAGTGAAATATGGAACCCCCATGTAACAATTCGAACAGAATAACAACCCAATTTACGCAGGTTTCAATTTAATGTTAAAATGTATGTGTGATACAATTAGAATGGACAAAATTAGAAATGTGGAAGCTTGAAATAGGCATCAGTGACAGAGAGGTTAAGCAGTAATAGTTTAGTAGGGCATGGAGATGCCATGAGGAGAGATGAAAATACTAGTAACTAGAGAGTGTAAAGGATATAGAAGTACTAAGCGGGAGGTTAAAGAAGGTCTGGATGGATTGTGTGAAGAGTTACATTTGTATAAAAGGTGTGAATGTTGGGATGACAGAGGAAAGTGGAAGATGTTGTGCCGACCCTACGTGATGTAGGACATGGTAATGTGCGCAGGTTTCAGTTTTGGCTCGTATCAACGAATTATTCTATATATTATACATACAATTTATTAAAATTATAAATTTCAATTGTTATGGGTAACACTATTAGTTGACGGTTAGGAAAAACACCGTGAGGACACCTAACCACCTTATGGAATTTATGTACAGTGTACAGATTAATGACATAAATAAGGTAAATAATATTTTGTATTTTATTTAATACTCGATGTGTGCCCGCTGCTGCGCCCGCGTTTCATTTCACTTCGTTTTATTTTTTTCATACGGAACCCTAATTTTTTTAATTCTAAGATAAAGTAAAAATATTTCTTATAAATTCAAGCACTTGGCCGTAAAACCGTGAATTCAACCGATTCAATGCACAGTTTTACAGTCAAGTGCTTGAATTTATGAGAAATCTATTTAGGAATTTTTTTTTTTAGGGAAATAATTAGTGTCCCGTATAAAAAAAATAACTAGTTTTCTTACTAATCTTGGACCAGCATTGAGTTGGCGCCTGGAAGACGAGAACTGCAATAATTTATTTCGATATATTACAATAAAAGAAATCCAAGCAAATCACTAATGTGTATGTCGTTGTTCTTATTTAACATAAATTTGTAAAATATGTCGCATTTTAATAAGATAATTAATTAATAAGCGAATAAACTATAACCTAAATGTATGCGGCAAGGTGTGCGCCACCGCGCCGCGCCCGCGCCTCGCCTGGCGACATGATTCCGATCAACTGATATTTGAACCTTTATAACTATATTTATGTAAATATATTAACATTTGTTCGTTTTTTAATGTTTAATTATCATACTCGTTACGTAACCGGTTTCACCTTGTAAGAACTATCGAGAAATATTATATTATGGATCTGTGTTAGGTATTATTAGGAAAGCAATAAATCGCATTTATTAGTCCGATATCAACGGTACGTATTTAGATAACTATCAATATATTATTGGAAATTCCAGTAACTAGCTCTTATCAATATATCGCATCATAAGGAGGTCTCTTATCGTATAATAATTACACGTTTTATAGAATTAACGTCATTAAATTCCATATTTATACGATAACAACAGGTATACTTAAGCTGTGAATACACGTACGGACCGGACCGCGGACATGGTATGGCGACAAGCCGAGGTCATCAGTCGTCTAAGATTAATCAATTACATCGTTTTTTTTATTCGATTCAAAAAATAAATAGCTGTAAGAGATTAATTCTAGCGACATGTGTCATTTGACTTTTTATTTTTCCAATGATCGAATTAAGACTATAATCATCACTTATTGAAGGAACAGTTTCCAATGTTTGTTATTAACAGGACTAAAGGTCATTAATAGCAACTAAACAAAAAAGAAGAACGTCTAACTTCCTACGGAAAAATGGCACTAAACTGTTTTATTTTTGCCTATTTACAGATAATCATAATATTATAGAAAACAAAGAGGATAAGTACCCTAATAATCTAATAAATAAAATTAGGTAGGAAGTTTAAAAGATCTATCTAATGAACCTTTATGTTTTGTGAATCGATTCATCAAGCTTAAATTCGATTCCAAAATCGATATTTTTCATAAAGGATTCTCCATCTCTACTTATGCAAGTGATAACCTCGGCTGTCCGTCGTACCATGTCCGCGGTCCAGCCCGCACGTGTGTTAACAGCATTATTACAGCTTTACATATAATAAATTAAAATACAACTCCGAACCGAATCGAAAGACGTTCACTGTTGGACATAGGTTTCCCTCAAAGATCTTGACGACGCCAGGTCTTGCGCCACCCGAATCCAGCGGACTCCCGTGACTGAAGGTCGTCTGTTCACTTTGTGGGGGGCGCATACCCACGCTGCATTTTCCAGTACATGGCACCCGAGAACCCGTCGGCCCCATCAGACATCGGTCACTTTAGTTATTTTCCGAATCTCCTTATTTCTGATTTAATGATATTTATTTCGGGCGAAAATATTCTGTTTAGTTTCCTAAACGAGTTGAATTAAAATGTATTATAAGAAAGGAAATATTATTTAACTGATATCGTCTCACGAGTATTAAGAGCAAACAACAACCATATACTATCACTTCAAAACCATATTTAGGTAAATCGTATTAATTTGAATAGGTGAGAGATGGAAGAAATAAATATACGAAAAAAAACGTGTTATATAATTGGACAGTTATGTGCGGTACAGTAAAACAGTTTAAAATCTATGAAGGCGAGATCTAGAGTAAAACAGTAATAAATAATAAATATGACAGTTAAAACATTTTCGTGAATAATTTTATTAATTATACCGCATATTAAAATTAACGGTTATAATGCTCTAACGCGAACGAACGGTTTATTTGTAACAAATTTATGTAGACGAATTGTCATTAAAATCAATATGTCCGAGATTTTCGATGATATTTTCATAGTATATGCTGACTGGAGATTTCTTTATATAGGTTGTTTGATATGTTCTGGCAACACGGCACAATCTATTTATATTTTATACAAATGCTTATTAAGAGGAAACATGGGTGATGTTAATTCCAAACAAACGTTATGTCCTATATCCACCTTGGAAAATGGTATTATAGTAAATATTATGATAACGTTTAATATATATAGAACACGTCAATAACCCGTTCCATAAATGTATTATTTTAGAAATTAGGAACCTTCAAAAATTGGAAATAAATACCTGATTTTACTATAAAACAAAAACTAAAAAAAAAACTAATTATGTACTAACTGTGTGCACGTGACTGCGCCTGCGTTTCATGTATTCTTCACTGCGTAATACAGTTTTGAATGTTTTTACACGGAACTTAATTATTATCCTAAACTTTTTTGTACTAAGAGAAAGCAAAGATATTTCTCATAAATTCAATTACCTGCCAGTAAAATCGTGTATTGAATGAATATTTTTTTTTACAAAATGTAGTAAAACTTAAAAATACAATTAAATTTAGACTACGACTAAATATTTAAACGCTGTAGTGATTGTTTTACCGATTTGTATAAATCAAATTAAAACGTGACTATTTTTACTGGATTCAGTTAGTTACGACTCTGCGTGTACTCACTCACTCACTCACTCATTCACTCACATGTATTTAGTAAAAATTGTTATTTTGATATTACAAACAAACACGTCAATTTTATTCATTCGTATAGATTTTGAAGAAAATTTAAAATTGGTCGAATTTTCTAGAAAACAGGGGAATAAGAAGTGATCATTTTGCATAGAAATAATTAGGCCGAACTGCATTTGACTCTTTCGCTATATTATATCACTTTTATTGTGGCGCAACGCGATAGTAATAGTTTTATGAAATTTATTGGCGACTACGTTTCTTCTTAATTTGAATTGTAATGTTTGAGGACACTGGCCTTGCTCGATATACTTTCTAAACATCGTAATACGTTGAATATGACGGTAACACTATTTATTTAAAGATACCGTATCTATGATTATGTAATTGATTTAAAACATTCTTCTGACTTGAGATCGCAACGTTTATTCTTGCCTACTCTGGAACAAAGACTCGTGTCTAGTTACAGAGTTATTCCTAACTATTACACAGACACACAAAAAGAAAATTGGAATTGTCCAGACACTTTGCATATGATTTTCTATGGTTCTCGGCCTGCTGATTCCAAATCTGGGGTAAAAAAACAAGTCATTTTTTTTTAATCGTGAAAAAGGTGAAGAAACACAAAAAAATACAAGAAAAGTCAATAAATCATGGAATCAAAGTTTAGAATCGGATCAAAAATGACAGCCAGCGCAAATATATACATCAGAGATATAAGAAGGAAGGAATTTCAATTGATCGAATTAAACACGTACGTGGGTTATGTTTATTATTTTTATTTCATATAACACACTGCAACTAAACTATATGCAAATTAAATTGTTTTTGTAAAAAAAAAGTATGTGAATTAGCGTGGATGACAACAGACGCCGTGATGGCGCTAACGCAGACTCCTGCCTCCAGGCAGCCTTCCTCAAGCGCTCAAACCCGACGTTCACGGCGAACTAGTTTTTGCTCGCGCTTCGGTCGTGACGTACGAGTCACGTCTTCACGAATTAACGTAAACATCATTCTGTGATGAGTCAGGGATGGTATTCATTATCATAAATATTGTTAATAAGTTTTTATCACGTTTTATCACGTAATCTGCTAAACCGACGTTAATCTGGTTAATCATTGTTCCGGGTATCAGTGTTGCCAAGTAGGCAACAACTCTCACTAACTTCAATACTATTTATAGCTGTATTAGGAGTTCACCAATACTCGACAATATAATAACATATTTCATTCATATGCATTCAATACTTTAGTCAGAAGTAGTCCTGGATATTACTGTCCAATATGGGCTCCCTACTATTCCACATCTGTACAACTAATAGAATAAGTGGAAAGTCGCTTTTAGATACTTGTGTATAAAAAATTGTCTTTCTACAGTCATTCCTAAATATAATAATAGACTAAATTATTGTAAAATGCTAAGACTCAGACACTTTGAAAGTTTCAGAACAACAAACAAGCTGAGGTTGAAACTTGTTTGCATAATCCCAGAACTTTGTTTTATGTTGTAATAAATATATATTTTCTGTGTGTTTAAATTATGTCAATATGGGCAAGTCGGTAAAGGTCGACCTAGGCGAATGTATCTAGACCAAATCAATCATGTCTTAAATAAAGGCCAGGTAAAAGTACCCATAACCGACGAGCATGTATGAAAGCGCTCATGAAAGTAGAGGAAGCGAAAGAGGTATGCCAAGATCGTAGCAAGTGGAAGGACGTAATCTCTGCCTACCCCCACTGGAGAAAGGCGTGATGATATGTATGTATGTATGTATCTATGTTTAAATTATGTTATGTGCGTGTTATGTTGTGTGTAAATAAAAAAATATTTTATTCTACTCCTTAAAACGTCCTTAAATGCCTTTTTGAGGCATAATATAACTGATTTATTAATTTTCTGTAAGATTGTAAATGGTTGTATAGATTCACCTATTTTTCTGACGGGGGGAAATGCATTTACGCACTTACCTTACCTATTGTATTAGTGGGACCTGAGTCCCTCCAATACAATAGGTAGGGGGGCACGGAGTGACGAGTTCCGTGCCAGAGTGGGACTCAAACCCGGGCGAGAAGCGCCCGGGAATACCCACTAAAACCCCCCGGGGCCGTCCGCCGCATTTGAGATAGGGGCGATACGGGGTTGCAAGGCATGTCGCCGCGTCGCCCCCCTGCGGCAAACCCACCAGGCCCGTCTGTGCAATGGCCCAGCGGGGGTGGGGGAGAACTTCTCTACCCCACCTCTTCGCCCGCCTCTGAAAGAGGCATTACCTTCCGGAGGGAAGAGGAGTGATCACTGCGACCGCAGTAATCACCTCATTACCTTCCGGAGGGAAGAGGAGTGATCACTGCGACCGCAGTAATCACCTCTCTCCCCCCCCCCCCCCCAAAAAGTGGGCTTTCGCCCGAGCCGCCCAGTCAGACTATTAGCCGGCAGTCAGAAGGACTGCCGTTGCCCAGGGTGCACCACGAGGAGGTTGTCTGACACCGCACCCCGTATAGATTCACCTGAGATTCTCATATCGTACAATGCGCAATCCATGTACTTTCGGAACTTTCCTACAACGACTTTGAAAACATCATATAACGTGATATCTAGTATGACAAATAATCCCCTCGATATAGTTTGGCAGACATTCAGTTCATGCAAGCACTCTTTACTTAACGGTTTGCTTCTAATTTTCTTTTGGCTTGTATAATGTATAATTTTGGTAATTTTTTTGTTTGTTTAGTTATACATAACATAACATAACATATGCTCACGCCTGTTATCCCCGAAGGGTTAGGCAGAAGTGTGAAGTAGCGAACTACACCCACCCACATTTCGCCGAGCTTAGTTCCGTCCCAGATGTTACAGGGGGCGAGCCTGTCGCCATATCGGGCACAAATTCCAAACTCCGGGATGATATTGAGTAGAAAAAACCCAATACCACTTGACCCTTTTTTTTTTTTTGACGGGGGGAAATGCATTTACGTACTACCCTTACCTATTGCATTAGTGAGACCGGAGTCCCCCAATGCAAAATACCACTTGACCCAACCCGGGGATCGAACCCGAGACCTCAGAACGGCAGTCGCACTGTAATACAACTGCGCCACCGAGGCAGTTTAGTTATACATGCCTGTGTATGTGTATGTATAACATAACATTATATGAGACATACTATAGAAATAAAGTGAAAAATTATTATCAAATTTTAATTACGTTCTATGTTTACAAAATTGAAATTTAGAATGCATTAGGTACTATTACTTCGAACATATATATTCACATAAAAACGACAATAAACTGTACGTCATTAAAATGCAATAATTGACACCCGGAGCAAATGAATTCAAACGGCCATCAAGTAAACAAACTTCTAAACCGCGTCGTCTATCGAAAATTAATAGCCTTCATTACATCGAATACCTAGTAGTACTGGTTTTTTTTTTTTTAATTTTACGTTATTTGATACGTATGCAAAAAAACCAAATCAGCACGCGATATTACATCATTATGTTTTTGTATCTCTAATTTGTGATTATCGCAGTCTTGGATTGACCAAAATAGTATAGAAATAAATTATTAAAATATTTTGTAATAATCAGTATTAATAATGGAATCACATATTTTCCTCGTTCGAACGCGTATTTCACTTGCGTTCTTTGCAAGGACATTATGAGAAGGGGGAAGTGGATTACCTCGCTGGTAGGGGGAAGTATGGGCGGTCCTCAGAAGCTGCTTCTCTGTCACTATCCGAAAGATAAAGCCAGTGGTCAGATTTACTGTCAGGCCGGGCCTGTCGCTAGAGGGACACGGAGCTGGGCTGATCCTGTATCGTATCGTGAAGGCGGCAGATTTATTTCTGGTGCTTCACGTAGAGTGAGTCCCACATATCCCCGGAATGCATTTCCCCGCATTAAAAAAAAGTTAATGACTAAGAATCGTATCCCGATACACTTGGGATGATGATTAAATAACCCTTAAATAAACAGGCATATGTTTATTTATTTTTTCTTGCAAATATTGCATTCGTTCACAGCTTACACCTCACCAAACTATAACTTAATCCGGATAATGGTCAGATTCCAACTTACTGACTAATCAAAAAGGTTCTTTAGAGTTGTCCGAGTATAGATTCGGTTATTCTTTTTGTTACAATAGTGTATTAAAACATGTTATTTGTATATATTTAAAATATTTCTTGTAAAAAAGTATGTTTCTATTTGACCATTCAAAACAAGCAAAGTGGACATTTGGAATCAGAAGTAAAATCATACTATTAATCCACAGGGCCTTGGAAACTGGTTGGTTGATTGGCCAGTTGTTAGAAAAGCCAGCTGAACGGGTCTGAATCTAGGACGTGACGCGTGGAAACTCGGTCTCTCCCAGCTCCCTGCGCACGCGCAATTCAATAACTACATTTCATATCAATAATATGAATACATCTATAAATAAATAAAATTGAAGTGTCTGTTTGTAATGTCAATTTTTTTTATTAAATAGATATGATGTATACGATACCTATTGTAAAAATACAATTTTTACAATTTTTGTCTGTCTGTCTGCTTGTTCCGGGTAATCTCCGGAACGGCTGGATGAATTTTGACGGTACTTTTTTTTTGTAGATAGCTGTAAAGCACATTTGATTTTATTTTATCTTATTTCCAGCATGACGTTGTCTGTGTATGAAAAATCTCACCTGTTTATAAGTTTGAAATTATTGTATGACGTTTCCAAATTTAATTAAAAGAATGGTAAGAGAATTATAATTTGTTTGAAAGCATCGTCCAGGCGAGTGTTTACAGGAGTTGGCACAACATGGACATTAGACATGATTTTCGATTTGTCCATGTTCATTTTAAGGTCGACTGAGGTTACCTAGCCTCGTACTTAGGTCTTCTGCGATCTCCACCCCGTCTCGCCCCCATCCCAAATGTAGCGGACGGCCCCGGGGGGTTTTAGTGGGTATTTTCGGGCGTTTCAAGCCCGGGCGAGTCCCACACTGGCACGGAGTTCGTCCCTCCGCACCCCCTTACCCATTGCATTGGGGGACTTCGGTCTCACTAATGCAATGGGTAAGGGTAGTGCGTAAATGCATTTCCCCCCGTCAAAAAAAAAAAAAAAAGGTCTTCTGCGATCTCAGCCTGACTACTATATCATCAGCAAAGCGGAGGTGTGTTATGTGCTCGCCGTTTATATTGATGCTAAGTTTTTGGTAATCAGAACCTTAAAGACATCCTCAAGCGCAGCGGTAAACAGTTTTAGAGTGATGATATCTCCCTGTCCAACGTCACGTCTAAAGGTATAGGGTTTGAAGACTGATCCTGTAATAAAGCATATATCTTGTATAGTTATTAGGAGTAGTATGTAATGTGTATGTAAAATCTTGTTTAGGTGCAAGAATTTTAAAACGACTTTAATATTTAGAATACAATTAAAGTTGAATAGTGTTATTTAACATATTCGTTATTTTAATGAACAGTTTTTAAAATGTATATTCAACACTTTTAGGGGGCGTCCGTAAATTACGTGAGGTGTTTTTTTTTTTTAATTTTCTACAACTCGCTCCCCCCCTGGTGAGATGTCGTGAGATTTTATTCAATCCCCTCCCCATCCCCCCGTGAGATTTTTCAAAATGTGAGTTTCTTACGTTCGGCTGACAGTGGCGCGAAAACAAAGGACGGGCTACACTGTCCCGTAAATTCAGATTAAATTGAGCTATTTGGTATAAAACAAATATGGCGGTTTGACAGTCAGTAAATATATAACGTTGAAGTATGAATGAAATTATTTTCTTTCGAAAGAATTAGTAAATGATCTTAATCGTATTACGATTACGCTTAAGATTAAATCTTAAGCGTGTACAATCTGGATTAAATGGACCAAAATGGTATTATTTTTTTTTTTGTTTCAATCAGAAAAAAAAATTGCGTGGTATTTGCCGAGACCTCCCTCTCTCCAACGTAAGATTAGATGAGATTTGACTCGACCCCCTCCCCCCTTAAACACCTCACGTAATTTATGGACGCCCCCTTACGTAAGCTAGACTCACAGAACGAATACATTATATGTAACAGCCTTCGATAATACAACATTGTCTGATATATAAACTAACAAGTTTAGGGTATTTAGGTATTTAGGGTATTTAGGGTTTAGGGCACGCAGCGGACACTGTCGTTTGATAGCTGAATTATTGTGAATTTTAATTTAAAAGGTTGCCCTCAGAGACGAACTACGCGAGCGCGGCTGAGAACGGGAATCCAAAAAACATAATGGATTATATAAATTTGGAGAGCGGAATTCTTTTTATGATATGTAAAAGTACAAAAGGATTCTCGCCTTTTCTACCCATTCATTATGACTTACAACAAATTTAAGAAGCTATAAATGTGAAGGCGGAGCGACGAATGTTTACGGAATCCTGTTTTGTATTGGATCTCGTTATTTTTTTTGTATTTGCCGTTTCCCTTTCACGGCAGCGGTGACCTTATTTTACACATTCGAAATTTACTAAAGAAATAAACCATATTATTTGAGACGCCCGTGAACCTTTGATGTCAGATTAACGTATATGAAATTAATTAATTTCAAGGTACAATTGTATACAGTGAGCATACGTAAATATCGATTTTATACATGTACGCTATTTATAAGCTTATCGATTTGCGTAATATAAAGGTAACATAATAGAATAATGCCCCTTTAGAATCAACTGAATTCACAGCTGTACTTGACATTTCGCCTGAACATTATAATGTGAAGGTTTACGTGAAAGAGCGCTCGCGCGACACATGCGGCGACAACAGAGCGCGTCGCACTCGCTGGTCGAGTGGTCGCACAGAGCGCCGACACATATAACACAACAATAGCCTCCAGACTCGGGGCCTCCGTATCAATCACATACATATGACTCAATACTGCACTTTATTATCTGTAAAACGTACAGTCACCAACGCAGCCGCCCCCTGTATCTACATCTGTTGCAGGTTCATATTACAAAATCGTTTATCGTTACCTTTCTAAACTATAATATGACATATACGTGTTCTGTATTAAAGCAAATAAAACTTCAGTAATATGTTATTCATATTCCTATACACATTGATTGATACCGTGGTATCTTTTGCAATTTAGTTAACCCATGATAAGAGATAAAGGCGCAAGATGTCCATAAAATAATAAGCAAAATAATTTTCAAGTTAAATAGCTAAGTGTAAGGTCGACGAGCTGTCGCAATAAACGTTTCAAAAGAGATCAGAAATTGAGCAATTCAGTTTTTAAAAATCACAATTACATAATTGTATTTATCATTTATTATATTTTGTGAATTATTTATTTATTTAATTGGCTTGTATGCAGACATGACACATCCAGGCACTGAACTGACTATGACACATAGCACAATGAACTTAGCTCTACGCCGTGATTGAACCTACGATCTCTTAAAAAAAATACTCTTAGATTTAATATGCAAAGTTATCCATTGAGCATTCACCAAGCATATCCAAGATGGATCCACGCTTCAATCATCTTGAGATATAGAGAAATCATTTCGATATTAACCTTAATAATACAACTGCATGTTAAATGAACCGTTTTTTTTTTTGTTGTCGGGGGAAATGCATTTACGCACTACCCCTACAGTGTCCCCCAATGCAATAGGTAAGGGGGCACGGAGGAACGAACTCCGTGCCAGTGTGGGACTCACCTAAATACCCACTAAAACCCCCCGGGGCCGTCCGCCGCATTTGGGATGGGGACGTTACGGGATTGCAAGGATGTTAAATGAACCTGCTTTGTAGTTGTTGCGGCTGTGGACGCGGCACACTATGCGTTGCCATAGCGACTAGACCGCAGCTCCCGTGCTTCGTACTTCATGTAGGGATATATATTTCATTATACTTGACATTTTTAGTGTTCAACTTGCGTTGCGGCATCCTGCTCGAGAATCAGCTCTCTTCCTGAACTTAGTACGGTGTCACAATCCGGTGCGGATCTAGAAACAAATTCTTTATGAAATTATAAACAGTATAATTTATTTCACGAAGTAACAAGTTCCAATGTGTTGTCTCTTATGCCTTTTAAAGTTCAGAAGGAGTCACAGTGAAGCTGATGCACACAACGCCGGCAACTTTTATTAGCGTAGAAATATTTTTTTTTTACATATATTTCACCACAAATACTAAAAAGTACTAATGTGCCGCGGTATCGTCATTTGACGTCAGTGCTTAAACTCTACTAATATGCCCATCAAAAGTGTGAATATAAATAAATGCTAAAAGGAAATTATATAATATCTATTATATAATACTATTATATAATAACAAATGTAAATCAATGACACAATAGATCCTGTTGTTGTTGCGCGACACAACGCGACGTCAGTGTGTGTGTCTGTGCATCCGGCATCTCTCGCATGTGATCACAAGTTCACTGCACTTAATTCGCGAACCCTGAATTAACACCGAGCATCGAGCAATGCTCACGCTCCCCTCTCCCCACTCCCCCCTTCCACCAGCAACCCATTCCTCTCCGCGACCGATACAGGGCCACATTAATCATAGGTATAGCAGATTCCAGAGTGTAACAAGTGGTACGCATGGATGAGACTCTCACTTTAATTCGTATTTTTAAAGTTTTATCATAATATACTCCCTTGAGCTATAAAATAGAGTGAAGTTTGTAAAAGTTGTTATTCGTTACACTATCGTTAATAATCTGGGGCCCCGTTGACCACGTTTGTCACAGGCTCCGGGCTGACTTAATCCAGCCCTGATCGGACATCAGAGTCTTTGTCCGGATATGTTACCGATGCGACGAGCTGTGTGCTCCACTGCAGTTGTATTCAGATAATTCCTTATACTCAATATTGAATATATTAGTGGAGATAAAGCAAAATAATCATTGTTTAAAATAGAATATTTGTCTGTTTGCTTATGAGGTGGGTCCATGTCCCCGGAGGTTGCATGTCGCGCGACCCGTGACCCGTGACCTCACGCGGCGACACGCCGCGGGTCACGCGCGCGGCTTATCACATTATACAATACATTTCCGTTTGTTTCATTAACAGGACGTACATATTATTCAATGTGTATCTCTGACCTGTAAGTCGTGTCAGAACTGCACTGTACCCGCTTTTCAATTGACCGGTCGCCGGTTCAATGGAAAACATTACCTATTATTTTTATTACCTAATATAATATAAAGCACTATTACCTCTAGCTAATGTTTTTTTTTCTAAATGTGTCAATAATGTTGACCTGAAGGGTATCGAACCTTTATGGCAAACGTTTAAGACCCTCAGCCGGGAGAATCACCGCTAGCGCAAGGGCATCAGAGTGGTGCGAACCTCAGTTTCAACTGCGACTTGAGACGGATTTTTCTAGCGCTAAGCTTAAGGTAGATAAGGGACACTATAGATCTCAAGGGACAGAGCCATACAGATCCTATGGTACCTGGGTGAAGTGTGCAGGCGTGTGGGGTGCAGTGTAACGTGTGTTATGTTATACATACATATCATCACGCCTTTCTCCCGTGGGGGTAGGCAGAGATTACGTCCTTCCACTTGCTACGATCTTGGCATACCTCTTTCGCTTCCTCTACTTTCATGAGCGCTTTCATACATGCTCGTCGGTTATGGGTGCTTTTTACCTGGCCTTTATTTAAGACATGATTGATTTGGTCTAGATACATTCGCCTAGGTCGACCCTTACCGACTTGCCCATTCACCCTCACCTTATAAATTAATTTCTTTAATCTTCTCTCATCCATCCTCTCTACATGCCCAAACCAACTAACATGTTATATTAGTGCGTGCACTTTATACCTCTGGCAGCGGATACAGGCGCCTCCCTAGTTAAAAATTGAAGCAGGTCCTGGGTTGCTGTCGGTTTAGGGCCATTCCTTTAAAACGTATTTCATATTAGCAGTATGATTAAGAATGCGGACAATGTCGCGTTGTAATAGTGAACGCGTGTAATATTGACCTCCGAGCGCAATTACGTGTGATGCGTTACAAACAATACATTATATTACAATTACATTACTAGTTGTGTCCCGCTGCATCGCTTACATTATAACCATTACCATTCTTCACAAATTATCGACTGTAGTTTTTAATATATTAACGTATTTACTACAAGATATATCTTTATTTTGAAAACCAAACAACTGAGTCACATAATTCTTTTTGCAATCAAATATATTCTTTGATTCTCTTCATTTAGATGTTGTTACATAAGAAAGAAGTGTTGAAATAAAGTCAACACAAACAAATATATAAAATATAAATTACATAATTATATAAAATAAACCCACTTGGTTACAACTGAAAATAGAGCTGTAATGGTGGCAGCTAGCAGATTCTGAGTTGTGTACCGTTTCCTAGCGACATTCAGGCATTTTTATGTAAAATTTTATTAATGTTACTACATATTTGTAAATTGTGTTTTTTGTTTGTTTGCAGGAATAAAAATTCTTTCTTTCTTCTTTCAACAAAAGCGCGTATAATCATACAGATGAACAGTCAGACGGATAAAGAATCTTTATCAGTTTACCTTTTATAATAAGTAAGGATCGGCGGTTGAGTGGTCAGCGCGTGACCTCAGTGACCTTATCATATAATTAGCATTTAGATGTGTTTGTAAATACGAAGAGGTTCACTGTGACAAGTGCGTGAGCAGCCTCACTGATCCGCCTCACGGTACTGATGAGGCAACGTCGACCTTCGCGCCGAGGTCATCACGCTAATTACCAACCAACTTATAATGTTATCGTCACTTATAAAAACGCACCGAGTCGCAGATCTGTGCAATGTTTTTTTAATCTATAACCAACATTGAACCACAATTGAAGGGTTTAGAATAACATAGTTGTGGCGCTTCGGCTGCATCTGTGTGGTATTTATCTAACTGCTCTTTAAAAACTACCAAAATTTATAATTGTAATGACTCTTTTTATGATAAGTATATAAAAGACAAAAGAAAAAAACGAAAAGACATTTATTACCATATTTACGACACATTACAAAATTTACAAGGAAAACTACAATTATATAACAACAAAAAAACATGGTAATGAGGACTGATTATTTGAGTGT
This sequence comes from Samia ricini, assembly GCA_014132275.2. Classification (NCBI taxonomy): domain Eukaryota; kingdom Metazoa; phylum Arthropoda; class Insecta; order Lepidoptera; family Saturniidae; genus Samia; species Samia ricini. The sequence continues at coordinate 30,377,480 of AP028168.1, forward strand.
CGTCATAAAACGGCGCTGTTTCAGCCAGTCCTTTTTTCGGTCATAACAAAAGAAATATTTATTTATTTATTTTTATCTTACAAGAAACATACAATATTAACAGCAAAAGCCAAAACATATTATATGCGTTACTAATATTAATTTAAATTTAAGTAGAACATAATATTTCCCCAATTTCTTTGAGTTTTGTTAGGTCACTACTAAAAATGTCACATAAACTGTGTCAACTACATAAAAAACAATTCGCGTCTAACCTTTAACATTACAAACTACGGTAACAGAACAAAAAAAAAAAAAGTAAAATTAATAGTGGTACAAAAAAAACAATATTTTGAAGCAAATTTAAAAAAATCAAGAGTGAAGTAATTGTAATTTAGTAATAGGAATCTTAGTCAAATCTTAAAAAAAAAAAAACTAAATGCTGAATGCCGACGTCAAATTTATAAATTGAGTCAAAAAAAATATTTGTTAGTTATTTGTTGTTTTTGTAAAATGAATATTATTAATTTTTTCTTTAATGTAAATTTTGTTTTCAAAATTAGTGGCGGACATATAATTAAGATGACGCAACGACTTTTTTACTTTATGATGGCGGAGGTAAATCGTTCCAAATTTTCGCCGCTGCATATTTGAAACCTCCTTTATAACCTGCAGACTTTTTTACTCAAAACAATATTATGGATAAAACACATAAAAGGATAAATGCAAGTATCTTCTGGACCACATATTTAATATGTTCACTATTAATACTCGGTGATACACCCGACACCACTTGTGTGTACATTGTAACAAGATTCGACACACGCATTTCGGACACGTTGTATTGCGTTAGAAGTTTTTTTCATTATACTGGACTCGCATATAACATTACAATAATTAAATGGTGATAAGACGATTCAATCACATATAAGACTTCTAACATTTACTCTTAAGTAATCTCTTATTTCATAAAGTACTTTCAGTTTATAGCAACCAATTGTAATTGTACAGTTTATATGTTCAACAAAACGCATTTATTCGTCAATAAACCTAAATTTCTAGTAACCGATATTCATTCTGTATTTTAATAGGTATTCTTTTTGATTTTTTTTTCTCTACAAGTTTTACTATTTCCTTATTTGTATCTAAAATCATGTCCGTAGTCTTTGTAGGATTTAGTTTTAATAATTTTTTTTCGGAACACACATATATTTATCTAGATCTGAGTTAAGATTGTCTACTGCTATGTACACATTTTCCTTGATAAATGATTGATACACTTGAGTATCATCAGCATGTAAATGCATGTTACTGAATTTAGGAACTTGTATGAGATCCGTTGTAAATAGTATGGATCAAAGAGGACTTAAAATAGAACCCTGCGGGACGCTTCGAGTAATGTGCCTTGGGAAACTATTATATCTCCTGTATGACATTCCGTTACTACTTGTTGATATCTGTTTGTTAAGTATGATATAAACCAAAGTTTGGTTGAAACATCATAGTAAAACAATTTCAAGACCAGGGACTTAAACGCATACTGGCTGGAGACGCCTAGAGCTGGCGCGATAGGTCAAAATGGCAAGGGAAGCAAGCGTGGTGGATGCGGGAACAAGGAAGTCGTGCACTGACCTGTTCCTCAGCAGCAGCAAGCGCCTTCGACGTGTAGATCCGCTCGCAGCCACCCGAAAGCTCCTTAGAATAACACACGAGGGCTTCCGACACCTCACACACTTCAGCCAACACACGACGTCACCACAGTATGCGTTATAGTTTATATTATAAGCGGAGAAGCGAATATAACCACCGATTTAGGCGGTGCGGGCGCGGTTGACACAGAAGTGCACGACAGGGAAAGGGGGTGGGGGTTTTAGGAAGCCACACTAGGTGGCGTTACCACTGGCTTTAAAATATATAATTGTATTTGGTAAATTTTATGGTTAATTGAACCGCCCGACAGCATGTAGACTGTCTGTCTGTCTAGCGTAATGTTAGATATATTATTTGGGTGTGTTTTATTTGTGTAAACGAGTATTTACAAAGCCGATGTAAACGTTGATACTACTTTATGTATTTTGAGTAAACTTGACAAGCGTACGGAATTAAACGTTTCATTCATATAAATAATGAATATTTTTATATGTAAAAAGCTTTAATTTTAAATTAATATTAAGAACTATTTATTGTTATAGTGTGCGTGCGCTCAGTTACATTGACACGTTAATATATTTCGCAGACCTTCAACTTGATTACAAATGAAACGCGAGCGTGCGCTGCTGCTTCCTGTCTCAATAGATATTGAACACTGGACAAAAGTCTCATTGATTAGAATCGCGCTGCCTGAACTTTGAATTACAGGTAAAATAATTCTGTGACATCAAGACACAATGTCAGATAAATAATAAGTCTGCTGCCTGCAGAAACGAAAATAACAACATTTTGTTTACGTAACGTTATTTTTTTAATTAATGTTAGAATAAGTATATACAATCTACAGAGGACACAATTAAGAGATTTTTGTACACTATAGGCTTAGTGCTTTGACCACAATCTCACCTGATGTTAAGTGACGATGTGAACACTAAACCTAGGTACCAGAATATTTTTTACACGGTATTGTTCCACAGCGAATGTTCACGAACTGAACATCTTCTTTCAATTAAATTCAGAAGGCGAGTCATTATTAACGTGTAGGACAATTTTAGTTGGAATTAAATAACAAAGGACTTTTTTAATAGTTTTTTAATGTATGTTTGATAAAGTCAACAGCTGAGGGTGGAGACACTGGCACTCCGTATGGGATGTTTAAAATATACGTATGTTTAACATTCCCTCCTGCTGACAAACTAGTGCTCAGCCTTCAGAAGCGTGGATCGAATGTGCAGCGGCGGATGCTGTGTGTGACGTCACGAGATGACATCACTTACACTCCGCCACACAACTGCATGCAATATTGTTGCGTTTAACACCGGCCTGCAAGATCCCTTGCTTTTCTTTTGTTTTCGAGCCATTAATAAAATTCTATATATTGTAATAGTTCCTACTGGCATATTCGTTCTTAATATAAAACACGACATGCATAGTGAGTGAGGTACAAGCCGGTCCATTGTGTCGTGCCGTGTCGCCGCCGGACGTCGCATAGTCAAGGGTTTCCTCTGTACAGGAAATGTATAATAGCACCGCGAGACGCGCACACTGCACACGCCTCCTCGACCTTCACTTCGCGAACATATGTTCGCCCTTAAACCCTTGCACTCGTTACTCACTATCAATATACTGACGACTAAAAGATTTATATCTTTAAGTGATAAGTTTTGCATATTTTATTGTAACGCCACACCTATAAAACAGTAATGTATATGAATGTGGAAAGATGAAAAAGTAGATGAAGACCAAAAAAAGTCTGGATGGAGTGAGTGAGGAATGATATAAAGGGAGAAAATGAAGAGATGACGGGACGTATGGAAGAAGAAAAAACATAGTGCGCCGACTCCAAGTGAGTTGGTGATAATGATGATTGTACAGCAATGTTTATCAATCTATGTTGGTATTGTGACAACAATTTACTTGACCTTAATCTAAATAAATGTAGTGTTATAACTTATGCTAGAAAAAATAAACCTATTACTTATAATTATCATCTATATAATAAACCACTAAATCGAGTAACCGATATGAGAGATTTGGGTGTACATCTTGATACTAAATTATGTTATAATAATCATATTAACATTATAACAGCCAAAGCGTATAAAATGCTTGGCTTTATTCTAAGGTCGGGGAAAGACTTCTATTGCCCATCAACTCTTATTCTTCTTTACAACTGTTTAGTTCGGTCTATATTGGAGTATGCTTCTACAGTGTGGAATCCATATTATAATAAATATATAGATATGATTGAAGGAATCCAATACAAATTTGTCAAGCACTTACAGTATAAGTTTCATAGCAACCCATCACTTCCTAAATTAACTTCCCTACATAAACGAAGGATACAACGAGATCAAATGTTTCTATTTAAACTAATCCATAACCTTGTTGACTCCCCATATCTTCTTAGTGAACTAGGTTTTAGGTGCCCTAGGCCTAATGCCAGAAAACAGTTTTTATTTGATGTTCCTCTCTGTAGGACTAACTATGTTGCAAACACATTCCTGTATAGGACTTGCAATTTATATAATTTATACTTTAATGACTCCGATATATTCTTTATTGCAAACACAACGTCTTATAAAAGAGAAATTAGAGCAAAGTGTGATATATTATATGTTTAAGGATTGTGTAAATATCTATGGTCAATTTGGATTTGAATTTTTTCTTTTTTCTTTTCTTTTTTAAATCTTACCGTTAATGTTGTAATTAGTATATATTTATGATGTTGATTTTGTTCTGAGGTGCTTTTTGTTTTTTTTTTTTTTGTATGTTTTTGTTTTGAGTGGAAACTTTATTGGGTGTATGATCTTGTTTTATTATATTTAGTAATTAGTCAAATAAACTGTATGTTTCCCTAAAATAAATAAATAAAATAAATAAATAAATGTTAAAAAATAATTGATCCTCTCGCAGGTAATGACGTCACGTAACTAATTCGTGGTATTGCCATATTCCTATGGCACGACTCCAAGCCCTTAAATACGACGGTATCTCAGTGCGAGATAGGATATGCGTTTGGTATGCTGATGGCGAAGTTGTTAATGTGGTCTGTCATACTTTGATGTTGTGATCTGAATAATAAACGGAATGGCTATTTTATTGACTACATACGTGTACAATTTAACCTGTAACTAAACTAATCATAATAGTCCTTAGTCTGACCCAGTTAGAAGAATATCTCTTTTTGTACGCTTATAGCGCATCGACTTATTTATACAAAGTACAGCTGTGATAATCGCTTAACATCAGATGGATTGCATGCCACTCGTTAGTCTGTATCAAAATATTAATAAAAATAAGGTAAGAAAAAACTAAGAACTATTTAAAAAAATCATATATGGTATGTGCACCTTATCCGCTATCGGAGCATTGGATTCCTCATTAGGTCCCGACAATCTATATATAAAAAATCAATATGTAGTATTGATTTTAACAATAAATATGCATTTCTATATTATTTTGAAAGGTTTGCAAAAACGGTATCATTGATAATCTATTGAATATTAAAAATTAAAAACACTACAGAATGGACTGAATGATAACAACAAGCAATTGGTGTAAGTGATGTGGGACAGAGTGATTTAATAAGAAAGACATGGATTCATTATATAATGTATTTAAAATGGTTTAATGATTTTCAGGTATCTAACAATTCGACGTATAATAGACGAGGGTATGAAAAAAGGTAGCAAAGTTGAAACGCCTGGAAAACACAGACAAGGCCACCCTAAAATGGTAGATGGTAGCCATGAGCTCCTTCGACAAATCTTAATTTCAATTGGTTTTAAATTTAAAAGATGCCAATTGAACAAGCAGGCACTTATTGAGAAACCAAATATTGTGTCAAAACGTGAGTTTTAGATGTCTTATAAAGTCTCTCAAGTGTTGGCAGTCGAACAACATTGCTGGTGCCCAGCAAGATGTTACTAAAGGGAAGAGGTGGATAATTGCACATGCCGGGGCATGCTTGCTAATTTAAACATTTATTTACAATAGGTCTGACAGATAGCCCCATATGTATGGGATGTCTGGAAGAAGAAGAGACTACTACCCACGTGATCTTGGAATGCACGGGAGTAGTCAACCAACGGGCAAAAACTTTCAAGCAAATGTTGTCGCTCCAGGAAGCCTGCGATCGCCCCAAGAGGCTTCTGCGCTTCTGAAAGAAGCTGGGCTGGCTCGAGTAGCTGGCTGTTCCTGCACGCACAACGGACCGCCAATGTGTCTAGTTGCGGAAACAGGAGCCCACCAACAAGTAACAAGTAAGTGCACATGCCGGAGGAGATAAAGGTTTTGTTCCCAACGTTCTTCTGATATTATCAGTAAAAAAAAGAAGGAGGATTACCATTGATGAATGGAGATGAATGCCCACAACTTCATAAAATGGGTGAAGGGAAAATTAATTCCCAATCTTACCGAACCATCAATAGTGCTGATGGATAATGCGCCATACCACTCTATAGTAACGAACAAGATATAATTATTATAATATTTGTAATTTACATAATTATCTTTCGTTGCTTTTACTGAAATGCAATTTCAAATTAATGTCTTTTTTCACTGGCTTCGACATGAAAAGTCAGTGAAAAAAAACTTATGGCTAATAGAAAACAATACTTCTTTTGACGAAATTTTGAGTAACCGTCATTATTAATACTTGTGAAAAAACATGAGCCTGAACCGGTGTATTATATCGACGAAGTTTTGGGACAACATGGAGATACAGTGGTAAGGGTTCCGCCCTACTACTGCGATCTAAACCCCATATAGTTAATTTGGGTGACAGTAAAACGAAGAATTGCACAAATTAATGTTTGTGGCAAAGATATTTCAAAGTTGGCTGAGGAAGCATTCGGCACAAAAGTGAAAAAATGTGTGTTGACCACATTATAAAAATCGAAAATGATTACTTGGCCCGGGGTACGACATTATACAATGATATTGACAGGCTGGTCATCTCAGTCGGTGATGATGATAGCTCAAGTGAGTCTGGATAGGCAGAAATAGAAGACAGTGATAGTTCCAGTGACTCAGAAGAGGAGCAGCGAGCAGGAGTATCGGAAGTTATTTCAGGAGTTAAATACCTTGATTCAGATTTTTTGGACTCTGAATGATTTCATTAACAAATTAATTTTGACTATTTATTTTGTTTGATTTTAAAAATGTACTATTAATTTTAAGTTTTACTACGAATAATAGTACAATAGTAAAATTCATTACATAACCAATGTAATATACAATTCCATTCATACATTTTCCTTTACATCTTATATACATGATTAGTTAAAATCTTAGAGTTTTTAAAATCAGTTCTGCCAAAGGATTCACCTGAGTGAAATTTTGAAAAGTACTCTAACGTATGTAACTTAGTAATAATTTAACACATTAGCTTCAATAAGCAACGTTTGAACTTGTTGTATTTGTCTCGACGAGTAGATCCTATCTAGGGACTGATAATTAAACCGCAATGTAGCCTTTAAATCTTCGGGTAGTTCTACGCTCGATAAAAGCTCTTATTAAAAAAGAAATTAAAATAAAATGATTAAGTATCAAAACTGTTCAATCTAACTTGTTAGGGGTTACCATATAAAGATGAAGTATCTGGGCCTGATCCTGGACGGTCGATGGCAGTTCGAGTCCCATTTTAAGGGCGGGTTTCTTCCTCTTTACTCTGTGCCCGTCACTGCTCTGTCTTCTTGTATTTTTCATTTTTATTGGGGGCAGGGAGTATACTCTGCCCTCGGACGGCTGACCATCTAGGTCGTATTTCTCTTTGAGAAGTGCCCATGCCAGCTGGGCCATTGCACGGACGAGGCCCAGTGGGTTTGCCGCAGGGGGCGATGCGGTGCTTGTGAAAGCCATCCCGTATCGCCCCCATCCCAAATGCGGGGGACGGCCCCGGGGGGTTTAGTGGGTATTTCCGGACGCTTCACGTCCGGGCGAGTCCCACACTGGCACGGAGTCGTCCCTCCGCGCCCCCTTACCTATTGCATTGGGGGACTTCGGTCTCACTAATGCAATAGGTAAGGGCAGTGCGTAAATGCATTCCGCTCGTCAAAAAAAAAAAAAAAAAAGGGGTTACCATATAAAAGACAGTAGCGTCATGACTTTCTTGACAGACTGTAAGTATTGTTTGCATGTGGTTTGTTGAATTTCAGTGTATTTTGATACTAATATGTATGTATATACATGTATTCAGCTAAATTATACTCTGAACTCGAGTTAATAGCTCTCGGTGACAAATAAATGAATGTTGTTTATATTCTGACCTTTTTGATTCGAGTAAAAATATGTAACTTCATAAACAAAGTGGAATTTGATGAGGTAGGCGCAGGATACCCGAGCCGGTGTGTCATAGCACACATTCATATCTATAAAGACTTGCTTTTTATGGAACAATGAATTTGTACTTGACATGAATTACACTGAGGCGCTGGTTACCGATTACAATGCTCACGCAGAACTCGACGATAATAATAAAATTCAGCCTCTTCGTTGACACATTTATCTCGGCCACAGTTACACACTCTACCCACATAACAATGTCATTCTTATGACACACTCGTACATTACATAAACGCAGTAAGAAGTTTTAACTCATGCAGTCACGATAATGTCAAGGCAGATAGATTTTCTTGCAAATACATATATGTAAGTACCACGGACTAACTGTTAATTAACGAGTTTTATGCGTTCACAAATTAATTACATCAGGATTTCATTATCTATTAAAATGTAAGATTTCTCTGAGCTCAACTGCAATGTGTGTCGTTGAACTTTCGCCATTTAAACAAGATGCTCTGTGTTAACTCACAGCAGCGGTGGATTAGCGCAAGGAGCGCGATGTGAGACATGTTTTTTTATTCAATATTTCTATCAATATCATTCGAATTAAATATACTTGTAATGTAAGAGTGCACAGCGCTGTAGCGTCGCGTCGCATCGGCTTCGAGTTGCGTAAGTGAGCGCTCGGAAGTCTCGTGAAACTTTCTATTTTAGTGGCAAACTCTCTGGTATTAAGGTTGTTATCAAATATCATTTAGCGCATTACCGAACGTATTGTCTGTGGGCTGTGAAGTCGATGTGACGCAACGAGCCGATGCAATGCCGCGTCTCGCATGCATACGCGCTAGCCGCCGCCGCCACCGCCGCGACCGCCGCGACCGCCGCGACCGCCGCCATCACCGCCCTGTCCGCGACTCAGATATTCTTCACTGCGTAATATAGCATTCAAATAATCATTGGATAATAATGTTTTGATGGTGCTGTCCGTTGTATCTTATTTTGTTCACACTTTCATGAGTATTAATTTTTGACACGGAACATTGAAGTGAAAAATTAGTTACGCGGTGTCGAGTGAACAATTAAATTAAATTTTCACTCTGTTTTAAATAATAAACGAAATAAAAATATGAAAATATTAAAACTAAGATCTCCACGACGACCGGTCTTGTTCCACCCGCATCCAGCGGCTTCCCGCGACTTTTACCAGGTCGTCAGTTCACCTTGTAGGGGGCCTACGCTTCCGGTGCGTGGTGGCCATTCTAGAACCCATTGGCCCCATCGGGCATCGGTTCTGCGAGCAATGTGCCCAGCCCACTGCTACTTACGTTTAGCAATTCTTCGGGCACTGTCGGTTACTTTGGTTTTTCTGCGGATCTCCTCACTCCTGATTTGACCACGCAGTGAAACTCCAAGCATAGCCCTCTCCAATGCCCTTTGAGCAACTTTGAGCTATTTATTAAGCCCATTGTGAGCGACTAAGTTTGTGTCATTGTCACAATGTCATTACTGGAAAAACACACTGATCGAAGACTTTCGTCTTGTGTCACTGCGGTATTTCGGACTAGAAGATTCTGCGTAGCTTCACAAACGCGGCCCAGCCGAGTTGAACTCGAAGATTAACCTCTTTCTCAAATTTGAATCTACCTAACTGGACGGTTTGTCCCAGATATACACAACTGTCAACAACTTAGAGCGTAGAGCCACCGATTTTGTAGTGTGTCGTTTATGTGGGGTGTGATTACCATAATCGCCAGGCTTGGCAGGCGTGTTGGTGATCGCAGTCAGTTGTTTATGGTACTGTTATGTACATACATATATTATGTATGTACGCACCGTTGGAGACCGAGCGACACCTATTTAATAAACAGTGTATGTTTAACTACCCAACGTTTTACATATCCCGCACCCCGATATAACAGGTACTGAGAGGATGCTCCTGCCCATCCTCTGGTTTATCTCTTAGTCGCCTATTAAGACACCCACAGGAAGACATGGAGTGGTTCTATTCTTGACCGGCACCACACGGATGATTACGCAGTGTATATAAAAACGCGGACACAGTCACGAGCAAACAGCTAGTAAATATATAAATTACAATGAATAAAAAACGTGTTACTACAATCACGGTAAGGGAAGATCCTTCCTGGCCAGGCGCTTGTCCGGGAGCGGGTGCGTCCCTCTCGCTGCTGACATAATCCTTAGGAGCCTTTTTTTAGTAATTTTCCACCCTTTTAGATATTATGGGTGCAGCCTCGTCCTTGACATTCGGGGTATATCGAAGTAAAATTCTATTATATGTCTTGTATGATTTTCAAGACCGACGTTTTCTTTTTTATTACACGTCCTCCATCTCTCGGGCCTTTAAAATAACATAAAAATTTTATTGTATTCTCGACGTTCGAAAAATCAATTTTAAAATGTTCCTTCTCAGACAGCCGCCTCAATGAATCCATTAAAAACTCATGTTAAATTCACCGACCGCACCCGTAACATTTTCTATAAAACTGACAGTTGATATAAATAAACTAATAAAAAACGATCGGGTTTTCTTATGAATTAAATTAATAAATAGAATGATGATATAAAAAAAAATATTACAAAAAAAATTGTATCCATTCATTGCAGCGGAGAATTTCAATTCTCGGGCAAAATAGTCCCGTCAAAATCAGCCCAGCCGTTCCGAAGATTGGCCGGAACAAACAGTCACACACATAAATTTTCAACATTATTTTTGATATAGGTATCCCATATACATATATTAATAAAAAAAATGTTATTTTGATATTACAAACACACATTTCAATTTTATTTATTATTATATTATAGAAGTATTACGTCATACAAATTCGCCGAATACGGACCACGTGACTGTGATTTTAAGTTCGGTAAATATTTATTGTGTTATCCTCGTTTACCTAATTAATGGTAAAGACGCGTCTTACGTAAAAGAGAAGACACTCCGACAGTTTATTTTGTTCATTGTTTTCTCAGGCTCATTATTATAACTGAGATAATGTACTTTTATTATAAGAATTTATGACACTTCAATATGGAAATGAAGAAATTCACAGTTTTTTTTAATCAATTTCTCTGTACCCAAAAAACATACAAACAATGAGTATACTAATAATATGTTTACTATACGAATCCTTTGCGTTATTAAAACTGCGCAACACTACGATAATGGAATGTCACTGTGCGTGAGAGCAATACAATGTGTGAAAGTGATGGAAGAGGGAACGTTCCTCCCGCGCGCGGCGCGACACTACACCGCGCTCACGTGAGTCAAGCGCAAAAACAAATTATCCTATTAGACATTGTCAATATACAATATCATTGTCAGTGGGTCATGGGTGACTGGGCCCGGTACGGGAATCTATTGTAAGTAATTACTGCGAGAACATTTGCTACTGTAAGAGTAAGGAACAAGGTTTAATTCGGAAGTAGACGACAATATATCTTATATTCAGCAAGTGGTTATTGTAAGGTTCAGGTCAGCTTCAGGAATAGTCTTTCGCGTTTGTTTCGCGTTGTCGCTTGTCGAGTCTAGTTCGGTCATACGTTTTACGTTCACTGCTAGATATACAACATTTTATAACGACTTGGTAGTGAGAAACATTTATTTTGTACTAGCTGTTTGCCCGCGGCTCCGCCCGCATTTCATATATTGCTGTAAAATTATCTTTCAACCGTTTAATTTTATACAGGTACGGAACCCTAATAATTTTTCTAAAAAATTTTTGGTACTGAGAGAAAATAAAAATATTTATCATAAATCCAAGCAATTGTAAGTAAAACTGGCTGACTGACCATTGAATGGCTTTTTATTAAACAAATTCTTTTTTTTTTAATGCAGAATCCTAATAATTTTCCTGAAATTATATTTGGTACTAACAGAAAGCAAAGATACTTCTGACAAATTCAAACATCTGCAAGTAAAACTATGCATAGAATCGGATTTTATTCACAATTTCATAAGTTTATTTTTTTACGTGGAACCCTAATTATTATAAAAAATAAAAGAAGCCAAGTGACGCGTAGTAACGAAAGCTATCTACAAACAAGTCCCGTCAAAATCGGTCCAACCTTTCCGGAGATTAGTCAAAACAAACAGGCAGTCAAAAATTTTAAAAATTGTATGTTTTCATATGTGTTTAGTAAAAGTAAAAGTTTAAGTCTTGTAGATAAATTTGTCTATCCGTTAATTGATTCGAATTTTTAGAACCATCAGACCACCTTACTTTATTCTTGATTTAAATCATAAATATATTGTCTAGTTCTATTTAAGTATACTCGTATACTTTGTTTCATTAGTTTTTCATAATTATAAAAATTATGAGGAGAATCATGAATGAAGTTGTATTTTAAAAGTTTTAATTAAGTAGTTTAATATTTTATTATTATTTATTCTGAAAATTGAAAGTGTTAACACGAGCGTAGGACGCAGTCTCATTTAAAAAAAAAACACTACAAAATACAAATTATTAGGAATTACTTAGGACAGGGAAAGAGATAAATAAAGTGTTTTGTCTTTCAGCGCTTAAATTATGGGAAGATCGAATTTGTTTTGCATCAATATTATCTAAGACACACTGCACTATCCGTACAACAAATATGTGTAAAGATGTCAACATCTCAGTGAATCCCGGTTACACTATCATTGTACAAACACCGTGTAAATATGGTGATGTCTTGTTGCATGTAACGATCCGGTCAACTTTGTCAATTTTATATTGAATTTCACAAATAAATATATAGCAAATACTACATAACGATACCTCCTTAAATACCTAGTCAAGTTTACAGAAGAGTTTATAGTTTTACAAAAATTTTATTAATAAATAAGTACATTAAAAAGGTTAACTATTAAAATAATTAATTATATTGGATCGTGTGATCAAAGTAACGTTCAGCACGACTGTTCCCTTAAAATTGTATGTAACAAGTAAAACCTTATTTGTTAGTTCCCATGAGTTTTATGACGCTACGGAGAAACGCTGTGCTTACACAGTGTTTTCATGTGAACCCGTAATAATTATTCGTCCTGGCGACTGCGTAATTCCCCCATCACCAAGAGCGAAATAATTGGGACCCGGTGAGATTTCGTTCTGGTTACGATGATTTCACGTAAACCTATGTCGATAACAGCAGTATATGATTTGTATAATTTTACCATGAGCCCTTCCCGGTGAGGTCACTAGTATACACTTTCACACTGCTTCAGTTAAAACTCCATAGTACTTTTTGTAGTATTTATATTCCCCATACATTAGAACAATATACAAATTGATGTCATATTTTTGGCGTACATCTTGACACCGCGTGTTAAAAAATTCAAATTTATTACCGCGCGCCATCTATCTTTAAGAATCTTAAACATGATTAAACTAACAGCTTATGACTAAAAGCGCATATAGTACAATAGTCATTACACTAACGCTATTCATGCCGATGATTAGATTCATCGCGTCACTTTCACTATAAGGACCTTCCTTAAATGTATCACTATTTTTTAAATTTAGAATGCGGGAGCATAGAGCATGAACTGTTCGTTTTAGAGTGCAGCACCGGCCAAGGCACCGGCTGATTCGTTCCCGGAATATCTAACAATAATATCTTGTTAAATGTCGTTCGTGCATATTGATAACCAACACGGATCGAATACTAAATTACATTTTAGTCGACATGTTTCGCGATGTATTTATTTATCTCTGTACATTTTCCCGGTCGAGTAATAATAGTAACCCACTATTTCTCCAATAATTTACTGAATTATTTTATAAATTTAATTCTTATTTTATTTCTAAATCGAACTTTTGAAGCGATGATAGCTCAGCCGATGGATGTGGGATTGAATCCTAAAATAAACTTGAGCTTTCTGTGAAGGAAAATATAGCGAGGAAACCATAGCATGGTGGTAGGTGATATTTTATAATACATAATTTGCCTCTACCCATAGCTATCAAGCTCAAATTTGAGCACCTGTAGCCACATACTGGCAGCATCACTTGAGAACCAGTACCAGAGATCGAACACGACAGGAACCAGAATGGAGCCCTGGGGAACTCCTGCCCGGATCGATTCGCTGGGCCACCGAAGTCAAGTACCCCGGTGTCCTACTAGACGCCCAAATGAACTTCGAACCTCACATGAAGAAAGTCAAGTACCAGATCGCCATGGTACAAGGGTCTTTTTCTCGTATATAACTCCGGTGTAAAATGGCCCTCCGCCATAAAGTTACTCTAAAACGGTAGTCAGCCCCCATATGACGTATTGGACCCTTGCTTTTGCCCATAAAGACTTGGCTTCCTTTCAAGTGATTCAGAATCGCTTGGTAAGGAAAGTCGTAGGTGCCCGAGGGTATCAGAGAAATGTGGACTTACACAGAGATCTGAACCTGCCCTCCATTAGTTCCGTAATCAAGTCCCAGTGTTGCGCCTTCTTCGATCGCGTAGAGACACACCCAAATCCGCTCATAGATAGAGCCGTCGCGTACTCCACCGATCCATTAGCTCTGAAAATGCTTCGAAGACCGCGAAACGTCCTTACCGACCCCGACGATAAAATCACTTCCGAGAATAGGATATTTCCCCATCATCCGAGGAAATGTGCGTGCCAACCCGCGAAACCGACGTTCCCGCCGCCGGGGATAGGCTCTTGACATCGCCGCCAGCGCGATACAGTGACACTGACCATGCAATGAGTATTACACGCACACCACCACACAATCACCCCTACACACAACACGCAGGTTCTAACAACGTTACACATAGGTCCTTTAAAGAACCTTTTTTTTGTTTATTAAATTAATAAAAATGTAGGGATTAGCTAGGATTAGAATTTCGCGGGAATTTTTACTCTTAGATACCGGCCAAGCCGTTGTTCGAACCCTTGAGCTAGTTTTGCCTTTGAATGTCTTCAAAATTCGTCCACAAAGTTCGGTGAAGCTGCAAAGGCCCCTTCGGTTAACAGCATTAGATAGGTTAGAAAAAAAGGTTTTTTTTTTTAAATAAAAACTTGAACCGAATACAAAAAAATTAAATTATGCATCTTTTACGTAATGATTTTTTTGATTTGTATAGATTTGCAAGTTAAACGAATCAAATTAATGAGTTGATTATTCGATGGTTATCTCATACGATTAAAAGTGCAGTCTCTGTAAGGTATACCTTATAATTGCGTTTATAATCGGTTATTGCATTCTGTGGATGCGTTAATGATTTGCACTGAGAGTACGAATACGCGATATCGCTTCAACGAGCAGTGCGCTTCGGTTTTGTTGTTCCTGTGGGAGAATTGCGAGGGACGTACAGTGAGAAGGGGCGAGGAGAGGGGTTCGGAGGAGGGAAGAGAGGAACACGATGTACCCAGAGCTTTCAACCAGTCCAACTGGTTTTATAGATAACGAGACAGTCCGCAAGGGACTCGTCGGCGAGCGCATCGGAATCACAAGTTATAACGAATAACTTTTAAAACAATATTTAGTAAACCTTTACGTTTTTAATAAACCCGATGTAGACTGATTGATCTATGGATCGATTTGGTGATCGCATTCATCATGTCTAGATAACGCACTGGTTATTTTAATACAGTATTGTATATTTCAAATATTATTGTATACTCTATCACGGAATTAACCAAAAAGAGTTATAGACATAAAAAGACGTTTTAACCATATTCTATTCTTAAAATAATACTAAGCATTTGAAGGTCATATTTATTTGCTTGAGAAATATGTACTTATGACATTACATTTAATTTGTCTTTATAAAAAAGATAGGTCCTGTTAAAGAAATGCTAGTATCGTTGTGGACTTGTGGACATGTTCGAGTTCTTCTCGGTATAAACAGTTAATGTCCTTTCTAATAATTACTGGCATAACATATTTACTTGCAGCTTGCAGCGTCTTGTTGCAAAACAACCTACCAATTCAGTTTATATATGCAAACAATTTTGACATGTAAAGTCAATTGGACATACAATTTACTGATGTTTTTCGTGAATGCATAATAATAATGTATCTTTATTGCTTTACTTTCAAATGTTAGTTGTGAATGTTGTGTTCGAATATACATCGACGCCGGCAGTCGCTGTACCAACCAACTCCGAACCAAATACATTCACTTTCTTTACCGTTCAGTTTTGACAAAAAACACGATCGCACGCCACACCGCTATTCGAACATAACTAGTGCAAACTTTTATGCATTAGTTGTCAGTCATTCATTTACATGTAATAATTACGATCTCTTATAGAGTGTCTGTCTGTGAGGTGTACCGTCAAAACAAAACATGTCTCTCGCATACTATAAATAAGCAGGCAACGCATTTGTTTCTTTTGAAACGTCGCGTCTGTATGTTTAAATGTGTCGATAGGATACAGAAGCATGCGCCGGCAACATCTTGCGACCAGATGACTGTTTTACATCTTATTAGTACATTTCAAACAGTAGCACATTCATTTGTTTTTCGTATACTATACCTGTTATTTATGCAGCGTTTTGCGTCCAACTCCGTTTTTATGGACGTTCTAATTACTAATTTAGTTTCATTTACATTAGACCAAATTTATTGTAAGTTTTTAAATTTTCGCTTCCTATACTTAATTTAGATGTTTACCTAAATATTTAATACGGGTTTTAACGCGATTTAGAATGATTAGGTACCTCTTTGATTCTGACGTTTAGACTAGGTTACACCATCCGTGCTCATGGGCTGGTTAGAAACAATACGTAATCATACTAAAAGGCGACAGGTCTCTGGAGTGATTTGTGACTATAGGATGCCTCTTAAATTGAAGGGCAGGATATATAAGTCCAACATAAGACCTGTCATATTGTATGGAACAACTGAGATCCGTATTTTCAGATGGATGTGTGGTGTTACAAGAATGGATCAAGTAAGGAATGAATATATTAGAGAGAGTTAGCAAGTTGCGCCAGTGGTAGAAAAGTTGAAAGGTTTTCGTTTGTCGTGGTAGGTATGTAGGTGATATGAGAAGAGAGGAAGCGTATATGGGAAAATACTAATGAATATGGATGTGGAAGGATGGAAAAGTAGGTAGAGGAAGGGCAAAAAAAGTGTGGACGGAGTGCGTAAGAAATTATATAAAAGAAAAAGGAGTAAATGAAGAGATGACGGTTGATAGAGACGTATGGAAGAAGAAAACATACTGCGTCGACCCCGAGTGAAAGGAATGATGACTAAATCGCATTAATAGACCCTTGTTAAATCTTTTTGTAGAATTTATTGTTTACATTTAAGCAA
The DNA here is from genome assembly GCA_014132275.2 of Samia ricini. Lineage (NCBI taxonomy): Eukaryota > Metazoa > Arthropoda > Insecta > Lepidoptera > Saturniidae > Samia > Samia ricini. Next base: position 30,394,663 of record AP028168.1, read on the forward strand.
TATTTTTCAGTCTGTCAGAAGTAATTATTTTTATAATAATTACGTAAATGACCACAACATCATCTAGTCGGTTAGTAAACCGGTTACCATTCGATTACCATTGTGTTACCTATATATATGTATATATATCACACTGATGGATCGGAAACTGTGGCCACGACCACGAATAGTGATAGCGTAACAACGAGCGAAGCTTTTCATTAATTGGATTAATGAGTAACATTTAAATGGAATCATTTTAGAAGTAAATGAGGCCGCCGATGTCGCGCGCGTGTCGGCCGACGCGACGCCGCGAGCGCTCCGGTCAACCTGTTTCCTGTGAACGTAACCTTTGTTTTGCTAATTTTTACTTCATTAACACGAAATCGATATATTTTTTTTATACAAATACAATCAATCAACGTTGATGCTCCGAGGGTCACCTCTCGATCCGCTTCATTAATGTCATTAGGCATTCATAGCGTTTTTTATAGTTTTAATTTTGTGAGGGCGATATGATTCCGGCTCACGGTATATATTACAATATTTATTGCATTGGCTTAACAACTACTCTGGTACTGCTTCTTTACTTCCAACTGTCTGTTAGTCTATTACCGGTGACACTTGACGACTAGTGATTAGCGGCACGCTCATCTAAGAATAACGCCGAATACTGAAAGATAGGATAGATTTATCGGTTGACATTTACACCACCTATAATAGATCGAAATAAGTCCACTATTTATCAAAATAAAAATAATTTATGTAAATATATTTAGATAATTCTATAATATAATCTGTTATCAATGTGACTTTTAAAGTATTTGAAATGCGTTCTCGCTACTTAATATTTTTTTATTTATTTTCCTTGATTTTTATTACCGAACTGAGCAGGTGATGTTTCTTTAAATATAATAATAGAATTAATGTGTCGAGTAACCATAAAAATAAGACAATAGAAAGATAATAGGAAAACAATGGAAAGCTGGCGTAAACGCCAGGTAAGTGCTCAAGGGGTTAAAATTGATTGCAACTGGCAACTTACGCAGGCGCATCTAAAGGTTCTGTTGCCAAGTTACACCAAATTCAATTAATTTAAACGGATTTTCACGCGTTACCTTTGCTTTTTTATATCCCGACGTTTCGGCTGGGTTTCACCAACCGTGGTCACGGGCTGACTGGCGGTGCGCGGAGTCGCCTGCTGAGTTGAGGGGTATTTTGATGAACTACCCCCGTTCGGTCTTTATATTTATTATAGTCACAACACACAACACTAACAGTGTCCATCGACAATGCCTGTGACGATAAATCAAGAACCTTAAGATTTTCACGATTAACTGAATTTAAATATGAAACGCGAAAACTTAAAAAATTACAAGTTACACCAAGTTGGGACTAGGTGTACTAATATTGCGTACCTTTGCATTTGTGCGTTGAATCACAACGAAGATTATCCGGTATGAGAGGGCAGCTTCCGGCAGCTTTGCATGCAGATCATAACATTTGACATCGCTACAGCATGATGATGCGAAAATGATTACATTATATCGTAAATCACAATATCTCTTAGCAAAATCACTAGGCTTTTATTTAACTTGGCTTATTACAAACTCGTTCTGATCACTTCTAGATAATTAAATTACTATATTAATACTTAAAATGGTATTTTTGGTATACGTATCGTATATATGTATGTCGAGTTCGAGGCAAAGAAATCACCTATATTAGGTGGTTGGCTTTTTCTTAGCTTCATGGACCAGATTACCATCGGGATCCCGCAGTGGTGGCAAGGACGACTGGCTGAAGTATCCCTCGGCGGTTTTTCCTAGCGACCAGAAAGCATGACTGCCAGACGGGTAGCTTGCTAGTCGAGTGCCGATTCTGCCTCCGAAATCAAATTTAGCAATTAACAATTAGTCTTTTAATATACCTCGATGCGTTAAGGTTACGTTTCACATCAGATATGTTTGGAACCATATTAGTACGAGCCGTGGTCCAGGCTTCGTACGCAAAGTGCCTGAGTATTCTTGCCTCTTTTCAAGACCGATTGAACCAAGGTTTTTTGCTTCCTGTGGCTACTACTGTATTAGGTCACTGATCACAGTGGGGCAGGAATCAGAATCGTTTGATGCGAAACAAAGCTGCTTCCATGGGTAGGAACCGATAAATTCAGGCAACCCATCCTAGTCTACTGACTTATACTGTCACACGCGCCTGAAACTTTTTAGGCGGGGTGGATTGAGTTGCACGTATTGTACTTGGGTTTAAACCAGGCAGTGGTCGGATGAGCCAAGTGGTGCAGTCACTACGATGGAGTATTCATCCGGACGCGTGGAAAGAAAAAGATCTAATAATGAATTAGTATGCTCCTTAATATCTGGTATCCTTGTTGGTGAGTATACCAGTTCCGAGAATCCATAAGCCAAAGCAAATTCATAAGCACATCTCGCATAGTCGGGAGACTGAGAACTAAGCCACTCTCTATGATGGACATTAAAATCTCCTAAAATCACCAACTCTGCGAATAGGCATTACTCGAGAACCTTATTAATCGTTGATCGCAGGCACTCGAAGAGTCGTGATATGTCACCGCTATGAGATCTCTGTAGGCCGTGTAAATACGAGTTTCACGGCAGTAAAGACGACGATAAGAGATATCCTCCCGAATGTATATTCATACACCGGCAAGTTTTAGGAATTTTGTTCGAGTTTGTAACCGGGGTAGAGTAAGTATGATGTATCAGACGGCAAGATATCTGTGTCTCTGTGAGAAATGGTATATTCTGCTGCGCAGTTTCTACGTTCCTGCCATTTTTGGGGTATGAAAAGATTGATGAAGATACTCTGACCAGACCAGCTAAAGAACAAAAGCACGGTACAAATCTACTATTAAATGGTACAGGTAGTGCGGTTTGTTGGCACGGCGTCTCGAGGGCCCCGCCCTGCAGTAACAACCAGGTCCACTCTAATTTCCTCTTCCAGCACGACTGCCAATACATGCATTATGTACAGACTGGCAGTTCAGCCTCTCAGGGCGGAGATTAAATGATCCGTGGGGTCCGGAACCCTACTAACCCGTAGGCAGCCAGTAATGAACCGTTTCACCGAGTCTCCCTGAGCACCGCGCCCACATTCTGCGCCTGTATCCTCCCAAAGATGTCAAGGAGTTCTGGTGACCTTACTCACCACAGGAACACAAAACTACGACGAAGTAGTGTTATTTGGCTGAGTTCTTCTGTAAGGTGGAGGTGTTCTACCAGTCGGGTTACTCCAGAAATTGAGCATGATGTGCTCAATTTATATATGATATATGATGCTTTATTAGATTGCAAAAAAGGGAAAGCAATTTATAAATGTGTGCTATAGGATGTCCCGGGCAGAGGATCAACTGTCCTCTCACTCAATCCTGAGGGTTAACACGAGAAAGAAGATCTAAACGGTTTGATGTAGAAATATTCACTTACTCTTCAATAGGAATGATTACTCTAATGCGCCGAGGATATAAGATAATTATTGTAAAGTTGGAACAATTAGGCACGGCGCAACGAATTTTGCGGAACTTGTATATAATATGTAATTAGCTACGAAAAATTATACACTTTTGTAATGTTCTTTTATATTTACTGATTCAAGTTTAATGAGCACATTGTTAGTTTATCGAGAGATAAATCTCGTCAGGTTGCTGTAGCGTTTTAAAGTTTCCGTTCCGTACATGATGGAAAAATATAAATCTGAAGATCATTTGGTGTACACTCATACTTATTACTCATCAATGTATCATGAATTCTTTTTCTTCTTGTTTATTTCTCCATGTTGTGGATTTCTTGCCCTTCAATAAGCCGGATAAGGCCGGATATTGTTTAAGAGCCAAGTAAAAATTAAACAATGAGATAAGTCTTGATATAAAAAATGATAGTGTTTGAAGTGCGACTGCAGCGGAGAGCGGCCTCGAGGCCGCAGCGCACAGGAGCTCTGTCGACAGCGGCCGATTGCGACACTACAGAGAAAGATGTCCACGGCCGCTCCCTCTGCGTTGAGTAGCGTGCGGCGTTGCCTGTTCCACCACTTGTGGCTCAGCATTTGACACACGTAGCGCGCGCTTTACTTGCACATCATGACGCCCTAAACGATCGACTAAATTCATAAATAATAAGTATCGCAGGTAAAACGAATAATACATTTCAAAATAAATAACGCAATAATATATTCAATCATTAAAAGGGAGAAAGAGAATGTTGTAAGAAAGGTATTGGATATGAATGTGGACGGTTACATGGGAAGGGGACGACCAAAGAAAGGATGGATGGACTGTGTGAAAAATGATATGCTTAGGAAAGGAGTGAATGCGGAGATGACAACAAATAGAGAGGAATGGAAGAGGAAGACATGTTGCGCCGACCCCAAATAAAAATGGGAAAAGGATAGGGAGATGATGATGATATTTAATCATTAAATTTAAAACATATATCTTTCAGATTCAGGTAATTTTTTATGGAATGCGATTATTGCTGTGTTTTATTGCGTGTGAAATCAGTGCATTCTCTATGTTAATTATAGGTTGTAAAGCAGTAAATAAATACGTTTCTAATGCTGATAGAAGTTGTATCTTATTTTGCGTATTCTTTTAAGTTAAGACAATTGAAGACCGACAGCAATGACGTATGCTGTACGAAGAGCAAAATGTCGGGAGACTACCTGGCTCGGATGCTCTCCCGAGCTCAAGGAACCGTCTCGACTCCCTATCCAGTACTCTACCCAACACACATATTATCTGCTTGTTTGCTTGTTTTTTAAATTATCTTTCTATTATGTTAGAATTATCATTGAAGAATCATTTCCCTACAATTGTATCTGTTAAACAACTTTTTTGTATGTTGATGAATTTATTAAAACAGTCACATTACCTACCGACGTGTTAATTATATACGTGCTATTATATATTTGCCGAGAAAGCTGGAGTCAACCATACGGAAGAAGTTAGGAAATAGGTAAATTTGCACTAATGAAATCGAAAAAGGGTGTTATTTGTGGTGTTTCAATATATAAAATCAAGGACAAAGTCAATTATAAATCTGTAAGTAAGTATTACTTCAATATACTCCACAAGTGTGACATAACGTTATGAAAATGATATTTACAAACTGATCAACTCAAATATTATGATATCACTACCAAAATTGTTACGTGTTTTTTTTTGTTATACATTTGGATAATCATTTGGACAAGTATCGAGTAATAGTGTTAATTACATCTATAATCACATTAAATATGATAGTATAAGGACGGCAGTGTTGCCAGACTTACAAGAGCTTATAATTCTATTCCATTTGTAGTGTGAATACTCAATTGTTGTTTGTGAAATATTGATGAGTTTCCGTGTTCCGTCCTCTGTTAGCTCAAGCCTCAGTCAGTCGAATGACAACATTTATTTAGTGGAAAGGTTACCCGGAACTTGTTTTTAGGATTCCGTACTTCATAAGGAAAAGTTAGAACCATTATCAGATCATTTATCGGCCCGGCAGATCAGAGATCATTATCCTCTAAATCTGGTTGCTCCAAAAAGTTAAAATCAATAACAGATAGTTACGTTGTAACATTAAACTGCTGTGAAAAATCAAGTTTGTAAATTAACGCAACAATTACATAGATATGGCCCGCGGCCCTTCGCAGTAAAACTCGTTCATTGACCTACTATCAAATGCATAGAGTGCCACCACTCGTTCCGATGACATACAAACTTGACATTGCCATGAAGCGAGGTCATATGATGAAAATTTGAGATTGTGAATTTTTCTATATATGTAATTAATATATGAAAAGTTATTTTTGATATATATAGGCGCACATACGTTACGTTACGGTGCGGGTCGGTAAAAACATGCAAAATAAGTTTGTCGCTCAAACTTTATTGAGATTTTCATATTTAGTTATGTAGGGAACCTTTTGGAGGTGAGTTCCATACGGCACTTGACCGGTTTATTTGTTTCCTGTCATGTTATTGTATTGATATTCCGAGAGCATCGCGTGCTCTGCGTGCAGTGTGCCGCGCGATCCATCCGCGACCCTGCCTGCTGCCGGCTCCGGCGATGCCCAACTACCAGATGACATCTGTCGCGGATCACTATTTCCTATACGAAATTCACTCACCCGACAATATAATAATTATGTTTCATTAACATTAAGTGACTCATATTTCTTACTCGAGTGTAAAATCGTTAAGTTAGCGCATTTTTGTCAACACAGAATATGCTATTAATTTATTACTTGGCACAAACCAATTATTACTTATGCCTCTTCCACAAAACGGTCGATTTCTGAAAATTTAATGGTTTTGTTGAACTTAATTCTTATACAATATTTCTATAGAATTCACTGTTACTTGTTAACTTCTGTATATCTCATGTTTTGTGATATTTAGGCATTACTCAATATTCGTAACATACGTTACGGCAAATCTTTTTTCATTTCGTATGATTGTGTTCATGAAATATGTTTTAATGTGAATTGATTCTGTCTATACTACACACCGACATACATATACGTGTTACTAATAACAGAATGTATACAATAAACAATAAAAACATATTAAATTATGTTCATGTGCTTTGGGTTTAGAACAACAGCTTTGTTCTACCGCTCTACAACTAATTTTGTGCTATTAAGTTCTTTAGAAAATTCGGGTACTAATTAGTTTTATAAAAACATGACGTAAAACATATTACTTCTGTGTTTTTTTAGACAATATCTGCACTGCAGTGTGCAATGGCCGGTAGGGAAGGAGGGAGCGCCGTACTAGTCTGTGTGTTTAGTTTTGTTTAGTTTGCTTTCAAACAGTGTGTCACTGGAACTGTTAACATTATTTAACTGTCCAGTGAACATAAATACACTCGTATTGTATCTTCTAATTGATTAAGCTGTTACTTATGAGACATTCACAGTAACTCTTCAACTCTATTAACGCATCACACCTCTGAACGTATTTTTTTAAATTATATATACAAGCTATAACTTTTTATTCGATACAGTTGTGAGAGGTGACCGCGTACCGATAACTGAACATAATCTGGATAGTGTTCAGTGGCTATGTGTATGGGGGCTGCGACATGAGAATACATCCGAACTGAATATAGAACATAATATATAAGACATATTTAAGAGAGACCTCGTTCTAAACGACTTTATGTTAATTCCATATATATGTAATAATAAGTGATATTAGTAAATTAGATTCGAGTTCGACCTTTTAACTAAATGATTTTATTAAGTGGCGCCGTTGACATTCATTTCGATATTATTAATAGGAAATAAACTAGATCAGCTAATTTACGTAATGATTGCAATAAAACATTTTTATGGACGCGAGACGGGACTCGAGACGTACTTCGAGACACCGAGATCTCATCTCTCGGGCACCCGTTGCCACCCGGCGCCGCCACTCGAGGCGCACCGGCTACGTTATCAAATTAAAATAATTACTTGCTATTATGAAGAAGAGTACTCTCCGTACAACCTTCAAAGAACTGTGTGATAACATAAATAATAAACTAGTTTTATTTATAACTAATAACCATATGTATGTAGGGCTCGAGTTACTTGGAATTACTCCTTCATTTCACTCTGTAGTCGGTGCATAAAGTCTATAAAGTTATAGACTTAACATAAAGTTTATATATTTTTACTAAGGACATTTAATAAGGTTCTTGTGTTTTCTAATACGTCTGAATTATTTTAATTATCGGTTAATTTTATATACAATAAATATCCCTTATTCGTGGTAATACTGAGATCGTTTTTTTTTTTTTTTTTTTTTTATTATGGACAGCACAGTGACTGCACTGGACCTGATGCTAAGCACAGTACAATCCAAAACAGAGATGACTGACACCGAACAGAGTTCACTGCCAGTCACCGCTGTCATGCTGGCCTGCTTAAATACCTCTTCACGCCTCTTTTGAAAGACCCAATATCATATGAAGGAGGGAACACGCAGACAGGAAAACGGTTCCATAACCTCACAGTGCCTCACAGTAACCTCACAGTACAAAAGTACGTAAGTAAGTAGTTTAAACCATAAGTAATTCTGGTCGGACTTTTTATTTCTGAACCAAAAGTAACAAATCGTAAAGAATTAAGTCAGAACAATGTCAACATTTAGTGAAAAAGAGTTTGCTTTTCTTCCTAGTTCTTACACCAACTATCGCCAAAATACTTTTATAGTGCGAGCAGGTAGAAACTGTAATCGCTGGGCCATTGCACGTCGCTGGGCCATTGCACGACGAGGCCCGGTGGGTTCGCTGCAAGGGGCGACGCGGTGCTTGCAAAAGCCACCCCGTGTCGCCCCCATCCCAAATGCAGCGGACGGCTCCGGGGGGTTTTTTAGTGGGTATTTCCGGGCGCTTCACGCCCGGGTGAGTCCCACACTGCACGGAGCTCGTCACTCCGTGCCCCTTATCTATTGTATTGGGGGATCTTTATCCCCTAAATACAATAGATAAGGGTAGTGCGTAAATGCATTTCCCCCCGTCAAAAAAAAAAAAAAAAAAAGGTAGAAACTTTAACCAAATCTGTAAGCTACATGACTTTGATGTATTCTCCACTAATCTAGTATCTGCTAGAAGACAGCTGAGCTTGGACTTTTTTTGTTAAACATGTCATTTTATAATATCTATTATTTAATGTTTAATATCATTTTCTCTTTTTAAATTTAGGATAAAATAAGTTGGATATAACGTTGTGACTTTATTTCACATGTGTATTTCCTAGAAATTTAATGTCTAATCGTGAAAATCTGTAATTGGCTAACCATTGTATATTCTTAGTGCTATATCGTTTTATTGCTGTAGATTTTCCATATAAATAAATAAATATAAACCTCTGATAATCTGACATTACAATAGTTCGTTTTTAATGACGCATATACCTATTACTATCGTGTACAAAAAAATATATGATTTGTTATAGGTATTAGATAGGTTTAGCACTTGTATCATCTGATGTTAAGTGACGATGTGGTACAAAATGATAAGCACGCTAAATCTAAAGTGACGCCAGTGGAACACGCATGGTGTCATATTTTCAAAGTTGAAGACTGTAGCTTACCAGACGGATATTATAAAAACTCCTGCCATAGAAATAGAATAGGTACATTCGATCGAACCTACAGACATCGACGCGGTATTCAAACGCACTACTACTGAACCATTATTATAAACCACCATTATAAATTTACTTAAGTGTGGTTTTGTAATTTGAATTTAATAGATTTGAACTAGTTTTAATTTAATTTCATCATTTAATTTATACAAATTATACCTTAATTCTAATTTAATGTTAATTCTTCTTCTTCTTCTTAGTTAATGGCAATCTGTGTGTACACACAATTTGTGCCAATGTCATGTAGGTAAGATTTTCAATCTTGTATCAGCGTTACCAAGCTCCGACAGAACGGTGGCCCATCCTGCTCGAACTTTCCATGGAGCTTTGTCGGCACCTCAGAATGTATGCTACGCGTTGTCTTCTATAATAAACTTAACTTGAACACAATAACTAAACTATTTCACACGAAACGCCACCAAGATTACATGATATAGAGTCAAGTACACAAGTTTAATGAATTAAAGAAAACAATTGCTACATGTCAGACTGAGATCCCGCCAAAGACCCTAATGTTAATTCAATCTAACTGTTTAATTTTAACTCTTTATTAGACCTAAGTGACTACTATAAGTTTTTGACCGATGTATAGCGAAACTGGAATTACTATTATTATAGTTAGACATAATGAAACAATGAGTAAATAAAGAAAAGCAATACAAAAGAAAAAAAAAAGGTCATAATAAACAAACGCAATAAAAAGCTCCCTGGTCATGCCAGGGGGAAACAGGCGGGGGACTAATAAAAAATAAAAAAAAAAACCACCATTATAAATTAAAACAAAACTTTTTGAATTGAAAACAAAACCGACTTCACATAATAAACTATTTAAAGTAAGTGATTAATCGAAAACATTATTTACTTCAATATATACTGTTTTAATATCATTAATAATATTGGAGTCGGCGCCAGCTAGAGTTAACCAAAGTACTTGTTCGAGTTAGTCACGACTGTAATCAAACGAATCGCGCTGGGCCCTAGTCTAAACGATTCGGGGTCGTGATTGACCCTGGCCGACCTGCGATTCGCAGTAGACCAAAATAATGTAAGATCGACACTTACCTCTCGAGTAACGCCGGTGTCCTGCTTCACCTTCCGTAGCCCGTGTGTAGTAAACAGTGTATAGTGTGAATGTGTGAACTGAGTAATAGCTAGGAAGGCTTAACAATCAACAAACAATCAATTTAACATTTAACGCTAATCACAAATAACTTTCATCTATAACAACGTGTATTCTCGCGTCAAGTTATTTCCAAACTGAATCCTGCGACAATTCTCGCGGGCACGAAAGAATTCAAGTGCCCCTTTTTTATGATCAATACTTAACAGTACTCGTACTCATTTATATAAATAACAGCCTAAACTTCATCACAATTACATATAATTTAGCTCTTTACTCTCCTCTAAATAGAATAATCTCACTATATAACACAAAATCTAAAACTAAAAATATAGACATTTTTCAAAACAGCCTTAAAATGTATAAATCTAACTATTTACGAAAGTGATACTAATGTTATATATTATTATATATATTATTTAAAGCCTTTTTTTTTTTTTCACGGGGGGAAATGCATTTACGCACTCACCCTACCCATTGTACTAGTGGGGCCGAGTGCCCCACCAATACAATAGGCAGGGGGGCACGGAGTGACGAGCTCCGTGCCAGTGTGGGACTCAAACCCGGGCGAGAAGCGCCCGGGAATACCCACTAAAACCCCCCGGGGCCGCCCGCCGCATTTGGGATGGGGGCGATACGGGGTTGCTAGGCATGTCGCCGCGTCGCCCCCTGCGGCAGACCCACCAGGCCCGTCAGTGCAATGGCCCAGCGGGGTTGGGGGGGAGAATGACTTCTACCCCCCCACCTCTTAGCCCCCCCCCCCCCCAAGGGGGGGATATTATTTAAAGCCTAAAATTAATGTAAGTTTATTCCACTTTCAATTTGGAGTCGTTTTTTTTTTTTTGAGTAATTTAAACTTTATCAATTCTAATATTCAACAGATTTATTTGTTCTTTTGTATCTTTTTAGTTTGCACAAGCTTGTTCTCAATATATAATTCAACGTAATCACTTATAATTAAGGTTGCATTTATCACGTGTCCTCAAATTGTTCATTGTATATATATCTAAATCAAAATGTAAATCTTGTTAGTATTCAAATAAATAAGTAAAAGTTCTTAATTTAATAATATAAACGATCACTTCAGTTTTATTTATTTGTATAGACAGATATTTGTTTGATATATTTAAGCTTTCTTGTTTATGCAGTAGTGATACCTATAAAGTACGTTTTAAAAAAATATGTATTTCTTTTTAATTTGTCTCTTTAACACTGGCACAACAAAATGTTGGTTTTTTAAGTAGGAATCATATAAAAACTCGAATAACAATAATAAGTTTACGTTGAACGGCAAACAAGTGAAGCGAACCTTTTTATTGTTACTTTGTACAGTGTCTAGATAGATAGATGGACGTCTGTGAGTCGGCAGGTTTGTTTACCGCTAGACGGAGCAGGACCGGTCGGGGTCGATGGTCGCAGTCGCCCGGCGCCGCCTGCTAACACAGGGCTGCGGTCAACTTGTCACGTTAAAACACTATATAATATCACGGAGCTTGGCCCGGAGACTGCTCAGCTTATCTCGCACTGATCTTCGTCTAGTGGTGGGTGTAATGACGGGACATTGCTCACTTAATAAACATTTATTCACCATAGGTCTGACAGATAGCCCCATGTGTAGGGGATGTCTGGAAAAAGAGGAGACTGCTGCCCACGTGATCCTGGAATGCACGGGAGTAGTCAACCAACGGGCAAAAACCCTCAAGCAAATGAGGTCGCTCCAGGAAGCCTGTGATCGCCCCAGGAGGCTTCTGCGCTTCTGGAAGGAGCTGGGCTGGCTCGAGTAGCTGGCTGTTCCTGCACGCACAATGGACCGCCAATGTGTCTAAGTGCGGAAACAGGAGCCCACCAACAAGTAACAAGTAACACTATATATTAGTCCCATAGCCACTCTTCTAGCAGTTTGAAAGACTGCTGTAATATCGCGTGCATCGACATAAATTCAGATCCTCCAATCTCCTTGAACTTTCCGTTAAAGATAAATAATCGAATGCCTACCATATCTGTAAGATGATGTATTTGGGTGGCTGATAGTCCCACGCTGAAGTTACAAATAAGTAGTTAATTGGGTTTTAGCGGATAGTTCAACAGCTGCACTTGAGAGCTAGTTCCATTTGTAGACTGAGCAAGTTACCATCTTCGTTTGCATCGCCACAAAACACCAGTTGAGATTGTAGTAAAGCGTTGAAATATACTCGAATTAAATTATAAATACTAGTATTCTAGAAGTATCCCAAAACATTAAATTCAAATATTGACCTTACCACAACCTTACCTGACCCGGTGCTGGTGTCGCTGTGTGCCACATAGTAGCAAAGTATCGGTGAAAAAAGTTGAGCGACGTCTGCGAGAAAAGAGTGAGTTCACGAAACCAGTTTGGTTTTATGCCTGATCGTGGGACAACGGATCCCGTTTTTGCGGTTCGCCGTGATGCGAAAAGTACAGAGCGACACACAAAAATCTGCAAATCGTGTGCGTTGACCTTGAAAAGCCATATGAAGGTTATGAAAAGAGCACTAGGGAAATAGTTATAGTTGATTCAGACCATGTACTGCAAACGTAGTCTCAGGTAGGATCTGCTAGTGGTGTTACAGTCAGATTTAATATTGCTGTCGATTTCCACCAGGGATCAGGCCTTAGTCCGTGCAAAACAGACTGCAATTGGATAAAGTAGGCTTAAAATTTATTTACCGTAGACACCATCCACCCGGTCCTCCAGGAATAGATAGAAGAAGGCACGGCTCCCTCAGCTTCCATCTTGTGCAAATACTGTCCGGAATCGTTTTCTTTGAGTGATGTCTGCATAATATAACCAGGAGGGAGCCGACAGCGGCCTGCCACCAATGCGGCGCTGCAGATGATACGGCGTAGCACACTCTGGCGGAGTGTGCTGCATAGGGCGAGCAGCACCATAGTGTGGTGGCAGATATGGGATCGGACTTCTCGTTGCCGAGCTTGGTGAGAGTCATGCTCGGTAGTGAGAGGGTTTCGAACACTGGTCTCTTTCTGTGAGAAAGTTTTACTACAGAAACAGGCCGCAGAAAGAGAGCGGGAGGAGGATTCCTTTCGCCATAGGATGGTAGGTGGCAGAAGGACATGGACGAACCGTGCCCCCTTGAGCCAGCCATCTATCCCAAGTCTCTCTCTTCCGGAGTTCTTGTCCCTGCAAGAACCCAAGGAGGCTCTCTTCCTCATTTTGGCTGACAACGGGAAAGAGGTGGCTGCTTTGTACGGAGCTCCTCCCCAAACAGAAATATGAGGGTTCGACCCAGCATAGCAGGTTATGCCTGTCATTCCTTTTGGCCGCAAGGGTGACGCCGAGTATGTTGCTAAATTCCATGTCGCCCCTCTGAAGCGGCGGTATTCTTAGCGTTTCACGCCGAGCGAGTGCCACATAACCCCTCTGACTTCTCTAATTTAGGAAGCATCACTCGAAGATTAAGGTTGGCATGCGTTGGGTTGGCAGGGGGGTATGCGTAAATGGGAGTGAAGATACCTAAATCCATTTCCCTTGTAAAAAGTACCTAAAAGTTAATAGAACAAGAACTGAATACTTCTTCTGCTACTTTGGCGGTTTCTCAGGTCTTAAACCAATAACACCAGAGGAGCACCAGTCTGTTCTGACTTCCGCTACCTCGGGTCACTTTTCCATTGTGAGGGCAAAAAGACAGAGAAATAAGGTAAAAAATTAACTCAGGTTGGATAAAATGGCGACAAGTCTTTACTGTGATTTGTAACTTCAAGATGCTCCTTAAATTAAAGGGCAAGATATACTATTTTAAGATCTTTCTTGTTTAATTAATCATAATGGTGAATGAGAAACTAAACGATTGCATGTAGTTAAGAGTGGTCAGTAGTGTCGTGTGACAAGAAAAGATAATACCCTAAAAAGTTGTGAGATCCATGTCCAATACCAAGTCGGTTACTTTATTAAATCCCTACTTAAGGGACCTTCTGTCTTAGGTTATTACGTAATTAGCTAACTTAACATCCTATAGTGACCATATCAATTTTAAAAATCTTTTACGTTTTAAATAAAATATTAAATTGACTTGGCAATCACACTAAACAATCTTATATAATACTAGCCGTGCCCGCGACTTCGCTCACGTGAAATTCAGTTATATTATAATAGACAACCTATATTCTCCCCATTCCGCCCCTTCTTAATAAAGTAAGTGAGTTCCGAGACTTGGTTTTTTTTACAAGTTTTGTTTTTGATGGCGTCTTATTTCTTTTTGTAGATAGTTCTACTTTTTTCCTTTCCGGTACCCACATACTCGACTATAGCAAGTCTAGTCTTATACAATGACTCAATATTTCCATATAGAATGACAAAGAATGAAGTAAAAACGAACCATCGCCAGGTATAGAGCAAGGATCGTCAATATTTTCCTTGATTTAATACACTAAACGCTAATTGTATTCTATATTGGAAGCTTCTAAGTCTGCTAGAAGTGCCTTAGAGTTTTGATGATCGATCAGTGAGTGAGTGAGAAAGTTAAGAAATTTTGACTAGTTATAATAATTAGTTATAACTGCCTCGGTAGCGCAGTTGTATTACATACGACTGACGTTCTGAGGTCTCGGGTTCGATCCCCGGGTCGGGTCAAGTGATATTGGGTTTTTTCTACTCAGTATCATCTCGGAGTTTGGAATTTGTGCCCGACATGGCGACAGGCTCGCCCCCTGTCGCATCTGGGACGGAACTAAGATCGGCGAAATGTGGGTGGTGTAGTTCGCTACTTCACCTCTGCCTAACCCTTCGGGGATAACAGGCGTGAGCATATGTATGTATGTATAATAATTAAACTAATGGTTCAAATTAAATGAAATTTTAAATATGCCGTTTTTTTAAACAATGCCTGCTTCGTTTCTATTCAGACTTCTAGTTTTATCCACAACGGAGTTATATGGGGTCGAAAATGACCTGAACTGCTTCGAGAAAAGGGAGGTAAGGCCGTGCCGCTTTTTTGCTTTTGCTCGACTTGGCGGGGGTACTGCCGTGCATGTTCATGCATATTCAGTGTCACTGTGTCACGCTGGCAGCGGTGTCAAGAGCCTCCTCAGTTGCGGAATAAGGCACGTCTTAGGCCGCCACAGGAGGGGGACTCGGAGTGTGTGCGGGTGTTTGTGTGGGATAATATGAAAGAATAAGATACTTAAATTAAGAGACGACTGTTGATGTATTAAATAAGAAAACATACTACACCGCAAGTGCGTCCCTACGAAGACAGGACATGAGAATGAAGACGTAAACATTAAGAACTAATAATCTTAGGATTTATATAGAGTTGAACCTGAAGCAGGATCTAGACTATATATAATTACGATTTTCCATATGGTATAAACTCTAACAACTAAATTAATGTCAACGCGACCCACCGTTGCAGCAGAGTATACTGTGGTTGTAGCAACGAGCTATTTCCTCTTACTGTTTGTTATTTTCCTTGTAATAAATAATATATCCAACACAACTTGATACAAATTATTTCTTTTTAAATTATATGTAAGAATGCACATGTTTAGACTTTTATAACCCTATTATATTGAGTAAATATGAGGATAATTAGTCAAAAAACGAAGTACGTAATTAACTATAGCAGGTTCTCTTGTTTATAATTTATTGTAATCATTCAATATTAAAAGGATATGTTAATAACGTGATTTAGCGAAGTTTAATTTCATTAAATTTCTTGTTTTATTTTAATGACACTGTGTTACATTGTTATAACTTTTTTTTAAAGTAACTGTACGAGTACATCCGTGTTAGTCACTCGGCAATAGATCACTCTCATTTTTACTTTAAGTGATCGGCTGATTTATGTCTTTTTTGTAAAATTTATATTATAGTTTTAGAATTTTAACACAATTTCACCTAACTGTAAGAGATTATGTGTACAAAAAAAAATTAAATTGGTGATACATTCACAAATTAAAGTGATAGCTAGCCAAGCAGGCAATAGAAAATCCCTGTAATACTGTAATCAGACAGCTACGAAGTTTTATCTCAATGTTTCTTTTTCTTTTTCAATTTCCTTCACTAAAAACTCATTAACTTTAGAATAGTATAAATGGATTTAAACCGACATCAATGAATGAGGTATACGGTCACACTGCCAACGAGCCATTGTTTGAAATCTTTTAGTAATCATAACGTTGATACCACACAATTTATAACATGAAACTTATAATGAACTGCGAAACTCTTGGAGTGTGTATATTCCATACTCCTCGTATTCATGTCCTTTTGTACAACAGTACTGAATATATTGACCCGATAAAAAATTTGGAAAACTGCTATGAAATGTTAAAATATATATATTTTTTTTTTTAAATTTTTTTTTATTTATTTAGTCTCTTGTTTACACCTTACAACATAGATTACTGACCCACAAAACTGAACATTCAGTTTGACTGCAGGTCATGGTATTAAAATTTCTTACATAATTATATACCTTTAGAGTACCTCAAGAGTATCACAAACTATCTCATTCAATATCTCAAAAAACAAAAACAATCAAATACTATTCCTATGGTAAAAAAATTATAAAATAATTTTTCAACTTAATTTTAAACTTAACTATGTTCCTTTCTTCTCTGATGTCTGCGGGTAAACTATACAATATATATGGGATTCTCTTTTTGAGATCTAATTGATTTAAACGTATTTGATTAGTCAAATATTTAGATATCTGAGTTCAAATTCGATTTACTAACTATCATGTAGACCACAATGCGGTTGTTTTGTTACTGCTCATCAAATATGCCAGACATAAATTGTTCATTTACGGCAAGCGTAATATTTAAAATATTACGATAAGATTTTTGATTTCTGTGTAGGTTATGTAATAGAATGTCGATAGTTGCCGATGTCTGGAAATGACGCCCTTCTTTGTGCGTCTACTAACAACTTTATAATCTATAATTCTACAAAAACACATCAATTAAAAACTAGACGGAATTATCGAGATTCAATCGAAAACTAGATCAAGTTTCATGTCGGCTATTCTCGATGACAGGGTTCTTTTCCGAATCTGTGGTAGTTTTTTTAACGTTCAATCGCCATATCTCTGGGCCTAAATTGAATTACGATTTTTTTTAATTTGATTTCGGCTATAAAAAATGCCATATATTTATGAACAAATAAATTAAGGCTTGTTAAAAATATCAATAAGTAGTTATACGTCCTTGCAACACCGAGCTCAGCTCTGTCACCCAGCTACTAGTCATTTACAATGATAATATTTATTTAAATAAAAAAATACATTCATTTATATAATATTTCATAATTAAATAACAAAAAACTAAATAAAAATACCCAATTATTACTATTACTAGTTAATACTATTGTCATTTATTAGTTATTTTTCGTTTGATTCATGTTTTCTATTTAACGTAATACCTTTGGAACGGGTTCTGTTTGCGTTAAATTGTTTTAATATTTATATTGTCTGCTTATCTTGTTTCTCGATGTCAGTTTGTAAAATATAGTTCAGTGTCCCGACAAGCACATGGGTTCGTTGTTACCAGACTAACTTTTTGATTAAGTGGATCCGAACCTAATGTTTTATGTGACAAGTGTTCGTAGTCGCGTTAGGTTCTTGATAATTTGATCTGCTCTTAAAATGAGTATTAAGCATGTATTTTATTTCATTCGAATAATCTTAATTGTTATCAGGCTGTTAGAACACACAAACGTAATTTATTCACTTCATAATAATTATGTAAGTGTTTTGACTATAAATTGTAAGTTGACATATTGTAATAACAGCTGAGTCCGAACCCTTTCATTTGGAATGGGGGCGACACGGGGTGGCTTTCGCAGGCACCGCGTCGCCCCCTGCAGCGAACCCACCGGGCCTCGTTGTGCAATGGCCCAATGGGAATGGGGGAGAATATTTCTCAACCCTACCTCTTCACCCACCCCCCCGAAGGGAGGCATGACCCATCGGTCAACATTCCGGGGCAGGATATACTCCTGCCCCATAAGCAGAAATGGGAAGAGAGGGACAGAACGGAGACGGGCCAAGAGGAAGGAAGAAGGAACCCGCCTCCGCAATAGAAGAAGAAGAACTAGGTCCCTCTCCTGTACTCGTCTTGTTATAAACAACAAGACATAGACAGACAACACAACACAGAACCCCACTCAGACAAACCCCACATCACATCAACCCCCTCAATCATACCCCCAAAAACCCCTACCGACACCCCTACGGAAGGCAGAAAGCCCCCCACCATACGGTGTCCATCTTCCCTCACCTTATCCGCACACCGTGCGCACTTTGGCCGTTCCGCCACACAAGCCGTAGCCTTGTGCCCCAGTGCCACACACCGGAAACACTGGGCCGCCCTATCCACTTCCTCCACACACCTAAACCTCGTGTGCCCCAGGCCCATGCACTTGTAGCACCTAAGCGGCTTAACTTCAAGTGCATGCACCTGGGTCACGCATCACCCTATCTTTATCCCCCCTTTTCCACCACCCTTCGTGCCGCCTCAACAGGAAGCGACACGTACGAACTCCTCACTCCCCTTTCCGACACCCGGATCTCACCCGCCTTTATGAGTCCGAACCCTGGCCCTCATACAGTTAATAATAAATAGTATTGGAAATCGCTACTTATCCGTGACTTTTTATTAGTATATATATATGCAACGATTTCATCACATCAAATAAGAATTATATCATTGTACGAAGACACAGCTGGCAACATTATTAATTATCTAATATATTAACAATACTATTGGCAAAATCGCAGAAAGATGTTTAATTATTGAAAGTATTAGATCCTTTTCAATATTCTATACCATTATATTCATATGTGGTAATAAGTTAGAAAGCTCAAACAACTATAGTCTTTGGTTTAACTATAAATTTATAACAATTTGAAGGTCAGATATTGAATAACGCGTCAAGACCAGTTATTCAATAATGGAATATAATAAATATGGAACGTGAAAATTTAAAAATGTACAATTTGAAGGTCAGTCTCGAGGCCTATGGGACGCCCTGCCTCTGACGTACTAGTCCGTGGGGACGCGGACCTCGCCCTCAATACTCAAATAGAAAAAAGCGTAACCGGTTCGACGTAGGACGCGGAACTACCAAATCATCTCTGTTGACGTACTGTTATATGCTGATCAGACTTACTAAGTATGCTTTGTAGTGTTTTGCGTCCGAACTGAGAGCTGCGAGCTGACACCGCTTTATTACAAGAAAAAATGAGGTCAGTCTGTTGTTGGCGCGACTCGACGCGACCGAAACTAATTCAAACGGCGACTCGAACACTGATTCCGTATCACAAAAACTATAACATAACACAATGTAAGTCGGAATTTGTAATTGATTTTTTATGTGTTAGAAAAACATTTAAAACAATCTAATAAAAACAGAATAAGAAAAATATTACAAGCTTAGAATAATTTTCATAAAATTCCTAGTCATGGATACCTAACTATCCTCGAGAAGGCGTACGATCGAGTGGCTCGTGAAGTTTTGAAGTGGGCCCTTAAGAAGAAAGGAATGCCTGGAAATTTTATGATATTTAAGAAAAAAAGTATTTCTAATTTTATTAAAAATTAAAGTTACGCAGTGTAACTTCAGCTATCTTTCAAAAAAGATCCCGGCAAAACCGGTCCAGCCGTTCCGGAGATTACCTTAAACAGACAGAGAAAAATTAAAAAAATTGTAATTTTGGTTTGGATATAGAATATACATTAATGTGTATGTATATATTAATGTAACATTATGAAATGTTATTACAGACAGATATTTCAATTTTATTTACTAGTATTCTATTTTGTTTATTATTAAATATCTTCCTGTCAGCGTGTTCCCTCCTTCATACGATATTGGGTCCTTCAAAAGAGGCGTGAAGAGGTACTTAAGCAGGCCAGCATGACAGCGGTGACTGGCACTGAATTCTGTTCGGTGTCAGTCGCCGCTGTTTTGGGTTGTACTGTACTTACCATCAGCTCCAGTACAGTCACTGTGCTGTGCATTATAAAAAAAATAAAAATTAATAACAGTTATTGAGTTGACAACTAAGGATTTTATTCCAGTTTTTTTCAAGACCAAATTAGTTAAGCTCATGTGTTTCCGTTGTATAAAACAAAATCAGTTGTAAATTTCGACTTGAGTTCGATGTCTCGATGTCTATATTTTTCGTAAATGTTAAACCGTGTGCGTCGCTAGCGAGTGCCTAGGCGAGCGGACCGGTCGATTTGTAATGTATATGTACGTCATTGTGTCACAAGCACGTGCCGCTCCATCTGACTACACACCATAACAGATTTCGGAAAGTTAATTACTTCGTTTTACATATTTTTCGTATTCCACTTAGCTAAATTTATTGGCTTTAGTATCCCCAGTTGGGGATCGAACTACGTCTTAGGCCGCTGGTGGAAAGGGAAAATTAATTATGGATTAACGTAACCATTTCATAGCTCTAAATGTAGGATGCGGCTCGGAGCTCCAGTAATACACACATATTTAATAAATAATTACTACATTAGCTGTACGTTTATGCACATTGCACTCTAGTTATGTTGTAAACGTTACAAACAGACAATTAATAGGATCATGAGTAGGTACGTCGGTAGCCATCGCTCACCTGGTTATTGGGGACATCTCTGTCGGACTGAAGTCCGGATCGTCGGACTCCTTGACAGAGGCTCCTCGTCTCTCGTGTGGGTGGTCTTACAGAAAACATTTCGCTGGGGAGGCCGTTTAAAAGATGTCCTTTTTAGCATGGTTGCCTCCGTTTGGATAGACGGGCCTAGATGTCGCTCACCGGGGCGGCTCTCATAGCGGCTAGACGGTAACTCGTGAAGGTTTAGTAGGTATTTACAGTGACCGAAATGACTATGTATTAATCCAGTGATTTCAGCCACTGTGTCAGTCCTACTACCCACCTATATCCACAGACGACTCCGTGCCCCCGCACCAATTAAGTACGTAAATGCATTTGCTCCACGTTATAACAAAAAGCTGGTCCGCGTGCGTGTCCTTGTGTATGTATTCGCACACAATAGGCCAGGGGGGTGCACTCGCCATTAGTTCCGCGCACATTATATGTGCATATAGCGTTGCACAACTAAACAGAACTATCTGTTGCGATACTTGAGTGTTGTAGATGGGTAACCGGTTCGTGAAGTCAGTCGACACAGGACGAGAGAAAGGTTGGATGCTCACTTACTTTACACCAATCAGTAGTACGCTCTGCGCGTCTGGGACTTTATCACTGATTATTACATATTATTTATTATTGCAATATACTTATATAGTGATAACTACGCGCAACCGACATACCCACGAACACATGTGTTATTAGAATCTATTCACTGACAATTTGGAGCTTGAACCTGGAAGGGGGGGGGGGGGGGGTTTGGCAAGGGCATCGCAAGTACGTCATCTCCCTGATCTCACAGAATCCGACCGACAACTAGATTAGCTCCCAGGATAATTCAGAAATTACTCCACGAGAGACGCACTTGTGCGCCTCACTCAGAAGACTTGTCCGGCGCGGACGCAGGAAAGGCCACCGTCAGAGGGAGTAGCCTTAAAGCGGTTTCCCCGAGTCACCCATCAGTTGAAAGCTAGCTAGACACACACAAAGAAAAAATGTAACAAATTACCAAACGTGCATACCCATCTTTTGTTACAATAAACGCAGGATTGCTTCGTGAACATGACCAAGCGCTAAGCAGTACAACTGGAGCGTGCACGAGATAACTTGGCTAATGAATCTAGATCGTCGTGTTACCGATAACGCGCGTCGCGACGCACCACCGCACCACCACACCACCACACACACCACACCACCACCACCACCACACCACCGCACCACCGCACCACCACACCACCACCACCACCACACCACCGCACCACCACACCACCACACCACCACACTGCGAACACGAACGTTATTTGTTGGCTCAGTTCTTTATGTTTGTATGTGAGATGTCGATGCGCACCCCCCGACAACAGCGTACTTTCACAATTACATATCACACGGTTAATATGAACAAGCGTGACTCTCACTAACTGAAACATAATGAGATTCCTACACAAACTCTCTCTCTCTCTTTCTCTATAGTCTCTCTATGGCTAAGTAGGTGTATAAATAGTATTATTAATATGTTTGTATGTTAATAATTAAATAAATAATTGATAATTCAGCCAATGCAGGTAAAACATAATAACTATGAAATAACTTTTTTTTTTCAAAATAATTGTAGTAGGTAGGTATTAAAAATTTAAATCTCATAATTTATAAACTAATTGACACTAGTTTTTACATCAATCACGACTGTGACCAGCAGTTATTTATAATTTTATGGTCTATTTATTAATGAAAATATATAATGGGCTGCGCGAGCCCGGCACAAAATATAAATATAACTAAATTAAACTTAACTAAATACACATTTAAATTATTTATACATAATATTTATATTTAGATGAACTTCAGAGAAAATAAAACTATATTCAACAATACTTACATAGGTAATAGTTTATCAAATCAAATGCGTAAATCGCGCATGACGCGTATGACGTCATACTTACGACTACAGATAAAAAACTATACTACAAAATTTTCGGCGGTTTTCGTTTGACGCTCTGTGGGCGGCGGCGAAACGACTAACTTATTCACGACTACCCCGAAAACCCAATATGCAGCCGATGACGTGCGGTCATACTACGCTGTCGGCCGCGTCACGAGACGTGTAACGCGTCAGAGGCGACGCCTTTGCATGTTGGTAACGCGACTGTGCTTTTTACTTTACTCTCAATGCACCTAAGGAAGCTTTCACTTAAAAATACAACAATAATAACACGAATATCTACAGTATCGCAAAATAAACTTTGAGATTTAGTATTGTTGTGGGGCGCGCGTTACGTCGTGTTCTGTTTGTAAATATGAAATGGAAGCGAGTTCTCAGAGGTCGTCGACACACGACACATCCCGTCGTTAAATATCTAAATTGGTACTGGTGGAGCAGATCCCGGCTGGCTGTGCTGTTATGCAGAAGCATGACGACCGTTTTGCTTTGTTTCAGAACAATATTAAAAACCTGTGGCCTTTTATATATCTAAGTACGTAAAAGGAACACCGCAACACATGCCTAGTGAATAATATAACAGTAAGTCTAAAACTATAATCGCTGTTTGTAAATAATTTCAACCTTACATTCTCAGACAAAACTTTCTGAATTTTAAAACATTATTATACATATGATTTAACTGCAGTCGAGTGAGAAGCTACGGTTGTCTGCTTTATTATATGGTACCCGAAGTCCCATTTTCAAGTACGTAAGATTTATAATACAGGCATAACAAACATACAGAAAAAGCAAAATGTGAATCTCTGAGGAAAACACCTCTAATTATTATTTTAGGATCGCTACAATTTGTTGCCGCACTTTTTCAAGTGAAAACTTCTTCAGGCGCGGTTAGCGCTTTTCGGTAGTGGGAAAACTTATAGATTTCCGTTGTCTATGACGTCAGCCTTCAGCGACATGCTACGGTCTGTCAAATATAAGATGGCTTTTAAATGGACGCTTTTGTGTTGGTACATCTAACATATTTTCTCATAAAGGCCCGAATAAAATGTTGGAGTCTAAACGATTACTAATAAAGTGAGATCTAACAGCGTAATTAATTAATAAATCTAGCTTCTTTTTAAAGAAACTTAGACATTAGTACATCTGTATTTGACAACTGGAAATAAAAGAGTCCGTCGGGTTGGTGTTGCCCGTACATACATATATATACTTATGTTATTCCTAAGATACCAAATTAATTATTCCGTTGGTTGTCTAAATCAAACTCAGAACTGTTTTATTATTATTAATTTCACTTTAAAAAAAAAACATTTTTTTCAAAGATTTCACTTCCATCGGCATTACCTATGGCTGCCTAATTTTCTTTTTAATTTTATGTTATGTTATTCCTGGCTGCTTTTGGCCATGGCGACTCATCTATTCTGGTCCGGTTGAATTATGCTATGCACTGCATCATTAGACAACAAGGCAATTGTATTACTGTTCAGTTTTGTGATACCGTGTCACGTCGCGTCGACAATGTGCGTTTATTTCTGAGTAATGCAGATTACTGAGTCTCCGGTACTGTATACCGGTATGAGACATGCTACTCATAATCCTGGGATATTATACGACAGCGACTCTGAGACCCACGAGTATTGCTACAATAATATTATGCTGATATGGATTACCTGACACACTGTTATCAGCTCCTTACGCTATGCTAATGATAAACAAAATACATATAAATAGAAATATATTAGGACAACGAATAACTAAAATCATTAATTCTGTATTTTAGTATAACTAGTTGGGCAACTGTTGCGAGTGACATTTACAAAGACAGTTTAGTTCAGACATCTACCTACTCGCACTATTCACGTAATAGTAAACAAATTTATTAATATTACTCTGTACTCTATTGTATTTTATCTCTGTTTCGTTTAACTTAACTAATCTAAGTATTTCTACATAATTGTACATGTAGAGATTTTCGATTTTAGGAACTTAAACTGGTCTGCACTCTGTAGTGACAGCACAAGCATGACTCTGAGAGCGGTGTATGCGACGCGGAAGGGCGGCGGGGGACGAGGTAGTCGCCCGGGACAACGCCGACGCAATACATTCTATTATGATCTTTATCTCATTTATCAAGGATTCAGATTACATATTACCTTTCGCAATGAATCACTCGGTGACTCGCCTGATAAACCAAAATACGAACGTAATTATACGACGTACGTATTAACTGGAACCGGAATAGATCGCGAATGGCCCCGTCTGGCAACCGAGGACCGTTCCTGCCCTCTCACTTTACTTTAGAGTACCTTCCTGACTTCTGGAGTTCGATTAAAATCTGCCAATTTTCTTCATATTGTCAACTACACAAATTCTATTTCATAACGAATCTGAGGTTTAATTGAAGATAAACATAATGGACAGTAATGAAACCACAGCACGGCGTCCCGATCGATAGCAGGATTAGCTCCCAGAACTCAGAAGATTACTCCACGAGGGACGCACCTGTGTGCCTCACCCAGTTGACTTGTCCGTAGGCGCGGACAAAGGAGAGGCCACCGTCGAAGGGAATAGCCCTGATGCGGTTTCCCCGTGTCCCCTATTAGTTCGTAGTTTAGTCAGTAAGTGTAGTCTGTGTAGTTTTTCTAACTTTGTTTTATTTTTTCTATTTTTTATTTGCATTTTTATTTTTTTAATTTTATTATAATATGTAATTTATGTGTATAAACTGCATCTGTAATAATTTCTCTAAATAAAGAACCAAAAAAAAAAAAATAAAAAAATAAATAAAGTTAGGGAAACACACGGCACACCGCTGCTAAGCTGCTTGAGCTGCAAGAGGACGCGAGAAGATTGCTAACAGCACGGCGTCGTGGGAGAACATTATCATTAGAAAATCGTTATATAGTGTTAGTGGAAGTCCAGTAGTTTACTGTGGTACAGAAGCCGTTATATATAGGTTACATATAGGAATAGACTAATAGTTCTAGTGTGTTCTAATTTAGTTTGTTTGTCCTCATCTCATAATTATTATGTCGACTGGTAAGTATTGGGAGAATGACGTCGTTTAATTATTATTTATTGTTTTTTTACATATTATAATAGGGATGTGTAATAATTGTTTTTTATTCTCTCATCAAAAAAATACTGTAAAAGGCAGAATATTCTGAAAATAAAATTAAACTTTGATAAAAAAGTAAGGAACTTTTCTACATTTTCATTTTATCATAAAGAAAAAGAGATAACTATGCTAAAGTATGACACATTATAGGTAATGAATAAACATAATTACATTTTAAAAGTGACATCTATAAATACATTTCTAATTTTATATATATATATATATATTAACGTTCGTTAGGTAGATGACACTTTAATTCGACAATTAACTTTATCTGAAATCGATATTTTTAACCGACTTGATTAGTATTTCGTTTAGAATACGTTATAATTTTAGCAGGTATATAGCAATATAGCTCAGAAAATTATAAATAATAACATTATTTGAGAAATTTACGTTATAACAGTTGCTATGCTTTGACGCACAACTTCATATTGTCGGATTTTCGTAACGTTCATAAATTTTATATAAATTAAACACGATCTAGCAGAGATTGCAGCCGGCAACATCTGTGATTATATTCAAGGTATCATTAAGTAGCAACCGGTCGTTATCAAGGAATTCTCACATTTAAACACAGGAGAATAAGTCATATAATCATGTGTGATTACAAATGCTCAGGTAGATTGCAGGTGCGCGTTCACCCTCGTTATGTCGTAGCGGCTTATTAACTGGAATGATGCGACAATTGCGATAATTTAATTTTGTTGTTATTCGATACAGTACCGGATACAGTGTCCCAGTATCTGAGTGTGGCCCAACGCCCAGAAGTTTTTGATAATATAAATTTCTGTGGGCTTGTCTAGTAGTTAGTTGCAAATGGAAAGAAAATAATTGGCATTGCGGACAATTGTAATAAGCGACACACTTAAATAAAACGTTAGTACAAATTTAACAGAATTATTAAAATTTGACCAGCCAAAGCGAAGAACGGAACTTTCCGGTTAGCCAATACAACTCTGTTCGGTAACAACAAACTATCAGTTGGATACTTTTGCCTGTTTAGTTGTCATTCACCAAACGAGCGATAAGGAACTTCCTTTCAGAAATTTAAATCAAAATCAAAATTTATTTATTCAATTTAGGCCAGGCCCTAAGAAGCCGCTTATGAACGTCTAAAACACTACCACCGGTTCGGAAAACAACCCAGTCGAGAAGAGCGCAGGCGAGAAACTCGATCTGGTTCTATTTTTTTTTATAAATATAACATTTTTTTTGTCATATAAAAAACTATACAATCGTTGTCTTAATAATGTTAGTGGAAGCACAGAGATGTGAGTTAATTCCAGACATCACTATCGTTCACGTAATGATCCATCCTGTAATAACCTTTTGAGATTAAAACTTGCTTGACATAATACTTGAACTTATTGTCAGGTAAATCGGTAATGTTACTTGGGATCTTATTGTAAAACCGAATACTATTACCTATAAAGCTTTTATTAGACTTACTTAACCTAAAGCGTGGTTCCGGCCAACTTGTCTTTATTTCTAATATTAAAATTATGACGATCATTTACTAGTTCTAGTCTAATTAAAATGACATTGTTGGTTAATTATTTTATCATGGAAATAATAATATAAAAGTAATAATAAATCAAATATGAGTACTCGTAAGAGTGTGCGACGCGACTCTAGCCGACTCCAATCGACCTGCGGGCTGCCGCGGCTCACGTTTTGCCGGGGACCTCACGGGGCCTGCTGCTACACCTTTGAAATTGATTTTGTATCTATTATTAATATACAAATAAAATAAATAATGATAATCAAATGTTATAATTGGTTACGAATACACACAACAATACAACATAAATAGCTAAATATGCGCCGGACGCGAGCCCGGGTTACTGTTTGCCATGGACCATCGCATTTCCACTAGAACTAGATGAGGCGTCTTGTCCGCACATGCACTCTGTGTTCTGTTGTCAACACACGAGCGATGCGATGTGATTCATACAGACATAAGTAATTTTGATAGCGTAATTTTGATTATTAAGATAGCGGGTGACCACTGTTGCGGGTCGCGTTCTGTGCCTCACAATAATTAACATCGCGCTATAAAATGTCAAGTCAATTTACGTGAGCCGAGGGTCAGGGAGCTCCGCGGTGCTATTTATGTTAAAGTTCACGAGTGGCTTTTATTTCAGCAACATCAACAAAACGAAAACTATATAAATTGTCAAATGTCATCGGCATGCGATGTGACGTCACGCATCACGTAACACGTAAACGCGTCGTGACACAGAGGTATTACTAGAGAGCTTGATATGTAACTAGTATCTCAGTTTTTTTTTCGAGCTGACTAACGCTTTGATCTGAAGAGTCCATGACAGATTCGCTGTTTGGGGCGGCAGCTTTGCGCCGAGCGAGGGCACCACAGAGCTCATCACAACCTGTCCTCTCTTCAAACTTATTTGTGAGCTAAATAAAAATGTTTGTAATAAATAATTAGTGATATAATGTTAGCAGCACGCTTTTAACGGTAGTAGATTCTAATAATCATTCAATCAATCTTTATGTTATCGTCATTGATTTAACGAGATCCATATCAGTGTGCAGTGGATCAGAGCGACTGATGCTGTGGCTGCGTTTTAGCTAAAGCTACAATTGCGATTGCAGCTGTGACAGCTGTATCAGGACAATATGTTGCTTTAGAATTTACAAATTCAATCGTTGAGCGGCACTCTACTAAGGCAAAGTGTCTCAATGCGGGAACAGTACGACTGCAACTGATGCCTGTACACTGTACTGTACTTACTATGTGAAATTGAGGATGTATAACGTGATCTGATAGCACAATTCACCAGTTATCTATAAGTAGACACGCAAGTTCACGCAAGTTCACATTGCATCGTGTGGAGTCGTGTGACGTCATATGGTGTTGTGTGGCGACAGACAGCATCCAAAACTCAATACAAGACTTGTAAATACCTACATACATACATAACGTTACGCCTATCTCCCACAAGAGTAAGCAGATACCAAGTCCTTCCACTAGCTACGATCCTGACACTCATCTTTCGCTTCTTTTACTTTCATAAGCACCTTCTTACATGCTCTTCGGTTACAGGTACTTTAACTTGCCTTTTTCCAGAACGTCTCCTCAATCTGGTCAAATACGTTCGCCTAGGACAAGCCTTACCAGCCTGCCCGGTCTCACTCACCATGAAATTTGTTTCGTTAATCGTCTTCATCCACATCTGTACAGGTCCAAATTAATTAAGCATCCCTTTCTCTATCTTTGTCACTACATCCTCTACCACACCGCAACTTTCCCTTATCACACCATACTTCACTTAATCTATTATTCTGATCCCAACTATGCTTCTTAGGCTTCTCATCTCTACTGCATTAATCTTGATTTCATGTTTTTTTTTTTTCTGCCAGATCCAGCACTCACTACTGCATATAAGTGCAGAGTGTAAATAAATAATTAAAATAAAAATAATAGTATATTTTTTTAGCTATCATAGAGTATCGTAAAATAGATGACGGGTGCGCTAATGAACCCATAAATATAGACGTGTAGGTGGGTTGAGGCGCCGCGGCGCCGCTCCACACGCTGTGGACACTGAACCTTGCCAGCGGAGACAGCACGGACCTAATAATATCTGTACTCAAGAACTTCGCGCCGTCGCTCTTAGAAACTTTCATCTATATACCTTGAACGCAGTTCAAGACACTTTGTACTGTTAGAGATGTAAGTACCGCCGCCTCACTCGCTGTAGTTTTCATCAAAAAACAAGTTCTTAATTTTTTAAAAGTTGTACCTGATTATATTTACGTCAGTTATATTATAGTTTATTAACATTTAAGCGACACTTGTCTACTTACGGAGTAAGCCACTCGGAAGCTGTGCGTGTGTGTGTGTGTGTGTGTGCGTTTGCGTTAGTGCGTTTGTGTGTGTGCATTCTAGGACAAAGTGTAAGTGTAGGATTGCTCATCAATACCTACTAAACATTACTCGAAATAGTGTGTCAAACGAACACAACGCTCAACACTCAAGGCATGCTAAACAAGCCCTATAGGTACCAACTTCTGATTCATATTTAGGGAAAGTCAAGTTAATAGAATCCGACAGTTGTTTTTTCTGAGGATAACTATTAATGACGTAATTGCGTCATCCGATTACGTTGCCATGTTAAACCGGCGAGTGTTCCAAATTGCCTATTCAGCAGTTTCCACAACCTTTGCCCAAAGATTTGGACAGTTCGTCAAGACCTACGTGTATAACAAGGTCCAGACGCTGTGTAGTACATATATACTTATGTTTTTATATTTCTATATATCTTTTTATACAGCATCATCTTAAATAAATCTATCAAAACTGTAAATTAGACCGTTATTATTGTCACAAAAAACTGTATAAATTTGAAGACTCCAAGATTCAGGCGTTATCCTAGTTTGTGGTCTGCGGGCAAAACTATACGCATGTAATCAATTTGTCAATAAAACAAATTATTGTTTTTTTTAAACAAAAACTCTACAGAAAACTTTTCGACAAATGCAGATCCTTTTTAGCATTTCACTGAGAGGTTTCACGATTACCCCGAGAAGAACTTTTATTTATCAACAATATTTCTCAGTTGCTTCTTAATTTTTGCTGCTTGTAAACTCCGCTGTATCAGAATTTGCCTCCGAAAACAAATTGTTTAATAAGGTTATTATTAGTCAATTTGGTGGACCTACTCGTATGTCCAACAGTGGATGTCTTTCGGTTGAATAGTGGGTTATGTAGATTCATACCAGCAATCGAGGAATCTCTTCTCACGAAAGTGGTAAACCGGTATACGATCCGACTGATGGTTAGCGATCATTTACAAGTAAAGGGACATTTGACATCTGAATTACTTTCGCATAACCGGTTCGTTTAAGTGGATATACTTAGTTAATTACATTGTATTTCATGAAATGCACGCGACACACCGACTGAAGGCAACTCTTATTCACAACTGATTCACTTGTTATTTTTATAACGAAATTACAAAAATGAATAATATGTTATTATTGCATTGCACCTCCATTGTAAGGTAGTGAGAGGCGGTCGGCTCCGTCTCTGTACCCGGCTGCCAGCACTTAGCACTCGTTAATAACTTATTTAGTACACTAAAGTGTAGTAGTTTCAAGGCTCGCGGTTAGCGCCATTGAGTTGCTTCTGGGAAACATGAATTTGTCACAGTTTGATTTCTCGAAATTCCGCTGGAAACTATTTAATTAGTAATTTTGTAATTCATGTGTTCATTTAGTAAATTATAACAGTAAAGAAGGAAAACAATACGTTTATTACTGCGTTTGCAGTGGCACTGCACTGCACTGCATCGCGTCAGCCGGTCTGAACCATTAAACCACTAGTGCCTGCCTCCAGTGCCAGTGCCGGTGTGGTTACAGTTCCACCATATTCATTACAGGATTAATCAATGAAAGCGTTGGACAAACTTCCTCTAATCAAACATTAGAAACATAGTAGGGAGTTTTCTTATGTCAGAAGCTGGAAAACCGATTTTTCAAAACATTTGCAAAACGGTACTGAGTGCTTAGTACACACTACGTACATTGTGTACATCTTGTAGTGATGACGCGTGAAAAGCTCTGCAGCTTCTCTTCTCTCACAGCATCAGAAAGTCAAGGGCCAGTTCGCTATGGTGCTAGGTCGTCTCACCCCGCTTTACCACACCAAAAGCAAAATGGCCCTCCGCCATAAAATTACCCTATACCCATCATCACGTACTGTGCACCCGCGTTCGGTCACATTAGGAGATATCAGATGCGGGGGGGGCGGGCGAAGAGGTGGGGTCGAGAGTATTCTCCCCCATCCCCATTGGGCCATTGCACGACGAGGCCCGGTGTGTTCGCTGCAGGGGGCGATGCGGTGCCTGCGAAAGCCACCCCGTGTCGCCCCCACCCCAAATGCAGCGGACGGCCCCGGGGGGTTTTAGTGGGTATTTCCGGGCGACTCTCGCCCGGGTGAGTCCCACACTGGCACGGAGCTCGTCACTCCGTGCCCCCTTATCTATTGTATTGGGGGATTTTTATCCCCTAAATACAATAGATAAGGGTAGTGCGTAAATGCATTTCCCCCCGTCAAAAAAAAAAAAAAGGAGATATCAGATGCGCGCCTTACAAAGGATTCAGAATCGAGTTTTAAGGAAAGCTGCAGGTGCTCAATGGTCCAGAGAAATGTGGATTTACACAGAGATCTGAACCTGCCCACCATTAGGTCCGTTCTTAAATCCCACTGACGCACCTTCTTCGAACGCGCAGAGACACACCCGAATCCCCTCATAGTACGAGCCGTCTCGTACTCGCCAGTCCGACGCGCCGTCTACAAGTGGCGGCGACCGCGTAATATCTTAATCGACCGCGACGATAAATTCACTCGCAGAAATAAAATATTTCTGTTTAAACCACGTTCACTTGCGTGCAGCGCCCACGCCCGCGAATACGCCGTTCCCGTCGTCGGGGGCAGGACAGGACAGGCTTCCGGACACTCTCCGTGTCTCCCCCCGGTGGCGGCCCATGGCGTGCTCCGTTCCGCAACTGGGGAGGCTCTTGACGCCGCTACAAGCGCGATACAGTGACACTGCCCATGCATCAAGCATTACATGCACAACACTGCATGCACACTCTTGCATATAACACGCAGGTACATATGTCCTGTATGAAACCGTTTTATTTAAACTTATTATTAAGACATAAAATACGTAGGGTTTAGCTAGGTTCAAATTCCGCTGGAATTTTATAACATAGGTTCAAGCCGAGGTTCGAACCCTTGTGCTAGTGACCTTTTGTGGTTGAGTGCCTTGAGCACTCGTCCCCAAAGTTACGGTGAAGCTGTTAAGGCCCAACAAAGGTCAACAGCATTAGCAAGTTTAGGAAAAAAAAATTCACAACACAGTATTCGAACTGTCCGACTACAGGAAACTAAATAGCTAGTTAGTGCATTTCTCCCGTGTGTTTACTATATTCGAATTATTTGTTTGTTCTTGCCGTTACAGTCGTAAAGCGCTATGTAAGTTCTATGAACTATGCATATGAGCTGTATGTGTTTTATAAGTTTCAGTTCAGTAGTGGTAAAGTTTGAGTGAAGCAACAGTGAAGATCATTTTAAGTGATTGATTGCAGTCACTATCAGATAAAATTTAATCTAATCGTTATCTATAAGCTCGTATCGTGTCGGCGTGATCGGCGGCGCAGCGGGGCGGGCGGCCGATGCGGGCGCGCAGCACTGTCCCGACACGGCGGGGAGAGCGCGGGGCCGAGAGACGGGGTGAAGGAGGGGGGAGGGGCGGTCAAGGCCGCAGACGCACGCGGTGGGCTGCGGCGGGCGGCAGTACGATCCGCGTCGCAATACGAGTTGTTCGTGTCGAACGGAAGAGTTGAACGGTTCTCGGGAGTCGGAGTGTTGTTAGTGTGCATACTGTGTGTTGTACAGTTAGAGGCAGGTCGTCGACCCAACGAACATGAATTCGCGCCTGGCTGTGAGCCCCGCAACGCACGCCCCATCTCTCTAGCCGCTGCAGATACCCGAGGTGAGCACCCCGCACTCCTGCGCCGACTCGCAGAGCATTAGTGAACCAGCCAACTGTCAGCAGCAACGTAAAAGCGGCCTTCTGTCGAGTCTGCTCTGACTGCGACCGCCATCGTCCCGAGCGTTCTCAACTTCAGACGCACGAGAAAACGCTTTATTACATACCGGTTTCCTTTTAGTAAAAACAGTAATTTCCGAAAGAGCCGAGTGACGTGCTCGCAGTCTTTGTACATTGAACCATCAGGAACACATTCATTCTATACGCAGATTGAATGTACTGTTTAAGCTCGAAAACTCAGAGTCGTTCGTGGTACTCAGGGCATGGAGCTACCTCGACATACAACTGATTGACTTTTAATAACACATTACTGTATACAACAGGTACCCGTAAAAGTTAAGTTAAATGCGGAGCGCGATGACCCGAGATGAGCGGTATCGTTACGTGTGTATATACAGAATGTCGTGTCGTGTCGTGTTGTAACAGTTCCGATGTTTATGTAATTGCGGTGTCGCCACTGAAGAGTTCAGAGAATGCGCTCGCGGTGCCCGCAGCCTCCCTCCCATACTCCTCTCGTGCCACGTGCACTTACAGACCGACCTCCATTCAAATAACTGTACAAACTGAAAACTAACTTATTTACTCATTTATTATTCAGAACTTACTAATTTATAACTAAGTCGAAACTACGGTACTTTCTATATGATCTGTTATATGTCTTCTAGATCAGTATAAAATTTGCATTTTAAAAAAATTGGGAAGATTACTATATTTATTCATAGCATTTTATTTGGTACCTACACGTTGCAGTTCCGAAATTACTATCTATAGATGATTTCTATAGAGCTTTTTAATTTATTTGACGGTAGCTGTGCTCGCGTAGAATTCAGATAATTATAATCTAACAGACAGCCTATACCCTCCCTCTAGATCCAATCTATCTCATTACCAATATATGTATGTACTCTATCTATGCCATGTCCCGCCCGGTTCCTTTCCATCTGAGCCAGATCAGGGCACCTCTCGGACCTCCTCCCCAGTGCAAAGGAATGTCTAGCCCCGCGTCCATTCCTTCCTTGGTTTAGCAATACGGCAATGTCAGGACCCGCCGAAACTATGCCGTAGTAGGTCTGAATGGCGGCCTGCACAGCATACTACCCATGTGGTGACGAGTGTTATCTTCCTCCTCTGCTCTACAATAAACGTCCTTATAGCACTGCTCCCCATCCTGAAACATTGGCCTCCTTGTTCTACCCCTAAAGGACAGGCTGGGCGAGTGTGGCCCATACCCAAACACCGGAAGCAATGCAGGGGCAGAGATCAAACCGTTGAGGCAGCGCACGCCATATTATAGAATTTTTGCCGACTTCAATTACTTTTCATCATCATCTCCCTACCCTTTTCCATTTGGGGACGGCGCAACATGCGTCTTCTTCTTCCATTCCTCTCTATTTGTTGTCACCTCCGCATTCACTCCTTTCCTAAGCATATAGTCTTTCACACAGTCCATTCATCTTTTCTTTGGTCTTCCCCTTTCCATATAACCGTCCACATTAATATCCAATGCCTTTCTTATAACGTCCTCTTTCTCCCTGCGCATCACATGTCCATACCAGGACAAACGACCGCCTCTTAACTTCTGTTATTTTAAAAATATATATTTACCAAAATAGAAAGTAGCCAATATATAATATACCTTCCTAACAATAAAACAAAATTTCAAAAACGGATCAGTAGTACCGGAGATTACCCCGAACATTCAAACTCACAAACTTTACATCTTTATAATATTAGTATAGACGTTATTATGCTTACACTTCATTATTATGTTTGTTTTTAAATTAATTTAGATAAACGCTATTCATACCTAATTACTATAGATTAAAAACTTCTAACATAACAAATGTCATCGAAATAAGTTCAGTACCTTGTTTTGGAACAAGTTAATAAACAGATAGAGAGGCAGACAAAAGTTTTGAAACCATTAAAATGTGTTCTGTTGTCGATTCTGAATTTATAGTATTTTTTTTTAATAACTTCAACGTACAGATTACGTCCCTCTAGCCTTTTATTATAAGTACTTTTAGATTCTGTAAATATTTAAATAAGCAGAAATCCGCTGTTAGTATTACGCGCACACACACACACACACATGCACGTAGTGGAGCGGCGAGTGATCGTTTTTGAAGACTAGTCGATTAGGTTACGTTGCAAATCTATTTTATTAGAGATTGTAACAATACTATGTGAGAGGCTAAAAGATTATCCAATTCCGGTGATCCCGCGTCCGTTATGTGGTGATTTCGTGTCATATAGACATATTTTGATGAACCGTGCCGCGCCCTCGGCTTGTCTAGGGGTGCACCACAGCATAAAATTATTTCCTACCAGTACTAAGAATATTGTAAGGTCACGATATTTGCGTACTCAGTTAAAAAAGCAAACAAAGACGAAAGAAAAAATATCACCGCACAATGAGAGTGATCTTCACGAGCTTCCTCATACCATAACCTTCGGCCACAACAACAAAGCATTGTAAACATGTTCAACTGTTCCGATGAGTTGTCAAGCGTTTGGGTCCCACTTTTGTTTTTTAACCTAACTAACGCTGTTGACCGGAAGGTCCTTTGCAGCTTCACCGAACTTTGGGGGCGAGTGCTGAAGGCACTCAGGCACAAAATTGGGTTCCACCATGTTTCATATTTCGATCTATTTCTCATTTATTATTAATATTCAGAGATCATCAATTTACAGGAATCATATTTACGTATGTGTGCATACAGCTTCAGCAATATATTTCAACAGAACTTACAAAATGATAAACACAGAAGTAAGTAATTTTTTCTTTTCTCACTTCAAAACCACTTTGCAACAAGATATATTCTTAAAAAATATTTTTACGTATTCACTGAACAACTGACATATTGTTATTTTCAATAAAAAAATTATAAACATTTAGTTTATTTTTTTAGAATCTGGAATTAACCCATATCTCTGTGCTTGCGCTAACATTAGTTAAGACTTTGATTTGTATAGTTTTTTATATAAAAAAAATTATATATATTAATTAATTATATTTATAAAAAAAAACCAGATCGAGTTTCCCGCCTGCGCTCTTCTCGACTGGGTTGTTTTCCGAACCGGTGGTAGTGTTTTATACGTTCATAAGCGCCTTCTTAGGACCTGAAATGAATAAAGATTTTTTTTAGAGTAATCGTGCATAGTTAT
Organism: Samia ricini; assembly: GCA_014132275.2. Lineage (NCBI taxonomy): Eukaryota > Metazoa > Arthropoda > Insecta > Lepidoptera > Saturniidae > Samia > Samia ricini. Next base: position 30,431,354 of record AP028168.1, read on the forward strand.
TCCTAGTAGTGGTATGAATTACTAACGTTCATAAAACAGGCGAACCGACTCCAAACTGCTAATTCCAAATTCCTAAAGTCCAATCTTATCATGTTGCACGAACTTTATAGGGAGTTTTTGTGGCACCAAAAAAAAAAAAAATACGGTGTTATTCGTATTATTTTTAATATACTTGTGAACAATAAGCAAGCTATATCGCGCAAAACGCCACTAAAATTACATAACATAGGGTCAAATAAGGCGAGGTAATAAATAAAACATACTACACGATATACTAAATAAAAGTCCGTCATATCTCCACATATATTGATAATGTAAAGTAGGAGAAAGCAGTGGCGAATATTATGCAATATGCATGTAAATTCGATCTAAAAAAACCGATTTACAATAATTAAGTAATCTTGAATTATTTATTTGTGCATAATGTTAAAAAAATGATTGAAGGTGTTTGTTAATGCGTAAGGAAGGAGACGCGTGCTTAATACTGTTTAGTTGTTTAATATAATATAGAGTTACCAGTCAGAAATATTGTATTTATAACTAGCTGTGTGCCGCATTTCATATATTCTTCACAGCGTTTTAATTTTTTAATACGGAACCCTAATTTTTATCCTAAAATTATTTTGTACTAAGATAAAGTAGAAATATTTCTTATAAATTCAAGCACAAAGGTAAATTCACTGCATTAATACATTTTTATCCTGAGATTACTATAGAGTATCAATAGATATTTAATTTTCTGTAACTCAATTTTAGATAACTGTTAACTATTCGTTTCCTTCTTAAAAGTTAACCTTCTGAATCTCGGTGTCCGTATTGGAAGTTGAGATATTCCAAAATGTAGGAACATATTATTAAATTAATAAAAAATTATGACTCTGATATCAACATTTTTCCATCGAACTAAAAATAATAGAATCAGAGTCGATAGATAATATTAGGTTCGCTATTGAATATGCGAAAAGTCATAATTTCCAAAAACTGTTATTGTTTATTTATTATTAAATATTGTTTGGAAACAATAAATACCTAAACAATTTATATAAAACCTAACTGAATAAAACCAACATAACATACAATCGCTCAGATAAGTGAAAATAGAAAAATGTTGTCTTGGCGTTCTCAAATGTCGTTGTAATATTGGAGTTAAGTAGGTAAGAAACCTGTTTGGGTCGATTAATAGAATGCTTTGAATTTTTAGAGGTAAATAATATGGCTGTTATGTGTTTTTTTGTCATAGAAATTAGTAGGTAGGTTTGCTCAATAAAACGCTCACAGTTCGTTTTGATTTGAACCCATGAACTTGATATTTGTAATGCCTTTTCTGCTAGCTATGGTTGCATGAACGTCGAATAGCCTCGTTACGTAGGCTTATTTGTCTTATCAAAATCATGTTACTGTAAATTATTTACCCCAGATTTAAAACTCTTTTAATGTAGAAAGAGTCCTGTGTGCTCGATACGACTATCAGTAATGGCAGCAATGCCGGTGCTTGCCTGAACGAATGTTTAATAAAACTCGTTAAAAAAAACATTAGCTATTTGTTGACCTTGTAATATATCGTGGGCTGGTCTATGGACCCATAGATACACGGCATATTCCATATCGGTACGAGCAAACAAGTTAGTTCTCTTTGCCGTGTCGTGTGAAATAGACTCTGACAGCATATTCATTTGATTTTGGGTCCTTCAAAAGAAACGTGAAAAACCATTTTAGCAGGCCGGCTTGTATATTATGACTGCCAGTGAAAACTTTTTGGACTGCTCTGCAATTATTATCAGGTCCTATTCAGCCAGTCTCCTTACTAGCTAACAAAACATCATCTAAAACCATCGAAGGTTTTATCTAATTAACTTGTCACTTCTTATGTTTACGATTTTTTAATACTTGTTACAATACATCTAAAAATACCTTCTTTCCTATGTACATTCGGCGACATGATACAGAATCATTGGCGCACTAAATGTTAGACCTGTACACATGATTGTTATCGCCTTATCGCCTATAGTTTGAAATGTAAATTCTCACTTTTTAAACTCATTTAAAGATGAATTTACATCACACCCATCGCTACCTAAGCGTTAATCCCTTGAAGGAAAGCAACAAATTAAGAATTATAGTTCAGTAAAATAACATTGGTTTACAATAAAATATGTGTAGTGTGTGATCCCAGATGAAACCGAAGCTTACCCAGTTACATACCTGCAGTTCGAGCGACCGGACACTTCACAGGTAAACATACCGATGTGATATCGCATTATCTAAACGTAAATTAATTAATGTTCCGTGTTACGTGATGATCGGTAACGTAGATTATCAGTTGTTGTGAGCGACGACATACGATAACAGCTCGCTCTGCCCTATCGGTACTGCGCAGTGCACACCCTTCATCATCTCCCTACCCTTTTCCCATTTTTATTTGGGGTCGGCGCAACATGTCTTCCTCTTCCATTCCTCTCTATTTGTTGTCATCTTCGCATTCACTCCTTTTCTACACATATCATCTTTCACACAGTCCATCCATCTTTTCTTTGGTCTTCCCCTTCCCATGTAACCGTCCACATTCATATCCAATACCTTTCTTACAACATTCTCTTTCCCCCCGCGCATCACATGTCCATACCAGGACAAACGACCGCCTCTTAACTTGTCTGTTATTGGTGCCACTTTCAAACTTCCTTATATCACTAGAATTACACTAGATAGTGTTCCTTCAATGGATGCTTAGGTTTCATTTAGAATTCGATTCTGTTTGATAACAAAACCCAAGCTACGTAATTAAAGACAGTCTCTCCAAAAATGTTATTATTTACATGTATCATTAATAAACTGTTGAGTGAATAAGCTGCACATCTCTTACGGATCTGAGTTGTATTCTATGTCATCTTTGAGGTTAGATTCTCGTAAGACTAACAGCATTTGAAAACATAAAGTACAACAATATCGTTTATTTCCTGTCAGACTATACAACTATTCTTGAAGAGTTCTTAGTTAAGGTGTTGCCCCCTCCCCCTAGCACCCATTCCACCAGAATTACATTATTTAATTTCAAAATGATATTATTCGTGTGTTATATTATGAGAGAGAATTGATCGAGTGAGCGATTGCAACCTCTCGGCTTCGAGGCTAATGGTTTCGTCACACAACGGGCGGGTCAGGACGCCAGCGCGATCTTTCTATAGATCCCATTAGAAATATTCTAAAGTCTTTCATCTGTTGCCTAGATGACGTAATAATATCATTATTAGATTATATTATCTGTTACAATAAACAAATGTGCACTATAATATTAATCAGTGAAGCCCCGTAATTACCCGCATATAATAAGGCAAGCGTGTAAACGTTTGTTCAGTCTTATATATGCAATGAGTAAATACACGAGAACACAACATAAGGAATTAAAACGTTATCTTAAGGCATACATTGAGTACAGTGTTTGCACTTACAATTTGAATAGTTCTTAAATATTGTGCAATAAGTTGTTTACTGAGGGATATTAGATACGAGCCTATCTGAGCGTAACCTCGCGTCGTGTCGCTCTGTATCGCGTAGCATCGCATCGCGTCGCGTCGCGTCGCATTGTGGGTGTACTGGTGAGTCAAGTTGCACTCAGCAGAATCCATTATTGTAATCGCAACAAGCAGCTAACAATTAATCTTAACTTATACTGTTATTATAAATAAGTATGCGACAAAGGAAATATATCGTGATAATGCTAAATTATAATTAACGATATCATGATAACGTGCGATAGTGTTCGATCTGTTTGTGATACGATGTGTGATAGGACATCATATCCGCCAGTCTAGCTGTGCGCTCTGCGTGGTGCGGGGTGCGCATAAGGAGATGTCGGACCGCAACAATGTGAGTACATACATACTCCTATCGTTTGACTACCCAACTAGTACTGGACTCACGCTCTATGGGGTGGATATTTATCAGTTGGGATATTAAAAAATGCCGATCTAAATGCTGGATCTAAAAGTCTAGGACAAATACTTTGCGTGTAGTTACATGTACTTCAATGGGTGCGTTCCATATATTTTAAGATTTAATTTTTGAATAATATTTTAATATGATAAAAGATATGCCTTTGTTTTTTCAAAATGGAATCATTCTGCTTCGTCATCACCCGTTTTTGGTGTCTTTCGAATCGTTTGTATCGAGTCAATATTAGTAAACTCATTTTTAGCTCTTGATTAATATTAAATTTCGCACATACTTTGTTGTTATAACCGATAAGATACGTTATCGGTCAGTCGGGGAATTCAGCAATTCGAGTTCGTGGTAATCTTTGTTCAGTAAGAGATGCGTCGCAACACGCACCAAGCCATATACCCCTTAGGATTAACTTACGGTCTGGAATCTCTTTAACATAGTGTAGGTATCGAAGAGAGATACCTTGTCCCTGTGGAAGGCGAAGTGCAACTTGCTTACATCTATGTATATACTCATATATCCGTGTCACTCTCTAGATTGCCATTATATATGGCACATGATTTCTTCATGTTTAACTCAAAATCAAAATCAAAATTTATTTATTCAATTTAGGCCCTAAGAAGGCGCTTATGAACGTCTAAAACACTACCGCCGGTTCGGAAAACAACCCAGTCGAGAAGAGCGCAGGCAAGGAAATCGATCTGGTTCTTTTTTTTTTATAAATATCATTTTTTGTCATATTTAAAACTATACAAATCGTAGTCTTAAAAATGTTAGTGGAAGCACAGAGATGTGAGTTAATTCCAGACATCACTATCGTTCACGTAATGATCCACCCTGTAATAACCTTTTGAGATTAAAACTTGCTTGACATAATACTTGAACTTATTGTCAGGTAAATCGGTAATGTTACTTGGTATCTTATTGTAAAACCGAATACTATTACCTATAAAGCTTTTATTACACTTACTTAACCTAAAGCGTGGGACGGACAACTTGTCTTTACTTCTAATATTAAAATTACGACGATCATTCACTAGATCTAGCTTGTCTAAATGTTTACGAATGTGCATTAAGTTATCGAAGATGTATTGGGAGGGCAAAGTTAAGATATCATATTCTTGAAACTTGTTCTTTAGAGATTCTTAAAACTTAACCTTACTGCGATACAGATGATGTTTCTAAATCGGTCTGTATGAATAATGTATGTAGTATGGAGGCGTTGTGCACTAACGACCACCGATTCTATTGGAAAGGAAGAGAATGATCAGTTAGTCTGTTAAGTTAGTCAAAACTGAAAGACACTATGAAGAGCTGACTTCAATAACACACTCAATAATATAAATAGAGTAAACTGGATCAAAGTGGACTAGTTAATTCGAACTCATGTTTCATTGAAGTGAAAAGTTCTTTAGCGACGTAGAGCAGTTCCCGAAACGGGAAAAACTTAATATTGGACGTTACTAATGGAATGTGATGTTAGCTATCAACCTTTATTGTTATTTATTTTTTCTTTTCTCGGTGTCGCAGAAGCATTTGACTGAGTTTTATTATTTATCTCTGATGCTAAAAATGTTAACTATGATGCCGGATTCCTAAGCTTTTGTGTTGCCAAAAAAAAAAACAGTCTTTTTCAAAGTTTCACTTATGTCGGCTGCCTAGATTTTTTTATTTCAAGATCTTACTCAGGGTTCCGTACTAATATGATTATTTTGTCCTTGTCTATATTTGTCTTTCAATATATACAATCCCGTCTCTTCGAAAGAGGCTCGAAATATAAAAATTAAATTTGTATCGATCGGTAAGATGAAAGACCCCTCCAGTCAACAACATTAGCTAGGTTAGGAAAAAAGATTAGTCAGACATACTATATAAACACGTTGCTGTAAAAGTCGAGTCTCCAACTTGCAATACTAAAATATAAGACCCGTTAAACTAAAAGTTTTTAAATTCCATACCTTCCTATTAAAGAATAATATATTTCAAATTCCGTGTAGGATTAAGAGGAAATCTTAGCGACACTCATTCCGTACACTCTGGAAGAAAGTAACTCTCTGCGTACGGAATGGCGGTATAACGTGGGACACGCTCCGATGTAAATCTATAGAGCTAACGTTAAGTTTTTTTTCCGCTGATATATACCTAAACTAATCATGTAAAGTAAAAAACTTTAGGTTAGGTTAGGTTAAAAAAAACTCGCTTAGGTATGTGTGTTTGCAAGAATGTTATTGTATGATATAACTAATTTAAACCGAAATCCTAATAAATACATATTAAACTTAAGTACCAAAACATGTACACATTTCACATGACTAGTTTGTGTAAATATCAGCGAATATAACTTAACGTTATCTCTATAGATTTACAGCAGAGCGTATTCTCTACATCATTATACAGCCATTCCGTACCTGCGCTCTCACTTCCTGTGTGAGTCATGTTACCATGCAAATTTAGATAACTCATGCTACTACATCCCGGTTAGCAGTACCCGGCGGTTTCTGTTAGTGTCGTATGATGTGAAATGTCTAGAAAGACTGCTTTATTTATTTTTAACGTAGAGATATGACGTTTGGTATACTGCTGTGAGGAAGCTGCAGGGTTATTTGATAATAATTGATATAACACCTCCCATGGAGTGTGTAAACTAAATAATTAAATCGAAAAATCGATCTTTTATAGCAGAAAATCGAGGTTCATTTTTCTGTCTCGACTAAAATCACAAATTTGTATAAATTAGAAATGTACTCAAAAATATATAAAGGTAATAAAATTGACACTTAAATAATCAAAAACTTGTGAGATGGCTCTACTAGGGATGGGGTTCTGAGATTGATTAATCGCAGAATCAATTTTTAAGAACAAAAAATCGATTTTATATAATCGATATTTAGCACTAAATTGATCCAGTAAATCGATTTCAGAACCTAGGAAATCCAAAGTTATATTTTTCTGGTTCTATGAGAAGATTTTCACTAAATTAATTAATAACTCATGAGATGGCTTTGTGGTCAGTCTCTTTCGCTTCTTTGTGAGATTCAAAATATCTTGTGGATTAAGATGGCAGACAAATATCTTACCTGATGATAAGTAAACACTTACAGTGCTAGTTGGACGCTTACTACAGCAAGAGTATTTCGAGTGTACTGCCAACCATAAAATCACTTTGTACCTTTAACTTTGATATGCTTGTAAAAACAAATCTTAATTGTCTCATAATGGTAAAATATTTACTATTGTTTTCTCTGATATGGATTTACCTATAAATATGCAAAGATAAAAGACTTTAGTATCCCTTTCCGATAGACTGTTTGTCTTTTGTTGTTTATTTTCTATTGACGAGCTTGAGTGTTAGCAATAAAATAATATGGGAAACAGTTTTTTACATCAAATTAAAAAAAAATATGATTATGGTTTAATGTCGACGGATAAAAGAATATTAGTTACGAAAATAAAACGTTTAAAAAAAGATCGATATTTTAGATCTTGATTTTATAAAATCAATTCATAAAGTTTTATGTCGAATCGATCCTTTTCGGAAAGAATCACCGTCCCTAGACTATACTAAATTACAACATTATATAAAATAATAGGAATGGCGATCTGAGATAGATTCGGTGATTCAATATTTTAGACGAAAAAAAAAAAAAAAAAAAAAAAAAAAAACGATTTTTATCATCGTTATATAGCACTGAAACGATCTTAGAACCTTTTTTTTTTTTTTTTTTGACGGGGGGAAATGCATTTACGCACTACCCTTACCTATTGTATTAGTGAGACCGAAGTCCCCCAATACAATAGGTAAGGGGGCACGGAGTGACGAGTTCCGTGCCAGTGTGGGACTCACCCGGGCGTGAAGCGCCCGGAAATACCCACTAAAACCCCCCGGGGCCGTCCGCTGCATTTGGGATAGGGGCGACACGGGGTGGCTTTCGCAAGCACCCGCGTCGCCCCCTGCAGCGAAACCACCGGGCCTCGTCGTGCAATGGCCCAGCGGGGATGGGGGAGTATACACACTTCTCAACCCCACCTCTTCGCCCACCTCCCGTAGGAGGTATGACCTAGTTAGGTCATATGACCTTTCGCGATGCATGCACCAGTTCGATCCCGTGCTTGCTCCAACTTGGTGGCGGGAGGTACCGGGGGGTTTAGTGGGTAGTAGTCAACGGCGCTTCTCGCCGCGAGTCCCACACTAATCTTGTGTGACAGCCCCTCGTACTTACGTGCGAGAGACTGTCACACATCTTCAGACGCGCTTCAGCCAGATCTGGAAGGGAGGGTCCCTATCAGATCTGGCTGGACAGCTAGTGCGTAAATGCATTCCCCTCGAAAAAAAAAAAAAGGTCATATGACCTAGTTAGGTGGTATGATCTAGTTAGGAAACGATCTTAGAACCTAGGAAATCGAGATTCAATTTTTCTGGTTTAATAAGAACCATAAAATTATATACAATTAAGAGGAATCCAAACACAAGTAAATGTATGAAACAGTTTCACTTAATTGATTAAAAACTCAACGATGGCAGACAAATATATTGCCTGATGGTAAGTAAACACTTCAAACGTCAAGAGTATTGAAGGTGCTCCGCCAAACATAAACTCTCTTCACTTTATATCTTTAACTTTGATATGCTTGTAAAAACAACTAATTATTTCAAAATTATAAAAGATTGATTATTATAGTATCCTTTTTGTTTTATCTGATATGAATATACCTATAAATAAGCAAAGATAAAATAGTTTAGTATTTTTTTCTCCTCAGTCTATTTGTTTTTTTTTATTTCTATTGACGAGTTTTATTAATGAAATTATTCCGAAAACGGTTTTTACCTCAAATTTTCAATAAATGATTATTATGACTATTAATAAATGATTGTGATAATTATCTTATTTCGATCAATAGAAGAATACTAGTTACGAATTAAAAAAAAAAAACAAGCCGAAAAAATATCGTTTTTCTAGAAATCAATCTTTTAGATCTTGATTTATATTAATCCGAATCGATTTAAAAATCATTTTAGGAAAGGATCGCTATCCCTATGCTTGTCATAAACCCTTACCGCAGTTCATGGCAGCTCTTCTTTCTTTATTACGATAGCAAAAACAACAATTTTGAACAATTCTAGCGATGTAAAGGTGAGGTGTCAATAGGCGCGCGTTACGTACGGTACTCTCAATTTATATAGCCAGGCAGGCCAGGCAATATACAACAGTATATTGCATATATAAGGAGGGCGAATGGCTCGGTGTTATAACTTATGTTCCAGTTCGTTCAACATTTAAAAAACAATGCCGCTGATGAATCGAAATAAATGGCAATTGCCCCAATTATTGCGATCGTTGACCGAATCGTTCTTATATACCACGGAGTGGGAGTGGGCGACCGCCTAGTCCGCGTCGCTCGCCTCGCCTGCATCAGCTGCGGCTGTTTCACGGTTATATTTATAAATCAGTACTTGTTTTCTATTGAAGATATCAGAGGGATCCTAACTGACGAACTCTGAGGAACACAACCCGGTCTTATAAAGATTTGTAACGACTGATTGATTACATTTGGAATTTCATTATGAAGTTTAAAATGTATTAGAGAGGATCTCAGATCTCGTAGTGAATTTTGTTTTGTAATACATACAGTGCTGGACTGAGGACACATTATTCCCGGAGTTATGTACATCAAGCTAATTTGAATCAAAACAAAACATTCTTTATTCAATTTAGGCCCTAAGAAGGCGCTTATGAACGTCTAAAAACACTACCACCGGTTCGGAAAACAACCCAGTCGAGAAGAGCGCAGGCGAGAAACTCGATCTGGTTCTTTTTTTAAATAAATATAATATATATATATCATTTTTTTTCATATAAAAAACTATAAAAATCATAGTTTTAATAATGTTAGTGGAAGCACAGAGATGTGGGTTATTTCCAGACATCACTATCGTTCAAGTAATGATCCACCCTGTAATAACCTTTTAAGATTAAAACTTGCTTGACATAATACTTGAACTTATTGTCAGGTAAATCGGTAATGTTACTTGGGATCTTATTGTAAAACCGAATACTAATTAATACCTACATATAAAACTGTTATTAGCTGTACTTAGCCTAAAGCGTGGAACGGCCATTATTTTTAATATTAAAATTATGATGATCCAGATAAAGCTTGTTCACATTTTTACGAACATACATTATCAAAGATGTATTGGGAGGGCAAATTTAAGTTATCATATTGTTGAAACTTGTTCTTTAGAGATTGCACTGGCTAGTTGTGCTAAATGCTTAATGTGTCGAGTACCCATAAAAATAAGACAATAAGAATAAGGAAAACAATGAAAAGCTGGCGTAAACGCCAGATAAGTGCTCAAGGGGTTAAAGATGTTGTATCAATAAGGTCTATGTGATCTGAGTAACGTTACCTGCACCAACCACTCTCTAAACAGTTTATCTGAACATTGCAAGTTTTTTGTATATATGCAGTGCGGACGGATTCCGCGTCAATGGAAGCGGGTTCGAGCCCACCAATCCAATTTCAATTGCGAGGTAATCATAGGACATTATGTAATCATTTTTTTCAGGGTAGCTACTTCAAGTTTGACAACTTGTAGCCAAATGCCAATAGGTGTGTTCCGACAGCATAACTTGAGAACCTCTAGATAGTATATTTACCATCCTGGACCACATCGTCACTTAACATTAGGAGAGATTGTGATCAAAGCACATGAGCCTATATTCGTATATATATATATTGATTGATTGATGTTAAAATGTCATAAATGAGGTAATAAATTTGACCCGTTCAATTACCGCCCTATATCGGTTCTCCCGGTGATTTCTAAAGTTTTTGAGAAGATTCTGAACAACCGCTTAGAATCTTTCCTTAAATCAAAAAAACGTTCTTTTACCCCCTAACTAAACAGTATGGTTTTAGATCTCAATCAAATACTCTGACCGCTACAATTAATCTTAAAAACTAACATTAAAAATGAAATTAACCAAAAACAAGTTGTCTTAGATATATTCATACATACACATACATACACTACAGTCATGACATACTATTATAAAAACTAGAACTCTATGGTGTTAGAAGTAAAAAGCACTTGTCATTTTAAAATCTTATAATATGGAGAACAGTAAACAAATAATAAATATGAGTGAATATGAAGGCAATCCCACTGTTATCTATTTTGGAATCCCACAGGGATCAATATACCCCTCATGTTCCGTATTTATATTAACAATATCAGTGAACTAGGTCTCAAAAATATGATATCTAATTTAGAATTCTCTGGTTATACCTCATTGAAATCTGGGGTGCTGCAGGAAAGACTAATATAGATCCAATTCAGCGAGTGCAGAATAGAATATTTAAAGTTTTATTTAACTGTACATTTCAGACGCCTACTGAAGAAATGTAATGAATATAAAACAAACATACATACATTACCACATATATTCTTATGCGTAAAATATTCAATAAGGGAATCCATTCGAATTTGAAGTTTGAAACAAAACAACAAACACGAAAGATTAATTTATGACGTGCTTGTTACTTAGGGTGGAGTGCACGAAATGTCCAGTTATAGTAAAGTTTAAATTTAAACTTAATCTTTACTATATCTTTAACCATAGCAATAGCAAAGTTTCGAGTGCACAACCCAACTTTTAGTAAGGTTTAAAGTTAAAAGGGTTGTCAGTTGAAAGATACATCAATCTCCTAATAAATATTAAGGAGAATATTTTATGTATGGTAACATCGTTAAAAATGTCAAAAACAATATTGACAAATAGAAAACGATCGTGTTGTTATTGTTGTCAGTTTGGACTAAAACGAAAATTTTGGATACATTTCGTTATGGATCAAACTCTATTAACTGTAAAAACCAAGTAAGTTTATCAAGAATTAAAAAAGATAGTATATGTCTTACATTTATTACTGTAATATATATCCTAATGAAAGACATTTTAATTATTATTGTTGCCGAGTATTATTACTTATTCATTCGTGTTTATGTTTTAGGGATAAAATTAGTAGCTTAACAAAATCTGAAATATTAAGTCTTCAAACACTTATTGATAAACATAAAAAACATTTTACATTTTATGTAAAAAAAATGATGGTAGTGACCCGCCCACCTAGAACTAACTACGGTAAAAGAAGCTCGCAGTTTGAGGGTGTTAACATTCACAACAAATTACCATCAAGAATAAAACAAGAAAAAAAAGTTATATCCGATTCAAAAAGCTACTCAATATTGATACAATTAATACATACAAATAAATAAATAAATAATAATAAAAAAAAACACTATATATAATATAATATTCATATAATAACACATAAATTCAATACACAATACAATAGAAAATACCAATAAACCTAACACCTAAAATGGCTACTAAAGCACACATATATCTAAAACATATAAATATAATATTCAGACTAAAGAATATATATATATATATATAATTATTCAATTACGTATAATCATTAACCATTCATGCGTCCATGTTTCTGCTTGACTAGGATCGAAATTCTTACGGTCTATATATCTTATTTGTTTACCCACATCTTAGTAATGATTTTTTGTTTTCGTAAATCTACTTACGTACGTTTGTGCGCTCTAATATAATCCTAGTTTGAAACATTTGTTTCTCAGTGAGTGAGTGAGTCATGTAATTCTTAAACTTATGGCGTAGTTATTTTAAAATCAAAACACAAACTGTTCAACATGCCCAATATTTACTAAAAAAAAAATAACAACAGAGAACAAAACGACAGTTTAAAGACAGTTTTTCTAACTGACAGCCACGTTCTTACTATCTGCGGCTGCGCGTGTGCGAGTGCTTGGACCCGGGGTGCGCGGGGATCGCCTGCAAGGTTGAGTAGAGGGGTGAGATGGTCCGCGCGCCGGTATTATAACCGTTGGACGCGCTATAAACTTTAACATACCCGGACACAATAACCAACGTGCCGTGTTATAATGTGGTCGTATAATGAGATGTACGGTGTCACAGCGTACACGTAATGTAACTGAAGGGTGTTTGATTATTGGCAACGCTGCAAACCGAGAGTCCTTCATGTACACATGTGACTACATTCGGTTTGAGATAGATACTGGTCGCGCGGGAATGTGCACGCTGCGCCGAGCCGAGCCGCGCCGCGCCGCTTGCACAACTTCGCCTTCCTCTCGCCGCTAAAACATTCTTCGATTTTAGAAACGTAACGTTGTTCTGTGCATCGAGCGCTGTCGCGACGCAGCTATTCCCGTTCCGTTCCGTGCACACACACACACACGTGTAATGTTGCCACGTCATGGTTGTACTTATAGTAAACGTTGTTTGTGTGACACTCTGTACCCCGTCCGCTCCACACCGTACGTTAATGATACGGTTAAACAGCGGTTAGGGCGCAGCGCTCTAACAATACGCATCTGTACTATTTATCAAAAGTGTTGGCAGCGGTTACTTACCTATGTCCTTGTTACTAATCATGTCTATAGTAATTACATATATTTTACTATACCGTATCGAATTGTCCATACACACTCATGCATAACATGCAGGTACATAGGTCCTGTAAGGAACCTTTTTTTTTTATATATATTAATATAAAAAAATGTAGGGATAGCTAGGATACAACTCGCGAGTGAGTCTTGAGTACTCAGGTGACGGCCAAGCCGAGGTCCGTACCACTTTGGTAGCCCTTGAGCTAGTCACCTTATTGCGGCTGAGTGCCTTCAGCACTCGCCCCCAAAGTTCGGTGAAGCTGTAAAGGCCCTTCCGGTCAACAGCGTTAGTTAGGTTAAAAAAAAAAAAAGTATCGAATTGTCTATACAATATAGGTATGAGTTAACCCTCAGGCCATCCATCATCATAACCATGCCATAAATACTGCTTTCATTTATTTAAAAAAAACATCGCAAAATGGGTAATAAAGGAATTAAAATAATGCATGTTTGTTTAGTTTAATATCGAAGCTAATGTCGTTTTAGGAAAACGTAAATCTACGCGGACGGAGTCGCGGGTTCTGCTAGCATTATATGAAACTTGTAACTAAACGAACTAAAGCGAACTGTTAGGAGACCGTCCTTGTTTGTCTCTTAAAAAAAAACTACACATTGAACTACTAAAATATTTATATATTTTATAAAGATTTACACTGTCACTGACTTCCGAATTTGAGTGGTCACCACCGAACTCCGCGAGGTTTAAATCCTGACTGTTTGAACTAAGTGAAATTTGTAATAAAGTAAACTAAAAATGCCTAATTGCAAATTGTGCATGTGATGAAACAACGTCATAAGCTAAGACGCTGAGTAAGCTTTGTGGACATAGAAATAAGGGTTATAACAGAACGCACATGGTGCTTGATGCCGTTGCGCCGATAATGTTAACTTATCTAAACTTGAATACTGTGTTATGATGCGTAGTTCGGGGACATGACTCTTGACGATACTTATCCTAACTTTGAAATACTTGTGCAAGTACAAAAGAAAGGACACCCCAGTTTGCATTTGCGATGGAGCTACGGATCAAACATCTATGCATGTTTTGGTAGATTGCCCGATGTTTCATACACTAAGATTCGAATTTGAAATGAAAACAGGATATGTAATAAATATAAAAACTTTAAGCTATTTTTTAGGAAGCAATAGTCAGATTAACGAAAAAAAACAGATTTCTTGAATCTGTGTACTAGCATTGTGAAGAGATGTCAGACAATAAACGGAAGCAAAATTAAGTAACCTTAACACCAGAATAAAATTTTATAATAAAAAGCAAAAGAAAAAACAAACAAAAATATAAAGAAACAAAAGATAGACAGTGAGGAATCAAGGATAAAAGAAAACTCAAACTTACGGAAAACTACCAAAAAAAAAGGAATAAACTATCGCCCACTGCAATAACAAAGTCCCTGACTCGAGTTAGGGGAACTTGAAATAGGTATAAAAAAAAAAAAAACTTTGAAATACGTCCATCTATGCGAAAACTGAACGTAGACGCTGTTGTTTGTTTAAAGAAAATACTATAATGTTGGTGGTGTCGTTAGTATTTGCGAGGCGTTTCTCCGGCATTCGTGAAACCAGTTGCGTGCTCGGCTCGGGGCTACTCCTCTCTCAGTTAATCATGAATCAGAATAGTTGAACGCGCGTCCGGTGCTGAGCGCGGTCGGTCGCAGTGTCCGTGTGGCGGTGCGCGCACGCCGAGCCCTTTGCCGACACTCGATGCCGTCGTAGATAGCCGTCACACCGGTACCGAGTGCGAGTGTCTTACACCGCGAGGTTCCCGCTTCACTCATAATCGTATTTGGTGCGAAATAATCAATTTGACCGTTGGATCTCCTGCCCTTCACATGTTATACTGTTATACCCTATAGCTTCGTGCTCATTTCTTACAAGGTTTTCTATTGATGTCGTGTCGCTGTCTCTTCGTATTTACAGTCTGTTATTGAAGTTGTTTACCTTAGATGTTATCAGTAAGAGTCGAGTTCGCGCGGTTCCGACTCCCACATTGTTCATATCCGTACGAGTGTACATGGAATCCCGCTATCTCTTGCGATCGATTAATTATATTGTCAATTATCATTACAATACGAAAGTGTCTGTTTGTGTGTGTTATATGTTTACGGTAGAGGTTTCAAATGATTCATGATGGCGACCGTGTGCGCGCAGACACGATGAGTGCGCTCGTGCCGGGGGGGGCGGTGGCGGGCGGTGCGGGGTGTTGTGTTTCTGATTCTCCTCGGCGTAGGAGTATTGTCTATTCCGGGAGTTCGAAGTGAATATTTAGTGTAATGTAGGTCAGGAGGACGCGCCGCTCCCGGTATACAGGCACAGACGTCTGTGTGGGTATATTAACGATGAACATTGAAACATTCAGGGTTAGAAAAATTCGATAATTATTTTTTTCGAGCTACTAAATGCATTCGATCGCAACGCAGCTTTACCGGCTGTTGAGACGAGCGCTTAGGGCTAGCCTTGCGCTACCTTCGACATAAATTTCGCTAAATTTTTTATAGTTAAACCAACTTTGATTGAAGAAAACTACGGATCTCAGTGTCCCTTATAGAAGCCATGTTACCTGCGTGTAGCCGACTGTGGTGTGTTATGATACTAAATGAACAGTGTTACTGTGTCGCGTCGGCAGGACGACAGGGACCTCCGCAGTTAGGGATCGGAGTATGTTCAGGTGACCTTAGAGACTGCATTGTTGGTTAGGTGGTCCCACCTGAGTTTTCGGCTGAACGTCGAATATGAGACGAATATTCGCCCATCTCTAATAACAATATGACACTTTTAAAAAGATCTAACCAATCGTACTGTCGTTTATACGTATTAGTGACAAATAGACAGTAGTGGTTTTTATTTCATGCTCCTCGCAACTAGATATTCTGATACAACGTCTACCGAGATCGGTTCGAATCATTTAAGAACCAGTCACTCTAGGTTTAGCGTTGGCGGGCAAACAGTCAATTAGGGTTGGCTGGAGTTGGGCTCAGGTCCGTGCACTTGGGGCACTCCCGCTGAGGTGCTACAAGTGCATGGGGCTGGGGCACATCAGGGCGACTTGCACCGCGGAGGCGGAGAGGCGGTTACAGTGCTACCGCTGTGGAGTCGATGGTCACAAGGCCATGGACTGCACAGCGGAGCGGCCGAGATGCGCGCTCTGCGCTGAAGAGGGGAAGGATGCAGGGCATCATATGGGGGGCCCCTTCTGCCGACCTCCTGTGAAGCGAGGGGTGCTGGGGGCTGCTGTGGGGTTCGTAGCGGGGGACTCTAAGACAGGGGGGTAATTGTGTAGAGGGGGCCTGGTGCAGGAGACTGTTTTGGGTGTTGGAAAGGGGGTTTCTTGAGGGTGTTGGTGTTGGGAGCTGCTCTTATCTTTTAGGTATCCCTCTTCTGGCTATGCCTTGTTTCGCAACAAGGTGAGTTCAGAGGAGGGACCTATTTCTTTTCTCTTCTATAGCGGAAGCGGGTTCCTTCCTCTATTGCTTTGCCCACCTCCGCTCTGTCCCTCTTCTTTCCTGTTTATGGGGGGCAGGAAGTACGTCCTCCCCCCGGTTGTTGACCAACAGGTCATGCCTCTCCTTGGGGGGGGCGGGCTAAGAGGTAGGATAGAGAAGTTTTTCTCCCCCCCACCCCCGCCGGGCCATTGCACTGACGGGCCTGGTGGGTTTGCCGCAGGGGGCGACGCGGCGACATGCCTGGCAACCCCGTATCGCCCCTACTTCAAATGCGGCGGTCGGCCCCGGGGGGTTTTAGTGGGTATTCCCGGGCGCTTCTCGCCCGGGTTTGAGTCCCACACTGGCACGGAGCTCTTAACTCCGTGCCCCCCTACCTATTGTATTGGAGGGGCACTAGGTCCCACTAATACAATAGGTAGGGTGAGTGCGTAAATGCATTTCCTCCCGTTTAGCGTGTTTCACCTTTACTTCAGATTGTTAGTCACTCTATATCAAGTGAGATTGTGGTCAGTTTTAATATGTATTAACAAGATGTATATTGTTTAAAATATCATTGAAAATGATTAAAATCACTACAATAAGAAATACATTCTGTATGTTTTAAACAACATGAAAGAGTCAAAAATGCTTGCTCTTTCGTATGTAATAGAAATGACGTACCGACGACGTGTTCTTGTATAGTTAGATGCACAGCCTGGGCGCGTTCTTATCACGTACAAGTAGTATACATGTCAGCCGATTAATGCGATCATACATACTAACTCACTGGAACACAAAATCACATTCATTTATATTTTCAGTATTTTAAACCCAAATCAATGTGTGTCTACACCACAGATCAGTGAACAAGGGAGATATGCCTTGAAATAATAAGTGTACGTGTTTTTTTTTTTTTTTTTTTTTCGAACCTAGCTAACGCTGTTGACCGGAAGGGCCTTTACAGCTTCATCGTGACTTTGGGGGCGAGTGCTGAAGGCACTCAGCCGAAAAAGGTGACTAGCACAAGGGCTACCAAAACGGTACGAACCTCGGCTTGGCCGTCACCTGAGTGTAAAACTCTCTCGCGAGTTTGAACCTAGCTATTCCCTACATTTTTTATTTATTAATAAAAAAAGAAAAGGTTCCTTACAGGACCTATGTACCTGCGTGTTATATGCAGGAGTGTGCATGCAGTGTTGTGCGTGTGATGCTCAATGCATGGGCAGTGTCACTGTATCGCGCTGGCGGCGACGTCAAGAGTCTCCCCAGTTGGGGAACGAGACACGTCTTGGGGTCGCCGCCTGAGGGGGACCCGGAGAGTGTGCGGGGGCAAAATTAGCCGCCTGTCCCCGGCGCCGGGATCGGCCGTTACGCGGGCGTGGGCGCTGGCACGCATACTGAATCGGTTGAAAAGGAAAGATCCTATTGTCGCACGTGATAACATCATCGGGATCGGAGAGAACGTTACGCGGTCTCCGAAACGGTTTCGGAGCTAGCGGCTCGGAGGAGTAGTGTTCGTGTTCTAATGTCTCCACGGTACATCTACCTATCTCACTAACACAAACACAAAAAAAAACTATAAGTATGGCACACGTGTTCATTCACGCACACTAAGAATGTTACAAAAACACTAATAAACTTACTAACTGCACACGTGCAAAAGAAGGAGGGGCATAAGCCCGCACCTACAGTATCTCTAAATGAGCACACGAACACAACTAGAGCTGAAAATGTTAATCGATATGAAAATTTACTTTGTAGTGAATTTCAGTTGTATTTTATTATTTGCTGCTTGGATTATTATTAACTGCCTCGGTAGCGCAGTTGTATTACATACGACTGCCGTTCTGAGGTCTCGGGTTCGATCCCCGGGTCGGGTCAAGTGATATTGGGTTTTTTTCTACTCAGTATCATCCCGGAGTTTGGAATTTGTGCCCGATATGGCGACAGGCTCGCCCCCTGTCACATCTGGGACGGAACTAATCTCGGCGAAATGTGGATATAATGGTGTAGTTCGCTACTTCACCTCTGCCTAACCCTTCGGGGAAAACAGGCGTGAGCATATGTATGTATGTATTATTATTAAAGTTAAAATAAATAAATATCACAAATACGGTTCAATAAATAATAATTGTATGTGTCTGCACAAGGTCCGATATTCCAAGGTAGTATTTTTATGAATATAATTTCTTTTAAATCAGTTATTCTTTTTAAATACCTGCTAGTTGTCTTTTGCAGTATTTAAATGTGTGATTTTTGCCGTTTAATTGCATTTTCTTGTACAGAAATCAATCGCGTTTTTCGAGGTGTTTCGATTATTTCCTTGTTTTCTTGGTTATCTGGATGTTCCGAAATAACATTTTCTCGTATTATTTCTCAATATTCTCCTCGTTATTTATTAATGATTTATTGATATAAACATAAAGTGACTGTACAATCTTTAATACATTCTTGCGTGCTTATAAACAATTTAAATAGTGAAAAATAATTAATAAATTTGTTTATTACAAATAAATAAATATAATGAATCCATATAAGGTAGATATGGTCGTAAAAAAATGTCAACAGCTTTCGTCATGTCACATCTCTATTTCACGGACGCCGGCAGCGATCGCACCACGAACATAATCGCGTTACTGAGTGTATTTTATAACCAATCATCCATTGCGCGGTTAGACCAGATGATTCACAAATCGTTTTGTACTAGGCCAGTGACCGTTTTTGTGCTATCGAAAATAAGTGACTCAGTATTTTTACCATGTTTGAACTTCACGAAATAATGTTTTATTGGAATTTTATACGAATAATGATAACATTTTAATACTTACGTGTGAAATGATATACCGTCTTTCACATAATTTACATTACAACTAGTATTTTTGCAAATAAACATAGAACAACGTGGCATTTTGTTAAAAATCCAGAGATGTCAAACGGCGCACAGTGTAATTTCGACTAAAGACAAAAACACACATCAAGCCCAATTTAGGCATGGTGTGCTCGCATCCAACACGCCTTCTTGCCACATCTCCCTTATTCACTTATGTGTGGTCCTACACAGAGATACTTACCTTTTTTTTTTTTTTTTTTTTTTTTTTTTTTTTTTTTTCGACGGGGGGAAATGCATTTACGCACTACCCTTATCTATTGTATTTGGAGGATCAAAGTCCCCCAAATACAATAGATAAGAGGGCACGGAGTGACGAGCTCCGTGCCAGTGTGGGACAGAGATACTTACCTAAAACTTAGTCGATATATGTAGTTTCAGTAATATAAAATATAAACGGTTTAAATAATGAAATTACATTTAAAGTTTATATTTTACATATCCTATTCCTTAGGAGAATATGACAAATACCCTATTATTGTAATGTTACAATAAATTGGCATATGACTATGGAAGGGAGAGTGTCATGGCTAACTTAACCATAGAAATTAAAAGATATTAAAGTTTTTTACTTTCGATAAAAACGTTGGAAAATTATTATTTATTTGGAGATTATTTAGAGTATAGCCACACAGCGTTGTGACTACTTTCTCACTTGATTTTAAGTGACGATGTGGTTCAAGATGATTTATTTATTTATTTAAATTCAAACACCAATAAGGTGCACAATATATTATTATTATAAGTTATTTAAAAACAAATTACACGTTAAATGCCACCCTAATTAGCATAAGACAAATTTACAAGCCAAGTGAAACTCTTACCGAATTCAAAATAAATTAATCCCGTTAAAAACAAACAATAAACAACTACGATGGAAATAAAACATACGAATTATATTTTAACACAATTGCAACAAAAATAACAGTAACAAGTAAGAGGCAAAGTTAAAGGAATTACATAAACAAAAAATTCATAAAAAAAACTTCTTGGACTGGCTATTCTAGTGTTACTGTTGTCTACACTAATTGTAGTAATTGTATTCTGTAAAGTTATTATTAAATATATTGATATTATTGCTTTTGAACGGTTTGTTCAATGTTAACAAAATTCTGTTTATAGGAGAATGAAGTCCTAGATTCGTGCGGTAATAATTTGCTGCGAAAACATTAAAACGTGAGGCTCGAGGTAATTTAGTGGGAGTGTAAAAATTAACTCTGGCTAACAGTCCTGAAGCGTTTCAAATTCCGTTAACTAATTTGAATAGAAGTGACAGGTCTAAAAACTCTCTACGAGCTTCTAATGTTTCCATGTTGAAATATTTCATCTAAAATCTTGGTAACTAGGAAGCTTCTTACTTAAGTTTAATCCGCAGGCTAAGTGCCGATTTGCACTTTTTCTAAATGATACACACGATAAGCATATATGTACTGACTCATATAAATGCAACACATATATAGACACTTGGCAACAGTTTACAAACTTAAGGGCGAAAGCTAGTTACGCGGATGAGCAAAAGGCTTCCCACCCAGCTAAAGTAAAAATATGTGAACGAGAGAGATCTCTATCCTCCAGAACGCATTCACACACAGAGATCCTTAGTTTAGTCAGTTGAACTCATGTATAGAGATGACTGAATCGAAAACAAGGAATTATAAACATTGTACTCAACTAAAACTTGGGATTAAAAGAAATATCAGGTACAACGTTTTATTCTGGGCCATTGCACGACGAGGCCTGGTGGGTTCGCTGCAGGGGGCGACGCGGTGCTTGCGAAAGCCACCCCGTGTCGCCCCCATCCCAAATGCAGCGGACGGCCCCGGGGGGTTTTAGTGGGTATTTCCGGGCGACTCTCGCCCGGGTGAGTCCCACACTGGCACGGAGCTCGTCACTCCGTGCCCCCTTATCTATTGTATTGGGGGATTTTGATCCCCTAAATACAATAGATAAGGGTAGTGCGTAAATGCATTTCCCTCCGTCAAAAAAAAAAAAAAAAAAAAAGTACCATGTTTTAGATAAAACCACAAAATTAACCTTTTAATGAATCGTTTCTAGCAAGCGCATGTTCCGGCAGCGAGCACAAAGCTTCCGTGTCGACAGACGGCGCACGGCGACTGTACGAGTACCGGTCCGTCGACACCCATTTATTACAAACTAGCTGTGTCCCCGCGGCTGCGCTCGTGTTTCATATGTTCTTCACTTCTTTTTAATTTCTATATACGAAATCCTAATTATTTTCCTAAAATCTGTTTAGTGAGTACTAAGATAAAGTAAAGATATTTCTCATAAATTCCAGCCCGTAAAACTGTACTTTCAATCGAAATTTATTGAAATTTTGACCAGTGTTTTTTTCACGGAACCCTATTTATTTTCGAAAAACAAAAAGTCCACTAAGTCACGCGGAGTAACTTCAGCTATCTACTAAAAAAGTCCCGTCAAAATTGGTCCAGCCGTTCTGGAGATTACCCGGAAAAACAGACAAAAATTTTAAAAATTGTAGGCTTAGTATAGGTATTTATCTAAATACCTAAGTAATTACTTAAGTTTTTTATGTTTCACATATCGGAATTAAATTTTCTCAAACCGTTATCGTCTGTTCATTTAATTAAGTTTTCTTGACAGAGTTGTCATGTTCCAAATTACGTAAATACATAAACGGGTAATAATCAAAAAATTACTAGGTATTGGAAATTATATTATCATCATCATTTTAGTATAGCAAATTAAAAGTTTTTAAAATGTATAATGCATATTTAGCCAATTTTATTCGACCCGTTTGTATGAAATGGCTCGTAATGTCAAACTGGTACTAAATATAAAACAAACTCTGCCCGATCATAATAAGAATTTTATTTATAAAAACAATCAGAATAATAATGGATAAAAGTAGAAAAAAAAAAGGTCTTTCGAGGAAAAAGTCAGAGAGTCCGTCATTGAATAAAATAACTGTTAATATAATGTTTCCTATATTTATTATAATAAAAATATGAACCAGTTTGAGTAAAAAAAAAAAACTGAACTAACATAAGCATTACACCCTGAATGATAAAATAATTACCTGGGTAAAATAATTTTTCTACTGCAGCTCTACTTGCAGCAAAATGTTACGCTTCTTCACAATGTAGTCATCAGGATAAAGAGTCGGTCGGAGTCATATTGTCCAGAACTACATACGCCATAATTACCTTCAGTACTTTAGGAAGGTTAAGTTGTATTCTTGAATGCAAGCATGAAAATCTTCCTTTAAAAGGCCAAAACATCTTTCGATTGATTTCCGCCTTGTTATTTGGGCTCTGTTATAAGCTTCTTGGAATAGTGTGATAGGATTTAAAAAGGGCGTCATAAGGTATTGGAACCATGGGTAACCACTATGACCCTTTTTTTACGGCCTGCATATTCACAGAGAAGAATTATTTTCTGTTTCTATAGAGCTCTGGACTGCTCCTTCCTGGAGAATTTATTTTAGCATGGGTGCAGTCTACAGCACTCTAGGAAATCCATTTCATAAAATCCTGCTGCCACTGATGGTCTCTTCTGAGCGGTGGGCATACGAACATATTGTCGTCTTAACTGTGCTATTACTTCCGATATCTCTCAACCACACGGCTTTCACTGTCCTCCACAACAGCTTGGAAAATACCAGTCGCGTGAATTCTAAGAGCTATTAGTAACTGCAGCATGGTAGAAATGCAGTCACGCTGTTGAATGTTTATTGCAATTCTGTCTTAATTATCAAAATAAATCTTAATCCTTTGTGAAGCGGAACTGGCTCTTCGCTTAGCGTTGTAAACAAAGTCAGACCTATTTCTTGTGTTTCTTTGATCTCGCGGTTGTCTGTGTTGAGGTATCTCCAAAGAGAGTAGGAAAGTATCGTTTTCACTCATTTTCATGAAAACTAATGCAAACCTACTAGTAGGTTAGTCCAGGATTAAGTTTCCGAATATTTAAAAAAATAAATCTCATAAATTCTCATCATTAAATTCTCAATTCAGAAACCTGCTCAAAGAAGGGTGTAAGTCTGTCAGTTATCGAAAAATACTTACTTCTTGAGTATCATATTTCTCTTAAACCGATCAAGTCGCCATTGAGTTACATCCGGACAAACAATACAAATATACAGATTAGTAGATATTTCAGATTACTTATAAATTTTATTAGACTAAGCATGGTGTATGATTATCAAAAATAATATTAATGATTTGTACAAAGGTAAACCCGTACAAAAAGCCCGCCAGAATATTTATTTATCGTTGAATCCGTGATTAGTGACTGATAGAAGACAAAAAAATTAGAAAAGAATGTAAACCTGTATGCAGATTTACTATTATATAGCATAATAGATAACAACAAACGAAAATACAACTCGTTTATGGTATTAATATTGTAACCCAGCCGACCAATGTTACCAGAGTAGTCAATATTTTCGTAGACCTTTTCAAACATGGCTATGGGAATGATGATATTTGTGACGAGCGCACGCGTCTGCTCGCCGGGCTCCGGTCCTGTATGGCCAGTTTACATTATGTTCATGGCCCGGTTGAGATATGTGGTCCCCATCACCCCCCCCCCCCCCCCCCCAAGCCGCACGTGCATCGACCTCGCGCTCGCGCTTCCTCTTATATTGCAGTTGAGTTTGGCGCAGAGACTATTCCTGGAAACGCATTAGGTTTCCTCTGGAACAAATGATTCCTAAAACATTCATATGTTTTGGTTTTAGCACATCAAAATATAGTCTTGGGTTCAGTGGCAATAGTGATGTGCAAATTATAAAAATAGAAGAACAAAATAAAAGAGTATACATGTATAGCAATATATTAAAAATAAAGTAGGTAGTTTAATATTTAGCTAATTTGATTTTAAGCGATAGTATTACTCTCCACATATTTTATTTACCACATATTTACTTAATTTAACAAAACCACCGTTTAATTTACTGTACTTTAGGTCTTTTTCTACTATAATAATATCTTTATATGAATTGTATATGACTGTTTGTTACCTTAATAAATAAATAAATATAGCAAAATTATTCATAACATAACAATCCACTTAAAAATATATAATTAATCGAACGATATTTATAAGAAATAATATCAAACATACAGTAAGACTTAATTAACGCAATTAATGCTTAGGTCAGAAATGAACTGCATAACATACAAACGCCTTGCTGTATATTTCATATTTATGAAATTCTGTTGTAATCTTCTTCATTTTTCCTGAACAATAGTAGATAATATAAGTAAATAGTTCTACCTCCGCGCAGTTTCACCAACCCACGCCATAGACATACAACACTATCCGTCACTCGATGCACTTTGATATCTGTCAAACTTTGATACGAAGCAACAGACTCACTGGCGCTCCAGCTCTAGTGAGCGTAGTGCTCGCGACATGGGACCGGAACCGTGTGGCGGCGCGGTGATGGGATGGTGTTGGGGTGGTGCTGGGGCGGTGGAACGGGGGACAGACACACACACTCGATCTACAATAAATACATTCATGATATCGATGTTGTTGCAGGGGATGCGCGGCTGGTGTGGGTGGACGCGCACGCGAGCGCGCTGGCTGGCGGCGCTCGTGTGCTGGGGCGCGCTCGCCGCCTTGGCGCTGCCGCGGCTTCAGCCTGCCGCACCGCCGCGCCCCCGCGCCGCCCGCCCCGCCCGCACGGCTTCTGCTGCAGTCTGAGGTGGGCGCCTCGACACAGGGCGCTGTGCCCTCCATCGGGCCTGGGTCACTGCCAGCGACCGACACGCGCGTGCTCACCGAGGAAGAGCTGCGTGCGGATGCAGAGCGTCGGCTGCCGTCGCTGCCATTAGCTTACTGGCACAAACACAAGGACGATAAGAATAAATACTATAAGAAAAAGGAGTGCGCGCCCTTCCCCTCCATCTACGACCTCGAGTTCCACAACACGTACTGGCAGAGCCTGCGCGCGACCGAAGGAGTTTTCCACCTGTACGGTGCGTACCTCGACCGGCGCAACACTTCGCGCATCGGTCCCGCCGTGAGGCTGCTCGCCGTGCACGACCGCATTAAGCCGACGGCCGCCACGCACTGCCAGCTATGGTTCGAGGAGCGCGACCAGCCGGTCGTCGTGCGCAACCTCGAGTATAAGTACGTGTGGAACAGCAAGTGGGGCAATTACCGCGACCGCGTGCTGCAGCCGTACCTCCTGGCGTGCGTGCTGCCTGCCGAGGTGCGCCACCTGGTGCCCGCCTCCGTCTCACTTGTCGAGAATCCTTGCGACCGCGCCACCAACAACCTGCGCGTGCACTACGAGCCCCCCGCGGCCGGCGCCACGCGCGGCGACTTCGCCGTCTGCGTCAAAGGACTCGACTTTCAGCACGAAGATCTCTCGGTGAGGCTCGTCGAGTGGATCGAGCTCGTGCTACTGCTCGGCGCCGAGAAGGTGTACTTCTACGAGCTGCAGGTGCATCCGAACATAACGAAAGTTCTCGAGTACTACGCCGGGCGTGGCCTCGTCTCCGTGACGCCGATCACTCTGCCGGGCGGGCAGCCGAACCTGCCCGGGCTGCAGCACATGTACCTCAAGAAGAAGACGACGCACAAACGTCAGATGGAGCTGATCCCGTATAACGACTGCCTCTACCGGCACATGTACCGGCATCGGTGGCTCGCGCTGCTCGATATCGACGAGGTGATCGTCCCACTGGAGGACCCCGACTGGGGCGGGCTCATGCGCCGCGCGCTGCCTCTCTCCGCGCCTGCAGAGGGCAAGCCTCCGCGGTCTTCGTACCACGCGTCCAACCTGTACTTCCTGGACTCGCTGCGACACGAGCACGGATGGGAGGAGGGCGTGCCGCGGTACATGCACATGCTGCAGCACGTGTACCGCACACGCAACTTCACGAAGCCCGGGCAGTACGTGAAGGCGTTCCACGAGACGGACCGCGTGCTCGCGCTGCACAACCACTTCCCGCTCGCGTGCCTCGGCGGTGCGTGCTCCTCGTACGCGCTGGAGACGCAGCACGCGCGGCTGCAGCACTATCGCGCGGACTGCGTCACGGCGCTGAGCAAGACGTGCGCGGAGCTGCGCGCGCAGCCGGAGCGCGACACTGCGCTATGGCGGTGGCGCGACGAGCTCGTGGCGCGCGCAGACCTCGCCCTGCGCGCACTCGGCTTCCTGCCGCCGCACCGGTGATACACACAGACTCTCTCCACCTCATAGTATTAAATTTATTCTCATAGTTATATTGTCTTGTTATTCTTCATTACCTTTTTTTTTTTTGACGGGGGGACATGCATTTACGCACTCACCTTACCTATTGTATTAGTGGGACCGGAGTCCCTCCAATACAATAGATAAGGAGGCACGGAGTGACGAGCCAGTGTGGGACTCAAACCCGGGCGAGAAGCGCCCGGGAATACCCACTAAAACCCCCCGGGGCCGTCCGCCGCATTTGGGATAGGGGCGATACGGGATTGCAAGGCATGCCGCCGCGTCACCCCCTGCGGCAAACCCGCCAGGCCTCGTCTGTGCAATGGGTGGGGGAGAACTTCTCTACCCCACCTCTTCGCCCGCCCCCCGAGGGGAGGCATGGGTATTCTACATTACCTGCGTTCATCACGTCCAGCGCTCCCGTCCCACATGTTATTCAGTCCCGACGTTCTTATGGCTCGTAATCCGCTCGTGAAAAGATCCGAGTTAGTAGTGACGTGTTTAAACTGCTTTCGTATACAATAAAGGAGAGAATTATGATCTACTGGAGCCGTTGTAAGGAAACATTCGAGGCCATATGTTAAGGCCGAGCTTCTGCACACGGCACCGGGCACCGGGCACCGGACACACGGCGCTACTGATTATACTCGTACTGACGCGCATCGACTGTTATAATAAATCTTTTAATTGAACTTTTTAGCGGGATCCTAGTCTGTCAATTAGTTTTTATATTTAATTCATTATCTTATTATATTTGGGCTTGTATTATGTCATTTTTGTGGCATTTTAAGTGATTAGTATAATTATTGTGCACAAGTTATTGTATTAGAAATAATAACATTGAACAAAAATTCTGTTATTCTGTATTTTATATATCAGATTTTGTTGCATGTACAGTACTGTATGGAATTAAAAAACTAGGACAGACAGAAGTGAAAACTCAAAATTTTACAAAAAAACTGTTTATAATGTTTTTATTATAGTATGAATAATTACAATTTAATAATTTGTTAATTGAAACAAATAACTTTATAAAATGCAAAACTTACATTACGTCTTCTGCTTCACATACTGTAACATGTTGAAGGCTGACGTCATAGCATTGGTAACGCAAATAAGATTTGCACACGCCGCTAAAGAAGTATTCACTTTAAAAAAAATTTACTTTTTAATTATATTAATAGCATTCGCAAGAAGTCTATAGTCACAGTTGATATTAACAAAGGAGAATTAAAAAAATAATTGTTACAAGTAGATGTATGGATTAAGATGCAATTAAATAAAGCCATTAAAATAACTTGCAGCGACAGAGAGCTAACGGTAATATCGTGTCGCGTGTAACTATCAGAGTACCAATGTAAATATATAATTAATTTATAATGCTCAGGTCATTTAAACATTATTTTCTCAATTTCAAATGATTATTAATCATCGTACCTGAATATTATAAATAATTCCGTTATAAATAACTTCTAATTGATCAACAAAAGTCGTATTTTTCAATTTCAATAAGTCATAACTTAATTGTGTGTATATATTTTTTTAATTTATAGATTATTGTATTATATACGTTATTTATATATTTGCTTTTTGTGATTAAATATAAAATGTAATGTCTTTTATTTAAATACAAAAATATAAGTTGCATAGTTTGTACATTGAGATGTGTAGGGTAACTGTTTGCCGGCGACGACGCGGCGGGAACATTGTCGATGTTACTGAACATTTGAAGTCGTGACAAATATATTTTTATAAATAAAGTTGATTAATATAGTGTATTAATGAAGTAATGTGTTCTTACTTTATATTGATTTTACTTAAACCACATAAAATCATCGGTTACATTAGTTCATTAGGAGAGTAATTTTAAACCGTGTCTAGATATCTATTACGTTCCAAAGTTGACCCTCTCTATTTAAATTCTTGAATATCATATGGTAAGTACAGAGCAATTAATAAAAAATGGCAGTTCAGAGATACGAACAACCAAGTTACAATTGAAGGACGTTGTATATGAAACAATCGCTCCGTATCAGATACGTATGCAGTTTGGAACTTCTCTGAAGCACTCGTGTTCCCACACGTGTATTATTTTATTTGGGACTCCCAACAACATTACACATAAATATTAAAAATAAAAGATATGGTGTTAGTAAGGTTTATAAATTACTGTTCTAGATATGCTTCCCGCTTACAAAAATAAACCAAGATCTAATTATAAATGACATGAAAAATAAATTTTAACAAAAAAAAAATAAAATAGCATAGCTAGCGTAGTTGTGTTACGGTACGACTGTCATTCTGAGCTCTCGGGTTCGATCCCCGAGTCGGGTCAAGTGATATTTGGGTTTTTCTACTCAGAATCATCCTGGAGTCTAGAATTTGTGCCCGATATGGCGATAGGCTCACCGCCTATCACATATATAGGACGAAACTAAGCTCGGCGAAATGTAGGTGGCGTTATTCTCTTCTGCCTAACCCTTCGGGGATAACAAGCGTGAGCTTATGTTATGTAAAAAAAATATACGTGTTTTTTATACCACAAAAGTGGCAAACAGGCGTACGATCCGCCTGTTGGTAAGCGGCCACCGTAGACGCCTGCAACACCAGGGGTACAACATGCGCATTGCCGACAGGGAACGCCAGCGGCTTTTATTCCATACAAATGTAGTTCCCTGTTTCTTCCCCTGTATAAATATTTTCATATCATATATCCACCACCGCCGTGTCCGTGTTTTGATTTTTTCCAAAAATATAGTTACTGTAGAAACTAGAAGTCTTTGAAAATGAAAAGTGCTCGAATTTTACAGTTATTTCCAGGCGTTCGTCAAACAAATTTGATGGATGAAATTTCGAAAATCAAAACTTACTTATTCTATAACTGAAAGAAAATTAAAAAAAGTTCAGTTCTGGAGGGGGAAACAGGGAACTACTAAGTGATATTATCGTCTATTTTGCATACGGTAAAGTCAACCAGAACTGTTGACCGGAAGGGCCTTAACAGCTTCACCGTAATTTTTGGCGCGATAGCTGAAGGCACTCGCCGCAAAAGGTAACTAACACAAGGGTTCGGACCTCGGCTTGACCGCTGCCTGGAACATAAAATTCCCGCGGAATTTGAACTCAGCTAAGCCAATCCGAGCTGCAGTTGTCCCTTTCGTATTTTATAACTCTTTCTTTGGGGCGCATCGCGAGAGCAATAGATTTCTGAAATCCTACTTTTCTAATCTGTCGCCGACCGCATAACCTCTTAAAAATTCTCACCCCTCCTGAAGAAACCACCGCCAGAAGGTCAACCCCTGAAGCGATTGCCCTTAGTTTTATTGGTATTATTTCTCAGTTTATTTTATACTAGATGTGTGCCTGCGGCTGCGCCCGAGTTTCGTATATTTTTCAATGCGGTTATATAGATTTCTTTTATACGGAACCCGCATTCTTTTCCAAATGTTTGAAGTGAAAATACTTTAAGCGCATTGATCACTTTTTGGGTGAACATAAAACTCGTCATCGTCACCGACAAGTGTAATTTCACCTACAGATTAACGATAAGTTACCTAATAATGTGAGATTCATAATATTTGTGACATCTTCAAAGTATAGTATCTATTTTAATGTGTCCTCCCCCCTACTTCCACACACCTATACAACACCAGAACCGCCTCATGTTGGTTTCGTGCCTGTGAAAAATTAATTAGCAACTGTGCGTTTGGGCATTTGGAAAAAAAATAAAATAAAAAAAGAAAGCCCTGGGTATGCCTTTCTATTCTATTAGTTTTTATTTATGTCAACTGTCAATTTTATTTTATATCTTACGCGTGCGCTCTGCTAATCTAATATGAGTTTTTAATGGATTCATGAGGAGACCGTTTAACATGAAACATTTTAAAATTTGAAATTACGAACGTCGAGAAAGAATACAATATGAATGCCATTATGAAAAGGGGTCGAGAGACGGAAGTCGTAACGAGATGTAACGGGAGACTAAACGAGAGCAGTTAGTTGGGTGGTAGGTCAGGACTGCCCGACTGGATCGCAACCACCATGCATGTAGTGAAAAATCCGCCATAGTGATTCGCTTTTGCCCGTTGCGATCCGGTTTCAGCCAGTATATATCCTGGTATGTTTGACTTTTGCTGTGGAACAGGTTGTGGTAAGATTTACCAATAGGTAGGGTCAGCGTTTTTATTACAGGTATTAAGTGAATAGGTAATTCACACTGTTTAACTTTGTGTGAAGGTCATGCGCTCTTCATGTTTTCTCTCATTTTCCCAATATGATGTTTATGCAGCCCACTCGTACAGGTTTGACAGCGGTGCTCAACCCCAACACCGCTTTTTCAATGTAGCTCACTAACATCCATGGACTCCACTCAAACTTAAATACTGTCCATCAACATCTTGAGATGATTCAGCCTGCACCACTCTTCTTGACAGATTAACTGACCGACCAATACCTCACACTTGCACGATCCCGGCTACCTTTAGGAGCACTTAACTACGAAAGCTGGTGTATGTGTGTTTGTACGCCGGACATGTGTTGTCGCCGTTTGCATTGCATGGAGGACCCTTCCTTCTCTGTCTTTTGTGCACATTTAGGCCTTGGCACTCAAAGCCGTATTTTCGTGTATCTCTATAGATCTCACAACGCGGGTGAAGAGACTACTCGGATATTCGATTGCCTAAGCCTGGCAATAGACGACGCTCAGGAGCAGTTTACTACTGCGGAATTGATAGTCTTAGGAGACTTTTACGCACAGTACGAGCCGTGGTTGGGTTTCTCTAAGACTGACTATTTAAGGCAAACTGCTCATGCTTTTGATCTAACACATGACGTGATGCAATTCGTGACCCAGCCCATCGGGATCCCCGATATATCAGGGCATGTTCCCTCTACTGGATCTTTTGCTGATAACCGAGCCAGGCGGGTAACAGTTGACGCTCCTCTGGGTACTTCATACCACTGCTTGGTTGTAACATCTGTGACACGTGCTCTACATCCATCTAGTAAAAACATTACTGCATTTTTTTTTAATGGATATACTTCCTGCCCCCCATAAAAAGGAAGAACAAAGAGTGGACAGAACAGTGGCGGGCAAAGGAAAAAGATGAAGTAGCCCGCCGCTGCTTTCACAGGGAATTTAGGTCCCTCTCCTTCACTCCGCCTATTTTACCTAGCTGCGGAGTCATATTGTCTCATATAAGCAGTGGTACTTAAAATGTGTGCAGCGGAGTTGTCTCCAGTATTGACGCGTTTATACTGGTTGACTTACGTCTTCGGTATCGTGCCTGGGGTTTGGAGAGAGGCCAATGTGCAACTGATTCCTAAGAAGGGAGATCTTCTGGCGTATATACTGCACCTCTGAGGTGAAGCAATTGATAAGCACAGCGAGGCCGTGGTAATCAGCCTCGACATAGCCAAGGCTATTGATAGGGCCTGGCACACTGGACTTCTCTCCAAACTACCGGCGTACGGACTTCCCGAAAAACTTATGCAAATGGATCTAGCTTTTTACGTTAACGTAGAATTCGCGTCTTCGTCGATGGCTACGAGTCGCAGTTCATGACTGTAAATGCTGGTGTTCCATAAGGCTCTGTGCTCTCACCCACACTGATCTTGCTGCGTATTAATGATATGTTACCTTTAGGTCATATTCAATGTTATGGAGATGACAGCACAATTTTAGTAAGCTTACTTACGGTCGGGAAGAAACAGAAAGGAGAAGGGAGAAACAAAAAAAAAGGAAAGAGTTAAAAAGTCATCAGAAAGTTCATCACAATACACCCTCAACGATGCACATAACTGATTTCATTCATCGACTAATAAGTCGACTACAGGGAAATAAACAAGTAAGCGATTAAGATGTCGGAGTACTCGTATGAGAGGGGAGTTGATATGCGCTACAGTGCGACAGACCGGTATACTCAACAAGTCGTGCCTGCGTGTCGCTATATAATTCTTCGACACAAAGAGTAGACATACTTTGGTAAGTAAGGTATAAACAATCAGAGTTACTTCTCAAAAGCATGACAGCTTCAATATCTTAGGTATTAATATAACCTGCGCTGGGACATTACCTCGTTAAGAGTGTTCTACTGTCTGTATTATTGCGAGTGCTCTGAAAAGCCCTTCTTCTCCCTTCCATAGCAGAACCACACGAGCCGGTCTTCGGAACCACAGTTTTACAGTAATTTCCATTTACATTTCGACCAACAACAACAACAACCAAACATTTCGATTCGTCTTTTCTTTGCCGTACTGTGAAACTGTGGAACAGTCTTCCGACCGATGTATTCCCCTCTTTCTATAGAATCACGTCCTTCCAACGTAGCGTGAAGAGATATCTGTTCAGGCCGGCATGACAGGGACAACTGACTATGGATAGCTGATCATGCGCCAGTCGCTACTGCTTCAGGGTTCTGCTATAAAAATATTGCAATGCTATATAGGACGTGTTTGTATGCTGCCCAGGAAGGACCTTAACGATCTTTCCACGATTCATAGAGTAGGTTTTTATTCGTTGTATTTTTATATAATGATGGTGTGTAAAGAGAACCTTCGGTTTTAAATATATATACATTATATTTTTTATATATTCATTTCGGTTTCTTTAATTTATTCCTTAGTCTAAATTTAAATTTATTTGTCCTCGCGACATAGGCACGCTATTACTTTCCAATTTTTTTTTTTAATTATTCCATGAGAACCATTTGCTCTCATAAACAGACTGTGCTGATTCCAGATATTTTTAAATTCTGTCGCTTTTGTATTTCAATAACACAGGCTAGTCAATTTTTTAATTTTTCTGGCAATTTTTTATCTGTCTCTTACGGGGAATCTCCGGATTGGTTGGATCGATTTTGACGGCAGGTAGCTGAAGTTAAAAGGCGTAACTTTCGAAAAGAATTAGGGTCAGCTTAAAAATATTAAAACTTTAGGAAAATAATTAGGTGTAAATACCTATGAATTGGTTTTGTAAAATTGCGAGAAACGATCAATTATTACATTTGAGCCTCATCAGCCTGAGTTTTCAGTAAAGGAAAACATCGTGAGGAAATGGTAGGGCATTGTCTAATGATGCCCTCCTGGGTAGCTACCACCCTCAAGTTTGAAAACCTGTCTCCAAATACCAATAGGTGTGTTTCGGCAGCATCACTTGAGAACCTGTACCTCAGGCTTAGTATGTCTACCATCCTGGACCACATCGTCAATTAACATCAGGTCAGATTGTGGTCAAAGCACAGCTTATTCCGTTAAAACAAAAAATGTTTCAGACAGATTGAGAGGAAGTGTGAACGATCGGATAAAATCCTATTTTAGGATTACCTAAAACGGACATAAATATGTAAAGTTCATTATTAACTTACAAACAACAATCGAAGAAATTGCTAATATTTTTTCTCTAGGCACTAGAATAATAATCATGGTCATTTTAAATGTATAAAGTGCTGAATCGAGTCCACGGAAAACTATAGTACCCTCTTTGTACGTTTTCTTTGTTACATTGTCTCACTAAAACTCCCACTCGAGTGTCCCGAATTTTATTTTAAGAAACAAAATAATACTGTTGACCGGAACACAACCCATAGAACTTTTTAAGCGAATACTGAAGCCACTCAGCTGCAAAAAGGTAACTAGCACAAGGGCACCAAAGTGGCACGAACATCGACTTGGCCGTTACCTGTGTATAAAAATTCCGCGGATTTTTAATCTTAGCTACTCCCTAATTTTTTTATTTATTAACTAGCTGTGCCCGCGACTTCATTCGCGTGGAATTCAGGTGGAATCGACCCGTCCCGTCCCGCGCCTTCAGGTCACGTTAAACAGCCAGACAAGTTTTTTAAATTATGAAAATGTGTCCTCTCCTTGACTCTAAATTCATTCATTGTTTTTTTTCTCAAATATCTTCAATGTAAAAATTTCGTCCCATTAGGTTTTTATCAGCTCGAACTCAAAAACCGCTTCGATATCCTAGGGAGCGAAGTGGACGAGTATAATGATCAGTTTTGTGGAAGCTGTTCGTACGGATCGGTCTAAGTATGTATACGTAGAATCAGCAAGCTCTCTGACTTTACCCTCGGGCTCATGGAGGAAAGATGTGAGATGGTCTTGCAGTCGTCAGTCAATGCTAATACATATCAGCAGCTCAATAGACAGATTTGCAAGTTTTTTAAACGCGACCTACGATATGTATAGATAAAAAAGTTGCGTACCAGAGCTATGTATCTGCGTGGGAACAGGAAGGTCCTATTGCAAAACGCGATGTCATCCTCAGAGTCGATTAAGATGTTACGCGACCTCTGGATCGATTGTGGGGGATTCGGGTCTAGAGTGTAAGAGACGGCTTTAATTATCGGTGGGTTTAAGTGTGTCTCTACGTTCAAAGAAGGCGTGACATTATGACTTAAGTACGAATTGGATGGAGGGTAGGTAGATCTCTCTGTATGTCCACATTTATCTGAAAACAACGGCGTTTCTTGTAAAATGATTCTGAATCTTTTGCAAGGAATTTATGACATTACTCGAGATATGGGTAAAGGCAGGGGGCATAATGCGTAATGACTGGTTTGACCACCGTATTATAAAGTGTAATTTTATTACGGAGGGTCATTCTGCTGGAAGAGTTGTAAAATGGATGCTGACAATCTAGCACCATGGAAGTTTGACTCTTGATTTTCTTGAGGTGAGCGTTGAAAACCAGTCTGGTGGCTAAGAACATACCTATGTACTTGACTTCGGCGGTACAGAGGATATCTACTTCTAAGTATGTAATGGGCAGATAAGGATCGTTTAGCGGTGAGGGGTCGAACATAATCGTGTTGGATGTTCGTTTCACGCCACTTTTTGTACCAACAGTTTTGCTGGAGCTTGGAAACGCTGATACAAGATGGAAAATACATCTTACCTACTGACATGACATTAGCACTAATTGTTTGAACACAAATTGTCATTATCTAAGAAGAAGATAAATACGTTAAGAATGCGTTGTTGTTGTCAAGTTAGAGCAAATAAAATATTTTTGAAATCCTTACGTTTTGGATCAAAGCCTATTAGATTAGTTAAGTATTATATTAGGATTATTTAGTATTTAGATTAGGAATACCATAGGATAAGTTTATTTAACTTTATATGTAATTGTGATGAAGTTCAGGCAGTTATTTCCATTTATAAATGAGTACTGTAGGTGGCACCGACTCCAATATTATTAATGATATTTAAAAAAAGAATATGCCGAAGTTACGAGAAATAGATTAATAAAGTAATTATATTTTTATAGTACCAATATTCTTTTGAAGTCAGTTTTGTATTTAATAAAAATTTATCTACTTTTTACTTTCAGTATGTATATGACTTTTGACTATAGTTTTGAAGCCACTTATTGATTTATTCACTAAAAATCACTCAAGTCAAAAAAACAATCAAATATTTAGATAAAAATTTCAGATAATTTGCATATTACATACTCCATTCGGATGCAATATAGATAATTACCTAAATTTATTGAAATCTATTGTTGTTCAGGTGATAAAAAGGTAACAGACAGACAGGCAGACCTAGTTTGTGCACGTAACTTCTTTTATGTAGAATTAATAGTTAAGTACCCTATTTGTAATCCAAGTTATGAAAATAAAAAAATAAGACATAAAAATATATGTCAAAATATATCTGAACGTTTTCAAGTAAACGTTGCAACTCAGATCTGACGGTGACACAATTGATCGATTCTTAGAGTCGCGCCTAATTTATACTTTTAAGGGTAACATTTCATGGTTCTAATTCAAATAGAACGAATTTGGCATATATTTTACAACATCTAATTCACCTTCTTACGGGTAACGTTTTGAAAATTACCGATACATTTATTTCTAATCAGAAGTATACTTAGGTAATTAGAATTCCTAGATATACTCATAGACCCCTTATTGGTGGAATGTGTCCGTAACAAAACTGAAAGGAACAGTGTAAGTACTAAAACAAATTTATTTTAGTCTTAACCATTGAATTTAGGAACTTTTCATAAAGTTTGTTGGTAATATTTAGTTTTAGATTGTTAGCTGTAGGTTTAGGTTACGATGGGACTGACATGTTCCTGGTGAACCCAAGGCCCTGATTTAAATATATACAGTTTTATATTAAATATTATTAAAACTAAATTAAAACAATTTTAAACGTAAAACAAGTTTAATGATAAACCTCCCATATAAAATGACAACCTAAAATTCACACTCTTAGAGGTAAATTTTTCAAAACGCTGTTATGCGTAGACGTTTATTTCTAACCAGAAAAGTATGTTTATTACATATACACGTGCTTGTTAATTTGAAAATGACAGATTTGCATATAACGGTTTAATCCATTTAACTGCCTCGGTGGCGCAGTTGTATTACGGTGCAACTGCCGTTCTGAGGTCTCGGGTTCGATCCCCGGGTCGGGTCAAGTGGTATTGGGTTTTTCTACTCAGTATCATCCCGGAGTTTGGAATTTGTGCCCGATATGGCGACAGGCTCGCCCCCTGTCACATCTGGGACGGAACTAAGCTCGGCGAAATGTGGGTGGTGTAGTTCGCTACATCACCTCTGCCCTAACCCTTCGGGGATAACAGGCGTAAGCTTATGTTATGTTATGTTTAATCCATAGGGGTGACATTTCAAAAACCCTATCCTAACGCATGCTTCGCGACTGCAATGTATGCGAACACTTGAATAGCTCTCGAAATAAATATCTATACTAAAATTAATAAGTCTTATAATAAAAGGTTAACGAGACAAAATCTGATCAAGATATTTAAGAAAAAATACTATGCGGGGCTTCAGAGTCCACTACAGAACATATTTCGATAGTTTAATTTTTTTTTGTCTGTATTAAGTTCTTCATCAATCACGTAAAATTTACTAAACCGAATTCAATGAAATTTGAAATGACATGAAAATTACAAATCGGTCCACATTTGACGGAGAAATCGAGAATTGAGAACCTTTTTGAAGTCAGTTGAAAATATTTTTGTCTCTTTTTATTAGAATTCATATTACTGTAATATATATATATATATATATATATATATATATATATATATATATATATATATATCGCTGAATATTATTACTTATTCATTCGTATTTGTGTTTTAGGGATACATCATACAAGTATTAATTTTACATAATGGTAGGGAATTTTGAAATAATGCCAGGCTGGGTTGCCTTCAAGTTTAAAAATCTGTTGCCAAATATTAGTAGGTGAGTTACGGCAGCAACACTTGAGAGCCAGTACCGATAGGCTTAGGGTGTTTATCATTACATACCACACGTCGCATAACATCGGGTGAGATTGCGATCAAAGACCTGAACCCATACAAATATTGTACAATATTAAAAGAATAATGTTAAACGTGGAATATATTTTATATAATTTAGGGATTGACTCAAACTTTAAGGAAAAGTCATATATTATTGTATACTAGCTTTGTGCCCGCGGCTGCGCCCGCTCTCACTTAAACTTAATAATCTCACTTCATTTAAATTTATTCATACGGAACCCTATTTTTTTTTAGTACTACGATAAAGTAAAAATAAATCCCATAAATTGCACTTGCCCGTTAAATTGTACATTGTGTCGGATTTTATTCAATTTTTTATGAGTTTCAATTTCTTACCCGGAACCCTAACTATACTAGAAAATTAAAAGTACCATAAGTTACCCGGAGTAAGTTCAGCTATCTACCAAAAAAAGTCCCGTCAAAATTCGTCCAGCCGTTCCGGA
Organism: Samia ricini; assembly: GCA_014132275.2. Classification (NCBI taxonomy): domain Eukaryota; kingdom Metazoa; phylum Arthropoda; class Insecta; order Lepidoptera; family Saturniidae; genus Samia; species Samia ricini. Next base: position 30,470,056 of record AP028168.1, read on the forward strand.
GACTATCCAGAATAAACAGACAGAGACAAAATTGATTAGTATAGTTAGATTTAGTTGGAACATTGAGAATGTTCTGTTATGCACAGTAGTACGGGTATGCGCTTGGACTTTAACTTACACAAATGTTTATTCTGATTAGATAGTTGTAATTGTATTTACTCGTATAATATAATTAGTTTGCGCAAACAGAATAACAGATAAACCTAATTATATGTAATCATTTGTATCTGGTATCACTAATAACGTTCGTTAATAATATCGCTTCAGTAAGTTATATTACAAGGCTTTCATGTGTTCTCTCAGCATACATTTACTTATGTCTGTTTGTACATATGACACCATTATTATGTAGGTGATTCAAAGAACAGAATATGTTTCTATGTACAATCAGGAAACGGCAATTAGAGTTTTATCTCACTCTCTTTACAGTAAGTGTTTATGATATATAAACTACATATTTACGTATAAAAGGCTAACACATTTCGATAGTTTTAAACTGTTTTGTCTGTCTGTTTAAGTTTAGTTCTTCGTTAATAACCTAAAAGCTACTAAACCGAATTCGATTAAATTCGGTAAAAACATATATTCAAGGGGAGAATTTCAAGCACAGCTAGTTTATAATAAAGACGCGCAGAGCATGAGAACCGCGGCAGATTCAAAACTAACGAAAGGTTGTTTTTTACTAAATACATATGAATGCACCTGTGCCCGTCTCTACGGTTGATCCTGCTATTCTCCGAAACCGGTGAACCGATTTTGAGTGAACTTTTTCTGTCCGATAGCTGAAGTTACACCGCGTAGCTTGGCTACTTTTATTTAAAAAAAAAAATAGATTCCGTTAAAAATAAAACTTCTGTTATTACGAATAAGACTTAATGTACAATTTTACTGGCAATTTGTGAGAAATGTTTTTGCTTTCTGTTAGTACAAAAAAAAAAAAATTTAGCGCCATAAACTAGTGACCATCGTAACATTATTTCCTAATAATTGTTTAAAAAAACTCTATCACGCTGAGAAAAAAAAATACCATACGCGGGCGGAGCCCCCGGTAAACAACCTCGGCTTCTCACGAGGATTTAAAACATCGGCTATTTTTTGTATTTTTCCATGACAAACAAAAAAACAATTTTATCCCTTTATATAATAGTATTATATATGAAAAACAAAAATATGAAATGTCCTGTCCGTTGGATATTGTATTGGGTATAGTCCGATGCGTGTGCGTGCGTTTGCGTGTGCGTTCTGATAATTGTCGTCGTCGTGCAATTAGCGTGAGTAGCAGAGGTCTCGGGCGATCTGAGCGCGATACCGCGTCTGGCCGCGACCGTTGCACTCCCTGCAATCAACTGGAAGGACGCGCACAAACACTGCCTACAATAAACATCCGCAATTACTGTTATTATATTATCGTGTGATAAGGAATAAACTACCTGACTGAGATCAGTTGTAACAGCATGAGCCACCGTCTGCGGTTAGGCCACACGGGCCACCTTTTTTTTTTTTTTTTTTTTTGACGGGTGAAAATGCATTTACGCACTATCCTTATCTATTGTATTTAGAGGATCAAAGTTCCCCAATACAATAGATAAGGGGGGCACGGAGTGACGAGCTCCCACACGGGCCACCTGAGCTGTAACTATGCACCCAGACATTCTTGCCCTTTTTTTTTTTTTTGACGGGGGGAAATGCATTTACGCACTACCCTTATCTATTGTATTTAGGGGATAAAGATCCCCCAATACAATAGATAAGGGGGCACGGAGTGACGAGCTCCGTGCCAGTGTGGTACTCACCCGGGCGAGAGTCGTCCGGAAATACCCACTAAAACCCCCCGGGGCCGTCCGCTGCATTTGAGATGGGGGCGACACGGGGTGGCTTTCGCAAGCACCGTGTCGCCCCCTGCAGCGAACCCACCTGGCCTCGTCGTGCAATGGCCCAATGGGGATGGAGGACAATATTTCTCAACCCCACCTCTTCACCCGCCTCTGAAAGAGGCATTACCTTTCGGAGGGAAGAGGAGTGATCACTGCTACCGCAGTAATCACCTCTCTCCCCCCCCCCCCACACCTCACTCTTCGCCCGTGGGCGCATATCTTCCCCTACTCTCATCTTGCAGATGCCCTAATAGACCTGAATAAAAGATATACGAAAATGCTATAGATTTTATTCCTTTATTTCGAACCATTCAAACAGCGCACACTATATAATTATTATCTATTTCAATTAAATTTATTATGAATAATTATTGAAAATAAATATTTACCAGAATAAAAAGTTGCCTTTATATAATATACCTTTCTAACGGTGAAAGAATTTTCAAAGTTGGCTCAGTAGTAATTACCCCGAAAATCAAAACTCACAAACGTTACTTCTTTACAATTATTTTAGTATAGCTGTTATTATGCATACACTTAATTAGTTTTTTGTTTCATGAATAAACGCTATTCATACATTAGGCATATATGTGTAAAAAGTATGTCAGATGTTACTATAGAGTCTCAAATATAATACTAAAATTTCATCGAAATCGGTTGAGTAGTTTTTTGCGTGATCGGCGAACTAATTATTCATAGTACACACAGACAAAATGTTTTAAAACTATCGAAATGTGTCCTGTAGTAGAATCTAAAGTGCTACATAGTTTTTTTGTGGAAATATCTTCAATGTGTTCTTCGATGTTCGATGCAGCCGCGCGACAGACTTCACTTCATTATGAACGTCACCGGCGAGCGCGGGTCGTGTCCGACGAATCGTCTACGTTAAGAAACCCGTCCCATATAGCACCGCAATACTTTTTACCAGAATTTGTTAAACAGTACGTCTGTATCGGCCATAGTTATTTCCCGATCGACTGTGATCTTTCCTTGTTTCATCAAAAAGTCTGAACGGTATAATATTATAATGTTACCGAATCTTTTATTGACCAACAATTTATTATCTCCAATAAATTTCCCCTTGAGTGTCGCTTACATTACAGTGTCACCCATAGTGTGTCTGATTACATTATATAATCATGTAAAAATTGTTTGAAGGATTGTTTTGTTATCCATTGTTGCGTTCAATGTAAATAAATTATATAATTAATTGCAAATCACTTAATAGTTTTTCCACACAAAGAATTAGTGACATCCTCTCACTCTCGAACCCTTTTTTTAATTAACATTAAAATTCTATTCCTTCTCGACATTCGTAATTTCAAATTTTTTAATGTTCCGTCTTAAACGTACTCCTCAATAAATCCATTAAAAACTCATGTTACATGTTATGTTATGTTCATGTTAAAAAGAAGATATGTAATAATAATAATATAATAAATATTACAAAACAAATTATATTAAAGCCAACCAAAGAATAAAAAAACCTAAATCAGTATTATTTTTTATTATATGTTAATTTGTTTGTATAATCTTTATTTTTCGTTTCGCGTAAATCGCCATTTGTAATCTCGCGTCCTTCTGTTTAAATGAATTAATTAAAATCTACGATTACGAAAATTAACCCGTTTCACGATTTATTACATTATTATAATTACCTACAGGTATTATTACGTGCGAAATTAATTTGACTTAACTACGGTTTCTCTTCAATAGGAATAAATCTTTCGCCTTTTACCTAACGACCTACGTAACCACAGATAAGTGATTCACTTATCTGCGTACGTAACCAAACAATCCAGACATTATTCTGCTATTAGCTTTCAGTTATTAATTCAGCTATTTTGCCTGTGTGAGTTTAATTAAGATCAATAAACGTACCATGTGTAATCATGTAGTGTATATCTTGCCAACATAGCTATAATATTTTAATAACATAAACTAAGTTTAATAACAATATTGGCCGAAAAAAAAAAATGATTATTATACTTATATTATCATCATCATTATTATTACTGGTTGCAGTACCGAGTTATCAGAGGCGAGCGTCCGCAGTCCGCAGTCCGCATACTAATGTGATAATTACGCGACGCACAGCTGAATTCCAACCTGATGTCTCATTATAATAGGACATTAGGAGTGCCTGTGCCTAGTGTTGCGTTCTCCGCGTCTCCCACTCTGAGTGCCGCGACATTATATCACACGACACCTTACATAATACATCTATCTATGGTACAGCTTAAGATAATAATAACGGATTAAATCTTATAAATTAAATAACAAAATCTTGTTTTATAATAACTTATTTAGTAAAAGAAATATTTATAATTGTTATATGGAAACTAAACGCAGGTAACAGCTTTTTTACACTCTCTTAGTGACTTTGACCGCAATCTCACCTGAGTCGTCACTCAGGTGATCTGATCACGCATCTTCTTGGTAAACACACAGTAACCTAGACGTCAAGTGATAGTGCCTGAACACACAGGTTTTCAAACCTGAGGGTGATAACTATCCAAACGGACGTTATTTGAAGATACCCTATCACCATGCTACAGTTTCCTCACGAAGTTTTCTTTTACCGAAAGTGTAGGTTTATAATTGAATTGGTTGACTGCCAACTGCTCCATAATCTCTTCGAAATAATGACTTCTTTAGAAGAAATTGTTATCAATATAAGAACTAAGTTTAAATGAACTCCAATGTTGAATTTTGTTAAATGTCTCGTATTCGATTGATGTAGTGTCGACATGTATGTCGAGTTGACAAGAATCGCCGCCGCCCCGTTCGATCCCGGTCGTACGGCCCCGAGGACGCACAATGGCACATTAAATTGCATCTATATAAGTAGTACCTTATTACCGAATTTTGTTAAATAGGACTAAGCGACACGCGCACCACCACCACGTACCACCGTGCACATGATCTCACCACCACGTACCACCGTGCACATGATCTCACCACCACGTACCACCGTGCACATGATCTCACCTCCAATGCAACATATGTATATGATTATACTTACCGTTTCATATATACAAAGATAAAGTGTTAGCGTTATCTGTTCATTAGTGAAATCATAACTCAAAACCCACTAAGTCGATTTACGTGGTTGTTTTTTTAATATATCGTAAACGCCAGCTTAGTGCTCAAGGGGTTAAAACATGGTCAAGTTTGAATACAATTTTACTATCATAATATTAAGTAAGTATATGGAAAAAATGATGGTAGGGTATTTTCTAATGATGCCCGCCAGGGTAGCTACCACACTGAAGTTTGAAAACCTCTCGCCAAATACCAATAGGTGTGTTTCGGCAGCATCATTTGAGAACCAGTACCTCAGGCTTAGTGTGTTTACCATCGTGGACCACATCGTCACTTAACATCGGGTGAGATTGTGGTCAAAGCACTGGCTTATTCACTGTAAAAAAAAATGTGCGATGAATAGAGAAAGAAGTTGACACAATAGAACCGCACATCGTGTTTTTAGTAATACTTTAACAAGATACGAGTATTGATGTGATATGAGACGCGAGCGAAGCCGCCGGGCGCCTCTACTACATATAACATAACAGATAAGGAAATCATAACTTAACTAACATACGGTATTTTGCTGTGGGGTACAGCAGCAGAGGTAGACACCATTTTACGTTACAAAAGAGAGCTGTTCGAGCAATATACAATATGGGACCTCGCGAATCTCTAAAGAACAAGTTTCAAGAATATGATATCTTAACTTCGCCCTCCCAATACATCTTCGATAACTTAACGCATATTCGTAAAAATTTAGACAAGCTAGATCTAGTGAGTGATCGTCATAATTTTAATATTAGAAGTAAAGACAAGTTGTTCGTCCCACGCTTTAGGTTAAGTAAGTGTAATAAAAGCTTTATAGGTAATAGTATTCGGTTTTACAATAAGATCCCAAGTAACATTACCGATTTACCTGACAATAAGTTCAAGTATTATGTCAAGCAAGTTTTAATCTCAAAAGGTTATTACAGGGTGGATCATTACGTGAACGATAGTGATGTCTGGAATTAACCCACATCTCTATGCTTCCACTAACATTATTAAAACTACGATTTGTATAGTTTTTTTTATATGACATTAAAAATTATATATATTATATTTATGAAAAAAAATAGAACCAGATCGAGTTTCTCGCCTGCGCTCTTCTCGACTGGGTTGTTTTCCGAACCGGTGGTAGTGTTTTAGACGTTCATAAGCGCCTGCTTAGGGCCTAAATTGAATAAATAAATTTTGATTTTGATTTTGATAAATGTACAGTGTTCAGTAGCGCACCGCTCAGATACCTACGAGTTTGTTATTCTTTCTATTTAGATATGTGCTACATACCATGAAGCCTTTCCATGAGGGCTGAGCCATAGTGTTTAAATCATTTCACGTGAATGAGTTTGTGGATCTCTACCAGTGACTAGGGTAATGGTACCAATACTTCGAGTACAACACTAGTGAGTAGTGCAGTGATGTTGTTCCCGATCTACCTGTACCTACCACTCTATAGGTTGAGAATTCAGTGTAGAAAAACATTCTTCAGATGATACCATAGCCTGAAACTAGGACAGTTTGGTTTGCTCAACTACCTAGCTGCAATATTTAAAAATCTATCGACACCATCATATTACGCTGTCAAAAAAATACCGGGATAAGTTCAATAATACACAAAATGTTAGTTATTCATCCGAATTCATTTTATCGCGTTCAAAGTTTACTCGTTCAGAAACGAATAATCCAATCATCAAAACATTTTTTTAAACGCGTTTTATAGAATTGAGTCGCGAATTCTCCTTTACGTTTTCTATCGAATGACAACGGGTGTCACGAAGTGGTAATTTGAGTTTAGCAAAAAGAAAGAAGTCGGTTGGAGCCATATCTGGTGATTAAGGTGGTTACTCGATGGGATTTGTTAAGTTTTTGGTCAGAAATTCTTTAACAATGATGTCCTTGTGCGAAGGCTCATTATCGTGGCGGGAGCAGCCGAGCGATATCCAACTGATTATTTAAAATGTTACGGATAGACTTGTGAGGCACATAAAGTTCACCAGCGGCTATCTCTCTGAACCTATTTCCTTCACTTTTGCTATATTGACTTCCCTTTTTTTTTTTATTTCATTATCAATAAAACAGATTACAAACAATATACATCTATAATGCGCCACTTAAACCTTTGAGGTTTGTCTGTAGCACTTAAAATTTAAAAAATCGGTTACAAATATATAATGTAGTTAGGGTTTTTTACAAACAGGATAAGTAAAATTTTTTTAAACAAAATTTGCAATTTTTTATATTAATATTGTTGCGGAAGGATGTAGGTAAAAAATTTAAGAATCTAGGAATTAAGTGAGTAGTTGTCCGTTCGCCGTAACAATTATTGGCTGTGTGAGTAGTTAACATATTTTTTGCGATCTGACGTGTGTATACAGGCTGGTCTATTTTCTTCTGTAAGTTTGTGTTAAAAAATTGTTCCTTTAAAAGACTAAATTTAACTTTGTCGTAAATAGGAAGCGTTTGACAATATTTAAAAAGTCTGTTTTCATCCGTGACTTGAGATTTGACGCTTGGTGGGACTATTAATTTTAAAATTCTCACTTGCAGTCTGTAGATAGAATCCAGGTAGGTTTTATATGTGCGACCGTAACTAGATAGACCGTTGGATACAATTGAGTCAATAAATGCATTATATAATAATAGTCTAGTTTTATAAGGAAGACGATTTCTGATAATATAAGTTGCTAACTGAAGTTGATAGCCTAGAAGAGCGAGACCAATCTTCCAAGCTATCTCGACCGCTTTTGAACGCTTTGTACCACTCATAAGCATTTGTTTTTGATAAAGTCTATTGACCGTAAGCCTTCTGTAATATTTTCATAGTCTCGGAACACGAGATTTCGTTAGCGATGCAAAATTTAAACTCTTTGTTTGATGTTTTTGCCCATTGTGAAATTCGCAATATGTACTAGATATAATTTAGCCAAAAACAGCACTGTATTTAATCGAAATGACAGATGCAACCTTAACTCCGCGCCAAAGTGAAAAACACTTGTGCCAATCTAACAACAACAAAAATTAAATTTGGAACTATAAATAAATCATCTATTCCCGATACTTTATTGACCGAATGTATATATTGTATCTTTTTTTTTTTTTTTTTTTTGACGGGGGGAAATGCATTTACGCACTACCCTTATCTATTGTATTTGAAGGATCAGAGTCCCCCAAATACAATAGGTAAGGGGGCACGGAGTGACGAGCTCCGTGCCAGTGTGGGACTCGCCCGGGCGTGAAGCGCCCGGAAATACCCACTAAAACCCCCCGGGGCCGTCCGGTATATACTGTACCTACATGATAACACAACATTTGTCTGTCTGTCTGTCTGTTCGACTGGACCGATTATGACGGAACATTTTTTGGTAGATATCTAAAGTTACTCCGCTTATATTAGGCTACTTTTATTTTTCGAAAATAATTAGGGTTCCGCGTAAAAAAAAAAACGAAAACTCATGAAATTGTGAATAAACACAGTTTTCCTAGCAGATATTTCAATTGTGAGAAATATCTTTGCTTTCTGTTAGTACCAAAAAAAAATTGGGGTTCCGTGTAAAAAACTCAAAATTGAAATTGAAAAACAAAATACGCTTCAATGGACAGTATAATCAAAGCATTACTTTCCAATCATTATTTAAAACTATATTACGCACTGAGGAAATATAAAAAGTAGGCGGAGCCGCGGGCACATCTATACTAATAAATAAAATTGAAGTTTCTGTTTGTAATGTCAACATTTTTTTTTATTAGATAGATACTAAATAGATACCTATACCAAAATTAAATAAAAAAAATTTTGCCTGTCTGTCCGTTTGTTCCATCTCCGGAACGACTAGACGGGTTTTGACGGGACTTTTTTGTTAAATAGCTGAAGTTACTCCCGGGTAACTTTTAATTTTCGAATATAATAGTGTTCTGCGTAAAAAAAGAAAATTAACACTCTAAAAAATGTAATTTATGATAAATATTTTTACTCTATCTTATTGCTAAAAAAAATAGTGGGTTCAATATAAAAAAAATTAGAACGCAGTGAAGAATATATGAAACGAGGGCGCAGCCGCGGGCACACAGCTAGTGGCTAGTATATTTATATGGGGTTGAGCCGTTCAAGCTTTTTTAAACATTTTCAGATTTAATAAAAAACGTCAATATAAAAATGCTTCCCGATAGAGTCGCGTGTTGCAAAGTACCGTAGACACCACACAGTATGTGCGTAGTCGCAACCCCGCCCGCGCACCCCTCCCCCGGCCCCTCTAGTAGCAGGCGGGAGCTGGAGGTGCTGGCGTTCGCGGCAGGTGAGTCCGTCAGTCGCCGGGTCCAGGTGCGAACGCGGTGTTCATTCACTCCTGTATCGCGTGTCTCTCTCTCTCTCTGTGCGTGTGTGTGTGTGTGCTGTGCATTGTTTTTGTAAGTCATTATATACATTTGTACATACACGAGTATATCAGAGTGTAGGTAAACTCGCCGGCTCCATTATACACATGTATGGATATCAGGCAGGCACTAAACACGTCGCTGTCAGGGCCTCTGCAGAATACATGTACAATGTGCTTCCGGAGGCCCTGGCATCTTTGCGCCGGTTTAGGGACGTGGAGTGTTTAGTCAGTCGGTTACGGCCAACCTGGCACAAGGGCACCAAAGAGGGCGCCTCTCGCAGAGGGGTGTGACTCGGTGTCTCAGTCTGTCGCGAGGATCATACGTGTGCAAAAAACTTGGTTTTCGGCACACGTCCGAGCGTTCAACGAGCAGATTTCAACCACGTAAAAAGCACTAAACACGTGCTCACATTAATTGTAAAATGATTATGTTTGAAATAACTCTAAGCGTACATGATTTCCCTATCGAAATGTTAATTGCAAGGGCTCTTCACGTGCGAGTACCTACACCCCGCATTCCTTTATCTACGACACCAACTATGATACTGTTAAGGACGTGTTTATGATAACATTCAGTATGATTTAGCTTCAAATTTTACTTTCTAATTGGTTATCTAATATGTACAAATAAATAAAAGTGAAGTGTGTGTCTGTAATATTAAAATAAAATCTTTTGAACTAATTATCACATATGAACGTATATACGATATTTTTACCAAAAATAATTTCTTTGTCTATATGTTTGTTCCAGCTTGACCGATTTCTACGGGACTCTTCTGACAGATAACTGAAGATACTTATAACTTAGCGTCTTAGCGAAACTTAGGCTATTTTTATTTGAAAAAGTATTTACGGTTCTGTGTAATAAAAATTAAAACTCATGATATTGTGAACAAAATCCGATTCAATGGAGTGTTATAGTTTGTGAGAAATGTCTTTGCTTTCTGTTAGTACCAAAAATAGTTTAGGGCCTGTGTAAAAAATGTAGGGTCAAATATTTACCAAAAATATTTTTTTTTTTTAGTTAATTAAAATACGATAAGCACCACATACACCTAGTCACCAACCCGCCTGCCAAGCGTGGCGATTATTCCAAATCCCCCCTTTTTACCTTTTTATGGGAGACTTACATCCAGCAGTGGACTCTTTCGGTTGAATTAATCAATCAATGAAAAGCGAGTCGAGCCATAGGTACAGCTAGTTTATCGTAAAAACAGTAATTGTAACGTAAAACAATAAGCACCTCAAGAATTTATAATTGAATCTTTGTTTGAATTTGAACAGACGCTCTCTGCCAAAAAGATACTACAGTATATTCAGGTTGTAGGTCTAGGCAGTGAGCTTTAGCAATATAGGGGCGTTCACAATAGATCTGACTAGGTCGCAGTGATACAGGACTGTTTAAGCCTGCATAGCCCCTTTCCGAATAATAATAATATTATGGAGTCAAACTGAAATACATTTCCCTGTGTCTGTTAGTCAGTGAAGCTATAATAACTTGTCACTCATTTAATGGATTTATATTTTAAAAATAAATTATACATGTTTTTTTTTTGTTTCGCATATAATTTGGCCAACGACTTCATTACGACAACGAGAACTAAAAACACATTGATCCGAATCCTTTAATATATATACCCTCACAGGTATTTTATAAATTTTACGAAGTAACTAAATTTTCCATTGATATGTGAATCGAAAACTATGATTAAAACGGCGTTATTTGTTATACAGACCGACAGTTCATTTCAGAAGTATCTCTGTGATTATTCAAGGTAATCGTATGAGCACCGTTATCTGGATGTTTTCTAATATATATGGGATCAGCATATTCTCCTAATGATATCATTTCCACACTTGATTAGGGTATTTTTTGCCGTGTTTCAGTTGCAACACCGAACAGGTCCTATTTAATGATCCACACCGCACATATTTTTACGCTATCATACAATTGAAGACATAAATTGGATTGAGGGATCTCGGCATAGATCACATCTATAATTTCAATGGTTCGAATTTTAAATTGCAGCCACACTAACAAACATGCGTATGGTATAAACCATGTTTCTGTGACTCCATGTTATAAATAACTTTCCCATTATTTATCAAAATTATTAATTGTAAAATGAAACACGCAATTGTGTAAATCATAACGCCTCCGTGGAGTGTCTTTAGGTGGGTCTATGTACGATTTTTATTTTATTTTGAGTCTGTACTATTCGCATTACATATGCACTCCGTTTCTTTCCCTTTTTCTATTAAGAATTAAGAAACTTTTATACGAAATATTAAGTGGTTTTTTGCACGTCATAGGTCTGATTAGGTAGGCGTGATTGCCCTGGCTCGAATGGGACCCTGCAAACTCGGCAGAAACGAACTACATATTTATTATCGTGTATACGGCACTGTCTCATCATTATAACTAAAAATAAATAGGTAATTACAAACTAAACAATAAAAGAAACACGTTTGGAATACGAAACCGAATGATTTATATTCTTTACAATTGAATAATTGTGAACACGAGAATAGATATGATTTGATTGATTTACTTTTGTTTTTGATTAATTTGTATGTCACGGTTAAAATTTTTAGGTAAAGTTAATATAACAAATAAATATTTATGCAGCTGTCGATGCCGGTCGCTGCTGGAGGTGGCCCGGATAATGATTGGGTGGTGTGTGGCCAAGGTGTATGCACTTGGGACAAAGCCGTTGCGGTGTTTCAAGTGCATGGCTCTGGGTCACACTCGCCCGCTTTGTCCGGCGGTGGTGGACAGAAGTAGCTTATGCCACAGGTGTGGGGTGTCTGGACACCAAGTGGCGGAGTGTAGGGCGGTGAAGCCACAGTGCGCGCTGTGTGCGGAATTGAGAAGGGATGCCGAGCATCAGATGGGTGGTGTTTTCTGCAGGCCACCAGTGGTGGAGGTGGGGCTGCCACCTAGAGTTCGGTCGTACTGGTAAGGTCGCGAACGGATGGGGCGGAGGGGGGGGGGTCTAAGGGAGGTGAAGGCGTAGCTGCTGTCAGGGCTCTCTCCTCGCAGTGCGTAAATACATTTCCCCGCGTCAAAAAAAAGGGCCCTCTCCTCACTATGTCCTGTCCTTACAGGATGAGAGGAGAAGGGGGGACAGGTCTACTGTCTGCAAGGCGGGAGGGGGTGGTTTGAGACCTGGGGGGTTTTGCTTTCTTTTCTTGCAGTGGCTTCTTGCAGTGGCGGTTCTTCCACTTTCTTCTTTGCCCTTCACTGCACTATTCTTCTTTCTCCTCTTCTATTGGAGGCAGGGGTATAAACCCCTACCCCGTATTGTCCCCATCCCAAATGCGGCGGGCGGCTCCGGGGGTGTTGTAGTGGGTATTTCCGGACGCTTCACGTCCGGGCAAGTCCCACACAGGCACGGAGACCTATTGCATTGGGGGACTTCGGTCTGACTAATGCAATAGGTAAGGGTAGTGCGTAAATGCATTCCCCTCGTCAAAAAAAAAAGCCTCTCCCCCCCAATCACAGTATTATCATAATTTTCAGAATATTATTATTATTATCTTTAAATTTAATCGTGTGTCGCCTGTTTCATGAAACGAACGCAGTTTATCTTTCTTTCTGTTCGTTAATTGGCTTATAACTTGAGAACTACTGAACCGATTTATAATACATAATTATATTTTTAAAGTATAAAAATAAAGTTGAAATATGCAAAAAGTAAATATCACTAGTACATTATCTGGCAAGTTTTTAAGTGAAAAGTAAAAAAAAAATGCATATTGCAGTGAATAATTTTTGAAGAACATTAATATTATAGTCGAACGAAGCCGCGGGATCGTATACGTGGTGTTGTGTACGTGTATACAGAGTGCAATCGATTCCCGCCGGGTCCGCTACCGCCACCGGGGACAATGTAGCGCCGCGCCGGTCCGCCGTGCCGGTCCGCCGCGCCGGCCGCGTTGATCAACACAAACAATACATTACTCCAATATGATTAAGTAAAAGTAGATAGGAAGCAAACAAACGTGTTGTTATGCTGTGTTAGTCTCGCGCTGCCGGAACAATGCACGTATCACGAGCCGAGCTGGGCCCTGGAGGCCTGGACTAGTCGACCACTATCTACATCACCCCGCGCCCCTCGCTGACCCCCAACACTTGTGTGAGGTCAGGGCCGGCGCTCACCCGGACACGCACTTGTTTGTAAACAGGGTGTGGTGCACCGGGACCCCGCGCCCCCCCACATACCCCTTGTTCTGTTCTCGATGCAGGAAAGTTTCGTTCTCCTCTGGACTCGTTATCAGTGTGCGTTATCGCCGTCGCTCGGTATATATAAAGCGCGTACACGAACTCTCCTCACCACACGCCGTTCTCTCGCAGACCTGGCAACTTCACTTCGAACTCGCACCGACTCCGACACCGCCATGGCCGCCAAGTGCTTCGTCTTGTTCGCCTGCGTTGCCCTCGTGAGTATGACGATTCGCCGTCTGGATTTCCGGTTCCGGTTCCCCCGATCTCTTTAAGTGACTCGTTCCGTCCGTATGTTCGTAGGCTCACGGAGCGATGGTCCGGCGTGACGCCCCTAATACTATATTGCAAGATCTGGAGAAGCACGCCCAGGATTTCCAGAAGACGATCAGTGAACAATTTAACGCAATCGTCAACTCAAAGAACACGGAGAGCTTGAACAAAGCACTGAAGGAAGGCTCCGACTCCATGGTGCAGCAGGTCTCCGAGTTATCCAACAGTCTACAGGGTGCGGTAAGTGTGCCCTCGTGTCGTGGCGACCCTTTTTGTTTTCCTTTATGTGTTATAATTATATTTGCGTGTGTAACAGTTGACCGACGCAAACGGTAAAGCTAAGGAAGTGCTCCAACAAGCTCGCCAGAACTTGGAGCGCACAGTCGAGGATCTCCGCAAGGCGCACCCCGACGTCGAGAAACAAGCCACCGCATTACACGAGAAGCTGCAAACCGCCATCCAGAACACACTAAAGGTACCTACTCACCACCTTTTTTTCTTATTTTATTTTTTTTAAACCCAGCTGATGCTGTTGACCCGAAGAGCCTTTACAGCTTTAAGGTTACCAAAATGGCACAAACCTCGGCTTGGCTGTTACCGGAGTGTGAAAACTCATGCGGAATTTTAATCCTAGCTAATCCTTACATTTTTTATTGAACATTAAAAAAAAGGTTCCTTACATGACCTACATATGTACCTGCGTGTTGTATGCAGGAGTGTGTGTGCGGTGTTGTGCGCGTAATGCTCAATGCCTGGTCAGTGGCACTGTAACTCGCTGGCGGCGACGACAAGTGGCTCCCCAGTTGCGGAACGAGACACGTCTTAGATCGCCGCCATGTGGGAACCCGGAGAGTATGCGGGACCTACTAACTACCTCACCATACACATACCTACATCTCGGTGACAGCGGGCTTACGCAATACTCGCTTAGTGAATTTGATTTGATAAGACGCGTAGAGGTCAGCCGAGTGACCGCTGACCCGTTGACTCGCGCCACACTCAGTTCCACTAATTGCGAATCTCCGTGGTGATTGTTACTATAGTATAAACTATACTCTTCGGTATTTATCGATACGTCACACGATTACAGTTCCGCGCTATGTTAGTGAAAGAGTATCTGTAGCGAGACATGCGACTCCCAACCACCCCCTCACACCACCACTCACACCACCAATCGTACGGTCCTTAATTAGATCATGCTTCATAAACATTGAAAACTGTTTTGTTTGCAGGAGAGCCAGAACCTCGCGAAGGAAGTCGGCGTCAACATGGATCAGACCTCACAGAAACTGGCGCCAAAACTGAAAGCGGCATACGATGACTTTGTGAAGCACGCGGAGGAGGTGCAGAAAAAGGTGCACGAGGCTGCCACCAAGCAGTAACGCGCTCTCATCGCCCGGCGCGGTGCTCTCTCTCTCCGATACAATTCCTGTATAATTATATGCAATAAACACTTTTGTGTAGTAAACTTAACTTTGTTTATGTTACACAATCGCTCCTTAACACTTGCACCCGCAACCCTAAATAATTATAATACTGTTAACAATTTATACTGATTTTGAACGGACGATGTGTACGAAAACAGTGAAACTCTAACTCACTCCAGGCAGGTATTTAAGTCCAGGGTGAACGCTAAACACATAGGTAATATGTTCTGTCTAGCAACGGTTTTCCTTTGATGAAAGTTAAGATTCATTGTTGTGTTTTATGTTCAAATATATTATCTATGGTATTATATGATAGATGGATAGTCTATGGTACTGTGACACTTGGTAAAAAGTAAAAAGAATGTCATATTAAAATATAGTGACTTTGAGCAGCATTTTTTTAATGTATCTTTTGATTTATTTTGGATTATAATCACCGTCGTTACATCGTATAGCCATTGGGGAACATAGCATACAGGCTGCTAGGATTACTAACATGTGACAGAGTCACATAAAGCTGACCGTGCGGAAAACAGCTAATACTTAGATCCACATCCACAACTTTTAGCGTCTGACCGTGGGCTTTATTAACTGTCATCGCGAAACTGGTCATAAGCTCACTGGAAACTGGACTCGTTTAAAACTAAACGGAAAATTGTTTGGAATGAGAGGAACCCGAGGAATAAATACACTATCACCTGTTAAAATCTCTGCTTCTATCAGGTTTCGCAGGATCAGAAATTTAAAAGTGAAAATTTCACTTAATGTACGTTTCACTCATGTATTAATTAAACGCGAATTACTAAATTGTTTTTTAAACATAAATATAAAAATTAAAAACTTGTATGTAAACTGTACAGTTTAACTAATAAGACGTGTTTACCTAACTTGAAAACAAATTAACCTATACTATATACATACAATATGTATTTACAGACCCTGAAATATAAATAAATGAAATATGCAAACAGTCAGTGTTAACGAATGCAACAAATTGCCAGCCTAACCTGAACCCTAATTCATATGAATGATTATATAAATCTGAGGTCAACTTAAATTGGAATATTAATTTTGCGAAACTGCTAGGCTATTCTCTAAAAACACAAATACGAACTCGAATCTCGATTTCGAATTCACCTTCACTTCGATACTCACTTTAACTATCAAAGTTTTTGTATTCTGTAAAAAGTTCATGGTCAAGTGAAGTGAAGTGAGTATCGAAAACTCGTGTGATGATGTATAAGTGTGATTCGGTAAGTTACGATTTTCGATAAATATTTACGATTGCATTTTTCTCACAAAATAAATGAAAATTAAATTAACTTCGTCATATTCTATGTTTTTTGTAATGCGTTCAACGGTATTCACAATAAAATATTTTTTAACTAAGCGTTTCTTCAAATTTAAGAATTTCATTTTGGCTGAATGCGGATTTCCATTGCGCCACTGTATTAAAAAATCTCATCCAGTGTTGTTAAATTTGTAGTGGTAAACAGTGGTAATTTTAAAGTTTTTTGTCAACATTCCTATTGTCGAGTGAAGTAAGAGTTTTGCCTGTATATTATAATAGTTTTGAATCGAATATGGAGTAAGTATATTATTAAATTTGTTACATGTATATAGCTCTAACTGTAAAAATTGTAATACAAATTACTTGTTACAGACATACACCCCATCCTTCATCTGCTCAAATCGAGGCTTTGTTGGATCATTTAGCGCAAAAGCCATATCTCGCTAAAGGATTAAAAAAAATCAAAATGCGAAAGTTCAATCTCGTAGAGAATGGGATACAATAACTTAAAATTAAATAGCATTGGTGGAGGCACACATAAAACCACTCAAAAATGGATGAAGGTGACCTTTTTTTTATCTATAAAACCACTTAATAACATTGTTGAGTATATGGTGTGTCTGAATTTTTATGATTATTAACTGCTTGTTTGCTATTCTTAGTATTGGGCTGATAAAAAAGTGCAGTAAAAAGAAAAGCAAGGGCTGCTGATAGGTGTCAGATGGGTGGTGGAATCCAGGATGTGCCTGAATTAAATGCAATTGAAGAGCGCATTCTGGCATTAATGGGTGGTGAGAAGTTTGCCACCGGTGATATACATCTTAGCTGCCAGTTTTTGTGTTAGTTTGCTTTTTAAATATTAGATTTAAATACCTACTTAAATCTTTCAAAAGGGGTAATTTATGAAAATATTAATTTTAGTGTTTACATGTATGCTAGGGACATTTAACAATGTTTTTAAAATGCATGTATATTAACTGAATCAAATAATAATCCCATTGAGTGTCATCAAGGGAAAGCATAGTGGTGAAAATTAATACAAAAAATTAAGTCTTGTGCCTTTTCTTAAAAATAATCATTTATTTGGTTCAGGATATTGATAGGCTGAGATTATTAAAATAAAAGACACATTGTAAATTTATAATTTTATTGTATATTTTATAAAGGAACCTACAGCAAGTTTAAATAGTAGCCCTTCAATATTAAATGAATATTCTAATGCAAGTACAAGCATGGATCACTTTCTAGCTGCAACACCAGCCATGTGAGCAATCCACACATATGAGTGAAAGAAATGAGCCCTCTGTTCAAGATAACACTAATGCATTATGAAGTAATTATACTCTTATATTTGTAAGGCAAATATATGCATTTGCATGTGGGGTATACTTGAACATGTTTATGCCAAATATTTGTCTGCTTTGAAATATATTCAATTGTTTAAAAAGTATATTTTCTATTCATAGGCCCTAGACGTCGAAGAGTTCGTATGATGAGGCAATCGACTCCATCACAAAGATGCTCACACTTCAACAGTGTTACTGAAAGATTTTTAAAGTTAGAAGAAAGTCGACTGGCTTTAGAAAATTGACTCGTAACAGTACTGGAGAGCAAAACTAATCAAAATCGCTTGATTATGCAATCAAACATAGCATTGGTAGAGGGATTCCAAGCTGTAATAGAAATAATAAAAAAAAAATTGAAATTAATTGGTATTTTAATCTTACTTCAGATACTATATACTATATTATTCTATTTTACTATAACCTATTAACTAAATTAGATCCAGAATTTCACCCTGTTGTCCCTTAGATCTATTTGTGAGCCCTCTCCCTTTTGTTTAGTTGCAGCTAACAAATGATGGAATTCTTCTTCTAACTGGTTCCTCCGACAGCCTATAAAGGTTAACAAAGTCGTCGCCACGACTAATCAATGGGGTGTTACTTAAAATACGGGCTTGCTGTCGACTATCATCCATATCTAATTTGTTAGCCTCTTTAAGTATGTTTTTATCAATAGAAATGATCCAGACATCTGCAAAGTATACATACATAAAAGTGAAAAAATCCTTGTCATATTTGTTTTCAGCGACGTATTTTGATATTTTGTGTATGTTCTCTTGGACTTTTTTTGTACTTTTGGATATGTTACTCTTAGATTTATTTTATTAGATTAAAGTAAAGAACACAAAATTATTATTTTATGTTTTCACCAAAGTTTTCACTTACTACAAACAAACTTTTGGTTTGACAGTAAAAATCGAAGACGATTTCGAAGTGAGCTTCGAAATTTTGTTTTCAGAATACCATTTAATGTCAAATAGTACGTTTTCACCTCAGTTTTCACATAAAAATAAAAATAGTTCATCTCATTTCCGTTCTCACTCCGCGGCGCTAGTGTAGAATTCACTCGAGTTCAGAATACGAAATAAAGATTTCACTGCGGATTCCGACGTGAGTTTAAAAGTGAGTTTTTTACAGAATAGCTCGGCTGATCGTTTTTCAACTTCTATTTATTATCACATTATTATTATGATATAATCATACTTATATATAGACCGTTATTATGAAGTTTAGTAAAGTTTCAGTCAATGCATCTGAACAGAGAAAGAACTTAGATAGAATGAATTTTCGACGTGATTCTTTAAATTGACATAACTTTTTTTATTTATGTACCGATTGACATGAAATAAATGTTAAGTGAAGCTTACTACAATATATTAGTGAAAACTACATCTAAATCGGATAAGCCGTTTCTGAGATTAGCGTGCACAGACAAACAGACAAAATTTTAAGAATCATTGTTTTGGGTGCTATTTGCGTTTATAAAGGTCCTAATAATATTTTTTCTCATATATCTTCCATGTACAGACAGCGATCCGTTACATTTTTTATTATATGTATAGAAGATAAAACATGGCGCAGTTGGTGAAATAGCTAAATTTAAAGTTGTAAAAGAAAGTTTATGGCTGCAACATTCAAGTTACCACCAAATTTTTATATACATGCGCAGTCTGCCGTCAAGAATTGGAGGTTCTGGAAATATCTTTTCGAAGAATTTTGTGCATTTCAAACCTCAGTATTAATTTGTTTTCAGTAAGCAAATTGATAGCAAATGGAAACAAAGTATCGTTTTGTGAAAATGCTTGTTACATCCGTAATCAACAGAATGCGCTAATAGAAGTAGGACATTTACAAAATGGAGTGTACAAATTGGAAACATTAAAGGTGCTTGAAGCAGCACCAATTCACATCACAGATG
Organism: Samia ricini; assembly: GCA_014132275.2. Classification (NCBI taxonomy): domain Eukaryota; kingdom Metazoa; phylum Arthropoda; class Insecta; order Lepidoptera; family Saturniidae; genus Samia; species Samia ricini. The sequence continues at coordinate 30,489,852 of AP028168.1, forward strand.
CAAGGCGATGGCACAGAAGACTAGCGCATATCAACAGTAATGACCTCGAGAAAATGCAAAATGGAGCTGTAGAGGAAGTTACCTACACAGAGAAGGCAGAAATAACTAAGTCCAACTGTGAAGTATGCTGTGAGGCGAAACAGGCTCGTTTACCATTCTCATCTACAAACAAAAGAAGTTAAACATTATTAGAAGTCGTCCATTCAGACTTATGTGGACCCATGGAGACAACATTTTAGACCATGCAAAGTATTTTCTGCTCCTCATAGATGATGATCCAGTAGAATGGCATTTGTATATACAGGGTGGTAGGGGGTAGTTCCTGAAAACGGAGACAGGCGATAGTACTGCCGACTCCTTTCGTGATGGGTCAGGAAAAAAACTCAATCCTGATGTTTTTTTTTTTTCAAAACACAACGTTATATTATGATTATTCGCGCTTCGTCATGTTAGTTCAGCTAAATTAAACGATAATTTCATTAAAAAAATAATTGTTTCACTAAAAAAAAAAAACCAGCAATGTAATATAAAATCAAAAACAGCTGACGCTCTGGTCAACGGCCGCGCGACTCGCACCGCCCCGCCCCCGCGTCCCGCTCGCGCGCCCTAGTGCTAGCAATCGCACCAATACTATTTACAAAACTTGCCTAAGTATCTGACCTAGCTACTTAACCTACTATTTTCCACTGTGCTGGTCTATACCTTGCCACTTTCATTCGAATTTACTGATTGAGTAGACCAAGTACAGGGTTCGATTCCCCGCTATTTAATTTTTTTTTTTACTTAAATTACATTTTAACAAAGATAGGCTTTTTAATCCATCATCTAGGTATGTTTATTTATATTCTGATGTATTTAGTTATGTACCTATTGAAATTAGTTCAGTATTAAATTATTTTAAAACATTATGTAGGTTGGTATGATGTTAGGTATTTATTTGACATCCTCCGTGGCCTTATGAAATGAGGTTCAAATTGTAACCACATGCATCTCGAGGTAAATATGGTCTCAACGTTGAGAAAGCCAAGTCCCGTGTTCGATTCTCTGCAAAACTACACAATGACGAAGTAAGAATGTTAATTCTAAATGATCTTGTAACGTAAAATGTGCACTTAATAAGTTTGAGTCATTGTCATTACTTAAACTAAAAAACTGATGATTGAGATCCATTCCTACCGCATCTACCTATAACCTATTCACTCGGATATACCTACTCTACCCGTAAATGAGTGGAGCCATAACAGAATACAAAATTTCAACTCTGTAAGCCTTGTAAAAGAAGTTGACATCCTTTCAATTTTCAAAGGGCTTATAAATTTTCTTGAAACGGATAAGGACACACTCGATGACGTCATCTTTCAAACAAAAAAAACGAAATCAAAATCAATTCAAATGTTTGCGAACTAAAAGGCCACAGACTGTAACACCGCAAAATTATACCCCTTTTGTCCGTCGGAGGTTAAAAGCACATATCTAAAAACTTATTTTGCTAATTATTTAGCTCGGTACAAAACACTGCATTAAATATACTACAATTAACCTGTTAATAAATGTACGGACCAGCTTGCGGACACGGTATGGCGGGCGGCCGAGGTCGTCATTCGACAAATTAGGGATAGGAAACAGATTTTTCCAAAAAAATCGGTTTTTTTTTTTTTTTTTTTTTTTTAATTGATTTACAAAACATCGAGGTCCAAGAGGTCAATCTTTTTTCGACTTGATTTATTTTACTTCTTATTCGTAAATAGTATTTTTCCAGTTGTCGAAATTAGACTAATCATCATTTATTGCATTTTTTTTTTTCATTTATTGCATTTTTTTTTTTTTTTTTTTTATTTTTTTTTTTTTTTTTTTTTTGCACAAAAGGTCGTCAAAGCATCTAAACAAAAAAAATAAGAACGCTTAAACTACTAAGAAAAAAATGACACTGAACTGTTTAATCTCTGCCTGTTTACAGATAATCATAATATCATAGAAAACAAAAAGGATACTCTAATAATCGATACTTTACTAGTTTTAAAGATCGACCTTTTGATCCTCGGTGTTTTGTGAATCAATTTATCAAGTTTAAATTCAAAAATCAATTTCTTAGGAAAAGATCCATCCCTAATTAGGCGACTGATGACCTCGGCCGCCCGCCATACCATGTCCGCGGTCTGGTCCGTACATGTGTTAACAGTATTACGCTACTGGCACTTCGGGGTATTGATGAATCGGTCTTAAAGAACAATAAATCGATTTTTTATAATCGATATCTACTATTTTTTAATTATATTTCAAGTGTATTGCCAATCTTAAAATCTCTTCATTTTATAACTTTAAATTTGATATTCTTGTAAGAATAACGCTAAATATTATAAAATTATAAAAAGTTGGTCCTTTTTCCATTAACGACCTTTAATGTTATCAACAAAAAAAACTTCGGCAAGATTTTTACTCAAATTTTCATATAATGATGATTATTATTTAGCTTTTTAACCAATAGAAGAGTACTAGTTATGAATAAAATAACAAGTCGAAAAATTTTCAATTAAATAATCGATTTTTTTTTTTTTTTTGAAAAATCGCCTCCCTACTTTTACCTTTGCTCAAGTGTGAGCGGCGGCGGCGTGTGTGTGGTAAACGGACCCGAAACTTTTGGCGGTACTTTTGATATCCCGCCATCGCGCGCTGCCGCAATTTACCTACTAAGGTATGTTAAGAAATAGAGGCGGCAATCACATTAATTAAAATAAAGTAAAAGATTTTTAAAATTTAATATGAATAGATTAATTAACTGTCTATCGTGATTGGAAATAACGTGAACTTAGAAATAATAATTTCTTGTACAAAATTGAAGATAACGATGATATTATTTTTATAATTGTGTACGTGAGTACCTAATTAGATACATTTATTAATTTCAATATCATTTTTGTAGTAACGAGCTTCTTGTTACGTCAGGGTACTATTGATTGTCTAACTGTATTCTACAGTGATAAATATAACTTCTAAATTCCATTAGATGACTAGTCAGTAGGGATACCTAAACTTATAAAGTAATAGTTGCGAATGTCTTAACGGTTTATTGATCTGTGGAAATGATCAAACCGTCCACCGCGAGGACGCGCGCGTTTTGGCTGGATTGATTTTTTAATTTTAGTTTTGAGACAGTTCTGTTTTGACCTTCATCGACGCGTGAGCTATACGATATTCGATTAATCGTTCGTTCTTGTTATTATTATTCTATTGTTACTTATTTTTTTTTCTTGTTAAGTTTATGTTGTTTTTATTACGGTTTTCTTTTAATAATGCCAAACGCGTACGTTTATAAACGGTCCGAGGAGCGCGTATAAGATGTCGTTCGCCGGAATCCGAACTTAGGTACACGAAGTGTCTCTAAATTGTTAAGGCGTCGAAATGGAACAAGTGTGTCACATTGGACAGTTCACAGAGTGTTAAAGCGTAACCGAATGCGCCCACACAAAGTGCATAAAGTGCAAGCTTTAGTACCCGGCGATCATGACCGCCGGCAAGTCTTCTGTCGTTGGTTATTAGACCAGCAACAACGTGTTCCTGGTTTTACCGAGCTTGTCATCTGGACGGATGAGGCAACATTTACCAAAAACGGCCTGTGGAATCGGAGAAATACACACGTGTTTTCTGAGAGGAACCCGCACGCTGTTCGACAGACCAGGCACCAAACCCGATGAGCAGGTTTATTTAAGAATCGCGTACTAGGACCAGTGTTTCTGCCACAGCGACTTAACGGACAGCGATACTTAAACTTTATAAATGAAAAGTTGGTAGACATTTTAGACGACCTATCTTTGGCTGAATATCGTGGCCACGTCGTGAGATTCGTACGTGAGCGCCTTACTGAGCTATTTGGTTATTGTTGGATCAGCAGATTAGGGCCATACGCTTGATCACCTCGGTCACCTGATCTGACCCTGTTAGATTTTTTTTTTTTTTTTTTTTTTTTTTTTTTCTATGGGGTTTTGTGAAAGAAAGAGTTTTTAATCGGTAGTGTGACAATGTGAACGAAATGCGCGAAAGGATCGTGGATGTTTTCGACAAACTACGTGCGGACTGTGTCGAAGACCCAACAAAGATGCCCCGCGTGCATGAGCAAAACGCATCGCCGAGCCCAAATCTGCCTTCAAATGAACGGAGCACAACTTGAACCGCATCTCATTAGGCCACGGAAGATTTAGATCGGTATTTCATCCTTTTTTTTTTTTTTTTTTTTTTTTTTTTTTTTTTTTTTTTTTTTTTTTTTTTTTTTTTTAACTGTTAGATACATAACATAATTAAGGGTAGTGCGTAAATGCATTTCACCCCGTCAAAAAAAAAAAAAGAAATACATAACATAATACATCAGAACCGTTAAAAAAAAAAGCGGTAGAGACGAGCAAAGTGGTTAAAGTAATAGGTTAAGTGGATAAGTTAGATATAGAGATAGCTGTATATATATATTAGAGATTAAGGTAAGTTTTGTAAATAATAGTTCTAGCACAGGATGGATGGATGGATGGATGGATGGATGGATGGATGGATGGATGGATGGATGGATGGATGGATGGATGGATGGATGGATGGATGGATGGATGGATGGATGGATGGATGGATGGATGGATGGATGGATGGATGGATGGATGGATGGATGGATGGATGGATGGAAATGGATGGATGGATGGATGGATGGATGGAGGATGGATGGATGGGGATGGATGGATGGATGGATGGATGGATGGATGGATGGATGGATGGATGGATGGATGGATGGATGGATGGATGGATGGATGGAGATGGATGGATGGATGGATGGATGGATGGATGGATGGATGGATGGATGGATGGATGGATGGATGGATGGATGGATGGATGGATGGATGGATGGATGGATGGATGGATGGATGGAGGATGGATGGATGGATGGATGGATGGATGGATGGATGGATGGATGGATGGATGGATGGATGGATGGATGGATGGATGGATGGATGGATGGATGGATGGATGGATGGATGGATGGATGGTGGATGGATGGATGGATGGATGGATGATGGATGGATGGATGGATGGAATGATGGATGGATTTGATGGATGGATGGATGGATGGATGGGATGGATGGATGGATTCGATGGATGGATGGATGGATGATTTTGGATGGATGGATGGATGGAATGGATGGATGGATTTGATGGATGATGGATGGATGGATGGTGGATGGATGATGGATGGATGGATGATGGATGGATGGATGGATGGATGGATGGTGGATGGATGGATGGATGGATGGATGGATGGATGGATGATGGATGGATGGATGGATTATGGATGGATGGATGGATGATGGATGGATGGATGGATGGATGGATGGATGATGGATGGATGGATGGATGGATGGATGGATGGATGGATGGATGGATGGATGGATGGATGGATGGATGGATGGATGGATGGATGGATGGATGGATGGATGGATGGATGGATGGATGATGGATGGTGGATGGATGGATGGATGGATGGAATGGGAGATGGATGGATGGATGGATGGATGGATGGATGGATGGATGGATGGAGGATGGATGGATGATGGATGGATGGATTTTGATGGATGGATTGCTGGATTTTGATATTGATGTTGGATGGATGGATGGATGGATGGATGGATGGATTGATGGATTGGATGTATTTGATGGATGGGATGGATGGATGGATAATGTCAGGATGTGATTGATGGATGGATGGATGGATGGATTGATGGATGGATGGATGGATGGGATGGATGAATTTGATGGATGGATGGATTTGATGGATGGATATGGATGGATGGATGGATGGAAATGTGATTGATGTTGGATTGATGGATTTGGATGGTTGTGATGGATGGATTTTGATGGATGGATGATTGATGGATTTTGGATGTGGAATGGATGGATGGATGGATGGATTGGATGGATGGATGGGATGGATGGATGGAGGATGGATGGATGGATGGATTTTGGATGGATGTGATGGATGGATGGATGGATGGATGGAGGATGGATTGATGGTATGGATGGAGGATGGATGGAGGATGGATGAATGGATGGATGGATGATGGATGGATGGATGTGATGGATGGATGGATGGATTGATGGATGGAATGTGCATGGATGTGATGGATGGATGGATGGATGGATGATTTGATGGCGAATGGAGGGGATGTGTGTGGATGGATGGATGGATGAAATGGATGGGATGGATGTTTGGATGGATGGATGGATGGATGGATGATGGAGGATGGATGGATGTGATGGATGGGATGGATGGATGGATGGATTGGGATGTGATGGATGGATGGATGGATGGATGGATTTGGATGGATGGATGGATGGATGGATGGATGTGGATGATGGATGTGTGATGGATGGATGGATGATGGATGGATTGATGATTTGATTGATGGATGGATTTGATGTGATGGATGGATGAAATGGATGGGATGGATGGATGCATGGATGGATGGATGAATTGATGGATGGATTGTTGGATGGATGGATGGATGGATGGATGGATGGATGGATTGATTTTTTGGATTGATGGATGGCTGGATGGATGGATGGATGGATGGATTTGTTAATGTAATGGATTTTGACTGGATGGATGGATGTGATGGATGGATGGATGGATGGATGGATGGATGGATGAATTGATGGATGATTTGGTTTGGATGGATGGATGTGATGGATGGATTGTGGATGGATGATGTTTGATGGGATGGAGTGATGGATGGATTGGATGATGTGATGGATTTTGGATGGATGGATGGATGAATGGATGATGATGACTGGATGGATGGATGATGGATTGGATGGATTTTGTGGATGGATTTGGTGGCAGGGATGGTGGATGGATGGATGGAATTTTGATGGATGGATTGGAATGGATTGATGGATGTTTGGATGGATGGATGGATGAATGGAATGGATGGATGGGATGGGGATGGATGTGATGGATGGATGGATAATCGGATGATTTTTGGATGGATGAATGGATGGATGGATGGATTGGATGATGGATGGATGGATGGATGATGGTGATGGATGGATGGATTGTGATCTGAAATGATGATGGATGATGGGGATGGATGAATGGATGAATGATGGTTTGTGATGGATGTGATGTGAAATGGTGAATGGATGGATGGATGATTTTGATGGATGGATGGATTGATGGAATGGATGGATGAATGGATGGAATTGATGGGAATGGATGATGGATGGATGTGATTTGATGATGGATTGATGTGATGGATGTTTGTGATTTTGTGATTGTATGATTTGATGTGATGGATGGATTGGATGATGGATGGATGGATGTTTTTGATGGATGTTTGGATGATGGATGGATGATTGTGATGGATGGAATGAATGGATTTTGATGTAGGGATGGATGGCTGGATGGATTGATGGAATGGATGATGATGGATTTGATGGTTGGATGGATGAGATGGATGTGTTGGATGATGGATGATGTGATGGATGATGGATGAATGATGGATGGATGTGATGGATTGATGGATGGATGTGTGATGGATGGATGGATTGGATTGATGGATTGATGTTGATTGGAGTGGATGATGGATGGATGGATGGATGGATGAGATGGTTGTTTTGATGTTTGTTGATGAATGTGATGGATGATTGATTGATGGATGGATGAATGATTTGATTGATGATGGATGAATTGATGGATTTTGGAATTGATGGATGATGATGATGGATGGGGATGGGATGATGATGTGAATGATGGATGGATGGATTGATGATGGATGAAAATAGATGTGAATGATGGATGGATGGATGATGATGAATGGATGATGAATGGATGGATGGATGGATGAGATGGATTGATTGATGGATGTTGTGTGTGGATGATGGATGAATGTGGATGGATGAATGGATTGATGTGGTTGTTGTGTTGTGTTTTGTTGTTTGGTTTGTTTGAATGATGTTGTTTGTTGTTGTTTGTGTTTTTGTTTTTGTGTGTTGTGTTTGATTGTTGTGTGTGTTTGGTTTGATTTGGTGTGGTTTGTTTGATTGATGGTGATGTGTGATGTTTGTTGGTTTGCCGTTTTTGGTGTGGTTTGGGTGGATGTGGTTTGTGTTTGATTTGTTTTTGGTGTGATGTTTGAAATGTTGATGTATGGGTTTGGTCTCTTGTTTTTTGATGTTGTTGTGTTGGTTTGATTTTGGTTTGTTTGTGTGGTTGTTGTGAGTTTTGTTTGAAGTTTAGTTTGGTGATGTTTGCTGGTGGTTTGTTTGTGTTTGGTTTGTTGTGTTTGGTTGTTTGTGTTATGATTGTGTGATGTGTGTTGTGTTGTTTGTGTTGATTTTTTGATTTTTTGTTGTGTTGATTTGGTTGGTGTGAATTGTTGTGTTGTGTGTTTGTTGGTTTGGTTTTTGGATTGTTTTTGTTTGGTTGTTTTGGTTGTGTTTGTTTGGTTGTGTTTGAGTTTGAATTTGGTTTGGTTTTGGAATTTGTTTGTGATGTTGTTGTGAGTGTGATGGTGTTTTGTTGTTTGGTGTTTGTTGTTTTTGTTTTTGTGTGATGATTGTGATGTTTGTGTTTGGTTTTGTGTTTGATTGGTTGGTGATTGTGTGGTTTGTTTGTGTGTTGTTTTGGTTGAATTGTTGATTGTGTTTGGTTGTTTAGATGGTTTGTTTGTTGTTGTTTGTTTGTGTTTGGTGTGTTTGTTGTGGTGAATGGTTGTGTTTGTTTGGTTTGATTTTGTGGTGATTGTGTGTGATTTGGTTGTTGGTTTTGTTGGATTGTGTGAATGTGTGTGTTTGTTTGTGTTTGTTGTTTGTTTGATGTGATTGTGTGTGTGGATTGTGTGTTTGAGTTTGATTGTTTTGTGTGGTTTGTGTTGGTTTGGTTTGAGTTTGTGTTTGGTTTGTGATGAAGTTTTTGAGTGTTGTGTTTGGTTGAATGTGATGTGTATAGTTGATGTGTGAATGTGTGGTTGTGGATGTGGTTGTGCATGATTGTGTGTGTTGGTTTGATGTTTGTTGTTGTTTGATTGAATTGTTTGTTGATTGTTTGTTTGTTCGTTTGGTGTTGTGTTGTGGTTTTTTGTGGTGATTGTTGTTTGTTTGTGTGTTTTGGTGATGCTTGTTGTGGTTGGATGTTGGTTTGGATGTTTGGTTTGTTTTGTGTTTGTGTTGTTTGAATGTGTGGTTTGTTGTTTGGTTTGAATGTGGTTTGTTTGTTTGTGATGTGCTTGTGATTTGGATGTGTTTGGTTTGTGGTTTTGGTTTGAATTGAAAATTGGAAATGTGATTGTTTGGTTGAGGTGTGTGATGTTTGTGGTGGTGTTTGTTTGGTTGATGTTTTGAAATGTTTGGTGTTGTGTTTGGTGTTTTGTGTGAATGTGATTTGTTGTTGTGTGGTTGTGGTTTGTTTGTTTGATTGTGTGTTTGATGGTTGAAATTGTTTTTGGTTGTTTGAATTGTTTGTGTTTGTTGATTGTGGTGTGAATTGATGTTGGTTGTGTGTTTTTGATTTGTGTGTTGAATGGTTTGATTTGTTTGTTGGGTTGTTTGCCTGTGTGTTGTTTGTATTGTGTTGTTTTGGTGGTTGAATGTTTGTTTTGTTGGTTGTTGGTTTGTTTTTGCTGTTTGTTTGTTGTTTGTCTGAAGGTTGTTGTGTGTGTTGTGGTTGGTTTTGATGGTGTGTGTGGTGGTATGGGTGTTTGTGGTTTGTGTTGATGTGTGAAATTTTGATTGGTTGAATTTTGTGTTTTTTGGTGTGTGTTTTGTGTGTTTGATTGTGCTTGAATGTGAGTGATTGGTTGTGCTGCGTTTTTGTTTGTGGAATGTGTGTTTGAAAGTGATGTTGGCTTGTTGAATTTTTTGATGTTTGTGTTTGTTTTGTTGTTTGTGATGTGTTGTGTTTGGTTGGTTTGGTTTGTGGTTTGATTGATGATTTGTTGATTTTGTTTTGTGTTGAATGTTTGTTTGTTGTGTGATGTGTTGGTGTGTGTGATTGGTTTGTGTTTGTTTGATGTGATTGTGGTTTGTTGTGTTGGATGTTTGTTGATTGTTGTGTTTGTTTTTGATTTGTTTTGATGGTGATTGGTTGTGTTGTTGTTTGAAAGTTGTTTGATTGATGTTGTTGTTTGGTTTGTTTGTGTGTATTGGTTTGAGATTTTTTGTGTGATTTGTTGTTTTATGATTGTGTGTTTGATTGAATTTTTGTTTTTGGAATTTGTGTTTGTTGATGATTTTGAATTGTGTGTTTGGTTTTGATGTGATGTTGAATGTGGTGTTACGTTGTGTTGTGGATGTGTGTGTGATGTTTGGTGTTGTTGATGTGTTGTTATTGTTGTGTGTTGTTTGGTTGTGATTTTGGTTTTGAATTTTGAATTGTGTTTGGTTTGTTTGGATGTGAGGTTGTGTTGTTTGTTGTGTGTTGTTTGATGTGTTTTGTGTTGATTGTGATGAGGAATTTTTTTTTGTGATTTGTTGTGGTGTTTGTGAATGTGTTTGTGTGATTGTTTTGTTTGTGATGTGTGTTGTTTGATGTTTTGGTGTGATTTGTTGTTGTTGTGGTTTTGTTTTGGTTTGGTGATTGATTGTTTTGGTTTATTGATTTTTGTGAGTTTGTGTGATGTTTGTTGGTGGGATTGTGAATTGTTTGTTTGGTTTGCGTGATTGTTGGTTGTGTTTGGTGGTTTTGATTGTGATGGTGGTGTTGGTTTTGAATGTGTGGATGGTGTGTTGATGTTGTGGTTTGTGTTGTTTTGTTTGCGTTGTTGAATTGGTTTGATGAGTTGTGTGATTGTTAGATGTGATGTGTTTGAATTTGATTTGTTTGTTGTGAGTTTGTGATGGTTTGCGTTGGTTGTGGTTGAAAATGTTGTGTGGATGTTTGTTTGTGTTGTGATGGTGTGTGATGGATTGTTTGGTTTTTTGGTTTGTGTTGTTTTGGTTTGGTTTGTGATTTGAGTTGATTGTTTGATTTTTGTGATGTTTGTTTTTTGTGTTGATTTTGTTTGAACTTGTGATGGTTGTTTTGTTGTTTGTTGTGATTGTTTGATTGGTTTGTGTGTGGTTGATTGTGTTGTGTTGTTGTTTGGGTGTTGTGGTTGTTGATTTGGTGTTTTTGTTGTGTGATATGTTGTTTGTTTGTGTGTGTTGTTGTGTTTGTGATGTGTTTGTGTTTGTTATCTGAATTTTGTTGTTTGGTTTTGCTTTGATGTGTTTTGTTTGGTGATTTTTTGATTGATTGTTTGTGATGGTTTGGGATGTTGTGTGTTGGTGTGGTTGTGTTTGTTTTGTGATGTGGTTATGTTGTGAATTTGGTGATGGTTGTGGTTGTTTGGTTGTGTGTTTGGTTTGAATTGTGTTTGTTGTGTGATGTGGTGTGGTTTGTTGTGTTTGTGTGATGTTGATTTTTTTATGAGTTTGTGTGGTTTTGTTGTGGTTGAATTGATGTTGTTGAATTTTGTGTTTTGTGATTGTGTGTTGATGTTGGTTTGATGTGATTGCGTTTGGTTTGTTTTGTTGATTGTGTGTGTGGTATGTATTGTTTTGTGTTTGATGGTTTGTGTTGTTTGATTTGTTGTGAGTTGAATTGTTGTTTTGATTGATGTGTTTGTTAGTGTTGTGAAGTTTGTTTGTTTGTGTGGTTTGATTGGTGTTGGTGTGGTTTGTTGATGGTGAGTTGAATGTTTGTTGTGTGTTTGTTTGTGATGGTGTGGTGATTGTGAATGTTTGGATTTGATTGTTTGATTTGTGTGTTGTGTTCTGTGATGGGTTGTGATTGGTGTTTGTTGTGTGTGATTGGATGTGTTTAGTGAAATGGATGTTTTGTGAATGGTTTGATGTTTGGTGTGTTTTGTTTGTTGTGAATGTGAATTGATTTGTGGCTGTGTGGTTTGTGTGTTGAAAATGGTTGTTTGTTGTGATTGTGTTGTGGTGATGGTTGATGGGGTTGTTTGAACTGATTGTTTTGTTGATTGTGGATTGTTTGTGAATTGAGTGTTGTGTTTTTGTGGTGTGTTTGGGGTTTTGTTGTTGGTTTGTGTTGTGTTGTTTTGGTGTGAGTTCTGTTTGTTGTGATTGTTGATGTTGGTTTTTTGTGTGGTTGTTGATTTTTTTGAAGTTTGGTTGATTGTGTGAATTGTTGTTGGTTGTGTGTGATTTGTTTGTTTGGTTGTGGTTGTTGAAATTGTGTTGTGATTTTGTGTTTGTTTGTTGTGTGGTGTTTGTTGTGAGTGATATGTTGATGTTTGTTGATGGTTGGTTGGTTTTGAATGTGTTTTGTGTTGTGTTGTGTTTGTGTTTTTGTTTTGGTTTTGTTTGTTGTGGTGGTTTGGGTGATTTGTGTTTGATGTGTGGTTGTGTGGTGTGTGTGCTGAATTGGTGTTGTGTTTGTTTGGTGTGGTTGGGTGTGTTTGTGATTTTTGGTGTGGTTTGGTTGGCATGTGGTTGTTGTTTGTTTGGTGTGGTATTGGTTGATATGTGGTTGATTTTGTATGGTGAGTGTTGGGTTGTTGATGTGATGGTTTGTGTGTGTGTTTTGGTGATGGTTTGTTTTGTTTGTGTTGGTTGTGTTTGGTGATTGTTGGTGTTTGTTTGGTTTGTTTGTTTGGTTGATGGTGTTGTTTGGTTTGGTGATGGTTGGTTGGCTGGTTTGATGAATTTTTTTTTTTGGATTTGCTGTTTGTTGTGTGGTTTGGTGATTGTTGGTTGTGATGTGTGGTTGTGTTTGGTTGTTGTTTGTGTGTGTGATGGTGTTGTTTTTGGTGGTGTGTTGGTTTGGTTGGTGATGTGTGTTGGTTGTTGTTTGGTTTTGGTTTGGTTTGGTTTGGTTTTTGGTATAGGTTAGGTTGGTTAGGTTAGGTTAGGTTAGGTTAGGTTAGGTTAGGTTAGGTTGGTTTTTTTTTTTTTTGTGTTTTTTTTATGATACGCCTCTAGGCGTATCAGCCGCAACCTCTAACATAATCAGAGACTTTTTCTATCTTTCATGTTTTTTACTTCTTAATTTATTTGTTTATTAATTATCTTATTCTTACTGATTGGGTTTTTTACTATTTTGCGTTACCTTAGTTCATTACTTTTTCCTTTACTTTTTACTATTTTCTTTATTTATGTTTTTCTAATTTCTCGTTTTAGCAGTTAATCCGTTTCTATGTTCTGATTTTATTTATTACTTTTGTTTTGCTTCCTTGATTTTTTAAATCCACTCTCTGTTTGTTTTATTTTATTATTCATTTACTTTATTTATTGTACGTTTCCTATATTATCCTTTCAATTTTGCACTGTGGTGATTTGTACAAAAACCATCGCAATTGCAGTTTTTCGTTCCTCGGGAGTTTGCTTCAGTTCTTGTGCTTTATTTCATGTAGCAATATTCGCAGAATATTCCTATCATATAATTTAATACTTTTGCAGGTCTAAAGCAAGCTCCTTCTAATCTTTATCCTGTCAATCTCCTTGCATATGCACTGGCCAGAGACTAGCACGAGATCATTCTTGTGTGTTATCAGACGCTACATTTGACTATCTGTTCCAGGGCCATGCGGTCGTCGCCCGCCTCCGACCGAGGGGGTCATTTGCTGATCGGACCATGACGGTGGGTATGTTTTGACATTTGGATTGCTACTTTCTCAAATTTGGGTGTTTTTCTCGTTTCAATTCCTTCTAGACATAAATGGTGTGAGTTTTACGGAAAAAATTTCACCATTTGTCAAGCGGTTCTTCGGTTTCCTTTATGATAGTTATGCATCCTATGTTTTATAATTCCTTGTTTTAGTCCGGTCCGTTATTATTTTTATGATTTTATATCTCGTTGCGGAGACCGGCATCAACCCCATGGAACGTGTCTTATTTATGACTATTTTGTTGTTTGTTCTATTCCTTACATGTAGTATCCAAGCACACATTTTTCTTCCTAGGGTGCCGTTTGTCGGACCCTCAGCAATAGGCCACCGTTGCCCTCGCCAGGTCATCCCATTTCGCTCTTACGGGGCACTCACTACTGAAGGCGTTGTGTTCCACTTCCTTGCGTTTCGCCTGTGCGCAGTTGCTACAAGACGGTGCTACGCCAGTGGAATGTAGCTGGCACTCCGCCTTCAGGTGGTGCCCCCCGCAGTGGCTGCACCTGGGTTGGGTTTCGGTGCAGTGCCGCTTGCCATGGCCGAAGGCCAGACAAGTCGAGCACTGCACCAGCGGTGACTTATCCTGGACTCTGAGGGTTTGTAGATCGATCTTCACCGATCCTGCTTCCGTTAGGCGCCTCCATATTTTGGTGCCGCCCTCATGACGATTTTATGGGTTAGGGGGTTTCGTCCAGGTATCTTATATGCAATTTGCAATTTGGTTTCCTCTTCACCCAATTCTTCGAAAATTTTCTTATTTTGGTTTCTTAAGGCGCTGATCACGACTTCGTCTTTATGGGCTTTTAACACGCCCGTGATCATTACCAGTGGATCTTTGTTTTTAACATCTTGCACCTCTAGTCTTCCTTTATGTTTCTTAATTATCTCTTTAACTTTCTCTTTATCTCTCTCAGTTTTACAGCCAATTATTATTTTCGCGTCTCTCGCCTTTCTCACCCTCTCGAACTCAATCCCTCCTTCTGTTGCATTTAACACCTTTCGTACCGTGTCTAGAACCTGCTCTCCTGTATCCATCTCATCAGTGGTCGTGATAGCTACGGAGTGCAGTGTCTCCCTTCCCGGGTTTTTGCCGGGGTCGGTGGACGCTGCACTCGCGTAGCTCATCCTTGTTTCTTGCATCGATTCTTTCTGCACTTCTAGCATCTCTTTTAGGTGTGTAATCTGTCTCGTACTCTCTTCAATTTTCTTTGAGTGATCTTCCAGTTTTTGCAGGAGTCTTTCACTGACTTTTTCGAGGTTTCCGTCTTCCTTTTCCTTTGTTCCTTGTTTTAGATGTTCTTCCTTTTCCTTTTCCTTCGTCCCTTGTTTTATCGGTTCTTCCTTTCTTCCTGCCTCTTTTCCTCTCTTTTTCAGCGTCTTTTACTATTGCATATAGTTTGTCCAGCGCTTCGGTGATCCCTACTTTTAACTCAGTTTTCAAGTTTCGAGAATTTTCGAGATGTGTCTTTGCGATAACCAAGTATTTTCTTGCTTCTTTTACCCTATCCTTTTCGCTCTCCTTTGGTGGAAGGGTAATGGTGGTGTTATTTTTTAGGGGAAGGGCTCACCCTGGTAGAGGGGATGCTGGAGCGAGAAGGGGGAGTCCTGTGCATTTTAGAGGTGGATTGTGATTTAATTTGTAGAGGTTACGGTGTATTTATTTGAATCACAAAAATTTTGATTGTCTTATAACTATCCTTATCGTCTATAGGACGATGTAAGAGTTAAAATAATGTATATAATTGTAAATAGTGTATATTTATTTTTAGAATAGGGCGTTTAATTATTTATTAATTTGTCAGTAGCTTCTTATTTTAGATATTACGTCTGTCGTGTATATTGCGGCAGTCGTCGTCTATCAGTCTTTGTATGACTGGATCCGTGTATATTGCGGGTCCAACGTTGTCCAAATTTATATATTGCTATAGTCGATTTATAATACGTGATATTTATACGTGGGTTTTTAACGGTTCTTCGTTAGAGACGATAGATGATTTAGCTCTACCACAAAGTGACTCCGCCGTGGTTCCCCGTGGAACTTGTACAGGAGTTCGCCTGTTCTAGAGCTCGCTGAATATTCAGCGGGGGGGGGGGGTGCCAATAAGAAAAACCGAAAATAAATTTTTGTCCGCTGCGCGGACAAGCAAATTGGGATGTGAGCCAAAAGTTTCCGTGGAAAGCCGGAAAATTTATTCGGGAAAAACTATGTTTTTTTTTTTTTTTTTTTTTTTTTTTTTTTTTTTTTTTTTTTTTTTTTTTTTTTTTTGAATTTTAATTGTGTTTTTTCTCTGTTCCAGGTCAGCCCAGCAGCGACTCCGAAGGTCGGGATTCGTACCAGGGACTTCACCGGAGCCAGATACAACAGCAGACGACCAGAAACTACAGGTATTTATATTAGAATCGAATATTAACTTAGAAAATTTCTTAGAATAAAAATTTAGAAAAATATGGATAAAACCCCTATATATCACTCTATATAGCAACAAGGGTGCGTATATATATTAGTCTTATTATCTATGTACTTAGTACGGGTCAATATAAAAATTTAAATTTTTCAACTTTTCGTTGAAGTCGCACACCTTAGGTAGACTCGGTTTAGGTATTTAAGGGTTTTTATGTACTTTCACCAAACTGCAGGTGTCGGAAGA